>JARQOD010000006.1:234664876-234743976 GCA_033576555.1 Oophaga sylvatica | reverse complement strand
AACTTCTGGGCATGCTCCTGATGAGACGACGGATGGTCTCCTGAGGGATCTCCTCCCACACCTGGACTAAAGCATCCACCAAATCCTGGACAGTCTGTGGTGCAACGTGGCATGGCCTAAAATTTGCTGCAGCAGGCACAGCGTGCCACAGCCTTTGTCCCTCTTTCCCTTCTTCAAAGGTTGGGAAGTATGATGGTGGGCCCCAAGAATAATTTTTCTCTGGTGGGCCCAAGGTACTCTAGTCCGACGCTGCTGGCAAGGTCCATGGATATTGGCTCCCTAACAGCCTTAAATACCATGCCTCAGCAGTCTGCTTCATCAGGCTGGTTAACAAAAATAGGGGGGACCCCACGCCATATTTTTTTCAAAGGGAACCCCTATTTTTGTTAATCAGTTCCCTCTGACGTCACTGATTGTGTCCCTGGCTGACCTGAAGTGAAAGTGGAAAGCAATCAATTAAGCTTTCCACTTCCTCTCCTGTCAGCCAGGAGAGGAGCTCATTCATTTGGGGGTTTACTGTGAGGCTGCAGCATTAGCTGCGGTCCCTGCAGTAAACATTAACCCTTTCTGAAGGATTACACCGTGGGACCTGACTGTGCATGGGATAGGTAAGAATAATTTTGCTTTTTTATTTTATTTTATTACAGGAAATGGTTTTTGCAGTAAAATAAAAGATGGTCAAAAACATGTGTCTTTATTTCATTAAAATGATTTTTAATTAAAGTGTGTGTGTTTTATTTTTATTTCATGCAATAGGATTAATAATTGATAGTTGTCTAATTGACAGCTCTCAATTATTAACCTGGCTTAAGGTCACCTTTCAATAGCAAGGTGGCTTAACCCCATATTAACCCATTCGCCACCGCTACAGGGCAATGGGAATAGACGGGCAAAGTGCCAGAAAGGGCAAATCTAATTATAGATTTGTCTTTTCTGGGGTGTCTGGGGGCAGATGTTAGTAGCCAGGGGGGGGGGGCAAAAATAATGGTCCCTCTCTGGGCTATTATTATCTGCCCCCACTCACTGGCTTTGTCTGTCTGGTTGCGAAAATAGGGCGGGAGCCCACGCATTTTTTTTCAGCAATTTTACACCTCATATATATATATATATACATGTCATTGAATTTGTGACACATATATATATATATATATATATATATAATTATATATATAGTTCATACACTTCTACATAGTATAATAGCCGCTAATTCAATTGCCGGCTTTTGTGAAAATGCAGAACCGGACATGAAATGACACTTGGTTTACATAGAGTTAACCATGTCTTTTCATGTAGTTTGATATCTGATTTGCACAAACAATTACATGAGTGTAAGTGTGCAAAATTTCACACCTGTAGGGGTTAATTAAAGGTGTAAATTCGTAGCAAAAAAAGTCCGTTTTTTTACAACGAATTTACACCTTTAATTAACCCCTACAGGTGTGAAATTTTGCACACTTACACTCATGTAATTGTTTGTGCAAATCAGATATCAAACTACATGAAAAGACATGGTTAACGCTATGTAAACCAAGTGTCATTTCATGTCGGGTGCTTCTGTCTTTTCACAAAAGCCGGCTTTACCCGGCAATTGAATCAGAGGCTATTTTACTATGTAGAAGTGTATAAATATACATATATTTTATATATATGTCACAATGACATGTATATATATATTATATGTATTCTATGTGTGTATATTTAGTGTTTACAAGGAAAGAAAGAGGTTTTTTTATTAACGATATTTTGTTCCCATAGACTTACATTGGATTTCCGGTATCGGTATCGGGTATCGCCGATATTTTAATGGTATCGGCGATACCATTCCGATTCCGATACTTTTGGATATCGGAAAGTATCGCTCAACTCTACCCGCGGCCCATGGGCATCTGTCTTCCACATCACACCCTGCAAATGAAGCAAGCAGTCTGAGCCTCAAATCAAGCAGCAATTACTTCTGCTTTTTCATGATTCCAACAATTGGAAGACATTGAGTGCATTAATGTTGGAGTATAAGTATTTGGGAGCGGTATTAGAAATGGTCAGCAGACCACAGCAGCAAATCTCTGATAATGGTTTAACATGGCTTCCAACTGCTGCAGCTTTTTGCTGTGTCTAGTCCGGCAAGGAGGGCAGAGGTGAGGACTGTGTGGAACATCATGTGAAAAATTATTATTACATGAGGAAGGGTTACATACAAAACACAAATAGAAATGAGAAAGAACATACTAATAGTGACAGACAGGTACAGAGGGGAAGGTTTACAACACTTGTGGTCTTACATTCTACAGGATAATGAGGAAGGAGACAGTAGGTTCAGGGGTAGCAACAGCTCTGGTGTTGGTGAGGGGGCAGCGTGCTCATTGTTGGCTGTAAGCTGTTCTGAAGACATGGGGTTTTTTTTTTAGGTTCTGCTAGAAAGTTCCAAAGAGGAATATGTAGGGGATTATTGAATGTTTTGGGCCACAGAATTCTACAGGATGGTGGAATACTTGGAAGGATCTGCATGAAAAAGATATGTAATTCCTACACCCTTACTGCAATTAGGATGTGAATCACCTCAAATTAAAGCTGAGAATCGGTACTTTAAGCCCATATTGATTATATAACTGTATCTTGAATATGTTTTGGTGAACAGCTAAAATGCCAAAATTTGTGTCAGTTTCCAAATATTCTCCGACCTAACTGTGCATGCAATCTCTGTTCTTACTGCAATAGCTACAAGTAGTTGACTATAGAGACCGTCTCAGTCAATTTGTTGCCATAGTACAGTAGTTTCATTGTATGTGGTTCAGAGGAAGGTGACAGGATGCATGCTATCATTAATTTTAATGTTCGTACCAATTATGCAATATTTTGGATAATTATTTAGCATTTTCTGGCAGTTTTTAGTATTTAACATAAGTTCCATTGAAATTACTGAGGGCCATTTTGGAGTTGACATGGATACCCCCTGTGGTAGCAGACATATTTTAAGCTTCTTAATCCCCTCTTACTCTTTCCTGATGATGAAGAATAATGTGCACTGTGTTTTAGAAACAAGAAGATTAAAAAAATATATAAAAGGATCTTTTGTAGGAAAAAGACTAAGATGCAAATCCCACACTGACTGACCTTTGATTGTAGCATCCTTACCAGTCAATTCACAATTACACATATACAAATTAACATTGTAGAGATTGATGGCATCCAGGAACACAGGCTTCAGTTTCTGAAGTCTGAGCCTATGGCAGTGTCATTTATAAAACAAAGTCCTACTGTCTAAGTTGAAAACTTCAGACATCACTAATGTATTTGAAAAAAAAAGGTATTTTCTATGAGGAATTGAAACATATACTAAAAAAGAAAAGGAAATCTATCTTGTAAATCACGGAGGGTTCTTTTAGACATTTTTATGGTTAAGATAACTGCAGTATTTGCCTTATAAATGACAAGCTTAAAGAGCTACATAAAAAATGTCAGCAATAAAATATTATTTCAATAATGTTAGCAATCCAGCTTTTGTTTTAGTCTTTGCCTGATGAAGAGACCTGCGTAGTCTCGAAAGCTTGCAATTTGTTACCATCTTTTCAGTTAGCCATTAAAAGGTATCAACCACTGAGGACTCTCAACTCTAAATATTTAGCAATAAATTAGTCAACCTGGCTGTTTTCTTGCAAATTTTGCTTAGAACTTTTTTTTACTAAAGTGTAATTCTGAGATGCTTTACAGGGTTTTGCAAAAGAGGTAAATGAGGTTTTAAAAAAATATTTTTTGAATCATTCACTCGGTACCATTTTTCTAGTTAAAAACTAACTCTTTGGTTTTCTACTCCTTGCCTCCTAGGCTCTTAAGGAGATTGTCCAGTAATGTTTACTACACATTGACTGCTTACATCGGCACCAATAGCAACATATCTGCTGGAACGCATTCACCACTAGCAGGTATCGAGCTCTAGTCCTATTTATTACAAATGTGAATGACAGTGCCATATGATGACACAAGAGACAGTTCTTGTTGTCAACTGTAATTCATCATTCAGACGTCCATTTTTCATGTACATGTTCTACGTGTGTTTTTCACACATAGAACATAAACCCATATATTATACTTCTCTCATTCCTCTGTGTTTTGTGGAGAACCATGAATCTGAGTTACGAAATATTATCTCTCATACACGTCTATGGAACCATGAATGTCACTGACAGCACATGGATGCCATATGTGTATAATCCATGTTCTGCCTGTTTCCCATATTATAGTGGGTAGGAGAACACTGATGGAAAAAACTGACACACCAAACCCGATGTAAAATCTGATCCATCGCACTGATAAATATTGGTCCAATTTACACAAAAAATTTGCTACTTTGCAAATTGCAAAATTGGTTGATCTTAGGTCAGATGAAGTGTGGCAAAGCAAGACAAATTAACTCAAATTTTTGCCACTGTGATAAAATAAATTTCACAAAAAATTTATTTCTGTTGGAGAGGCACGACAATTGTAAGATCCAACTAATTCAAAAAGAGGCGTGGGACTGTTAATGATTTAGGCAAACCCAACTCCATTTTAGGCTCATTAGGTTGTGTGCACAGTGTCAGTCTTAATTAATCAGGTCCTTAGTGCCAAACTCTGTGCCTTAGTTCTGATGTGTACTGTGGTGTCAGTGTTCATCATCTACTTTCAACCTTGTACAGTATGCTGATCTACCATCTTGCCAACACTATTTATTTCTATGTGTAAACAGCTACTATATATATACAGTACAGACCAAAAGTTTGGAAACACCTACTCATTAAAAGATTTTTCTGTATTTTCATGACTATGAAAATTGTACATTCACCTTGAAGGAATCAAAACTATGAATTAACACATGTGGAATTGTAGACTTAACACAAAAGTGTGATGTGTTAATTCATAGTTTTGATTTATATATACAGTACAGACCAAAAGTTTGAACACACTTTCTCATTTAAAGATTTTTCTGTATTTTCATGAGTATGAAAATTGTACATTCACACTGAAGGCATCAAAACTATGAATTAACACATGTGGAATTATATACTTAACAAAAAAGTGTGAAACAACTGAAAATATGTCTTATATTCTAGGTTCTTCAAAGTAGCCACCTTTTGCTTTGGTTACTGCTTTGCACACTCTTGGCATTCTCTTGATGAGCTTCAAGAGGTAGTCACCGGAAATGGTCTTCCAACAATCTTGAAGGAGTTACCAGAGATGCTTAGCACTTGTTGGCCCTTTTGCCTTCACTCTGCGGTCCAGCTCACCCCAAACCATCTCGATTGGGTTCAGGTCTGGTGACTGGAGGCCAGGTCATCTGGCGTAGCACCCCATCACTTTCCTTCTTGGTCAAATAGCCCTTACACAGCCTGGGGGTGTGTTTGGGGTTATTGTTCTGTTGAAAAATAAATGATAGTCCAACTAAACGCAAACCGGATGGAATAGCATGCCGCTGCAAGATGCTGTGGCAGCCATGCTGGTTCAGTATGCCTTTAATTTTGATTAAATCCCCAACAGTGTCACCAGCAAAGCACCCCCACACCATCACACCTCCTCCTCCATGCTTCACGATGAGAACCAGGCATGTATAGTCTATTCATTCACCTTTTCTGCATCGCACAAAGACACGGTGGTTGGAACCAAAGATCTCAAATTTGGACTCATCAGACCAAAGCACAGATTTCCACTGGTCTAATGTCCATTCCTTGTGTACTTTAGCCCAAACAAGTCTCTTCTGCTTGTTGCCTGTCCTTAGCAGTGGTTTCCTAGCAGCTATTTTACCATGATGGCCTGCTGCACAAAGTCTCCTCTTAACAGTTGTTGTAGAGATGTGTCTGCTGTTAGAACTCTGTGTGGCATTGACCTGGTCTCTAATCTGAGCTGCTGTAAACCTGCGATTTCTTAGGCTGGTGACTCGGATAAACTTATCCTCAGAAGCAGAGATGACTCTTGGTCTTCCTTTCCTGGGCGGTCCTCATATGAGCCTGTTTCTTTGTAGCGCTTGATGGTTTTTGCAACTGCACTTGGGGACACTTTCAAAGTTTTCCCAATTTTTCAGACTGACTGACCTTCAATTCTTAAAGTAATGATGGCCACTCATTTTTCTTTGCTTAGGTGCTTTTTTCTTGCCATAATATAAATTCTAACAGTATATTCAGTTGGACTATCAGTTGTGAATCCACCAGACTTCTACACAACACAACTGATGGTCCCAACCCCACTTAAAAGGCCAGAAATCCCAGAAAACCTGCCCTTACCAGTGAAGTGAAAACCATTTCCGGTGACTACCTCTTGAAGCTCATCAAGAGAATGCCAAGAGTCTACAAAGCAGTCATCAAAGCAAAAGGTGGCTACTTTGAAGAACCTAGAATATAAGACATAATTTCAGTTGTTATGCACTTTTTTGTTAAGTATATAATTCCACATGTGTTAATTCATAGTTTTGATGCCTTCAGGGTGAATTTACAATTTTCATAGTCTTGAAAATACAGAAAAATCTTTAAATGAATAAGGTGTGTCCAAACTTTTGGTCTGTACTATATATAGCCTCTTTGCTCTGTTTTATTATTTGTATCAGTCACTTTATTGTATTATTTATACCACTTTGTTTACCTATATCACAATAAATTGAAGTGATCTTCTCTAAGATCTATAACAGTTTTGTGTATGATTGATATACCAGTATATTGACTATAACTATAACCTGGATATAATAACTGTTTATATGATATACGTTTCTGTACCACCCCAGGAGTTTGGTTGACACAATGGCCTTGCCTCCCTCCAGGGGGGAGTGATGTCATGCCTGGAAGCAAAGAAGAGATCCCCTTAATAGGTAGTTCCAGCATACAACACAGTTCCTGTTCCGGGCCAGCAGGGGGAGCTCTAACACGACTCTACTCTCTGGTCAGAAGCAGGAAGTTAGTGGTTAGTTAGTGACTGAGCAGGGTTGAGACAGTAAGTGTGGAGAAAAGCTGGGGGGACAGGAGCTATAACTGATTTCACCCTCAGGCTTGAGCACCAGAGATCGGGCCCCGGAATCCGAGGCTGTGTGGTACTAAAACCCCAGCAGCAGAATCCGGAGGGCAGAAGACCGCTGGTCTTCTGTCACCAACTGATACTCGATGACACAGCAGCACGTTTGAGTCAGAGACGCCAAGATAGGAGTGATCCCTGAAGTAGGCTACAGTTGTCTGTCATGCGAGTGGAGTTCTACCTAAGTAGCAGACAGAGAGAGGAACTTGAATAGAGTTTACAGCAGCAAGTACCTGAGAGAATAGTGCAAGAAAGGAAACCTCACAACCCACCTGAATAAGGAGATTCCAAATTGCCTTCAGGCTGACGACTCCAGAACATCTGTAACCTGAGCCCCGGACTGTTTCTGCACAGCTCAGTAAAAGGTAAAGGAAACTGTACTCTGTTGTGTCTTCTGAATCTTTCCTGCATTACCTGCCCTACACCACACTTTCTACCAACATCTTTCTAACATCCTAACTGCCCTGGGACATAGCTCTGCCTGTGGAGGGCTGAATCAACTCTGCTTCATCAGCAACTGTCCTATTGGACTGAATCTGCACCGTCGGCCAACATCTTTATTGCCGAATAACACAGGTGGCATCACAAACACTTTATTACAAACTCTTTATTTCCCTTTTCATCAAATATCCTTTTATTGGACGCCCAGGGCCATGGACGGGTCACTGCTGCCGTGACACTGCCCCTTTAAGAAGCGGCCCGGTACTGAGTATTGCCATTGCCTCTGTTGGGTGATCCATTTCCTCATGCTCAATGGCAGAATCCCACAGCCACTTGTGTCACTGATGGTGTATAACATGTATTTACTAGTTTGCTATTTTGCATTCTAATAGTCCCACTAGACTGCAACTTTCTGAGGACCTTTTTCCCTTAATGCATTTTAATTGATTTTATATTATGTGATTGATAAAATTATATAATTTTATGGAGAATTCAGTTGTGTGTCATGTTTATTAGTTTATACATATTGCCATCAAGCTTGTATCTTCAGAAATCAACTATATTGGCAATTGTATTGCATCAAATTTGATTAAAAAGATGTTTCATTTTAATCCTGCTGTGTTATGTGTCAGTTTTGGCAACATCCTGGAGTAAGTTACCAGCTCCAGGATCAAAGGCCACATTTTAAAGACTGACCCACTTACGACTTGAGTTGAGCAAACATAGAATCATAGAATCATAGAATGGTAGAGTTGGAAGGGACCTCCTGGGCCATCTGGTCCAACCCTCTGCTCAAAGCAGGATTCTCTAAATCATCCCAGACAGATGTCTGTCCAGCCTCTGTTTGAAGACTTCCATTGATGGAGAACTTACCACCTCTCGTGGCAGCCTGTTCCACTCATTGATCACCCTAACTGTCAAAAAGTTTTTTCTAATATCTAATTTGTGTCTCCTCCCATTCAGTTTCATCCCATTGCTTCTAGTCTTTCCTTGTGCAAATGAGAATAAAGATGATCCTTCTACAATGTGACAGCCCTTGAGATATTTGTAGACAGCTATTAAGTCTCCTCTCAGTCTTCTTTTTTGCAAGCTAAACATTCCCAAATCCTGCAACCGTTCCTCATAGGACATGGTTTGCAGACCGGTCACCGTTCTGGTAGCTCTTCTCTGAACTTGCTCCAGTTTGTTGATGTCTTTTTTAAAATGTGGTGCCCAAAACTGGACACAGTATTCCAGATGAGGTCTGACCAAAGAGGAGTAGAGGGCAATAATGACCTCACGTGATCTAGACTGTATGCTTCTGTTGATACATCCTAGAATTGTATTTGCCTTTTTTGCTGCTGCATCACACTGTTGACTCATCTTCAGTCTGTGATCAATTAGTATACCCAAGTCTTTTTCACATGTGCTGTTACTTAGCCCTATTCCTCCCATTTTGTATAAGCTTTTTTCATTTTTGTTGCCCAGATGTAGTACTTTGCATTTTTCCCTGTTAAAAACCATTCTGTTAGTTGCTGCCCACTGCTCCAGTTTATTTATATCTTTTTGAATCCTCTCTCTCTCTTCTCTAGTATTAGCTACCCCTCCTAGCTTTGTGTCATCAGCAAATTTGATCAGTTTACCCTCAATTCCTTCATCTAAATCATTGATAAAGATGTTGAACAATACAGGGCCCAAAACAGAGCCTTGTGGTACCCCACTTGAGACACTTGAGAACTGGATGTGCAGCCATTTACGACCACTCTTTGAGTCCGATCACTAAGCCAGTTATGAATCCACCTAACAGTTGCCTTGTCAATTCCATACTTAGTCATGTTCGGAATCGTGCAGATTTGCCATTTTCGTGCAAAATTGGTACCCTATTCATGCCGAATTTATGTTTGTTAAATGGTTCATTTCTCTTTTGTTCTTTAAACTTTAAGTTCCCCCACATTTCTCATGCAATCCATCTTGTGTCGCAGGATGTTTTTGACAAGCAAATGTATAACTCATATTTCTGCCAAACTGTTATGTAATTTCTCAATTCCCTTTGATCATGCATTATAAAAGATCATCATATCCAATAATAAACAGAGATTATTCAGACAAACAACGGTGTGTGTCTTGCTGTTTTATTTTTCTTCGCTTGGGTACCTAAGACAGAGAAAGCCTTAGTAGGAATAGAAATCCAGTCTCTAACAGTTTGACAATCGATTCCGAACATATCCCATTATTTCTACTCACATTGACTCCAATGACGTTTGGCTGTGTTTGGCAAATATTCCAAATACAATATTCGCCGCCAATCATAATTGGAACCGAAATTTGAAAAAATTGCCTAACTCTACTTACTATACTGTGCTGATTAACAACTCATATCCTGGATTTCTTAATTCTAACATCAGATACTTGTTAGCCCCTGTTATAAGTAATGTCAAAGGTTTTGGTGAAGGATCCTAGAAAATGCAGGCCCAGGGACATGTCCATGTCTAGTGTGAGTGACAATAAAATACCTTTTAGTATGAAAACTATTTAAGTGCAGTGGGATAACTCAGGAAAACTGCAGAATTACAGCTGTAACTGTCTGTTGAAAAAGACTATTTTTCACAAATCTGAACACCTTTTTAATAAAATTACTCCTTGTGCGGAGCAGAGAGCATGAGTCAGTGAGTTGTATTGTATTAATGTCTTCATATAGAGTGGACGAACGCTTTCTTCAAGCTATAAAGCCCAGGGGCCACTATAACCCATGCACCCGTTGCTTTGCTTGGCTCAGGAGGCATTTGTATATGGATACATATTCTTTTTGATGTTCAATAATTTTCAGAACTGTACAGATCATACTACATTCTAAGATTCCTTTTAATGCAGCTCACATAAAAATAAATTATAGGTTAACAGACATTTTTATCATTAGCTCTATGCTGATTTCAAAGTGTAGCTGAATTTGGAGTTAACTACAGTGCCTACAAGTAGTATTCAACCCCCTGCAGATTTAGCTGGTTTGATAAGATGCAAATAAGTTAGAGCCTTCAAACTGCAAACGAGAGTAGGATTTATTAACAGAAGCATAAATCTTACAAAACAAAAAGTTATGTTGCTCAGTTGAATTTTAATAAATTTTAAACTTAAAAGTGTGGGTCAATTATTATACAACCACTATGTTTAATATTTCGTGGAATAACCCTTGTTTGCAATTACAGCTAATAATCATCTTTTATAAGACCTGATCAGGCCGGCACAGGTCTGTGGAGTTATCTTGGCCCACTCCTCCATGCAGATCTTCTCCAAGTTATCTAGGTTCTTTGGGTGTCTCATGTGGACTTTAATCTTGAGCTCCTTCCACAAGTTTTCAATTGGGTTAAGGTCAGGAGACTGACTAGGCCACTCCAACACCTTGACTTTTTCCCTCTTGAACCAGGCCTTGGTTTTCTTGGCTGTGTGCTTTGGGTCGTTGTCTTGTTGGAAGATGAAATTACGACCCATCTTAAGATCCTTGATGGAAGAGCGGAGGTTCTTGGCCAAAATCTCCAGTTAGGCCGTGCTATCCATCCTCCCATGGATGCGGATCAGATGGCCAGGCCCCTTGGCTGAGAAACAGCCCCACAGCATGATGCTGCCACCACCATGCTTGACTGTATGGATGGTATTCTTGGGGTCGTATGCAGTGCCATCCAGTCTCCAAACGTCACATGTGTGGTTGGCACCAAAGATCTCGATCTTGGTCTCATCAGACCATAGAACCTTGAACCAGTCTGTCTCAGAGTCCTCCAAGTGATCATGAGCAAACTGTGGACGAGCCTTGACATGACGCTTTGAAAGTAAAGGTACCTTACAGGCTCGTCTGGAACGGAGACCATTGCGGTGGAGTACGTTACTTATGGTATTGACTGAAACCAATGTCCCCACTGCCATGAGATCTTCCCGGAGCTCCTTCCTTGTTGTCCTTGGGTTAGCCTTGACTCTTCGGACAAGCATGGCCTCGGCACGGGAGTAAACTTTCAAAGGCTGTCCAGGCCGTGGAAGGCTAACAGTAGTTCCATAAGCCTTCCACTTACGGATGATGCTCCCAACAGTGGAGACAGGTAGGGCCAACTCCTTGGAAAGGGTTTTGTACCCCTTGCCAGCCTTGTGACCCTCCACGATCTTGTCTCTGATGGCCTTGGAATGCTCTTTTGTCTTTCCCATGTTGACCATGTATGAGTGCTGTTCACAAGTTTGGGGAGGGTCTTAAATAGTCAGAAAAGGCTGGCAAAAGAGATCATTAATCCACACATGTGAAGCTCATTATTCTTGGTGCCTGAACTACTTCTTAATACTTTAGGGGGACCAAACAGAATTCTTGTGGTTTGAGGGGTTGAATAATAAATGACACTCTGAATTAACTTTTAACGTTTTTTTTTAAAAAAATAAAAAATTAAAACAAAAATTTTTGCTGCAGTGCATTTCCCACTTCCAGGCAGATCTACAGTACAAATGTCACAATGCCAAGTTAATTCCGCATGTGTCAACCAGCTAAATCTGCAGGGGGTTGAATACTACTTGTAGGCACTGTATGTTTTGTGTGTTTAAAATTGACGATGAGAGTTTTGAAAGTGTGCCTGTGCCTACAAGGTTTGGGAGTAAACAGCATTGCAAACCACAACAATTTGTGGCAAAGCTACACACATTAAAAGTATGTGCTATGTTTTGTAAGCATTTCTTCGCCACATGGCACACTACTGCTATGTCAACGTTAGTAAAGTTGCTTTGTAACATGAAGTCTGGGTTTTCTTGTTTGGATCAAATGAAAGTGATATTTAGTAATGGGTCACCAATCTGCATTAGACAAGGAGATAATGCTGAAACTTTTGACTAGTCCCATTCTAATAAAACATATAAAGACAATTGTATGAAGTAAACAATTACATTTCTAAGTTCTATTAATTATATTAATGGGAAAACATGCATGTAAAAGCTGATCGAGGACCATGTAGCTTGGGTGACTAGTTCAAAAGTCCGTTCTCCAATGGCTTCTCCACCTCACTGCCAAGGAGTGACATGTTTTTTTCCTAGAGTTGGATGAAACCCGGTCAGCAGGAGCGCAAAAACAGGGGCTAAATTAATAAACAATCTTCTTTTATTAAAACCACAACGCATTTCAACGTTTCAACAGGTAATTCTGTCTTCCTCAGGTGGCAATGAATCATTGCCACCTGAGGAAGACAGAATTACCTGTTGAGACGCGTTATGGTTTTAATAAAAGAAGATTGTTTATTAATTTAGCCCCATGTTTTTGAGCTTCTGCTGACCTGGTTTCATCCAACTCTGCACCTCCCTTCCTCATCTGAGTCACCCGGCTGGAGCTGCATTACATCACCCAAAGCTGCGCTTGGCTGGCGCTCCTCTGTGACCGTCTTACCTTGTCTGAATGTTTTTTTCCTACACACACATAGAGAGAGACCTGTCACTCAAGGAGTGAGGGGCTGGGAGAAGATCCGGCCTCTTGGACTTGTCCCTGGACAGATTTTAAATGAATGTTTTCTCTGCTGCTGCATTTCAGAGGAAGGCATATATGTCTGAAATTATGAAACCAGTGTCTAATAAATTTGAGATGCATGTATCAGCTGTACAGTTTCCTTTAAGGACTGTTACCAGCTGAACTATACTGTTACATGATTAACTGTCCAAAACTGTCTGGAACTTGACATCCCTGGTTAATTACTATGAATATTATGAATATGAAGCACAAGAACTATATTAGCTGTCTGTATATTGTTCTCATCTGCTGGATTCTCCTGATGTCTTCAGTACAAACAGCCACAATGAACAATGAATGAATGTGCATCAAACTCCATGTTAAAGAAGACAATATTGACTTTTGAATATGAATGTCACGCTGTATAGCAGATATATATATATGTGATGACAGTAATCTATATCAAAAGGGCAACATACAATATAACATGCGCATAGATATATGATAACATAGAATTACCTGACAGAAAGTCCAGTGGGTCAATACGGAATCCGTTATACGCTGTCTCCGGCTAGAGGGTGACCGGAGTCTATGCTGACCCTAAACTGGGGTCCTAACTAATCCCTCTACCTGGAGGTACTGTTAAAGGTACAGAGGTCCAGGCCACCAGCGTAAACCCTGTCTCCTATCAATCCCTGCCAACTGTAATCTAGTCCTAAGAAGGACCCTGATTACCACCAAAGGGAATGAACAGGTAACGGTTAATGAACAGAAAGACATACAAGAAAGACAAGAAATAAAGTAAATAAAGTCTTACATACAACACTCACACACAGTAGGAACACCTAAGGTCTCAGAGATAAACTATAAGCTATAAGAGTAAAAACAACTAAGGAGCTCTTAGCTTAAGTATTCTCAGAACCGATCCAGTCTGCTAGACTACATGAAGGCTTTCACCGGCATCTAACAAGCAGACTGGCAGGTATATGAAGGAATCTAATTAGAACATAATCAAAAGCAGCCGGGCGAGGCTGGACCTAGTCTTAGCAAAGAGCTAGGTAAAATTAACTCCCTCATTACCAAACACAAAGAAACAGCAACTCAGCTGTGAGAAGTCAGAGTGTGCAATCGCGACGATCCTCGTGGCGATACACCCATGACAGTACCCCCCCTCTACGAGGGGACTCCGGACCCTCAGGGCCAGGTCTGCCCGGGTGAGTTGTGTGAAAGGTCCGAACCAATCGATCTGCGTTAACATCAGACGCAGGGACCCACGTCCTCTCCACAGGACCATACCCCCTCCAATGAACCAAGTACTGAAGGGATCGGCGACTGAGACATGAGTCAATGATTTTCGACCCATGAAATTCCACGTTATCATTGACCACCACTGAAGGAGGAGGTAGAGGTGACGGTATGACTGGTGCCACATACTTTTTAAGTAATGACTTGTGAAAACATATGAATTTTAAACGTAGGAGGGAGGTCCAGACGAAATGCCACAGGATTAATTATGGAACTGATCCTGTACGGCCCGATGAATCTGGGACCCAACCTCCAGGAGGAAACTTTAAGTTTTATATTCCTGGTAGACAACCAAACCAGATCGTTCACCTTCAGATCTAGACCAGAAACTCTCCCCCTATCAGCCATCCGTTTGTAACGGTTCCCCGTAACCTTCAGTCTTAACCGATCTGGAACTATCAGTCTCCCTGGAAGTCCCACAGGGGTGTCCCCTGAGCCCCCAATACCTCCCCCTCAAGCTCAGAGCATACAGCTGACACAACAACTCCCTCCTGAGGAATAGGAACCGGATCATCCGTCTTCCCGGCCCCTGGGAAAGTACGAGATAAGGCATCAGGAAGCAACTTTATTGAGCAGTCATATGCGCGATGAGGAGGTAACTCTTTACACCCCTCCTCTGAGAACATCTCCCAAAGTCCTCCAGAAAAGGAGACAAAGTCCTAGGCACAACCGCACCGATGACCGTGCTCATGCAGTTATTCCTGCAAAATTCACCCCACTGGCTTATCTTTCCGGATTGCCAATCAATCACTGGGTTATGTTTAGCCAACCAAGGAAGTCCCAACACAATAGGAGTAGGTAGACCTTCCAACACATAACAAGACAATTGCTCTTTATGTATTGCCCCTACTCGAAGATCTATGTTATGAACCGCTTGTACCAAGCTACCTTGACCGAGAGGTCTAGAATCAATAGAGACTATAGGGACCAGTTTGGCCAATACACTCAGTTGCATACCATGCACCTGGGCAAACCGGGCGTCCACCAGATTAGCCCCGGACCCACTATCAAGAAAAACAGAAATCCTCTCAGTT
The DNA here is from genome assembly GCA_033576555.1 of Oophaga sylvatica. Classification (NCBI taxonomy): domain Eukaryota; kingdom Metazoa; phylum Chordata; class Amphibia; order Anura; family Dendrobatidae; genus Oophaga; species Oophaga sylvatica. The sequence continues at coordinate 234,728,730 of JARQOD010000006.1, read as the reverse complement.
CTAGTACCAATCACCACCTCCGCAGGCACGAGAAACTGAGAGGGATTTGGGGACGAAATACACACTCCCAGGTTAACTCCTTTGCTCAAAGAGGCCCGGGATGGACACCCCCCAACAAAATGTCCCTCTCTCCCGCAAAAGAAACACCTTCTAGTCTTGCGGTGCACCGCCGATTCCCTCCTACAAAAAGATGTCCCTCCCAACTGCATGGGTTCCTCAGAACAGACCAGGGGAACCTCAGTATAAGGGACTTGAGTAGTAGGTGGAGTCATCACGGGAGGCGGAGTTACCTCGTGTCTTCCCCGAATTCGTCTATCAATGCGAATAGCGAGGGCCATAGCAGCCTCCAGTGATGGAGGAGAATCATACTGAGCCAACACATCTTTTAATTTGTCAGACAACCCTTGACAAAACTGGCTCCTAAGAGCTGGGTCATTCCACTGAGTATCTGTTGCCCATCTACGGAACTCAGAAGAATATTCCTCCGCTGGACGATTTCCTTGCCGTATTTTACGTAACTTTGTTTCAGCAAGGGAAACTCGATCCGGATCATCATATACCAGACCCAGGGCAGTAAAAAATCGATCCACTGACTGGAGATCTGGGGAGCCTGGAGGAATAGAGAACGCCCAAGATTGAGGGTCCCCTTGTAAGAGCGAGATAACAATTCCCACCCTCTGCTCTTCACTCCCAGATGACCGAGGCCGCAGCCGAAAGTACAATTTACATGCCTCCCGGAAAGTAAAAAATTTGTCCCGCCCACCAGTGAACCTGTCCGGGAGAGCAACCTTAGGTTCAGATCTGGTTTGCTCCGGGGGGGACAAAACCTTGGACTTAATGTCTGCAAACTCCATGGACAACCCCTGCAACTGCCGGGCCAGCTGGGCTACTGGATCCATGACAGCTGGAGAGAATCTTTAGTAGGGCCGGTGAAAATGTCACGCTGTATAGCAGATATATATATATGTGATGACAGTAATCTATATCAAAAGGGCAACATACAATATAACATGCGCATAGATATATGATAACATAGAATTACCTGACAGAAAGTCCAGTGGGTCAATACGGAATCCGTTATACGCTGTCTCCGGCTAGAGGGTGACCGGAGTCTATGCTGACCCTAAACTGGGGTCCTAACTAATCCCTCTACCTGGAGGTACTGTTAAAGGTACAGAGGTCCAGGCCACCAGCGTAAACCCTGTCTCCTATCAATCCCTGCCAACTGTAATCTAGTCCTAAGAAGGACCCTGATTACCACCAAAGGGAATGAACAGGTAACGGTTAATGAACAGAAAGACATACAAGAAAGACAAGAAATAAAGTAAATAAAGTCTTACATACAACACTCACACACAGTAGGAACACCTAAGGTCTCAGAGATAAACTATAAGCTATAAGAGTAAAAACAACTAAGGAGCTCTTAGCTTAAGTATTCTCAGAACCGATCCAGTCTGCTAGACTACATGAAGGCTTTCACCGGCATCTAACAAGCAGACTGGCAGGTATATGAAGGAATCTAATTAGAACATAATCAAAAGCAGCCGGGCGAGGCTGGACCTAGTCTTAGCAAAGAGCTAGGTAAAATTAACTCCCTCATTACCAAACACAAAGAAACAGCAACTCAGCTGTGAGAAGTCAGAGTGTGCAATCGCGACGATCCTCGTGGCGATACACCCATGACAATGAAGCAGCATCAGTTACAAACTCCATAAGAGTGATATGAACTTCATAAATGTGCAAGCTTCAAGGTGTTAATGTGCCATTATGCTGAGGAAACATTAGCATGTTTGATTTTTTGCTGCTACATTTACAGCGTTAGTGACGTATATGTGAAAGTGTTTTGCATTTTATATATGTTTTTCAAAATTTTAAAATGTGGTTAAACTATTTGTTACAAAACAATATACTTTCATCAAGATTAGATTGTAAAAAAAAGGCTTTGTAAGTGTCAAAGTACCGTATTTATTTAAAGTACATAGATATAGGCGTCCACCATGAGTACTTTGAAAATGTTCAAAATGTATGGAAACAAATTTCTGCAGATAAAGTTTTTGGGGTGTTCAATAATGACAAGTTTGAGGAAATTGAAATCCCTTTAGGAAATGTTACTTTTTTGAAGTTTTTGGAGGCATTCTACTTTATTTAATCCTATTCTAAAGCAGTGTTTGAAGACTTTTTGAAGTGCTTTGGAAGCTCTTTTACCTGAGGTGTTTTAGAAACCTTTTGATTGGCAATGCCTAGTATGCAGTAGATCCCATCAAGATCTTCAAATGAGAGAAATGCATTTTTTTTTGCTCACCAGACATTTTTGAAAACGTGAAGTGAAAAAATAAATTGCTTAAAACACTCTGCAAATGAACAGGAAACAAATAGTGAATACACCATGCAGAAGGAGAAAGTTAGCTGAAAATGTCCAAAGCTTGCACTAAAACACTGATATATCTTACTCCTAAGAGCTGGCTTAGAACAGCGGACGCGAATGTCAGTCCTTCGGCAATTGTTGGATCTCGCTTTCCACTGATGTAATGGCAAAGCAACAGCAAAAGGAGACTATAACAGTGAAGCTCCACAATTCCAGTAAGACACAACGCCCCAAGGCATTTATTGAACTCATAATATTCCAATGAATAAAAGCAGGAAAAACTCAAACCAGAAAATGTGTGTGTCATGCTATTGCTTAGCTCGAGTTTTGCCTATTCGGCTTTTTCCTGGTCATGGCTACATGATTTAATTTACCTTATTCATATATACTACCTTGTCCATATGAGGAGTCTTAAAAAGTCTGATGTCGATAGTCACTGAGATTCACAGAGATCACCGCAGTTCAAGTGTTCAACTGGGAATGCAGCCTTAGTGACCTGCGATAACCTGGATTACATCATCGCTAGTCACTGAGGCTGAACTTGCAGCAGCTTATTTCTCAGTGGTTCTCAGACTGGGTGGTCAAATCTTGGCATCGTCCAGGTTGAAAACTGTTTATCCCCAGACATGGTTTACGACATAGGACAAAACAGCGGACAGATGAGGGATATGATGTTTTTTTATTTTTTTACAGAAGGCTATGGCTTCAGTGGAATGGGGATTCATGAGTATAACTGTGTTTGTTATTTTTAAATAAAAAAGTGAAAGAGTTTATTCTGGTTTATTTATAATACAACTATAGGATTATTAATGGATAGGCGTCTTGAAGACGCCTCTCCATTATTAAGCCGTGGGCTTGATGCCACTACAAAGGTGACATCAATCCCTCAAAAAGCATCCCCAAATTTTCTGAGTTTTTTTTACAGGGGATAAGGGCTTCAATTAAATATCCATAAGGTGAGTATAATTGTGCTTTTTAATTTTTATTTCAAATAAAGGAGTCAGTGTCTTTCTTTCAAATAAAGGATAATATTTTCCCTTTGTTTTTTTACAATCTTACTATGGGGTTAGTAATGAAAAGACATCTTACAGATGCCTCTCCATTACTAACCTGTGGGCTTAATGTCAGCAGCCATAAAACAGCTGACATCAACCCCACAAATATTTACCCACTTGCCACTGCATCAAAGCAAGTGGAAAGAGCTGGGCAAAGCATCAGAATTTCCTTTCTTTGGAGGCTGCAAGCTGCTATTCTTAGGCTGATGGGGCCGATATCCACGGCCTCTTAACAGCCTGAGTATACCAGCCCCCAGCTGTCTGCTTTAGCTTGGCTGGTTGTCAAAAATGGGGGACCTCAGCCTGTTTTTTTTCAATTATTTATGTAAATAATTAAAAAATTGTGTGAGGATCCCTTTATTCTTGATTACCAGCCATGATAAAGCTGACAGCTTAGAGTTGCAGCCCACACCTGTCAGTTTTGCCTTCGCTTGTTATCAAAAAAGGAAGAGGCCCCACATCTTATTTATTTATTTATTTATTTATAGCACAGGCACTGTATGATGAATACTCCCATCAGCGGCACCTGCCCCCACTGTTATAAGCGACAGTAGGCTTAGATTGATGGAGGTGTCCTGGTCTCATCACTATCAAGCATGACTGTCAGCATCATGTTGCATCACCTGGATATTAACGCGTACAGAAGCACTGAAAATGACGACAGACTTCCTATCCTCTCTCGAATGATGAGAAATCAGCCGCTGCACACAGTATAACTTTTATTTTTATTTAATCATAGATGGATTTTCACATGGAATGGTTAGTCTGCCAGTTTTCAACATCCACTGATTATTGACTATATCAATAAGAGCAGTATTTACCTAGTGAACATTTTAATTGCCCTATACTTACAGGTGTACAATGTCAACAGTATATAATAATAAATTATCTAACAAACACTCTAAGTGGATTAATTGCATTCCTGTTTATATTTTATGGTCTTAAGCAAACTTTCTATTCATCCATTTTTATTAATACTAATATTCCATCATACATTAAATCATGCATTATATTTCATGTAGGCTCAAGATCTATGATTTTTCTATGCCCTTTTCCTAGCTGTTTAGCGTGATAGTATCAGTTTATTCAGGAATTTGAATTTTGCTTGATTTGCTCAACTCTAATCCTTTACCAGTAAGTCAATGGAAGGTAAGATCCAACAAATTTTAAAGTTCTGAACTGCATGTTTGCTATTCAAAGCCTGATCTTGGGAGAATAAGATCTCAGTGTCTCCATACAAGCTTTGGACATCTTCAGCTAAGTTCCTTCATCAACACGATATATTCACAATATGACTGCTTAATTTCAGGTGTTAAGCTATGACTATGTACACATGCTACGACATCACATTAGCTATGACTGGATTTTACCGTTTAGTTTTTCTTTATATATACAGTACAGACCAAAAGTTTGGACACACCTTCTCATTCAAAGATTTTTCTGTATTTTCATGACTATGAAAATTGTAGAATCACACTAAAGGCATCAAAACTATGAATTAACACATGTGGAATTATATATTACACTTTACAAAAAAGTGCGAAACAACTGAAAATATGTCTTATATTCTAGGTTCTTCAAAGTAGCCACCTTTTGCTTTGATTACTGCTTTGCACGCAGAAAAGGTGAACGGATGGACACTGCATGCCTGGTTCACACCGTGAAGCATGGAGGAGGTGGTGTGATGGTGTGGGGGTGCTTTGCTGGTGACACTGTTGGGGATTATTCAAAATTGAAGCGGTGAGCGGTTCCAGCTCACCCCAAACCATCTCGATTGGGTTCAGGTCTGGTGACTGTGGAGGCCAGGTCATCTGGTGTAGCACCCCATCACTCTCCTTCTTGGTCAAATAGCCCTTATGCAGCCTGAAGGTGTGTTTGGGGTCATTGTCCTGTTGAAAAATAAATGATGGTCCAACTAAATGCAAACCAGATGGAATAGCATGCTGCTGCAAGATGCTGTGGTAGCCGTGCTAGTTCAGTATGCCTTCAATTTTGAATAAATCCCCAACAGTGTCACCAGCAAAGCACCCCCACACAACACACCACCTCCTCCATGCTTTTGTGGGAACCAGGCATGTAGAGTCCATCCGTTCACCTTTTCTTCGTGCAAAGCAGTAATCAAAGCAAAAGGTGGCTACTTTGAAGAACCTAGAATATAAGACATATTTTCAGTTTTTTTACAAAATGACTTTTTTTTACTCAAGAATTTTTAATTTTTACAAATATTAACATGGGAAAAAGGACCCAAACATTTATAAAGCAATATCTAAATACTGTAATACTCTACAAGTTTTCATACGCTTTTTATTAGGCATACAGCAGAGTTTCCTGGAGTAGCTTGTGGGTACATTTTGAAAGCTCCATTAGTATTCTCAAGAAATTAATGTGCAATTGATATTGCAGAGTGAGAATTGCAAATATGCCATATTAGTGCCCAATTCATAGTGCCTGGCTTAATGTATTTAAGAGAATCAGGACATTTATGAAATTGACACTCTTATCAAACCCTGGTCAGAATATAATTAGATTGTCAGCATAGTGTGATCCAATTCTCTCACATGAGAGATTCGGAGTATACTGTGAGGAAAACGTGGAGGACAACATTTTGAAAACAATGTTAATGGAGAAAAACTTTTTGTAGGATTGCACTTGGACGGAAAATACAGTGGTATGAGCTAACTCTACGGTTCTGTGCTCACGATAAGTTTGTGGCAGCACATATTTTTGCTGTGTCAAAAATGCTGCAAAGTGGATTGGATTTATAGAAATCTCATGCCCACTGTGCTTTTTTTAGTGTAAACTAACCTGTAATGTGTATTTCAAATTCGTAACATGGCAATTTATCTTTTGAGTACACTGAGACTTATGTGTAGATAAACTTGTATTAGATGCGGAAAATCTGCAGGTGAAAGATGCACATGTGCTTATAGTGCGTTTCCGAGGTTAAAACACACTAAAAATGCATGTAATCTGCACATGACTGTATCAAGAAGTTTGTGAAGGCTAAACACAAGGAAATAGTAAAAACAAAGCAGTTTAATTTAAAACATATCAAAAGGAGACAAAAACTGCAGCATCAAAAATGAGATAAAAAATGCAATGAAAAAAATGCAAGTAACCAAATTTACATAATAAGTGCAGAAATGCTCCAGAAATTTGAAAACATCAAAAGCTCATTTCAGGAACATAGCCTAAGACTGTGCCCCCATGATAAGTTTTTGGTGAGTTTTAACACCTTTTTTTTCCGCTGGACAACCAAAAACAGCATCATACAGGTTTAGCAAAGTAAATGGAATTCATGGAAATCTCAGAGTAAACTGCTGTGCCTGTTTCCAATAGCGCTATCATCAAAGTTTTTATCCTCTTAATATATTGCAATCACCATATTATATAGCACTGTGTACTTACAATTGCTCATTTTGTCTTTCTACCCAGTTAATTCATTTATTTTCCATTAGGTCAATGACATGACATTATTAGAAACTGACTATCTGAATCCCGCTAAGCTCTATGTAGAAACAAGAGGTCAATTTTTCCAGTATGAATCATGAGTCACTGCAAAAGGCAGGAGGAAGGAGCAGAAAAGTTGGGTCAGGAGTAGAAGAGGGGAATGATTTATGCTGGGAAATAAGACTTCCTGTTTACACATAGAACAAAGAAAAGAGAAGAATTTACTGGGCAAAATGAGCAATTGTAAGTACACAGTGCTATATAATATGATGACTGCAATATATTAAGAGGATAAAACTTTGATGGGAGTTCTTCTGTAAATATGGAAATACATAAAATATGCATGAAATCCACACATAACTGTATCAATAAAGTTTTGTAAAAAGCAAATATCAGGATGCATCCAAAATAAATCAGCATTTTTAAATGCATGACATATCAAAAAGAGACAAAAATCGAACCATCATAAAGTGATAAAAAAATGTAAAAAAAAGCATTTAAAAACGCAATGAAAAAATCCAAGTAACACAATTTACATGATTTGTGCAGAAATAGTGAAGAAAATTTGCAACATCAAAAACTCAATAAATGGTGGTCATCATGTGAGCATAGTCCAAAGAGATTATAAATTATCTTTTTAATAACACAAATGCTAGGTAAAATACAGACATTACTGAACATTACAACCATACTGTAAAGAAACTACACCACCAGAGGACTTCTACATACCCAGGTTTTTGAAAAAAATTTTAGGCAGTAAAAAAACACATTTTTATTTATGCAGAAGATAATTTAAAAATTGCTTCACTAAGAGGATGCTTTGTTTGAAAAAAATAGCAAGGATCCAAAATATGCACCAACAATGTAGCAAAATGGCACAAAAATATCATACCAGATTCATTATTGCATTTTTGTTTATTTTTGTTTTTGATGGTTTTCCACTTTATTTTGTTTGAGCTATATCCATTTTCTTTTATGATTTACTTATAAAGCGTCATAATTAGAGATGAGCAAACCTTTTCAAGGTTCGATTTGATTCGCTGAACATTTAGATGTTCGCCGAATGGTTCAACGGATGTACCCAAGCCACAATTCCTTAAGGGGTGACAAAAGCTTCTCATACAGCTAAAATTAGGGACAGACACCATGAAAAGTTGCATCAATTGACCCACAGTAGAAATTTGCAAATGGCACAGCAACAGTCAGCCATGGCCCATGCTTGAGATATCAAGGTCTGGCTCAGCATTTACAGCTTTGAATTAAAGTTTCAATGAGGACCTGGTGGTAAAGGGAACAGTATAAGCTTTCTATGCTTGAAGCCCTGATACCTCATGCAACAGCTCTAATTTTTTTCCCAGACATACTCAGATGGCACAAACATCAGTTTTATACAGCACTATTGGTACAACAATGTAAGGAAAGTAAAACAGAAGTTTCTGAAAGTAAGTACAAGCCTGTCTGTCTGGGAGCCCTATTTACACTGGCAACCCACTGGATTGAGACCCAACTTGAAGTCTCCACATTTCAAAAATTATTGTCAAACACCACTAAAGTGGCATTAATTTCCACCGAGTAGAAACAGTGTGATAGGCCTCTGATACACCTTCCACTACAGGCAACCCACCAGATGGAGACCCAACTTAGAGTTTCCACATTTCAAAAGAATATTGTCACATACCACTAAAGTGGCATCAATTTACACAGAATAAAAACAGTACAATAGGCTTCTGACACACCTTCCACCACAGGCAGCCCACCAAATGGAGACCCAACTACAAGTCTCGATATTTAAAAAAATGTTTGTAACAGCAGCAGTAGGAACAGCAGGCACAAAAGCCACAACAAAGATGTCACAGACTGCAATAATGAAGTTCAATGCATGACACTAAAAGCTACACAATCTCCCCATCTGCCCAGTCTGCGACTGAGGTGCGATGACAGGGGTCATTGGAGATCTATGATTTGTTAATTTTGAAGAAAGTTAGGTGGTTTTCACTTTTAGGGGACAGCCGGATGCACTTATTCATTACAAGACCACCAGCAGCGCTGAAGACACATTCTGAGAGAATGCTGGCTGACGGGCATGACAAAACCTCCAAGGCGTGACAGGCGAGATCAGGCCATCCTTTCCAGGGGGAGGCATATGGTTAAAATTACTCTTGAACCGTGGATCTAACAGAGTGGCAACCCATTAGTCAGCACTATTTCTAACCCTAAGAATATGGGCATCTTTTTGAACATAGTGCAGCAAGAATGCTCTCATGTGTTTCCATGAGGTCCAAGTACTTGGTGTGTTAGTGCTGGGGTTACACTCAAGGTTGCTTCTTCCATCCCCTCCCGCCAACCAAGCACAACAGAGTGGGATCATTATCCTCTTCATCTCATGACTGTTATGCATCCATCACCTCTTCCTTCTTGTTCTCCTCCACTTGTTCCTCAGCTTCTGTGCCTTGACTAACAGTTTGTCTGATACCATGAGCCCCCCTCGATCGCTGTAAGCCAACCTTCCATGGCACCTGACTGTGTGACGACAGTTCAGAAATTTGAGATATCACTTCCACATCCTCTTCTGCTTCCACAGCTTCCTCTGGGAACACCAACTCCTCACACAGACTATTCAAAGTGTGCTCCAGCATGTAGATGACCGGAATAGTGATGCTGATGACAGCATAATCAGTGCTAACTATCTTAGTAGCCATTTCAAAACTGTGTAAAAGGAATAGTGAGGCTAATGACGGCATTGACAGTGCTAACTATCTTAGTAGCCATTTCAAAACTGTGTAAAAGGGTGCAGAGGTCCTTCACATGTGCCCACTCCACAAGCGTGATTTGCACCCTGTCTGCACTGCATTGCTCCACTCTATGCAAAAGGACATACTGCACAAGGGCTCATTACTGCTGCCACAGTTGGTGCAATATATGCAGAGTTCAATGTGGCAGTGTAAGAAAAATCGCAATTGAAGCGGTTAACCGGTAGGCCGAAAGACCTCTGTAACGATGCAAGTCGATGACCTGCGGGATGCTAGCATCGGAAGTGAGCACACCCCCATGGTGCTTTCTGCAGCAGCATATCCAGGCCGGGATAATGGCAGAGAAATTGCTGTACCACCAAGTTGAGGACGTGAGCCAAGCAAGGCTTGTTTGTAAGGTTGAACCAGCGTAGGCTCGCCACCAGGTTTGCACTATTATTGCACACGGCCTTCCTTGGCTCCAGATTTAGTGGAGACAGCCATTGCTCGAACTCGGCCTTGATAGCTGTCCACAACTCTTGAGCTGTCTGACTGTGATCTCGAAGTCATATTAATTTGAACACTGCCTGATTGTGGTGAGCTATTGCTGCGAAGTACGGAGGTGGGGGATTCTATATGCACTGTTGGAATGCGTGTCTGATTAAGGGAGAGGTTGAGGGCACATATGGAGGCCCTAGAGATGAAGGAGTGGAAGCAGTGGAGAAAGAGTTAGATACAGAGGTTTGTCCTGCAAGCCTTGGGGATTCAAAGACTTGTTGAGTAACCCCTTGACCGTCTGCCCCCACAGCCAACAGAATCACCCAGTGTCCAGTCAGCAAAATGTAAAACCCCTGCCCATGTTTGCTCGTCCAAATGTAATGGTGAAATGCACCCTAGCAGAAATAGATTTTTTCAGCGAATGGGTGATGTCCGCAACATGCGGTGTAGTGCAGTGAGAGATTTCTTAGAGAAGTAATAGCGACTGGGCAACTGGTACTGGGGGACTGCGATGGCCATCAATTTTCTGAAACCCTCTGTATCTACCATGCCAACATATTGGAGATGGTGGAGTTCAAGCTCTTAGCTTTGGCATGTGAAGGAGGAAACATTCTTTTACATGACCACAATTGTGGGATCGAGTACCGAGTACAGTGCAAACTGCTGGACTGTGAGAGAGGTGCAGGCAGAGATGTTATGGTGGATTTAAAAAGATGTGTCTTGCTAGGTGACACACAACCAGCAGTCATGTCCACTTCCATAACAGCTGTTGGGCTTTCACTGACTGGGGTAAACAAGTGGCGTTTCTGCGGTTAGAGACCTGTGTGAGAAGACTTGGCACAGTGACGGAGGAGGATAAAGAAGCAGCAGATGTGGTTGATAGGACTGCCAATGGTTGGTGAGACCCGATAGTCAGCATTTTAGTGCAGTGAGATTCCCACACTAAGGGAAGCGTCCATGTGCCGCTTCATACATGTAATTGCAAAATTATTGCAATTTTGCCGCTGCAAACTTTATTTTTGCAAATTTGGCAGATAACGTGAGTTGAGTCATCCTTTTGTTTTTATAATTGAATTCCCTTGTTTTTTGTGTATGTTTTCCCAATTGTTTTTAGTGCACGTTAAGGTCATTGCTACACAGAGGTGTGTGCAGCTATAAAAGACAGCCCCTTTGTATTAGCCACACCTGTACCCGTTGAAGCATAAAGAATATGCAAAATGGCCATCATCCACCATAGAATCGACTCTCCAACCTTCATAATTTTAATCTTGTTGAAGTGAATAAACAGGATTCTATACCAGTAAGCAGAATGTCACCACTTCACTTTTGGATTTCTTATGACAATGCACGTCTAGGGTGCTGCACCTGCAGCCGTAAAGTTTATGTGCTGCCAGCCTGCAGTGGTTCTTTCAAGGTATACATATTGTGTTTAGTGCCGAGTCTCTATACTTGTTTATCCTTTGCGGCAACCCTTGCCGGCTTTCAACACTGCACACTCATGACTGGGGCAGGCCATAGCCACAGTTGGAGCTGAGGATGTAGTGCTTGTCGTGGTTGCATCACTTTGTGTTTGTGTGGGAAGCCGCAAGGTAACTTCCTCATCTTCCTCCTCCTACACCTCCTCTGCTGAGCTACTCAGCTGCGTACCTCTGGATTAACCCCAGAAGGATCAACAACCTTATCGTCATCCTTTCGGTTCTCACACTCCTCACCCTGAAAGTCATCCTTCTACTCTTCCTGCCGTAATACCACAGTACATTCCGCGTGCATATCTCGTATCTGAGTCTCATAAGGATCACCTCCACCCCAGTGGTTAATGTCTGATGACAAGGGGCTGGATTCTGCTTGGACCCTACTTCGTCCAGGCCCAGATCCAACATGAAAAGATATTGGGCATCCAGATGCTTTGGGCATCCAGATGCTTTCTTCCTCTGGATTTTGTGACTCTTTGGAGCAGACCTCTGATTCCTGTGGAATAGAATGTGTGAATAGCTTTGCAGAATGGCCCATCCACTGGAGCATAGGTTCTTTCTGGACCTCATCTACTAGGCATACCACAGTGTGGCTGCCAAAGAAAGGTAGTAGAGTAGCTTGTCAGTGGTCTTTGGATAGGATGAGACGTTGTTTGTTCAATTGAGCTTTCATTGACATTAACCCCTAACCCACGTACACGTCAAACACCAAGCCTATTCCCCCTTCCCCCACAACATCGCTTTTTCACACTCATGTTGAATGTACTGTTCCCCTTTTGTAACCTTCTGTTTCACAACCTTAGGCCCACTCCTGTGAGTCAACTGTCACTAAATGAACAATCACTATTTATTTTCTTAAATAGTGTGCCTATACAGCACCTAACAATTTTTAAGTGGAAATCTGACCTTCTGATTTCTTACTGAAACACAGTTTTATCACAAATGATTTGGATTAGCAAATTGGGCCTCATGGCTGCACCCCAATATCAAACCTAACGATTTTTAAGTAGAAATCTGGCCTTCTGATTTCTCACTGAAACACTGTTTTATCACAAACAATATGTTATAGTAAATTGGGCATCCTGGCTGCACTCCAATATTAGGCCTAACGATTTTTAAATGGAAATCTGGCCTTCTGATTATTCACTGAAACAGTTTTATCCCAAATTATTTGGATAAGCAAATTGGACCTCAAGGCTGGATCCCAATATTACTCCAAACTAATTTTAACTGGAAATTTGGTCTCCTGATTTCTCACTGAAACACAGCTTTATCCCACTATTTGGATTAACAAATTAGGCACCCTGGCTGCACCTTAATATCAGGGCTACAGATTTTTAAGTGGAAATCTGACCTTTTGATTTCTCACTGAAACACAGTTTTATCACAAATGATTTGGATTAATACATTGGGCCTCCTGGCTGCACCCCAATATTAGGCCTAAGGATTTTTAAATGGAAATCTGGCCTTCTGATTTCTCACTGGCACAGTTTTATCACAATTTATTTTAGTAAATTGGGCATTCTGGCTGCACCCCAATATTAGGTCTAACAATTTTTAAATGGAAATCTGACCTTCTGATTTTTCACTGAAACAGTTTTATTGCAAATGATTTGGATAAGCAAATTGGACCTCATGGCTGGATACGAATATTAGGCCTAACTATTTTTAATATTATGATAACACCAGAATACCCAAACAATGATATAGCAAAAAAGTCAAATGAATAACACCAAGGGAAATAGTATAAATTGCAAAAGTAACATAATTTTGTTAAGACAATTAATTAAAATATAATGACATAAACAAAATTAACGGGAGATGCTGCTAATCCAAACGGGGAGGCAAAAAACATGTGGCCCATGCGCATAAATGTGCACTCAATAAGACTCATTTAATAAGGGAAAACATCCCACATTCAAAAGATAGTAATTATATTCAGTCCTGAAAAATCCCCAATAAATATACCACAGTCCACTAGGGACATCAACCATACATGAACGGCTACCATAGAGGAAATGCTGAAATATAAGGAAAGTTCCTGAGGGCACTTACATGATACGTGCTTGCACACCCGCTTCCCTGTCGCCCCAACGCGCGTGCCTTGGGGAGAGGTGAGTATCTTTTTATAAGAGGATTGCCCAATCATAGTTGTTTGCCTCCCCGTTTGGATTAGCAGCATCTCCAGTTAATTTTGTTTATGTCATTGTATTTTAATTAATTGTCTTAATAAAATTATCTATCTATTTTTAAGTGGAAAGCTAGCCTTCTGATTTCTCACTGAAACATAGTTTTATCCCAAACAATTTGGATTAGCAAATTGGGCCTCCTGAGACTGCAACACAGTTTTTGCACAATTTAGTTAGATGCTGGATGATTGATTTCACACAATACAGAATCCTATCTAGCTAACTGACGAGTACACTTGCAGACCATATTAATCCCTTCGTTACCGATGACGGGAAAGTACGTCATCGGTAAGGATCCCCTGCTTTGAAATGGGCTCCGGCGGTGAGCCCATTTCAAAGCCGCGACATGTCAGCTGTTGTAAATGGAATGGAATCGCCATCCGCCCGCGCCTAATAACTAGTTAAATCCCGCTGTCAAAGCTGACAGCGGGCATTTAACTAGCGGTTTCCGGCCGCCGAGCCGGAAATGAGCGCATCGCCGACCCCCATCACGTGATCGGGGTCTGCGACACGTTGCCTTGACAACCAGAGGTCTCATAGAGACCTCTATGGTTGTTGCCAGCACATTGCTGTGAGCGTCGCTCGGTGGTTGGCGCTCAAAGCAATGCAGTAAATATGCTACATATGGGCGATCTGCTCATCGCCCATATATAGCAGAGGCGATCGAGTTGTGCATGCTTCTAGCCTCCCATGGAGGCTATTGAAGCATGCCAAAAGTAAAAAAAGAAGTGTTTAAAAATTAAAAAAAATAAAAAAGCCTAAAAGTTCAAATCACCCACCTTTTTCCCCAATCAAAATAAAACAATAAAATAACAAGCAAACCTACACATATTTGGTATTGCCGATTTCAGAATCGCTTGATCTATCAATAATAAGGGATTAACCCGATCGCTACACGACGTAGCGAGAAAAAAATTAAAAATACCAGAATTACGTTTTTTTTGGTTGCCACGACTTTGCATTAAAACACAATAACGGACGATCAAAAGAATGTATTTCCATAAACCTGGTATCATTTAAAACGTCAGCTCGGTGCGCAAAAAAAAGCTCTCACTCGACCCAAGATCACGAAAAATGGAGACGCTACGGGTCTCGAAAAAAGGCTCAATTTTTTTTTTTTTAACAAACTTTGGAATTTTTTTTCACCATTTAGATAAAAGAGAACCTGGACATGTTTGGTGTCTATGAACTTGCAATGATCTGGAGAATCATAGTGGCAGGTCAATTTTTGCATTTAGTGAACCTAGCAAAAAAGGCAAGCAAAGAGCAAGTGTGGGATTGCATTTTTTTTGCAATTTCACCGCAGTTGGAATTTTTTTCCTGTTTTAGAGAACACGACATGGTAAAACCAATGGTGTTGTTCAAAAGTACAGCTCGTCCCACAAAAAATAAGCCCTCACATGGCCATATTGACGGAAAAATAAAAAAGTTATGGCTCTGGAAAGAAGGGGAGCGAAAAACGAAAACGAAAAATCGAAAAAAAGCTCCGGGAGTGAAGGGGTTAAGTATAAAGTACCCAGGAGGTAGGTAGGGAAACGGATTCATCTTGGAGAGTCTGGAGTGGCGTCTTCTCACCCCGATGTTCATTTAGCCTCCTGCTTCTTCTACTTCGGAAGAAGCCAATGGTGAAACGCGCATCAGGATGAGGACAAAGCACTCCAGACTCTCCAAGATTAATCTGTTTCCCTACCTACCTCCTGAGCACTTTATGTTTAATATGGTCAATCGCTATATGTTTCCCCTCCTCACTGTTGGGTACTAGCTTACACATTATAGAGTTACTGAGACCTGCTATCATTATTTTTCTATATGCACTGTGAAATTCAGTTCACTTGTCATATATACCTTCTCTACTAATAGAATATCATAGGGAGTGTGAGGAACACATTGTTTCAGGGCATTGCTATTTCCCAGCACTAAGCACTTAATTTATTTCTAAAGACAGCTGAATTTTTTAACCTTCCTTGAAGTCACTCCCACTGAATTGGTTAACACCATATTCTCCATCTGCCTACCCCTTTGTTCATTTTAACCTACTTGTTCCAAGAAATGGTATAGTCTTTACCTTTGTAACATACATTCCTATAATTACTGATCTTAATTTATTGGAGGTTTTGGAAGTCTCCCTTGTGAGGCACTCTGCTTTTTTACTTGTGTTCATGTATTTTGTTTTTTAAATTAATTAATAAAAAATATACATTTTACTTTAATGGATCTCTTCATTCCCCTGAGTTTGAGGGAACCCGGCATTATCTGCCGGGGAGCCCCTGATTGGTCAGCCATATGATGTGTCTATGGCCTTCTTTTCCTGACGTGATAGGAAAGGGTTAATTAAATGAGTTAGATGACAAGGTTGTAGCAAGGTGAGGTCAGTTCCGGAGATCGGGTTCCGTCCCTCCCGCCCACAGGGGGGTATCTAAGGCAGGGTAGGAGGAGTTTCGGCCTCTTTGGAACGGTGGAGCAAGGAGCGTGACGTACTACAAGGAGTGAAGAGACAGATAAGTGAGGGATGTCATTACCGTTGGAAGAGGCGATTAGGGAGAGAGTTAGGAGGGAGGGAGCAGCGTGGTTAGCAGCGTTCATGCCGGGACCAGAGTCTTGAATGGTTGAGTATCAGGCAGATGGAGAGGGTGGCAGTCACGGCGGAGGACACGCCCCCCCGAGCGTTTAAGCCCAGTTATGCGGCAGGAGTCAGGACGGAGAGTAAAAGAAGTGCAGACTCCAGGACAGGCTCTGTCACATGCTGAGGCGACAGGTCAGAAAGTTGTGGTATCGCCATACAGAAAAGAGGGAGTGAAAAAAGGAGAAAGAGTGGATAGGAGAGATAGGAAGAACGGGCCAGTTGATAAGCAGCCTCAGATAGTGTCATAGCAAGAAGCTGAGGTAAAACAGTGTCAAGGAAAGGGCATAGCAGCAGCACCTCGGGTTGAAGAGGTTATGGGAGGAACACATAGTGTCAGCTCATCTTCAATGGAGGAGCGGAGCAGCCACGGAGGTGCCATTCAGCAACAAGGGGTGGTACTGCAGGCTATGAGGGAAGGGGGGCAAGGGGAAGCAGAGCTGACAGGGATTCAGCATGCAGGAGTTAATACCCAGGCAAGCCCCATAGTGGCCAGTGTAGAGAAAGGGACATCACAGAATGCTTCAGTGCAAGGAAGTTATGCAGCACAAAAAATGCTAGCATCCCCCAACCCTGTGGTAATGCAAGGATTTAACTCCTCACAGTTTATTATGAGGTCACCTGTGGCAACAAGTTCAAATAATGTGTCACAAAGGGGAGAAATATTAGCTGCTACACCAAATGGTGCACAGCCAAGGGTTGTAGGGTCAGAAATGGCAGCGAACACTACAGCTGCAGTGAACAATTGGTCAGTGGGTGTTATACAACAACAAGGAGAGATGATGGCTACTGCGGAAAGGACAGGTCAAATTTTCCCAGAAATGGGAGGAAATTCAGAATTGCATCAGAGATAGATGAACCGTCAGAAAAAGAGGAGAAGCATGTCGTCATCTTTTTCTTCAGATTCGGATAGGAGGTCCAGACTACGCAGTAGACATGCACATAGTAGTAGGAGATCTGTGTCTAGAGGTAGTCGGCGTTCAAGGTATTCGAGGTATCGGTCATCGTCGTCCTCGGAGTCACGGGGGTGTAGCAGAAGATCAACTCAACAGGACACCAGGGTGTATCAGGAACAGCAGCAAGGAAGACCGAAGAGGCGGTTCAAGTGTTGGTCAGAGGGAACAACTCAGCAACATGTGAGTTCAATTATGCGGGTGCATGGGGGGGTTAGGTGAAAAATTGGTTACTTTGGACACTTTAAGGAGTATCCTGAGTGGTGAAAAATTAGTAGTGAACCCGAAATTAGTGGCGCAAGTAAAAGCGGGCATCCCTCCTCCTCCAGCTATGCGATCTGACATTCACAGGGATGTTTTTTTATTGTGGTATTTCCCCTTTAGGTTCCCATTTAGATCAAGAAATATTGGAAAAAATATGGCGAATGATTATATTGATGTTTGGTCCTTATTGTCTCCTGAACATAGTTCAGTTGATCGCAAAAGGCGACCTCTTGATATGAATGACGTCCAAAAGTGGCAAAGACCATGAATAATTGGCTTCAAGCCTTTTTTGTAGTAGGTTGTGTAATGGGTAGGAAGCATCCGGAGCGTTGTTCGGAATTGTTTTTGTACATGGATACAATTTTTAATTCATATAAAACACATGGGGGCTCGGCTTGGTGGAAGTATGATGAAGATTTTAGGCAGCGATTGGCCATCAATCCGAAGTTAGGTTGGGGAGTAAAGGCCACTGATTCGTGGTTGCGTTTCATGAGGGCGCAGAGGAGCAGTCAGCCCTTTTCAATGGGGGGCCCCTGGCCAGCAATACGGCTCGGGGCCTGTCACAGTGCGTAGATCAGGTACCTGCTGGCTGTTTAATGAAGGTCACTGCATGAATGTGCTCGTCATTAGAGTTGAGCGATACTTTCCGATATCCAAAAGTATCGGAATCGGAATGGTATCGCCGATACCCAAAAAATATCGGCGATACCCGATACCGATACCGGAAATCCAATATAAGTCTATGGGAACAAAATATCGGAATTAAAAAAAACCCATTCTTGCCTTGTTGGTTAATTGTACATGAAGGAAAACAACAAAGAGTAATGTAGAATGTATTGGGGAAGGTTGAGGAGACATTAAAGGCATAGATGTTTAACCCAATCAAATGGAATAGCATAAATATTTTTTTTTTTAAAGATGTTCGGATTGACGAAGAAATTGACAATGTTGTTAACGTTTTTTCTATTTTGGCAAATATGTATATTTCACAACTTCCATGCTCTTCACCTTTTTAACTTTTGACACACTTTCTCCTTCATAATCTTCAGCAGCATCATCTTTTTCATCAAATTATTCTTCATCTTCACCTTCTTTATCTTCTTCTTAAACTTCTTGCTATTCATCTTTTTGTTAACATTACTCATATTCTTCTTATTAAACTATTATTCTTATTCATATTGTACTTCATCTTCTTCATCATATTCTTATTTGTGACAGAGAATCCTGTACTTGTAATCTGTCAAAGTATGAATTTTTCATCCTTCCATTCTTGAGGTCACAAAAGATTTAAATTACAACAGTATTTGTCCGTGTTCAGTTTAGCCTGCAGCAGCAGGCATTTTCCAGGGGCACCACGAGGAGGAATGGACTCACCCCCATACACTGCTTAGTCTTCTTCTGCTTATAATTTAGAGCATATATTTTGCTCTTCATTTTGGTCTTATACTTCATGTTCTTCTGCTTTTTGATCTTCTGCTTATTGTTCTTAAGTCTCTTGTTCTGTATCTTGTAGTTTGTCTTAACCTTCTTAGTCCTGTTTGGTAATCTTTTATTTCTTCTTTGTGATGGTGTTTAGGCTGGTTGGCTTGATGCTCGTCATCCTTGTGTCGTCATCTTCTTCGGGTGGTCATCAGGGTCGTCGTCTTAATTGTGGAGATCCAGAGTGATTACCCAAAAAAGCATTGAAAAATCTTCAATTTGTAAATGTAGCAGAAGGTACAAGAGTCAATGCAAGTAACGAGGACCAGCTGACTGTGCTGGAACCCGGAGGGGCAGCAGAAGGAAAGAGCCAATGGCACAACCGAGGACCAGCTGACGTTACTGGGACACGGTTACTAAGCAGGAGGTACCTGTGCTCCAAAGCACTACCAAGGACCAGCAGACGTTGCTGGAACTCGGATACCGAGATGGAGGCACCTAGGCCAAAGGCACTGCGGAGAACCAGCTGACGGTACTGGAACCCGGACGGGTAGCAGAAGGTACAAGAGCCAATGCAAGTAACGAGGACCAGCTGACTGTGCTGGAACCCGGAGGGGCAGCGAAGGAAAAGAGCCAATGGCACAACCGAGGACCAGCTGACGTTACTGGGACACGGTTACTAAGCAGGAGGTACCTGTGCTCCAAAGCACTACCAAGGACCAGCAGACGTTGCTGGAACTCGGATACCGAGATGGAGGCACCTAGGCCAAAGGCACTGCGGAGAACCAGCTGACGGTACTGGAACCCGGACGGGTAGCAGAAGGTACAAGAGCCAATGCAAGTAACGAGGACCAGCTGACTGTGCTGGAACCCGGAGGGGCAGCAGAAGGAAAAGAGCCAATGGCACAACCGAGGACCAGCTGACGTTACTGGGACACGGTTACTAAGCAGGAGGTACCTGTGCTCCAAAGCACTACCAAGGACCAGCAGACGTTGCTGGAACTCGGATACCGAGATGGAGGCACTAGGCCAAAGGCACTGCGGAGAACCAGCTGACGGTACTGGAACCCGGACGGGTAGCAGAAGGTACCCATGGAAATTTAAGTTGACAGGCCGCGAGCCGGCCGCAGTTACCGAATCCCACAGTACTACAGTGGGTGATTGTCCTATTGTCACAATGGAAACAGCCTTTATTTCATATCCCGCAGCACACATAGGAAGCACCTAAACTCCAAGCACCATAGAGTAGGCTAACCCGACCGCAACACGACAGGACAACTTATTGGAGGCTAAGTGACGTTTACACTGACAGGAAACAGATGGCGTGCTGTAACCAGTCTGGGCAGGAGTGAGTACCCGTGCCAATGACACTTCCGAGCAACAACTGGCGGTGTTGAAGCCCAGGGATGAGAAGACAACAGGGTGGAGGCAGCATGACTTTTTGCCGTTCACACAGCAGGGGAACAGCTGACATTACTGAACCCCAGTAACACAGGAGCAAGTGTTGACTGTGCTAACAGCACTTCCGAGCAACAACTGGCGGTGTTGTAGCCCAGGAATGAGAAGAGAACATGGTGGAGGCAGCAGGACTTTTTGCCGTTCACACAGCAAGGGGACAGCTGACATTACTGAACCCCAGTAACACAGGAGCAAGTGTTCACTGTGCTAACAGCACTTCCGAGCAACAACTGGCGGTGTTGTAGCCCAGGGATGAGAAGAGAACATAGTGGAGGCAGCAGGACTTTTTGCCGTTCACACAGCAGGGGAACAGTTGACATTACTGAACCCCAGTAACACAGGAGCAAGTGTTCACTGTGCTAACAGCACTTCCGAGCAACAACTGGCGGTGTTGTAGCCCAGGGATGTGAAGAGAACATGGTGGAGGCAGCAGGACTTTTTGCCGTTCACACAGCAGGGGAACAGCTGACATTACTGAACCCCAGTAACACAGGAGCAAGTGTTCACTGTGCTAACAGCACTTCCGAGCAACAACTGGCGGTGTTGTAGCCCAGGGATGAGAAGAGAACATGGTGGAGGCAGCAGGACTTTTTGCCGTTCACACAGCAGGGGAACAGCTGACATTACTGAACCCCAGTAACACAGGAGCAAGTGTTCACTGTGCTAACAGCACTTCCGAGCAACAACTGGCGGTGTTGTAGCCCAGGATGAGAAGAGAACATGGTGGAGGCAGCAGGACTTTTTGCCGTTCACACAGCAGGGGAACAGCTGACATTACTGAACCCCAGTAACACAGGAGCAAGTGTTCACTGTGCTAACAGCACTTCCGAGCAACAACTGGCGGTGTTGTAGCCCAGGGATGAGAAGAGAACATAGTGGAGGCAGCAGGACTTTTTGCCGTTCACACAGCAGGGGAACAGCTGACATTACTGAACCCCAGTAACACAGGAGCAAGTGTTCACTGTGCTAACAGCACTTCCGAGCAACAACTGGCGGTGTTGTAGCCCAGGGATGAGAAGAGAACATGGTGGAGGCAGCAGGACTTTTTGCCTTTCACACAGCAGGGGAACAGCTGACATTACTGAACCCCAGTAACACAGGAGCAAGTGTTCACTGTGCTAACAGCACTTCCGAGAACAACTGGCGTGTTGTAGCCAGGGATGAGAAGAGAACATGGTGGAGGCAGCAGGACTTTTTGCCGTTCACACAGCAGGGGAACAGCTGACATTACTGAACCCCAGTAACACAGGAGCAAGTGTTCACTGTGCTAACAGCACTTCCGAGCAACAACTGGCGGTGTTGTAGCCCAGGAATGAGAAGAGAACATGGTGGAGGCAGCAGGACTTTTTGCCGTTCACACAGCAGGGGAACAGCTGACATTACTGAACCCCAGTAACACAGGAGCAAGTGTTGACTGTGCTAACAGCACTTCCGAGCAACAACTGGCGGTGTTGTAGCCCAGGAATGAGAAGAGAACATGGTGGAGGCAGCAGGACTTTTTGCCGTTCACACAGCAGGGGAACAGCTGACATTACTGAACCCCAGTAACACAGGAGCAAGTGTTCACTGTGCTAACAGCACTTCCGAGCAACAACTGGCGGTGTTGTAGCCCAGGGATGAGAAGAGAACATGGTGGAGGCAGCAGGACTTTTTGCCGTTCACACAGCAGGGGAACAGCTGACATTACTGAACCCCAGTAACACAGGAGCAAGTGTTCACTGTGCTAACAGCACTTCCGAGCAACAACTGGCGGTGTTGTAGCCCAGGAATGAGAAGAGAACATGGTGGAGGCAGCAGGACTTTTTGCCGTTCACACAGCAGGGGAACAGCTGACATTACTGAACCCCAGTAACACAGGAGCAAGTGTTCACTGTGCTAACAGCACTTCCGAGCAACAACTGGCGGTGTTGTAGCCCAGGGATGAGAAGAGAACATGGTGGAGGCAGCAGGACTTTTTGCCGTTCACACAGCAGGGGAACAGCTGACATTACTGAACCCCAGTAACACAGGAGCAAGTGTTCACTGTGCTAACAGCACTTCCGAGCAACAACTGGCGGTGTTGTAGCCCAGGGATGAGAAGAGAACATGGTGGAGGCAGCAGGACTTTTTGCCGTTCACACAGCAGGGGAACAGCTGACATTACTGAACCCCAGTAACACAGGAGCAAGTGTTCACTGTGCTAACAGCACTTCCGAGCAACAACTGGCGGTGTTGTAGCCCAGGGATGAGAAGAGAACATGGTGGAGGCAGCAGGACTTTTTGCCGTTCACACAGCAGGGGAACAGCTGACATTACTGAACCCCAGTAACACAGGAGCAAGTGTTCACTGTGCTAACAGCACTTCCGAGCAACAACTGGCGGTGTTGTAGCCCAGGGATGAGAAGAGAACATGGTGGAGGCAGCAGGACTTTTTGCCGTTCACACAGCAGGGGAACAGCTGACATTACTGAACCCCAGTAACACAGGAGCAAGTGTTCACTGTGCTAACAGCACTTCCGAGCAACAACTGGCGGTGTTGTAGCCCAGGGATGAGAAGAGAACATGGTGGAGGCAGCAGGACTTTTTGCCGTTCACACAGCAGGGGAACAGCTGACATTACTGAACCCCAGTAACACAGGAGCAAGTGTTCACTGTGCTAACAGCACTTCCGAGCAACAACTGGCGGTGTTGTAGCCCAGGGATGAGAAGAGAACATGGTGGAGGCAGCAGGACTTTTTGCCGTTCACACAGCAGGGGAACAGCTGACATTACTGAACCCCAGTAACACAGGAGCAAGTGTTCACTGTGCTAACAGCACTTCCGAGCAACAACTGGCGGTGTTGTAGCCCAGGGATGAGAAGAGAACATGGTGGAGGCAGCAGGACTTTTTGCCGTTCACACAGCAGGGGAACAGCTGACATTACTGAACCCCAGTAACACAGGAGCAAGTGTTCACTGTGCTAACAGCACTTCCGAGCAACAACTGGCGGTGTTGGAGCCCAGGGTCAAGGAGGATGTTTAAATACTATATCAAGTATTTTCCTTGTTACGTGTCAATTAAAAATGTCTATACTCCAAACAAGAGAAATATAAACTTTAGTACCATAAGATGATGATTTTACTTAAAAAAATATATGTAAATTAATAATTTACAAACATAAACGCATACATTAACATGTTGAAAAGCAATGCAAACCACAATTAAAATAGGTTAAATAATCTGCTATACGGTTTAAAATAAAAGCATACAAGTACATATCAGAATCCATTAATGATGGCTAAGTAACAGTATGTACACCATTTTTATTGTGTAGACAATGAATGGCTGACTTAAAAACATAATCAGCATTACAAGTTATCTTTGACATTCATAAAACTTTACATTTGGTGAATAATATCACTAAAATTTTTTTAAAAATATCTAAAATTTCCATCATGTAATACTGATAATATGTGCCAATCTTTTATTAACAAACAAAAAATTTAAAAAGTGCATAGTGCAGAGTGAAAACAGATATTTATGCCTGACTGTGGACTTGCAAGCATGACAACGGATAGATAAGGTATATATAGATGAGACTGCATAGCCACAGATGGTGAATGGCGATGTAATACTGTACCTCAATAAAGTGTGCGTTACTACTACATCCTTTTTTTTATATAGCTTTATAAAAGGTTACGTGCATGTATGGTTGCGCCTTTGTTTGGACGCACAGACTGGCTTCCTGCTGTGACGCGTTGGGTATTGGAGCGTCTGTACGTCTTATGACGCAGACTAACATTCACGGTGCGCATCGTTCATCATCGCAAGCGTACCGACAACACAAAGGCGTTGTCATGACTGCTTTACTCAGTAAACATGCACCTATGATGAAACATACACGCATGTGCCCTATTACATAACAAGCTACAAGAAAAACGAGTGTGAGGTGTGACACAGCTGTTTTGTTAAGGTACAGTATTATATCGACATTGTACAGATGTGCTATTCAGTCTGATAAATAGATATCATTCACCTATTCTATCAGTTGTCGTTCTTTCAGCACCACTTACAGGTATATATTTTGCTATTGTGACTATGCACTATTGACTTTACCAAGGTAATGCATGATTTTTGTTAGCGATTATCATGTTTACATGAAGGACCTTTATGATATGGGCTGTTAACTTTCTAATAAATATGTATTTTTTAAAATGACACAAATATAAGTAATGTTGAAGAGGACTATTCCTACATGCATTGTTTGCACAATATTACAGGTGTACATCACGTCCCTTAATCAACATTGGATTATTATATTTACCTGTATGCTTTTATTTAAAAGGCAAGAACACTGAAGTATAACCTTCGCACTGCAGCAGTTGTCAAAGTTCAACCCCATTATGCACTTCCAACATTGCAGAATTTGAGTCATGATGTGAGATGGATTTGTCTAAGCTATGGAGTGACAAGGTTGACCATCAGTATCCTATAGCATAAGTAGGCTTTTGTGTTTGCATTTGTTTTCGACATGTGCATATCTGTAATAATATGTCACAATTATTTTGTAACAGATTTGTGACAAAGACTAATCATTTTATGGTTTTAAAGTTGACGTTTCAAATGTTTACAGCTTAGAAATCAGGGTGTAGCCTCATATCTATGTAGCACTAGACACTTGACATGTCATTTTTTCACTGATTGGTACTAGCAGTAATTTTGCGACAACAGCATGGAATCAGGCGTACTACCAACTCAGGATTTTTTCTTGTGCATCTAACATTGAAGCAACTGCGTGTTGAAGCCAGGGTCAGGAGGGTAGGCAGAGGCTAGTTGAGATGTTTGAAGTTGAAGTTGTAGTTAGCAGCAGTATTTTGCCAGACACACAGCAGGGGAACAGCAGGCGTTACTGAACCCCACAAACACATCAGCGATTGTTTTCATCTGTGCATCTAACACTTCTGAGCAGCAACTGGCGGTGTTGAAGCCCAGGGTCAAGGAGGGTGTAGGCAGAGCTAGTATGAGATTTGAAGTTGAAGTTGTAGTTAGCAGCATAATTTTTGCCAGAACACAGCAGGGAACAGCAGGTTACTGAACCCCACAAACACATCACGATTGTTTTCATCTGTGCATCTAACACTTCTGAGCAGCAACTGGCGGTGTTGAAGCCCAGGGTCAAGGAGGGTGTAGGCATAAAATATTGAGTTATTGCCTTGTTACGTGGCCATTGCAAATGTATGTACTTCAAACAAGAATAAATGAAGTTTTACTAGGACAATAAAATGATGAATTTCAATTCCAAGAATAGAAAAATATTTATACTTGAGAGTCCTCTGTGGTTGATACCGTTTAATGGCTAACTGAAAATATGGTAACAAATTCCAAGCTTTCGAGACTACTCAGGTCTCTTCATCAGGCTAAGACTAAAACAAAAAATGAAGAATCACATATTTCTACACACAACAGGACACAGGAATAGGTAAGACAAGTGAGGGAGGGACAAGTGAAGGGAGACCGGCCAAAAAATGAGAACAAGGATGAATTATCAGCGCCACACAATAAGAGAAAAAATAATGGATTTACCTGTGGCAAAACAATTTTGTATGCCCGGTCATAGCATGATGGATATGGAATTACTGGTATTAAAATATAACTTCAAATATGAGAAAGATACAAAGGTTTCAGAATATAAGCTCATCATGACCTTTGACACTGTTAGTGATGGAATGAATAGATCACACGGATTTATGTCATTCTATATCAATTAAGGAATCTGGGTCTCTGCCCTTCCAGGGGCATGAAAACACAAAACCAGACCCCAATCAGAGGGCAATAAAACTTTCTATCCTTATCTAGGAACTGTTCCAATATTTATGTTCATCCCTCTGTGATAATGACAGTTCTGCTACACGTCACTTACTTGTCTTACCTATTTCACTATTCCTGTGTCCTGTTGTGTATAGAAATATGTGATGCTTCATTTTTTGTTTTAGTCTTTGCCTGATGAAGAGACGTGAGTAGCCTCGAAAGCTTGCAATTTGTTACCATCTTTTCAGTTATCCATTAAAAGGTAACAACCACTGCGGACTCTCAAGTCTAAATATTTTTCTATCTACTGGCTAACACGGTACGAAGATACACATGTTTCCTAACTTCAAGAATAAAAATAAAGACACTGCAAATATAAACGCATATATGCCATGCCAACAAGAAATGGAACAACACACCACCCAAAAAATTGGTTACAAAATATAGTGTTGTAAATTTAAGAATAAAAGTCCATTTTTGTATTTATGAATAATGCTTAAGGAACGCTATGTTAAACCATAACATAGTGAAGACAATGGATTTTGTAATAGTCACTCATCATCATCATCATTGCAATTTAGATGTGACAGTCACAGACATTTCAATTATTTAAGTTAATAAAATCGTTACTTTGTACAGCATGTATGACATGTCCAGCATGGACTCATCAATGTGATGACACAATAATGTACGATAAAAAATAACCATTTAAAAAAACATAATGCATTGTCACAATTTAAGTGTGTGCCTGCAAGTGTAGGTGAAACAAAGGCTACGGATAGCAAAGGTATATTCTATGTCTGTATCAGACAGTGGACAGCCTCTGATGGGTAATGGCGATGTTATACTGTACGTCAATAAAGTCTGCGGCTGCAATCATGCATTTTTTGCTTGTACAGTGTTGAAGAGTGTAAAAGCATGTCTGGTTGCGCAAGGCTTTATCCGTCAACACTACCTTCCTACTGTCACGCGTAGGGTAGGGTAGCGTGTGTCAATTAGATGACTCTATAAAATGTGACGTTACGCAGCGTTATTGCGCCCTTGGGACGCCAAAAATACGACAGCAGTAATCATTTACTGTCTAATACTCCACCTATGACCAACAAAAAAAGAACGTTCCCTCTTTAACAATCTACAAGACTAACAAGCATAATGGTTGACGCTGACTTTATTGAGGTACAGTATTACATCGACATTGTCCATGAGTAACTATGCACTGTGATACCTATATACCATTATTAATT
The DNA here is from genome assembly GCA_033576555.1 of Oophaga sylvatica. Lineage (NCBI taxonomy): Eukaryota > Metazoa > Chordata > Amphibia > Anura > Dendrobatidae > Oophaga > Oophaga sylvatica. The sequence goes on along the minus strand of JARQOD010000006.1, from coordinate 234,701,247 downwards.
TATATCTGTTGTGGTTGTTTCAACAGCACTTGCAGGTATAACTACCTATTGTCAGTATGCATGATGCACTTTCTAGATGTAATAATTTATTATTGCACATTATTACCAGGTTTACATGCTGGCCATTTCATATATGGTGTGTGAAGTTACAGTTGGCATCAGTATGTGTATTTTATAATGTCTGTCATAAATAAAACTCGTGATGATGATGATGAGGATTTTATGATTCGTACATCCATTGACTGCATTATCTTACAGGTACAGATAAAGTTCCTTAAAAAGCATTAATTGATAAGTATGAAATGTACTTTTATGCATTAATTTCAAAAAGTGAACACTATGTTTTAGTTTTTGTTACCATTTCTAATAGACATGTGCAGATATGCGCTGTGATGACAAATTATTATTTGTCCATATTTGTCATAAAAATTTATCATTCTAGGCCTGGAAAACTTCACAATTTCATGTTTTAAGCATAACAATCAGGGTGACGGCTCTTCCCTATTTGGAGCATGTTCGACATGGGTTTTTCTGTGCATGTGTAGGGAACAGGAGACTTCTTGCCGGACACACAGCAGGGAACAGCTGGCGTTACTGAACCCCACTAACACTATAGCTTGTGTATTGGTCTGTGGACACGACACTTCTGAGCAGCAACTGGCAGTGTTGTAGCCCAGGGAGTAGAGTTCAGGTGGTAGAAAGATGAACATAACAGGAGACATGGATAACGTTGCGAACCAGTTATTTAATCTGAAAATGGACAGACAAATTCTGGCGAGATCCATGCCTTGTTCATTTTCAGAAAAGTAAGCCGGTCTACATTATCGGAGGATAGTCGCATGCGACGGTCTGTTAGTACACCACCTGCTGCACTAAAGACGCGCTCCGATAATACACTGGCAGCAGGGCAAGCCAGCACCTCCAATGCATACTGGCTAAGCTCTGGCCATGTATCCAGCTTAGAGACCCAAAACTTGAATGGGGAAGAGCCATCTGGGAGTACACTGAGAGGGAAAGACATGTAGTCTGTCACCATCTTACGGAAACGTTGCCTCCTGCTGACTGGAGCCGTCTCGGATGGTGTAGACATTTGTGGCGCTGCCACAAAACTTCGCCACATTTGGAACATACTGGTCTTGCCTTTTGAAGAGGCGCTGCTTGTGCTCCCTCTTGTTGCAGAGCTGTCTCCACTGCCTCGACGCACAGAGCTGCTTTGTAAAGCAGTAGCAGCAGCAGCAGTGCTCTCGGCTGGAATGGAGAACATTATGGATTGCACCAGTGTGTCTTGGTACTCCAGCATTTTACGCTCCCGGTTCAACGGTGTGATGAGGCTTTGTAAGTTGTCCCGGTAGCGAGGGTCTAGGAGGGTGTACACCCAATAATCAGACGTGGTGAGAATGTGGGCGATGCGGCGGTCGTTTCTCAGGCACTGCAGCATGAAATCAACCATGTGCTGCAGACTCCCAACTGGCCAAGAAACGCTGTCCCCTGCAAGAGGCGTCATCTCTGCCTGCTCTGCATCACCCCACCCTCGCTCTACATACTGACTAGAGCGTTGTGTACCTCCCTCTGGAGCGATGTCTTCCTCCTCCATTGACTCCTCCTCATCCTCCTCACAAAGTGAGCCCTGCCCAGCCCTTTGTGAGGAACCACGTTGCGCTGACTGTCCAGAAGGTGATGGAATTTGTGACTCCTCATCCTCCACCTCTTCCAAAACCTCATCCCTTAGTGCTTGCAGTGTTTTTTGAAGCAGGCAGATAAGGGGGACAGTCAGGCTGACTAGTGCATCATCTGCACTCGCCATCCGCGTTGACTCATCAAACGCACGCAAAACGTGGCAGATGTCCTTCATAGAGGCCCACTCAGTAGTGGTGAAGTGTGAACGGCGCAAATTGCGAGTTGATTGCGCCTGATGCAGCTGATACTCCATTACTGCTGGCTGCTGCTCACACAACCGCTCCAACATATGTAACGTGGAATTCCACCTGGTAGGTACGTCACATATGATGCGATGTTCAGGAAGGCGAAATCTGACTTGCAGAGCTGCAATGCGCGATCTGGCCATGCTGGAACGTCGCAAGTGAGCGCACTCTAGGCGGACCTTGTGCAGCAGTGCATCAAGATACGGATAGTCCCTCAAAAAAACTCTGCACGACCAAGTTGAGCACATGTGCCAGACATGGTATGTGAGTGAGGTTGCCAAGGCCCAGAGCTGCCACCAGATTTCGGCCATTGTCACACACTACCAAGCCTGGCTGGAGATTCGCTGGCAAAAACCACACGTCGCTCTCCTGCTTGATGGCATTCCAGAGCTCCTGCGCTGTGTGGCTTCGATTCCCCATGGAAATTAATTTCAGGACGGCCTGTTGACGTTTGGCCACGGCTGTGCTAATATCGGTCGCATCAGGTAAGCGTTCACGGGTCCATGTGGAGGTAGACCGTGACGGCTCCTGCAGCGATGATTCTGAGGAACTGGAGTAGGAGGAGGAGTCAATGTGGACAGACTTGATTCCTGCAATCCTTGGAGTTGGCAGAACACGTACAGCGCCACTCGCAAGATCTGTACCCGGCTCCACAACATTGACCCAATGGGCAGTGAGGGAAAGGTATCGTCCCTGGCCATGGGTACTGGTCCACGCATCGGTGGTCAGGTGGACCTTGCTACTGACGGCGTTTAGTAGCGCATGTTTAATTTTTCCCTCAACATGCTTTTGCAGACCAGGGACGGCTTGCCTGCTGAAATAAAATCGGCTGGGCACATTGTATTGTGGGACTGCCAATGCCATTAAGTTACGGAAACTGTCAGTCTCCACCAGCCTGAATGACAGCATTTCAAGGGACAGGAGTTTTGCAATGCCAGCATTCAGAGCCTGTGCTCGTGGATGGTTTGCCGAGTATGGCCGTCTTTTATCCCATGCCTGTGCTACCGATGGCTGTTTTGTGGCCTGGGAGTGTGAGGATGACAGGGAACTTGCAGCTGTGGGTGGAATAACACTGGGTCTCTGGACAACAGTGACAGAGGTTCTTCCATGGCGATCCTGTGAGGAAGCCGAACCAGCTGTGTGTGAGCTGGAGGAAGAGGCTCCAACACGAGCTGAAGATGTAGGTGCTGCTGTAGGTTGGCCTACATCTCCAGTGTGTCTTTGTAACTCAACCACGTGATTTGACCGCACATGTTTCCACATATTTGTGGTATTAAGGTTACTGACACTTTTACCTCTTTTTACTTTTTGATTACACAGCTTGCATTTGACATAGCAAATATCATCTGCAAGTGTGTCAAAAAAGGACCACGCAGTGCAAGTCCTGGGAGCGCCCGTTTTGGCTGTTGGAAGAGAACTGCTACGAACGGGTGCCAAACTGGAGGCTACAGGCAACCGAGTCTGCAGCCTACCTCTCCTACTGTTTGGACCGTTGGGGCAATCTCTTCCTCAGAGCTGCTACCACCACCTTCCTGTTCCTCACGCCATGTTGGGTCTTGGACCTCATCATCTCCACTACCCTCTTCCAACACCTGCTGCTGTTGGGTGGTCTGGCCAGCACCATGCTCAACAGAAACTGGCACCTGAGTCTCATCATCATCAGATGCGTTCTGCGGTGTGCTGACCATCGGCACTGGCTCACCCGCCTCTTCACATTCAGAGAGACACAGCTGTTGCGCATCACTGCATACTGCCTCTTCTTCACATTCCAGAATGCTGCTTGGCTGGGCCCCTGTTTGCAAGCCAACAGATTCTGAGAACAGAAGCAAGACTCAGCTGGCTCCAGTTCAGAACTCTCTGACTGCCTGGGCAATTTGGCAGGCGTTGAAGAGACAGATGGTTGTTCAACAGTGCTGTGGTCCTGAGAGGAGGTGGAAGCAATTGAAGTCGATGCATTGGCTGCCATCCAACCAACAACGGCTTCAATTTGTTCTTCCCGCAGCAGGGGGTACGCTGAGCTCCTACAAAAGTGCGCATAAAGGAACGCTCACGGGGAAAACTGGTGGATGCTGTGTCACTGGGTGCGGCAGCAGCCACAGAATCCCCACGTCCTCTCCCTGCTGAAACTCCACGGTCACGACCACGTGCCTTACTCCCTGCCTTCTTCATCTTGGTAGATTGATAAAGAAAGTCAGAAAAGTTATAAGGCCTAAGTGTGGTTATTCCTCACAGACTGCAGTGAACACTGCAGACAACTGTTCAGTAGCTGTGAAAGGCCCCTTTGTGTACTTCTATAGTGTTTGCAACCAATGTATTGTATACGGATGGAAGCGCGTCACACTAATAGATTAGATTTTTTTCAAATATAATGGAGCAGCACCAATTAGAGAAAAATGTGAAGGATGAGGCAGTGACACACGCTCAGCAGACTACAACCAGCAGTGGTTGAAGAACTAACTGGAGCGTAATCTGCACTCAAAAAATGAAAAGCTCACAGACTACAGTGAACACTGCAGACAACTGTTCAGTAGCTGTGAAAGGCCCCTTTGTGTACTTCTATAGTGTTTGCAACCAATGTATTGTATACGGATGGAAGCGCGTCACACTAATAGATTAGATTTTTTTTCAAATATAATGGAGCAGCACCAATTAGAGAAAAATGTGAAGGATGAGGCAGTGACACAGCTCAGCAGACTACAACCAGCAGTGGTTGAAGAACTAACTGGAGCGTAATCTGCACTCAAAAAATGAAAAGCTCACAGACTACAGTGAACACTGCAGACAACAGTTCAGTAGCTGTGAAAGGCCCCTTTGTGTACTTCTATAGTGTTTGCAACCAATGTATTGTATACGGATGGAAGCGCGTCACACTAATAGATTAGATTTTTTTCAAATATAATGGAGCAGCACCAATTAGAGAAAAATGTGAAGGATGAGGCAGTGACACATGCTCAGCAGACTACAACCAGCAGTGGTTGAAGAACTAACTGGAGCGTGATCTGCACTCAAAAAATCAAAACCTCACAGACTGCAGTGAACACTGAAACACAACTGTTCACTATGTGTGAAAGGCTCCTTTCTGTACTTCTATAGTGTTTGCAACCAATGTATTGTATACGGATGGAAGCGCGTCACACTAATAGATTAGATTTTTTTCAAATATAATGGAGCAGCACCAATTAGAGAAAAATGTGAAGGATGAGGCAGTGACACACGCTCAGCAGACTACAACCAGCAGTGGTTGAAGAACTAACTGGAGCGTGATCTGCACTCAAAAAATCAAAACCTCACAGACTGCAGTGAACACTGAAACACAACTGTTCACTATCTGTGAAAGGCTCCTTTCTGTACTTCTATAGTGTTTGCAACCAATGTATTGTATACGGATGGAAGCGTGTCACACTAATAGATTAGATTTTTTTCAAATATAATGGAGCAGCACCAATTAGAGAAAAATGTGAAGGATGAGGCAGTGACACACGCTCAGCAGACTACAACCAGCAGTGGTTGAAGAACTAACTGGAGCGTGATCTGCACTCAAAAAATCAAAACCTCACAGACTGCAGTGAACACTGAAACACAACTGTTCACTATCTGTGAAAGGCTCCTTTCTGTACTTCTATAGTGTTTGCAACCAATGTATTGTATACGGATGGAAGCGCGTCACACTAATAGATTAGATTTTTTTCAAATATAATGGAGCAGCACCAATTAGAGAAAAATGTGAAGGATGAGGCAGTGACACACGCTCAGCAGACTACAACCAGCAGTGGTTGAAGAACTAACTGGAGCGTGATCTGCACTCAAAAAATCAAAACCTCACAGACTGCAGTGAACACTGAAACACAACTGTTCACTATCTGTGAAAGGCTCCTTTCTGTACTTCTATAGTGTTTGCAACCAATGTATTGTATACGGATGGAAGCGCGTCACACTAATAGATTAGATTTTTTTCAAATATAATGGAGCTGCACCAATTCCACAAAATAAAAAAAAAAAAGAGTCAGTGAGTGACAGATGCCTACAAACAGCGGTGGATGCAGAGCAAACTGCAGCGTCACCTGCACTCTCACACACACCTTGCACAGAGCTGTTAAAACAACACTGCAAGGCAAAAGGAAGCTTTACACAGCGGTTGGTAAACTGGCCTGCCTAAAGCACAGTACACAAAATCGCAATGTCTAACTGTCCCTCAAAGTCAGCAGAACAGCGTTCTGTCCCTAACTGAGTTCACAGCACAGTGACGCTAAAATGGCGGCGGCGCCTTTTATATTGCATTCTGACATCATTTCAGCAGCCAATCACAGCCATGCCATTAGTTAAGATGACCGCAGCATTACAGGATGTGCCCACACTTCGTAAGATTCCTCATTGGCTGACTAAAATCACATTGCCTCTCAAAGAATTATGGGAACTTCCGATTCCGGTATACGATATTGGAAAAATATCGGAACTAAGTATCGGAATTCTGATACAGCGAATATCGGCCGATACCCGATACTTGCGGTATCGGAATGCTCAACACTACTCGTCATACAGTGGAGCACAAGCAGTCACAAAGTGTTCCCGCCCCCCAACAAAAGCGGCCCAGGCAAAGCAAAACCCCCAACATGAAGTCAAAGACACAGGTGAACATCAACGAAATGGAACCGTAGTTAAGCAAGTACAACAATAAAGAGTCAGCAGCTCAGTTGCGGGTGGGTTTCACTTTCGGATTCTTTATACCGTTCAATTATTCAAAAAAAAGATGTTTTCTGATAATTTGAAATCAGCTAAGGAACTCCCATTAGTTTTATTAAAAAAGATAGCGAGATAAGTTTCTTTAGGTTGCATGATGGGTCCTTTTAAGGAGCCACCTTTTCACAACCTCAGGGTATAACCGCTAGGTGTAATTCCTAAAAAAGAGCCTGGAGAATTTAGAATGATTCATCATTTGTCACACCCAAAGTGTCGTTCAGTGAACGATGAAATTAGTGCAGAAGAGGCGACAGTGGCATATGCTTCGCTTGATCAGGCGGTTAGGTTGCTGCAGCAAGCAGGACAAGGGGCAATGATGGCAAAATCAGATATAGTGTCGGCATTTCATCTTCTTCCAGTTCATCCAGATTGTTATCATTTATTAGGTTGCTTTGTTGATGGTAATTATTATTATGACACTTGCCTTCTCATGGTATGTGCTATATCATGCAGGTATTTTGAATTATTCAGCAGCTTCCTTGAATGTGCGATCAAGCGGGAAACAGGACATTCAGGGGTGACACACTATTTGGATGATTTCTTGTTTGTGGGGTCAGCGGAATCGAAAATGTGCACAGAAGTTTTGGAAAAGTTTAAGGGGTTAATGAAAGTTTATGGGGTGCAATTATCGGAAGAAAAGACAGTGGGACCAGTAACCTGCCTTTCTTTCTTGTGAATCGAGATAGATTCAGTTAACATGGTTTTTCTGCTTGCCATCTGAAAAAATCGAAAAGTTGTTGGGAATGATTGAGGGTTTCATTTCAGTAAGAAAAGTGACTTTGTACAAATGCAATCACTTTTGATCACTTTTGGGATTGTTAGCATTTGCTTGCCGTGTGATGCCTATGGGCAGAATATTTTCTCGCCGTTTGGCAATGGCTGCGAGAGGTGTCAAACTTCCTCACCATAGAATTCATATTGGCATTCCATTGATAAAAGACCTGCAAGTATGGAAGAGTTTTTTTGTGAAGTATAATGGTCGAACTTCTTTTCAAAGAAAAGAAAAGGCAGGTCAGGATATTTCCCTGTTTTCGAATGCGTCAGGATCTATCTGTTTCGGGTCATTTATAGGGAACAATGGTGTGCGGAGCAGTGGCCGAGTGAGTGAAAGGATAAGGGATGGACCAAAAATTTGACCCTATTGGAGATGTTCCCTTTGGTGGTGGCAGTGTGCATTTGGGGTGAACAACTGGTCAATTCATGCATTTGCTTTTGGACGGACAATGAAAGCGTGGTACATGTAATAAATCATTTGTCATCATCTTCAATCCCAGTGATAAAATTGATTAGGTATTTAGTGTTAAAATGTTTACAACTTAATATCTGGTTCCGAGCGCGCCATGTTCCGGGTATAAAAAATGCTATGGCTGACTCACTGTCACGATTTGAATTTCAGAAATTTCAGGAACTCGCACCATCGGCCAGGCAAGAAGGAATTCAGTGCCCGGTATACCTGTGGAAAATTCCAGATGATTATTAATGCCGTTAGTCCGGGCTTCTATAGCTCCAGCATTGTGGTCAACATATGGTAAGGCGTGGCAGGAGTGGTTGGCAGTTGCGGGTGAGCTTCCGGTGTATTTAGAACACCTTGGATAATTTAACTTTTATGTATGCCTGGAATAAATTTTTTTTGTGATATAAAGTTGCAAAAAGGATTAAAGACAAAATTCATGAATCGCATGGGCCGTTTTGAAAAATTTGGCACAAAAAAGGCAATAAATACCATAAAGCCAAAAACAAAAGTGACTTTACCAATAATGTAAGCAATAAATCGGGGCCATTGTTGATAGCGAGTTTAAAATATTGCTGATGAGTTACAGCACTGTTCTGTAGTATTAAAACACTATTTCCAGAGGAGATTTGCAGAGCATCAACACACTGCGGAATGGATCTGAAGTATGCAGAATCTTGGTATACCTCTTCAATGTCGCCAATGCTATTTGCATGCCAAATGGACATGGAATAGTGCTAAGCATAGACTGAACACCATTTCTAATCAATGGTGTGTGTTTTGATTGAAAAGTACAAGGCTCCGCCACAGGCAGTGGCTGCATTTTATTTACAAAGCTGTGTGGTCAATTGTAATAGTTACATGATCTTGCAGGTGAAACGACTTTTCCTCTACAAAATTAAGTAATCACAAAAAGGAGCAATGAAAATACCAGCACACAGTCAACAACAACAGTATATTCAGCCAACACGATCACTGCATGTGACCACTAAAATTGTGCGCTATGGATCCATAAGTCTGACAGGGTCTGGTGTTTTTGTTGTATTCTGTCTCCAATTGGTGACACCATTACATTTTCATGAACTCAGCCTACTGTTTTGAAAGAAAAGCTCCATGATTTTAAAGCAATTTACCAATGCGATTTTTGTCATGTAGTGAAGTGTATCGTCTGCATTTAAAAAGATTTCAATGACCCAAAATCACTTTAATGCTAGGGTCGCACAAGCATTTTTCATTCATCAGAGAAAATTGGTCTGAGTGTGATCAGAGTATGAAAAAGAAGCCTGACAAAGCTGCATGTTTAGGTGGTGAAATGCCCGTTGAGGCTGTTCCTTAGGGCTCATACTCACTGGCGCCGAAAACGGATGATATTCAGCCTAAAAAAATCGGATTCAAATCTGACCAATGTTATTCAATAGGTGAGTTCTCATTTGCGATTTTTTTCTCATCAGAAATTGGTGTGAGAAAAAAATCGCAGCATGCTGCGATTTGATGCAATTTTGGCATGATAATCGTCAATGCAAGTCAATGGGTGCGAGAAATCATCGCACAGCACTCGCACCATGCGAGTGCTTTCCGATTTATACGCACCAGTCTACTTTGAAAAGCCGGCAATTCATCCCCGGCTACTGTAAAATCACACTGACAGCTCACAAAACACTAGATACATACACATAGAATACATATATTATATATATATATATATATATATACATGTCATTGTGACACATATATATATATATTTATAGTTCATACACTTCTACATACTGTAATAGCCGCTAATTCAATTGCCGGCTTTTGTGAAATCACAGAAGCCGACATGAAATGATACATTGTTTACACACAGTAAACCATGTCATTTCATGTATTTTGATTTATGGTTTTAACTTACAATTACATAAGTGTATGTGTGCAAAATTTCAGACATGTAGGGGATAATTAAAGGTGTAAATTCGTTGAAAAAAAATGCGTGGGCTCCAGCTGTATTTTCTCCACCAGACAGACAAATCAAGCGAGTGGGGGCATATAATAATAGCCTAGGGAGGGTACATTTTTTTGTGCCCCCCTGGCTACTAACATCTGCCCCCAGACACCCCAGAAAGAGCAAATCTCTAATTAGATTCGCCCTTTCTGGCACTTTGCCCGTCTATTCCCATTGCCCTGTAGCGGTGGCGAATGGGTTAATAAGGGGTTAAAACCACCTTGCAATTGAAAGGTGACTTTAAGCCAGGTTAATAATTGAGAGCTGTCAATTAGACAACTATCAATTATTAATCCTATTGTATGAAAGAAAAATCAAACACACACACTTTAATAAAAAAGAAGTTTAATGAAATAATCAAACAGTTTTTGACCATATTTTATTTTGCTGCTAAAACCATTTCCTGTAATAAAAATAAAATAAAAAAGCTAAATTATTCTTACCAATCCGATGCACAGTCAGGTCCAAAGCTGTAATCCATCAGAAAGGGTTAACAGGTTACAGCTAGCAGGGAGCTAATGCTGCCTGCTGAGCTGTTACCCCCTGAATGAATAAGTTCCTCTCCCAGCGAAAGGAGAGGAAGTGATTAATTAGTGGAGCTTAAATGATTTATTGCCACTTTCACTTCAGGTCAGGTCACCTTGACCTGATCTAAAGTGAAAGTGGGACGCAATCAATTAAGCTTCATTCATTAATCACATCCTCTCCTGTCGGCAGGAGATAAGCTCATTCATTCAGGAGCTTTCAGCTGAGCACGCAGTATTACTTGCGCTGCTTGGCTCAAAGCTAGTTAACCCTTTGTGAAGGATTACAGCATGGGACGTGACAGATCGCCGGATAGGTAAGAATAATGTTGTTTTATTATTTTTTCTTTATTATAGGAGATCAAGGGCTTCGAGGGATTAAGAGTTAAATAAAAGATGGTCAAAAAAATGCGTTTTTATTTCATTAAAATTATTTATTCTTAAAGTGTGTGTGTTTCTTTTATTTACTTCAATAGGATTAATAATTGATAGTTGTCTAATTGACAGCTCTCAATTATTAACCTGGCTTAAAGTGACCTTTCAATTGCAAGGTGGCTTTAACTCCTTATTAACCCATTCGCCACCGCTACAGCGCAATGGGAATAGACGGGCAAAGTGCCAGAAAGGGCGAATCTAATTAGAGATTTGCCCTTTCTGGGGTGTCTGGGGGCAGATGTTAGTAGCCAGGGGGGCACAAAAAAAATGTACCCTCCCTAGGCTATTATTATCTGCCCCCACTCGCTTGCTTTGTCTGTCTGGTGGAGAAAATACAGAGGGAGCCCACGCATTTTTTTTCAACGAATTTACACCTTTAATTAACCCCTACATGTCTGAAATTTTGCACACATTCACTTATGTAATTGTAAGTTAAAACCACATATCAAAATACATGAAATTACATGGTTAACTGCGTGTAAACAATGTATCATTTCATGTCGGCTTCTGTGATTTCACAAAAGCCGGCAATTGAATTAGCGGCTTTTACAGTATGTAGAAGTGTATGAACTATAAATATATGTATATATATATATATATATATATATATATATATGTCACAATGACATATATAAATCTATATATATGTATTCTATGTGGTATATGTATTGTTTCTATTCTTTATTAAAGCTGTCAGTGTGATTTTACAGTATAGCGGGGATGAATTAGCGGCTATTATACTATGTAGAAGTGTATGACCTATATATATATTATATATATATATATATATAATTATTTGCTTTTTGTGTACATTTTTTTTTACAATGTGATTCTTACATGACTTTTTACATAGAGATAACTGCTCTATGTAAAACGTCATGTTAAAATCGCATTGCATACAGATGGAAAACTGATGGAAAACGCATGGTGCGATTTAAAATCGCATGCAAATCGCATGCCTTTTTACAACAATTGTACCGTTTTTTCCCTGCAGAAAACGGACCGATATTTTTCCAGCCAGTGAGTATGAGCCCTTAGGCTCGGGAGTGGAGCGAGCGGCTGCATGTATTTTTATCCAGCAGCTCGCTCCACTCCCGAGTGCCGGCGCCAGAGCTGGATTTCACATGCGAGCATCGGATGATTTCCTCGCATGTGTGATCCCGGCCTTACCTCCATACTTGCATACGAATGTGTGCATGAGCCCTAAAGGTGTGAAAAAAATGCCTCCTGCTTTGTAATTTTGATTTTTTTTTGTTGTATAAAGTTACAAAAACTACCAAAAAAGCTACAACAAATTATCTTTAAAAAAAAAAAAAAGAATAAAACTACCCTAAGGCTGGGTTCACACGTTTCATTTTAGATTTTTTTTTATCATATAAGCTTTTAAGGTAAAACTAATTGACCATGAAGGAGAGCTTATTTAAGGTCTCGCTTTTATAATTTATTAAGTTTACATTTCATGTATTTTGGCCACAAACACTAACAATGGGTGAATCAATTTGATGAGAATCAAATTTGTGCTGAATCTTTAGGAATTTGCTATACATGGCTAATACGAACAATTTGAGATTCCATTCAAATAGTCTAAAATGGCCGCCAACATTTTACACACTGCAGAAAATTTTATCAGTTAGAGAAGCCTCTCGTGATCTTGGACATTGCCTGCTGGGTTTCATCATAGTGACTTGCAGCTCTTTCATCTCATGGCAAAGTACAATCAATCAGTAGGTAGTATCAAAGCCTGTATAAAAGCAGAAGCAAGGAATGCAGCACCAATTTTACATTGAATCGGGATAGTGAAAAGATACCACAGCTTAACTATAAAGATAGGGAGAGAAAACTATAAAACATTGAATATACATTGCAAAAAAGTGTGTGATAGCACAGCAGTGAAGAAGAATTACCATTAGAGATGAGCAAAGACGAACTGTAAAGTCTGGTGTTTGTACCAGACACCTGGTGTTCAGTGCTGAACTTTGAAAACAGGCTTTTCCTGGAAGTCTGTTTTAGTGTTCAGAGTCCAGATGCTGAGAGAGAGAGACTTTTGCAGCCCTATTGCCCTTTCTATGATCATTTTGCAGCCCCAAAGTTCAGGTCCCCATTGACTTCTATGGCCTTGGGTTCAAGTTTGGGCACAGCTCTGTTACCCAAAATGAAACCAAAAGCACACACAAGAAAATGTTAGTAAAATTGCAAAGTATAAGCTTCACTAACAAACATGCTCTTTTGCTTTAAAGAAATGTAGGAAATGATATGTATGAAATTTAAATTAAATTGCATTTATGCAATAAATATATTTAATCCCATGACTACTTCAAAAGAAAGCTATGGATTTTAGCTATTTTTTTCATAGAATTCTATTGCTAATTATTACATTGAATTTCCAAATGTGCCTTCTTCAAACTGTGGGAAGTTCACAAGCACGTAGGTAATGAATGAGAGTCAAAGATCTTATGATCATCAGTATGGTATGTTTTATGCTCTTTCATGTAGCAGCGATTTCCATGCAACAAATGCTGTAATTGAAACTTATGCAATGCAATTTACTAAAATCAATTTGTTTTCAATGCATGTACTGTAGTGGAATTGTGTGTTCCTGCTGTTCAAGCGAATCATAATAAGGTATTCCTATTAGATGCATAGCTTTTCCATGGTTACTAATCTGTTAAGTGAAAAAAGGTCTTGAAGTGCACAGGGACCTAGTTTGGCACAGAAAGGCTATTGTTATTTCATCATTATGAAAACGTGCTCTTAAACAACATAATTGATTTACTGAATGTGTTATGTATTACAATGAAAATGATACAGTACTCGAAATGCTGTATACATTTCCCTAGCACAAATATAATTGTTTTATTCACAAATAGAAAATGCAGTAATAATAATTATACTTAGCAAATTATTGTCATTGTCAAAATTCTTCAAGTCAAACTGCTACTAATTAAATATCACTATAATTATTTGTCTGCAGCAACAGCACTTTTCTTTGGGATAAGATCATTAGGATACTTTGAAGATCCTCACATTCATTATTCCGCATCATGGCTGATTTCCCTCAAGACTTTGCATATTTTTGTGTGTTAATGCAATGCAGAAAACACATACAATTTAAAGAATATAGAAATGTTTTGCTTTTTTAAAAAAAAAAAAAAAAAAAAAACATTTTTGCTATTAAATTCTATAAAAAATCTTTAACATTTTTTTTCTACATGTTGAGTGTATTCCAACATGCTGCAAGCTGCTGGATCTCTTTTTTTGTCTAAACCAGCTACTTGCTCACTGTCGGCTCAGTCTGCAACCCTTTAACCCCTTCATGACCCAGCCTATTTTGACCTTAAAGACCTTGCCATTTTTTGCAATTCTGACCAGTGTCCCTTTATGAGGTAATAACTCAGGAACGCTTCAACGGATCCTAGCGATTCTGAGATTGTTTTTTCGTGACATATTGGGCTTCATGTTAGTGGTAAATTAAGGTCGATAATTTTTGCGTTTATTTGTGAAAAAAATGGAAATTTGGCGAAAATTCTGAAAATTTTTTTAATTTTCAAATTTTTAATTTTTATTCTATTAAACCAGAGAGTTATGTGGCACAAATAGTTAATAAATAACATTTCCCACATGTCTACTTTACATCAGCACAATTTTGGGAACAACATTTTTTTTTGTTAGGAAGTTATAAGGGTTAAAAGTTGACCAGCGATTTCTCCTTTTTACATCAAAATTTACAAAACCATTTTTTTTAGGGACCACCTCACATTTGAAGTCACTTTGAGGGTCTATATGGCAGAAAATACCCAAAAGTGACACCTTTATAAAAACTGCACCCCTCAAGCTACTCAAAACTACCTTCAAGAAGATTATTAACCCTTCAGGTGCTTCACAGGAACTAAAGCAACGTGGAAGGAAAAAATGGACATTTTAATTTTTCCAACAAAAATTTTTTTTAGCATCAATTTTTTCATTTTTACATGGGCATCAGGATAAAATGGATCCTAAAATTTGTTGGGCAATTTCTCCTGAGTACACAGATACCTCATATGTGGTCATAAACCACTGTATGGGCGCACAGCAGGGCTCAGAAGGGAAGGAGCGCCATTTGACTTTTTGAATAGAAAATATGCTGGAATATTTAGCGGTTGCCATGTCACATTTGGAGAGTCCCTGTGTGCCTAAACATTGGAGTCTCCCCACAAGTGACCCCATTTTGGAAACTAGACCTCTTAAGGAACTTATCTAGATGCATAGTGATCACTTTGAACCCCAAGGTGCTTCACAAATTGATCTGTAAAAAAAAGAAAGTACTTTTTTTTCACAAAAATTTTCTTTTAGCCTCAGTTTTTTTCATTTTCACATGGGCAACAGTATAAATTGGATCCTAAAATTTGTTGGGCAATTTCTCCTGAGTACACAGATACCTCATATGTGGTCATAAACCACTGTTTGGGCGCACGGCAGGGCTCAGAAGGGAAGGAGCGCCATTTGACTTTTTGAATGGAAAATATGCTGGAATATTTAGCGGTTGCCATGTCGCATTTGGAGAGTCCTGTGTGCCTAAACATTGGAGCTCCCCCACAAGTGACCCCATTTTGGAAACTAGACCCCCTAAGGAACTTATCTAGATGCATAGTGAGCACTTTGAACCCCCAGGTGCTTCAAAAATTGATCCGTAAAAAAAGAAAATAATTTTTTTTCACAAAAATTTTCTTTTAGCCTCAGTTTTTTTCATTTTCACATGGGCAACAGTATAAATTGGATCCTAAAATTTGTTGGGCAATTTCTCCTGAGTACACAGATACCTCATATGTGGTCATAAACCACTGTTTGGGCGCACGGCAGGGCTCAGAAGGGAAGGAGCGCCATTTGACTTTTTGAATGGAAAATATGCTGGAATATTTAGCGGTTGCCATGTCGCATTTGGAGAGTCCCTGTGTGCCTAAACATTGGAGCTCCCCCACAAGTGACCCCATTTTGGAAACTAGACCCCCTAAGGAACTTATCTAGATGCATAGTGAGCACTTTGAACCCCCAGGTGCTTCACAGAAGTTTATAACGCAGAGCTGTGAAAATAAAAAATCATTTTTTTTCTCAAAAAATGATTTTTTAGCCCACTATTTCTTATTTTCACAATGGTTACAGGTGAAATTGGACCCCAAAAGTTGTGTCCAGTTTGTCCTGAGTACGCTAGTACCCCATATGTGGGGGGGAACCACTGTTTGGGCACACGTCAGGGCTCGGAAGGGATGTGGTGACGCTTTGAAATGCCGACTTGATGGAATGGTCTGCGGGCATCTTGTTACGTTTGCAGAGCCCCTGATGTGCCTAAACAGTAGAAACTCCCCACAAGTGACCCCATTTAGGAAACTAGACCCTGCAAAGAACTTATCTAGATGTGTGGTGAGCACTTGAACCCCCAAGGCTACACAGAAGTTTATAACGCCCGGGCATGAAAATAAAAAAATCATATTTTTTCCACAATCAGGATCTTTTAGTCCCCAATTTTTTTATTTTCCCAAGGGTAACATGAGAAATTAGACCCCAAAAGTTGTTGTCCAATTTGTCCTGAGTATGCTGATATCCCATATGTGGGAGAAAACTACTGTATGGGCACACGTCGGGGCTCGGATGGGAAGTAGTGACGTTTTGAAATGCCCACTTGATGGAATGGTCTTCGGGCGTCATGTTACGTTTGCAGAGTCCCTGATGTGCCTAAACAGTAGAAACTCCCCAAAAGTGACCCCATTTTGGAAACTAGATCCCCCAAGGAACTCCTATAGATGTGTGATAAGCACTTTGAATCTCCAAGTCCTTCACAGAAGTTTATAACGCAGAGCCGTGAAAATATAAAATCATTTTTTTTCCACAAAAATAATTTTTAGTCCCCAATTTTTTTTCCCAATGTTAACAGGAGAAATTAGAACCCCCAAAGTTGTTGTGCAATTTTTTCCGAGTACGCTGATACCTCATATGTGGGGATAAACCACTGTTTGGGCATACGTCGGGGCTTGGAATAAAGGGAGCACTGTTTGACTTTTTGAACGCAAAATTTGCAGGAATCAATGGTGGCTCCATGTCGCGTATGGAGACCCCCTGATGTGCCTAAATAGTGGAAACCCCTCAATTCTAACTCCAACACTAATCCCAACACACCCCTAACCCCAACCCTAACCCCTACACACACCTAACCCTAATACAAACCCTAATCATAACCCTAACCCCAACACACCCCTAACCCTAATCCCAACTCTAACCATAAACCTAACTACAAGCCTAACCCTAATTCTAACCCTAACCCTAATTCCAACCCTAACTCAAATTCCAACCCTAACCGTAATTCTAACCTTAACCCTAATGCTAACCCTAACCTAGTTCTAACCCTAAGGCTGGGTTCACATTGCGTTTTACCAGCCCGTTCAACACGTAGCGTTGACCGGCTGGTAACGGTATAGCATAACGCGATCGCGTTATGCTATACCCGCTAGCGCAGATGAATCAGCAGATAATCAGCCGCGGATCCGCAGCAAAATCAGTCGCAGATCAGCAACAATATCCGCCGCGGATCAGCAGCAAAATCCGCCGCGGATCAGCAGCAAAATCCGCGCGCGAATCAGCGGCGAAATCAGCCGTGGATCAGCGGAATCCGCCCGGATCAGCGCGAAATCCGCCGCGGATCAGCAGCGAATCCGCAGTGGATCAGCAGCGAAATCCGCCGCGGATCAGCAGCGAAATCAGCCGCGGATCAGCAGCGAAATCAGCCGCGGATCAGCAGCGAAATCAGCCGCGGATCAGCAGCGAAATCCGCCGCGGATCCGCAGCGAATCAGCAGCAAAATCAGTCGCGGATCCAGCAGCAAAATCGCCGCGGATCCGCAGCGAAATCAGTCGCGGATCCGCAGCGAAATCAGTCGCGGATCCGCAGCGAAATCAGCCGCGGATCCGCAGCGAATCAGCAGCAAAATCAGTCGCGGATCAGCAGCAAATCCGCCGGATCCGCAGCGAAATCCGCCGCGGATCCGCAGCGAAATCAGTCGCGGATCCGCAGCGAAATCAGTGCGGATCCGCAGCGAAATCAGTCGCGGATCCGCAGCGAAATCCGTCGCGGATCAACAGCGAAATCCGCCGCGGATCAGCAGCGAAATCCGCCGCGGATCAGCAGCGAAATCCCCGCGGATCAGCAGCGAAATCCGCCGCGGATCCGCAGCGAAATCAGTCGCGGATCCGCAGCGAAATCAGCCGAGGATCCGCAGCGGAATCAGCAGCAAAATCAGTCGCGGATCAGCAGCAAATCCGCCGCGGATCCGCAGCGAAATCAGTCGCGGATCCAGCAGCGAAATCAGTAGCGGATCCGCAGCGAAATCCGTCGCGGATCAGCAGCGAAATCCGCCGCGGATCAGCAGCGAAATCCGCCGCGGATCAGCAGCGAAATCCGCCGCGGATCCGCAGCGAAATCAGTCGCGGATCCGCAGCGAAATCAGCCGCGGATCCACAGCGAATCAGCAGCAAAATCAGTCGCGGATCAGCAGCAAAATCCGCCGCGGATCCGCAGCGAAATCAGTAGCGGATCCGCAGCGAAATCCGTCGCGGATCAGCAGCGAAATCCGCCGCGGATCAGCAGCGAAATCCGCCGCGGATCCGCCGCGAATCAGCAGCAAAATCAGTTGCGGATCAGCAGCGAAATCCGCCGCGGATCAGCAGCTAATCCGCGAATCCGCAGCGAATCACCCGGACCCGAGCGAAATCAGCCGCGGATCCGCAGCGAAATCCGCCGCGGATCCGCAGCGAAATCCGCCGCGGATCAGCAGCGAAATCATCTGCGGATCCGCAGCGGATCAGCAGCGAATCCGCCGCGGATCAGCAGCGAAATCCGCCGCGGATCAGCAGCGAAATCCGCCGCGGATCAGCAGCGAAATCCGCCGCGGATCAGCAGCGAAATCAGTCGCGGATCAGCAGCGATATCCGCCGCGGATCCTCAGCGAAATCCGCCGCGGATCCGCCGCGAAATCCGCCGCGGATCAGCCGCGATATCCGCCGCGGATCCGCAGCGAAATCAGCTGCGGATCAGCAGCAAAATCCGCTAGAAAAAAAAAAAAAATTCTTTTTTTTTATTATTTGTCCCTACCTATGACGGGGGGGGTTCATTTACTTTTTTTTTATTTTGATCACTGTGACAGTTTATCACAGTGATCAAAATAATTTTTTTTACAATGGAGGGCGCACTGCTCATGCGCCGGCCGGCGGGCGCACTGCGCATGCGCCCGCCATTTTCCAAGATGGCGGCGCCCATGAAGAATCCCGGGCAGCCGCCGGGACGGATCCAGGGACATCGGTGGACCGGGAGAGGTGAGTAGGGGACGTCGGAAGGTGAGGGGGGGATCGGAAGGGGGGGGGGTGATCGCAGGAGCAGGGGAGCAGACAGCGACAGCGGTGACCGATCGCTGCCATCTTTCGATGGCGGCGGCCGATCACCGCCGTGACATGGTGTGGGGGGGGTCTGATCGCGGTCTCCAGCCATGGCAGATGCTATTGCAGCATCGGCCATGGCTGGATTGTAATATTTCACCAGTTTCATTGGTGAAATATTACAAATCGCTCTGATTGGCAGTTTCACTTTTAACAGCCAATCAGAGCGATCGTGGCCACGTGGGGGTTAAGCCAACCCCCCTGTGGTGAAAGCAGTAAGGGTCCTGTTACTGCGGGTCGGGTGACCTTTCAGTGACCCCGGACCCCCGACCAGCAGTAACATGATTTATAGCATGACGCCTACGTCGGCGTCATGGGTCGGGATGGCACAGGTTTTCATGACGCCGACGTCGGCGTCATGGGTCGGGAAGGGGTTAACTCACTTTTTTGTAAACTATTAAGTTACAACCCATTACGAGAGATTATCACACACAGCAGTTTAGACAGTAGGGCTAAATCCATACAACTGTATTTTGATCCATGTGGTGTCCATAGAAAATATTGATATAACCTAGACAGCACAAATGCTACTTAATAAGGCTGTGCAGATGACCATTTTTGCACACAGATTGAATGTCTATGTGAAGAACTTGCAGCATGCACTAGTTTCCTTTGAATTGTGTATTTTAAATCTATGGGTGTTGCAGTGCTTCATGCTCCTAGATGGGCATTAGGCCTTAGAAAGCGTTCACATTGGATATGCAGTTTTGGTCCAAACACATGGAGTTTTTATTGTTTTCAGCAGGTTGCATGGCATCAAAACAAACTCATAAATATAAATCTGTTACGATCGGGAACGCAGTGTGGCTTACCCAGGCAATGCTCCCATGTCGTCGAACCATAAAGACAAAAGGGTATGTGTCCCAGGTGATCGTGGAATGTGGACCCACTGGACCACAGGGGGAACCCGGGCCTACCTGGACAAGGGAAGGGTAGCGACCGGGGTCTGTGGCAGCTGAGCTTGTGGACAAGATGGCCATATGCAGGACTAAAGGACACCACACAACTTCAGGTATGAAGAGACGTAAAGTTTACTTAAATAAAGCAAAAAATATGTAAACAACAGGTTCTGGAATATGCACATCACAAAGGAAACACATCACAGGTCACAGCAAGAGGTCATCACGGGTTGACGCAGTCCAGAGTCTTCTGGCACGGGCATACTAGGATGGCCTCTCTTTCAGGCCTCAGGCGTAGCACAGGCACAGCAGGTGAACATCAGACACTGACCTCGGACTAGCTTCAGACGATAGAGAGAGCAAAAAGGTTGGCACACGACTAAAAAGATAATGGTGCTAGTGAACGGGATCAATGATCCCTTAAATCATAATGTCTCAAAAACACTGCACTCATTGGAATTATGCTTCAGGTGAAAATTTTATTTATCATATTTGAAAAAAGCGACAAGTAATTTGACGTTTCGGCCACTGCCGGGCCGTGATCACAAAGTCGCCTTATCAAAATTGCATCATAAGATGTACTCTTGGTATCCTATAGGAGGATTAGTGTGAGGTTGAGAGAAGTAATCCAGTTTTACCACAATATGGAACGGATCAGGGGTGGCTGTAAGGATTGTGTTGAATAGTATATATATATGCAAGAGAAAATATGATCCGTTGGTGGTGGTGTGGGAGCACTAGACTCTGCACTAAGTCTAAGCGTTGGTGGTATAGTGGAAATGCTGGCACAACAGTGCCTGAGCAGGAGAAGGCTAATTTCAGATCTGGAATGGTGCCAATAATCTACATTTCCTGACTCTAGTCTTACACTTACCAACCACTGTCTTCAATTGTTCCCGTCGACACTACAGTCACATGCCGCCATCTTGTGACTGCATATTCTGACTAAAGACAAAAAACCTGACTGGCACATCCAGACTAATGTGAACTAGGTGCAAACCAAGGGGAGCTAAAAAATTTGAGACTCTTAGTATAAATGTTTGGCCAAATGTTTATACTAAGCGTCTCAAATTTTTCCTTATACTCCAAAGCCATATTGCTATTCAAAATTTCATGTATTCTATGTTGTCATGCTTTAGTTTGATAGAGTGCAGCCTTTTCTCATATGTTTTACATGGGGTGCTCCCCTTGGTTTGCACCTAGTTCACATTAGTCTGGATGTGCCAGTCAGGTTTTTTGTCTTTTGAATGTTAGCTTACTGACCGAGCACTCCGCCCCCACCAGGTGGTGATTTTAATTACACCAGGTCCCTACTTTACCCATAAATGCAGGCATTGCTGACAGAGGTGCACATTCACCCAGAAATTCAGATATCAGCCTAATAGAGGTATGTTCACATTAGGTCAGGGACTCATCAGAATTGAGACCACCTTGACGATGGTTGGTGGGCTTTTAATGTTTGGCCAAATGTTTATTCTAAGCATCTCAAATTTTTCCTTATACTCCAAAGCCATATTGCTATTCAAAATTTCATGTATTCTATGTTGTCATGCTTTAGTATGATAGAGTGCAGCTTTTTCTCGTATGTTTTACATGGGGGTAGCTCCCCTTGGTTTGCATCTAGTTCACACTAGTCTGGATGTGCCAGTCAGGTTTTTTGTCTTTTGAATGTTAGCTTACTGACCGAGCACTCTGCGCCCACCAGGTGGTGATTTTAATTACAGCAGGTCCCTACTTACCCATAATTGTAGGGATTACTGACAGAGGGGTCACATTCACCCTGAAATTCAGATATCAGCCTAATAGAGGTATGCTCACATTAGGTCAGGGACTCACCAGACTTGAGACCACCTTGACGATGGTTGGTGGGCTTTTAATGTTTGGCCAAATGTTTATACTAAGCGTCTCAAATTTTACCTTATACTCCAAAGCCATATTGCTATTCAAAATTTCATGTATTCTATGTTGTCATGCTTCAGTATGCTTGAGTGCAGCCTTTTCTCGTATGCATATTCTGACTGACTGGAATTCTGAGGTAACAGTCACAAGCTCTCACTATAAGTCCATGAGGACCTCGTTCTGGCCTCATTCTGAGTCTCATAGACTTACATTGAGTAATGACTTCAGTCTCGCAAACAAACACTGGAGCAATCCAGCAGGTCACAACCTGCAGATAACCGACCGGGGCAGCGCTGAGAACATATGAAGACGCCGCCTGGAAAATATAATACTAGGGGCAGGGAACTTAGACTAGTCACACCACTCCAAAGCTGCAATAAAAGAAACTTGTTGGAGTGATGCTTTAACCGAATGAATGGTGAGTGAATATGCACTAGACAGTATGCTTTTTCTGTGTCTAAAACTATTCTGACCCATGTACTATTGGATTCCAATTCATCTTTATGAATCCTGATTCTCCATCTATTGATGTATGTGTATACAGCTGTAAAATAGAGCATGCCGGCTGAATGGAAACTAGATGCTGGTGGATGGTGAATAATATGCCACTACCTTCTGATAATATAATTATATGTTCAGATGTACAGTACTATTGATTTCTAAAAAAAATTCATTTTACAAAGATAGCATCTAAATGCTGTATTCTAGTTTTGTATCCATTTATAGCTTAAAGCTATCAGGTGCTGTTGTTGCTGTGCCTAATGTAGCTATGGTATTTGACTTGTGACGTAAAAATAAACTTCTACCACCTAACCATTTTAAAGTTTGTCTGTTTCTCACCTTACCCAGTTTTAAGCCTCCCACATAGCTGTTTTTGTTTCAGTTAATGCCCTACATATAAAAATGATTCTCATTATCACCTGTTTGGTATACTTGGTTATTCATACACCTGACTATACTTCTATGTAATTCCTGAATTGATGCTGTTTTAAAGGCAAAGTGTGATCACAGCAAATATTGGTTTGATTTCAGTGGCCAGCATCACAGTTGCCAAGAGGGCATTGTGTGCACTGGAGCATACAGTATAAAGTCTTTATGAACTTTAAAGGGCTCGAGTGAGATGGTGGTGGCTCAGAAAAGCCCACAGAAGCAATCCCCAGAGCAACTTGGCCTACTGGGAATCATCTTGGTCCAGCAGATGGTCGGTCCAACCATGGTCTTCACTGCATCAATATTAAAAGGATGCCTAGTGCATGACCACTGTTCCATTCTTGTCTATAGGACTTTAAGAAAAGAAATGTCTGGCAGAGTACTAAAGTATTTTTCTATCTACTGGCTAACACGGTACGAAGATACACATCTTTCCTATGGCAGAGTACTGTAATTTGACAATTCAATAGACAATAAATGGAGCAGCAGCCAATTTGGTAAGTAACATTTTATATAGAAAATACTTGTAAATATCTGATTATCTGATCAAGTCTTAATATTTCTTTATTATGCTTGTTTATATAGTAAAAACATATTCTGCAGCCTTTTCTACAGTATATGTTGTCATTACTCATTGTCCCCATAGGAGCTTTCACACAAACACAGATAGAACATGCAAACTCCACACAGATGCTTTTCCTGTTTTGCCTTTTTTATAAAATATTAAATTTTTTTTTTAAATTAACATTTACAAACTAATTCAGTTTTTATGATAATATCTGAGTGCAAAATCAAATGCTAAACACCCTGTAGTGAAATACTCGGTACACACTGGGCCATATTATTATCTAGATATGACCAGAGCATTGATCAAACTGAAATTATGCATTGAAAGCTAAGCAGGTAGAAGAGTCATGCAGTGGTTTGTATATCCATATTCCATGATTAGATCTTGAGAAGAACAGCAAAGAGAAAGACAGTAGTCAGCACTATAATTCTATGTATAAAAAATAGTAAAATATCTTTATCAAATCTTACATTCTTGCTTGCTGACTAAATGGACCATAAAACAACCCAGGGACAGCCGGAAAATTACCAACAACTCAACACAGGACACAATTCGACCATAAGTCCCAAAATTATAGCATAAAGTTTATTGCTATATCATGGATGACAATGAAGAAAAAAACACCAATGTATAGATAAAAACTAGTATATGCAGAAAAAAATGGGGCAATACTATCCAGGAATATTACATACAAATGTTATAGAGTGCTTTAAAAATTATTACTGTTGTATGATATCACAGACAATGTGCACTAAAAATGTCTTTTTTAAATAACAAGCATGACTGTGCATATATATATATAAGTAATGTGAAACAAGAAAAAATATATGTAATAAAGTGCTAGTGCTGAAGGACACCGTAGGTGTCAGTATACACACATATTGCGCAAGGACCAGGGCAGGTAATATAATCAGTGTAAAAACAAGTCTGTCATAACTTACAGCGTATAATGTACCTGGCCTCCTGGATAAGCGCCGTCCCCAACGCTCGTTTCGGCACGTTTGCCTTCGTCAGTGGGTAGCGCCTATCGTTGACAGTGGAGTATAAATATACAGAGGAGTCAATCATATGAGAAGGTATATTAAGGACAACAAATCAAAATCTAATGGGCGGGCAGACCTATTGCATGACGCAATCAGAAGGCACATAAGCACAATTATCTATTGCATACAGTTAAAACCCAGCATATGTAAAAACACAACTGCGCATGACCGAGTAAGTTAGTTTCTTCACTAAATACAATGCCCAGGCCGAATACATCAAACAATGTTTAAGTAAATTATGGCCTATTTTATGTGCGGATCCAACGTTGGCCACCTATTTACCGGCTAAACCACAAATAACGTTCCATCGGGCTGATAAATTGAGTGATCATCTGGTGAAAAGTCGTTATAAACCTGCCCCGGTGCCCACTCTTTTGGACAAATTCTCCAGTGTCGACACAGGGTGTTTCCCCTGCGGTAATTGTGTCGCTTGTCCGAATGTTGAAAGAGTAAATAATTTTTTCAACTAGGAAGGAACTCGTAAGTTTAAGATTAGACATTACATCACTTGTACCTCTAAAGCGGTTGTGTATTTTGCGACGTCCCCATGTCAGAAAATCTATCTATATTGGTCTTACTACGAGAGAACTGAAAGTAAGGGTTCGGGAGCACGTCTTGGGCATAAGAAAGGCAGAAAGTGAAACCGACATTAATGCTCTAAATACTATCCCTAGGCATTTTAAACTATACCTCAATTGTGATAGCACCCAACTAAAGATTCGAGGTATAGATTTGATATCCACTAATATTAGAGGTGCTAATATTAGCCGTAAGCTTGCACAATACGAGACGAAATGGATTTGAACTCTAAACACGGCCCAACCTTTCGGTCTCAGTGAGAATATTAATTTTGCCTCATTTCTCTGATTTTAACATATTTTTGTATATTGCTTATTTTAATTTATCATTGTGCCTATAGGAGATGATTTTTACATTAGTCAGAGTATATATTTTATAGTTGATAATAGGTATCCGTTATTTTATTTGTTTTTATCATATATATAATTCTATTTATATTTACGTTTATAATTTTTATTTATATTTTCAGTCATTTCATCTGTAATCTTCTCTATAAATGGGTGTTGGTTCGGACGATGGCTTGGCTTCTTTCGGCAGTTTTCCACATAGGATTCAGCAATGAAGACATTTACGAAAAGAAGAATTAATAGGGAATACTTTGTGTTATATGTATTATACTTGCACGTATTATTCTTATTTGTGTATTCATACTTATATTTCATTAATCATTTATTATATGCACTGTGTGTTTTTTGTAGGTTACTTATACACTTTGTGGTACACAAAAGGGGGTCTTGCTGGATGGGAGATATATTTCTTCCAGCAGGCTAAAGTTTGGTCCGGATTTTCCCTAAACACAAGGACCTGTGATGAGGTCATGGTCACCTGAGCAGCCCAGTTGACTGACCAATCACAGCGATCTGGGTGCAGGGACCGATGTCATGGGTCCCTTCACCTCTTCTCGTGCCTCTCAGCTGTCATAGACAGCTGTCGGCACTGAACTACCACTGTTTGTTTACACACAGTGTTAGATCAAAGCCATGACCTGCAGAGTCCGTCAAGGTGCCAAAACTGACACCTGGCCATGACGGACTCTGCACGTCAGTGGACATTAAGGGGTTAATAAGGATCTGCGTAGTGTGTTGGTGTGGAAGAGAAGGAGCTTGGCTGGAAGCCAGCCTGGATACTTGGTTTTGGTGCACTGTGTCAGTAGCTTCCAGAAAGCAGATTCCAGACCACCCGGGGAATGGCACCTGGCGGTCACTGCTGGTCTGCAGCTGCTTAGTTAAGCCCGTCCCAACAAGGGTGAGTCTGGGAACAGTGGTTCTCCAAGCTGGAGGGTATTTATGTTCTGTTTTTTTTTGTTATCCGGACTGGAAAAGTATTATTAACCTCTTAAAAACCAAGCCATTTTGTAGGGTAATGACCAGGTCAATTTTTACATTTCTGACCACTGTCACTTTATGTGCTTATAACTCTGGAACGCTTCAACGGATCTTGGCGATTCTGAGTTTGTTTTCTCGTGACATATTTTACTTCATGATAGAGGTAAATTTTTTCAATATAACTTGCGTTTATTTATGAAAAAAACGGAAATATGGCAAAAATTTGCAATTTTCAAACTTTTAATTTTCATGCCCTTAAATCAGAGAGATATGTCACAAAAAATAATTAATAAATAACATTTCCTACATGTCTACTTTACATCTGGAAGTTCTAAGTGTTAAAAGTTGACCAGCGATTTCTCATTTTACCAACAAAATTTACAAAACCATTTTTTAGGGACCACATTTGAAGTGAATTTGAGGGGTCAATATGACAGAAAATACCCAAAAGTTTCACCATTTTAAAAACTGCACCCCTGAAGGTGTTCAAAGCCACAGACAAGAAGTTTATTAACCCTTTAGGTACTTCACAAGAATTGAAGCAATGTGGAAGGAAAAAATGAACATTTAACTTTTTTCCCCAAAATTTTTCTTTCGACACAATTTTTTACATTTTGTCAAGGGTATCAGGAGAAAATGAGCCACAATATTTGTTGTACAATTTCTCCTGAGTACACCGATACCCCATGTGTGGGGGAAAACCAATCTTTAGGTGCACGGCAGTGCTCAGAAGGGAAGGAGCATCATTTGAGATTTTGAATGTCAAATTGGCTGGAATCGAGAGCGGACACCATGTCGCGTTTGGAGAGCCCCTGATGTACCTAAACAGTGGAAACCCCCCATAAGTGACCCCATTTTGGAAACTAGACCCCCAAGGAAGTTTTTTCCACAAAAATGATCTTTTCACCTCCAATTTTTATTTTCCAAAGGATAAAAGGTCCCCAAAAGTTATTGTGAATTTTGTCCTGAGTACGCTGATACCCCATATGTGGGGGTAAACCACTATTTGGGCGCATGGCAGAGTTCGGAATGTAAGCAGCGCCATTTGACTTTTTTGGCTGGAATTGAGATTGGACGCCATGTCGCATTTGGAGAGTCCCTGATGTGCCTAAACAGTGGAAACACCCCACAAGTGACCCATTTTAGAAACTAGACCCCCAAGGAACTTATCTAAATGTGTGGTGAGCACTTTGAACCCCAAAGGGCTTCACAGAAGGTTATAACGTAGAGCCGTAAAATTAAAAATCATATTTTTTTCCACATAAATGATCTT
Organism: Oophaga sylvatica; assembly: GCA_033576555.1. Taxonomy (NCBI): domain Eukaryota; kingdom Metazoa; phylum Chordata; class Amphibia; order Anura; family Dendrobatidae; genus Oophaga; species Oophaga sylvatica. The sequence continues at coordinate 234,673,445 of JARQOD010000006.1, read as the reverse complement.
TTCACCCCCAATTTTTATTTTCCAAAGGATAAAAGGATCACAAAAGTTATTGTGAAATTTGTCCTGAGTACGCTGATACCCCATATGTGGGGGTAAACCACTATTTGGGCGCATGGCAGAGCTCGGAAGGGAAGCAGCGCCATTTGACTTTTTTGGCTGGAATTGAGATTGGGCGCTATGTTGCATTTGGAGAGTCCCTGATGTGCCTAAACAGTGGAAACCCCCCACAAGTGACCCCATTTTGGAAACTAGACCCCCAAAGGAACATATCTAGAAATGTGGTGAGAGCTTTGAACCCCCAAGGGCTTTACAGAAGGTTGTAACGGAGTGTTAAGGGTCTGCGGAACGCACCAAATATATAAAGTAGAAAGGTGCGTTCGCAGCCCGGGGTCCACTGTGCAAGCGGAGCCTGCTGCTAGTAGAAATGGCGCGAGAAGCAAACTCTGTTATCCCGCAGAGTCGCCAACATAAACGCCGTAATGCGCTGTGGCAATAATGCGAACTCTGTTACTCCACAGAGCCGCTAGAAGGAGAGCCGCAGCGCTATATGGCGATGTGTGCGCACTCACTAGACACAACTGAGTGGCAAAGAAAACTCCCAGGGCGTTGTCTAGCATTGAAAGCGAACCCTGTTACGTCACAGGGCCGCTGAGAAAAAGTACTGTGTCCTGTCAGGCTCTCAGGAACACAGTTAAGTGCTACACGCTCACAAAGCGTGATCATGTGCTAATGTCCTCGCGGGAGTCACCCGCAATCTATGGCGTCTGAACGCCAGACCCTGAATACGGCAATCAAAACTCCTCACCGGTTATGCCGGTAATCTAGGGCATCTAGGACACCGACCCTGACCAGCTACCATACCAAGCTCCTCACCGATTAAGTCGGTATTCTAGTGGCTTATTTCAGCCGGGTCCCTATCCACACATACACATGACCACACTGGCGCATAGCATACAATGATTGATATTAGCGCATGGCGGCCCAGCCATGCTACCCTTTTATAGCAACAGCTACAGGATCTTCCAGGAACAAAGACCAATGAGAAGCTGTTACAAACACACATAGCTACATGACCTTCCTGGCGGACCAATAGGAGTCGCTGCAGCACCTGAACATGTGACCCCTGATCTCCAATGAGAGATCTCACTCTGGGCATGCTCATATGGGAAAACGCAGGACTTGTCCCAAAGACGACTGCTCCAGCACTGGCTATAATAGCAGATCCAGGAAAGGCAGCAGTAAGTCACTGCACAGTAGAGGAGTGGGCAAGACGCCTGGACCGACGTCTCTGCTGAGCAGGCTCCACTGCGGCCGGAGATGAATGGGAGACCGCAGCGGGACGGGTCCGAGACTCCCCTTGTGCAGCAGCGGGAAATCGAACCCTAACATTACCCCCCTCCTATGGCCCCCCCTTCTTTGGGCCTCGCTGCGCTCAAAGACAGCGATGAGCTGCGGAGCAGGAATATGCTCGGCAGGCTCCCAAGACCTATCCTCAGGCCCATAGCCCCTCCAGTCCACCAAATAAAACTTTTTGCCTCGTACCACCTTACACCCTACGATGGCGTTCACCTCATGGTCATCCGTAGATGAACCCGATGTCCCGGCAGATGACTCAGAAAACCGGGACATGAGCACAGGTTTCAGGAGGGATACATGAAAGGTGTCGGAGATACCCAGGCGTGGTGGAAGAGCCAAACGGTATACCACAGGGTTAACCTGCTCGAGGACCTTGAAAGGACCCAGGTAGCGAGGTGCCAACTTAGTGGACTCAACTCGCCGCCTGATGTTACGGGCGGAGAGCCACACCAAGTACCCAGGAGCAAATGTTGGAGCGGGGCGCCGATGTGCATCGGCAGAGGACCTCATCCTCTCCTTGATCGCCTGAATGGCATCCTGGGTACGGTCCCAAATGTCCCGTGCCTCCACAGCCCAGTCTGCCACCCTGAAGTCAGCGGAAGACACGGGCATGGGCACCGGAACCCGCGGATGCTGACCGTAGTTCAGAAGGAAAGGAGTCTGTCCGGTGGCGTCAGCCACAGCATTGTTTAATGCAAACTCAGCCCATGGTAGCAAGGATGCCCAGTCATCCTGCCTGGCAGAGACAAAATGTCGTAGATAGGTGACCAAGGTCTGGTTGGCCCTCTCTACCAACCCATTCATCTCAGGATGATACGCTGAAGAGAGATTTAACTCAATACTGAGTAGACGACAAAGCTCTCTCCAGAACCGAGACGCAACTGGGGACCTCGGTCACTGACAATTTTGTCCGGCATGCCGTGTAGACGGAAGATGTGCCTAACAAACAGCGCTGCCAGAGCCCGTGCAGAAGGTAACCGTGGTAGTGGCACCAGATGCACCATTTTAGAGAAATGGTCGGTGATTACCCAAATGATGGTGCAACCCCGAGACTTGGGCAAGCCCACCACAAAGTCCATCCCAACCATCTCCCAGGGCCTGTCTGCCATCGGCAAAGGATAAAGTAAACCAGCTGGCCGTTGTCGTGGAGACTTATTTTTGGCGCAGGAGACACACGCCCGAACATAGTCCCCAACATCACGGACCATATGCGGCTGTCATGTGTGCATCGCCACGAAGATCGTCGCGGTTGCACATTCTGACTTCTCACAGCTGAGTTGCTGTTTCTTTGTGTTTGGCAGTTAGGGAGTTAATTCTGTCTGTGCTCAGTTCTGGGACTGGGTGCAGTTTCTCCCGGCTGCAATTAATTATTTGTTGATTGGTTTCCTTTAAATCTCTGGTTGTCTGTGTTGGGAGTTGCCAGTGATATTCTTCATGCAGACCACAGATAGGATTGAATCTGTATAGACTTAAGTTAAAGAGCTCCTTAGTTGTTTTAAGCTCACCTTGCTTAGAGTTTAATATCCCAGATCATTTATGTTCCTTCTGTGTTTGAGTGTGTATGCAAGTCTGTGTTTTCTCCAGTCTGTCTTATATGTCTAATCTGTGTATTTAGCAGAGATCAGCCCATATCCCTTTGGTGGTAATCAGAATCCTTCTTAGGACTGATTACAGGGTTCAGGGACTGATAGGAGACAGGGTTAGGCTGGAGACTTGGACCTCTGAACCATTATCAGTACCTCCAAGGTGAGGGATTAGTTAGGACCCCAGTTTAGGGTCAGGTTAGACCCCCGGTCCTCCTCTTTCCTGTGACAGTGTATCAAGTCCTCAAGATTAACCCTGAGTTCAACGGATATCGTGTCAGGTAAATCTATTCTATATTTACATGCTGATGTTGCTAATCTATATGTTGTATAGAGTGTTGTTCTTTTAAGAATAGTTTACTGACATCGTACACATATCATAAGACCGCGTGACATTTTCACTGGCCCATAAAATTATTCCCAGTTACCATGGATCCAGTAGCCCAGCTGGCTCTGCAGTTGCAGGGATTATCCATGGAGCTGACGGACATTAAGTCCAAAGTTTTGTCTCCCTCGGAGCAAACCAGATTTGAACCTAAAGTAGCTCTCCCGGACAGGTTCACTGGTGGGCGAGACAAATTTTTTACCTTCAGGGAAGCATGTAAATTGTATTTTCGGCTTCGGCCTCAATCATCAGGGAGTGAAGAGCAGAGAGTGGGAATTGTTATCTTGCTCCTACAAGGGGACCCTCAATCCTGGGCCTTCTCCCTTCCTCCGGAATCCCCGGCTCTACAGTCAGTAGATCGATTTTTTACTGCCCTGGGTTTGGTATATGATGACCCAGATCGGGTCTCTCTTGCTGAGACAAAATTACGTAAGATACAGCAGGGAGATCGTCCGGCGGAGGAATTTGCTTCTGAGTTCCGTGATGGGCCACAGATACTCAGTGGAATAACCCAGCTCTTAGAAGCCAGTTTTGTCATGGGCTTTCTGACAAATTAAAGGACGTTTTGGCTCAGTATGATTCTCCTCCATCACTGGAGGCTGCTATGGCCCTAGCTATCCGTACTGATAGACGGCTCCGGGAGAGGTGGAGGTAACTCCGCCCCCTGTTGTTACTCCACCTACTACTAAAGTCCCTTATGTTGAGGTTCCCCTTGTCTGTTCGGAGGAGCCTATGCAGTTGGGAGGGACATCATTTCGTAGGAGGGGATTGGCGGTACACCGCAGGACTAGAAGGTGTTTCTTCTGCGGGAAAGAGGGACATTTTGTTGGGGGATGTCCATCCCGTGCCTTGTTGAGCAAAAAGTCGCCGGAAAACTGTTAATCCCAGGTTGTGTGGTGGACGACAACCTGGGAGTATGTATTTCGTCCGCTAGTTCTTCTTAGTTCCTTGTACCAGTGGAGGTGGTGGTTGGTACGAGAGTGGAGAGATTTTCTGTTCTTCTTGATAGTGGGTCCGGGGCTAATCTGGTTGACGCTCAGTTTGCTCAGGCTCAAGGTATGCATCTGAGTGTATTGGTCAAACCGATCCCTATATTCTCCATTGACGCCAGGCCTCTCGGCCAAGGTAGCTTTGTTCATGAGGTTCATAACATTGACCTTCGGGTAGGGGCAATATATAGGGAACTATTATCTTGTTATGTGTTGGAGGGTCTACCTACTCCTATTGTGTTGGGACTTCCTTGGTTGGTTAAACATAACCCTGTGATTAATTGGCAGTCCAGAGATATAAGCCAATGGGGTGAGTTTTGCAAAAGTAACTGCATGAACACAGTCATCAGTGCGGTCGTGCCTAGTACTTTGCCTCCTTTTTTGGAGGACTTTGGGGATGTGTTCTCTGAGGAGGGGTGTCAGGAGTTGCCTCCTCATCGCGTGTATGACTGCTCTATTAATTTACTTCCTGATGCTAAGTTACCTAAAGCTAGGTTATATAACCTTTCTGGTCCTGAGAGGCAGGCTATGAAAGATTATATTTCGGAAAGTCTGGTCAAAGGGCATATTAGACCTTCATCTTCCCCAGTGGCCGCGGGGTTCTTCTTTGTGAAGAAAAAAGATGGAGGCCTACGCCCTTGCTTGGATTTCCGCGAACTTAATCGGATTACTGTTCGAGATCCGTATCCACTCCCTCTGATTCCTGATCTCTTCAATCAAATTGTTGGCGCCAAATGGTTCTCTAAATTGGATCTCAGGGGGGCGTATAATCTGATTAGGATAAAAGAGGGGGATGAGTGGAAAACGGCGTTTAACACGCCGGAGGGACATTATGAGAACCTTGTCATGCCTTTTGGTCTGACTACTGCACCAGCAGTATTCCAACATTTTGTTAATGACATTTTTCGTCATCTGGTGGGGCTGTTTGTGGTCGTATATTTGGATGACATTTTAATTTACTCACCAGATCTTGTGTCTCACCAGGAGCATGTGAGACAGGTGTTGCAGATCTTGCGAGACAATAAACTATACGCCAAACTGGAAAAGTGTGTATTCGCCGTACAGGAACTTCAGTTTTTGGGTTTCTTGGTGTCAGCCTCCGGTTTCCGTATGGACCCTGAAAAGGTGAGAGCAGTGCTTGAATGGGATCAGCCAGAGGATCTTAAGGCTCTGCAGCGTTTTCTGGGGTTTGCTAACTACTACCGGAAATTTATTTGTAATTTCTCATCTGTTGTCAAACCTCTCACTGACATGACAAGAAAAGGGACGGATTTTTCTAAATGGTCGGACAAAGCTTGCCAAGCTTTTTCCTCTTTGAAAAAATGTTTTGCTTAGGCACCCGTTCTCATCCAACCAGATGCATCACAGCCGTTCGTTGTGGAGGTGGACGCGTCTGACGTAGGGGTGGGTGCAATATTGTCCCAGGGTCCGTCCCCCGGTAAATGGCATCCGTGCGCTTTCTTTTCTAAAAAATTGTCGTCCGCCGAAAGGAATTATGATATCGGCAATAGGGAACTTTTGGCCATTAAGTTGGCTTTTGAAGAATGGCGTCACTTTTTGGAGGGGGCAGTCCACCTGGTCACCGTCATTACTGATCACAAGAACCTGCTGTATTTGGAATCTGCTAAGCGTCTGAATTCCAGACAAGCTCGATGGTCGTTTTTTACCAGGTTTAATTTTGTTGTCACTTATCGCCCTGGATCTAAGAATGTTAAGGCGGATGCCTTGTCTCGCAGTTTCCCAGGGGCCGGGAAAATGGATGACCCGATTCCTATCCTTCAGGAGGGGGTGGTAGTGTCAGCTGTATGTTCTGAGCTTGAGGAGGAGGTGTTAGAGGCTCAGGGGACGCCCCTGCAGGACCTCCAGGGAGACTGTTTGTCCCAAATCAGTTGAGACAAAAGGTTATTGAGGCACATCATAATTCTGCTTTAGCAGGACATCCAGGGAGTATGTCTACTTTAGATCTCCTTTCTCGCCGGTTTTGGTGGCCTAACGTTAATAAAGATGTTTTAAACTTTTGTCGCGTCCTGTGGGGTTTGTGCTCGCTCTAAGACCCCTCAAACCCGTCCGTCTGGGACCCTCTTACCCTTGAAACTTCCGGAGCGTCCATGGACTCATTTGTCTATGGACTTCATCACGGACCTTCCTCAGTCGTCAGGGAAGACTGTCATACTGGTGGTTGTTGACAGGTTCAGTAAGATGGCACATTTCATTGCTCTTCCTGCCCTCCCTAATGCTAAAACTCTGGCGCAGGTGTTCATTGGGGAGATTGTGAGACTTCATGGGTTGCCTTCTGATGTGGTGTCAGATAGGGGGTCTCAGTTTGTGTCCAAGTTTTGGAGGGCATTTTGTTTACGTCGGGGGATGCAATTGTCATTTTCCTCGGCTTTTCATCCGCAGACCAATGGTCAGACAGAGCGTCTGAATCAAAGCCTAGAGACTTATCTTCGGTGTTTTGTCTCAGAGAACCAGGAGGACTGGTCTTCTTTCTTGCCTCTGGCAGAGTTCGCTCTTAACAACAGGCGGAGCGAGTCCACTGGTAAGTCCCCGTTTTTTGGGGCATATGGTTTTCATCCCCAGTTTTGTACATTCAATGGGGGGGGCCCTTCTGGGGTTCCTGAGGAGGAGCGTTTCTCGTCGTCACTTGCTTCAGTGTGGAGAGGTGTATTGAATAATCTGAGTGCTATGGGGAACCGTTATAAACGTATGGCTGATAGGAGGAGAGTTTCTGGTCCAGATCTTAATGTGAACGATCTGGTATGGTTGTCTACCAGGAATATAAAACTTAAAGTTCCCTCCTGGAAGCTGGGTCCCAGATTCATCGGGCCGTACAGGATCAGTTCCATAATTAATCCTGTGGCATTTCGTCTGGACCTCCCTCCTACGTTTAAAATCCACAATGTGTTCCACAAGTCATTGCTTAAGAGGTACGTGGCACCAGTCATAACATCACCTCTACCTCCTCCTCCAGTGGTGGTCTATGGTAACTTGGAGTTTCAAGTGTCAAAGATCATTGACTCACATCTGAATCGCCGGTCCCTTCAGTACTTGGTGCATTGGAAGGGTATGGTCCAGAGGAGAGGACGTGGGTTCCTGCGTCTGACATTAACGCAGATCGTTTGGTGCGGACCTTCCACAGAACTCACCCGGGCAAACCTGGCCCTGAGGGTCCGGAGGCCCCTCGTAGAAGGGGGGGTACTGTCATGTGTGCATCGCCACGAAGATCGTCGCGGTTGCACATTCTGACTTCTCACAGCTGAGTTGCTGTTTCTTTGTGTTTGGCAGTTAGGGAGTTAATTCTGTCTGTGCTCAGTTCTGGGACTGGGTGCAGTTTCTCCCGGCTGCAATTAATTATTTGTTGATTGGTTTCCTTTAAATCTCTGGTTGTCTGTGTTGGGAGTTGCCAGTGATATTCTTCATGCAGACCACAGATAGGATTGAATCTGTATAGACTTAAGTTAAAGAGCTCCTTAGTTGTTTTAAGCTCACCTTGCTTAGAGTTTAATATCCCAGATCATTTATGTTCCTTCTGTGTTTGAGTGTGTATGCAAGTCTGTGTTTTCTCCAGTCTGTCTTATATGTCTAATCTGTGTATTTAGCAGAGATCAGCCCATATCCCTTTGGTGGTAATCAGAATCCTTCTTAGGACTGATTACAGGGTTCAGGGACTGATAGGAGACAGGGTTAGGCTGGAGACTTGGACCTCTGAACCATTATCAGTACCTCCAAGGTGAGGGATTAGTTAGGACCCCAGTTTAGGGTCAGGTTAGACCCCCGGTCCTCCTCTTTCCTGTGACAGTGTATCAAGTCCTCAAGATTAACCCTGAGTTCAACGGATATCGTGTCAGGTAAATCTATTCTATATTTACATGCTGATGTTGCTAATCTATATGTTGTATAGAGTGTTGTTCTTTTAAGAATAGTTTACTGACATCGTACACATATCATAAGACCGCGTGACAGCGGCCACCAATATGTCCTCGCCAGCAATTCAGATGTCCTCTTTGCCCCAAAATGTCCACCAACCCTGGACGAATGTGCCCAAGAGAGTACCTCCGGTCACAAATTGGTAGGCACAAAAGTCTTGCCCGGGGGCACAGACTCTAGTGAAACCGGAGCCACTGTTCTCAGGCTCTCTGTGGGAACAATAAGCCGAGGCTCCTCTACCTCCTCTTCAGAGGACACCACAGAGTGAGAGAGAGCGTCGGCACGAATGTTCTTCTCTCCAGAGAGGAAATGGAGTGTGAAATTAAACC
>JARQOD010000006.1:234529152-234664776 GCA_033576555.1 Oophaga sylvatica | reverse complement strand
CCCTTATCTGCTGCCTTAAACACCACATCATCAAGTCCCGCAAGTCTCTTACATCCTGCACGTTCCTCTATGCTGAAATTGTTGGAATCAGGGTAGCAAGAAATATCACCCAATTCGCTACTCACAGTTTTGACAAATATGTCCACTGCCAGACAAGATGATAATAAGGGAAATTTCTGAGAGGGTTTTTTAATAATATCTGGCACCTCACCTTCATGGAAATCATGTTCTCTGGCCAGCTGTTCTAGGTTGGCTAACGCCTCCTGTTCCGTCTCTGTGGGAAAAATAGCCAATGAACTAACATTATTGAAAATGCGCTTAAACAGGATCTTTCTGGCAAATAGATGTAAATCTTTTACTGCCAAAAATTTATCAAAATTGGCCGTAGGGCAAAACATTAAACCCTTAGATAGCAAATTGTTTTCTACCATAGAAAATGTATGGGTACTTAAGTTTATTACCTTGAGTTGACTATTGCCATTGTCTGGAGAATATTCTCTTTTATTAGGTAGAAAACGCAAATTCCTTTTCCTTTTGGGTGTAATTAAGGAAGCCACAGAGACGGAAGAGGAGGCGATGGATGTATCACTGATGGAAGGGTGTGACCCACGTGAAGACGGATATTCATTACCGCCGGATGGCTGTTTTCTCCATCTATATACACGTCCTGTAGAAAAATCATTCTGGTCCCTGGATAATTTAGTAGACTGTTTCTTCTGTATATCTTTGACCAGAATGTCGAGATCTTTATCCAAAGAATTATTATAATTCTTGAATTGGTCTGGAGACATATGAGTTTTAACTTTTTCAAATTGCTCATCCAATTGTGTATCTACTTGAACAATAGTCTTAGAATTAAGTCCAATCAGTAATCCCATCAACCTCCATGATGTTTCATTGCAGATTTTTTCCCACTCGGCAATGAATTCCTTGTCTTCTATAATAAAGGACGGAGTAACTCTAACTCGCAAACCTCTAGGTATTAGTTGTTTTTGTACATAATTCTCTAAGAACGCCCTCGTCCACCAAATCCTAATGCGTTTAAATAAAAGTTTTTTGATTGATTTAGAGATTGAGTCTAAGTTAGACCCATCAATGATATTACTAATTGTATTGGTACTACCAAAAACGTCGTTGACTTGACCATGCCAGCAGGCTTCCCTGGTCTTAAAATCCATACCTGGAAAAATAATTGTGCAAAACACAAAAAACTTAGGAAAAAAATATATATATCCAGAAATATAAACTGCACTAAATAAAATTATATAAATAAAATATAGATAATGATTAAATATTAAGTGCTTATATCACCAGAAAAGAAAATTGGATGGTAGACCATCCGAAAATATGAATAGAAAACACCCAGGAAATGGAAGGGAATAGCCCAGATGAAAAGATAAAGATACGACCAAAATATATAGAAATAATGCCTTTATTTGTACAAATAATTGGCTAACAAATTTGCAATAAAACCATATAAAAACATGAATACACAATAAAATGATAAATACTGATTAAATGAACCAAACACACCACCAGCTGTGAGTTGAAAAAAATTATATATATATATATATATATATATATATATACAAAAGTAAAATAATAACAATTAAATAAATACTCAAAATTGTGTATATATATGCTCTTTATAATAACCAGGTGTATGCACAGATGGTGTATATGGCAAAATGTATTATATTGTTATATAGTATGTGGCACAAAAAAAAATTGTAAACTAGGTAATAAAAATTATATTTTTTGTGAAAACAAAATTTCATACATTAATGTGTATGAATGACCTGTTCCTTGGATTTTGGGAGAGGGACCTCTTTTTATCTGATCATGATCATTCTATCGAGCGAGTTCAGTTTTGGACTCGTTACATAGATGACGTTTTTTTCATTTGGCAGGATTCAGTGGAATCACTGATCGAGTTTATGGATACACTCAATCATAACTCAATCAATATCCGACTTACTTTTTGTCATAATTCTAATACTATGGATTTTCTTGATGTCCGTGTAATGAGGGATTTGAACAATAGCTTGCAAACTGATTTATTTAGAAAACATACTGCTGTTAATTCTGTAGTCCACGCTTCCTCCTCACATCCAAGAGCGCTAATTAACTCAATTCCATTTGGACAAATTTTACGTTTAAGACGTATCTGTTCAAGTGATGCAGATTTTAATTTACAATCTGAACAGATGGGTGTGAGGTTTTTGGAACGTGGATACAGTCGTAGATCTATTAAATGAGCCTACAACAGAGCCTGGCATGTTACTCGCCATGAAGCACTTTATGGACATGGTACATCCAAGTCCAATAATAACGTTGTGAGATTCATTACTCAATATAACGGACAAAGTGACCAATTTAGGGCTTTATTGTCTAAACATTGGTCAATTTTGAAATCTGACCCTATTATTAGTACATTTATAGGCGATAAACCATCTATGGCATTTAGAAGGTCACCCAATTTGGGTGATCGTCTAGTGAAAAGCCTATACACTGGGGTTTCTAGTAATGGCCAATCATCAACTAATACATCCTTTATTGGTTGCAAACCATGTGGCTTTTGTGTCGCATGTCCTAACATAGCAAAGGCTCACAACTTTCTTGGTTCAGACAAAACGAAGTCCTACATGATCAAACATAGCATTTCCTGCACGTCTACTTCAGTTGTCTATTATGCGACATGTCCTTGTTCCCTTATATATGTCGGTATGACTACGAGACAACTGAAAGTAAGGGTAAGGGAACATGTCTTGGGTATCGCAGCAGCCAGAGATGTCACTGATGTCACCTCTCTAAAAACGATTCCAAGACATTTCAAGGTTCATCACAATTGTGACTCCAAATTGCTGAAAGTTATTGGTATTGATCTTCTTAAGAGTGACATCAGGGGCGGGAATGTGAGCAAACGACTTGCTCAAATTGAAACTAAATGGATCTGGACACTTCAAACGGTGTCCCCTCTAGGTCTCAATGAGAACATTTCTTTCGTTCCATTTTTGTGATTTTTCCATATATATTTTTATATTATTAACCATTTTCTATTTTATCATTTTAGCATTTGTGAGGCTATCTATATGATGCTAACTATGAGGATAATCTGAGCCATGTCTTTGACTTCTTTACGTACCGGCATCTTCATTCAAGATTAAACATGAATTGGATTTACATATTCGGATCATGTGTTATGTCATCACGCATGAAATGATCTACATCTATATTTGATGGTTATTTGATTTATTATATGTATTGTTTATTTTGGTCCAATAGATATTTTCCATGTGATGGTCGTGGTAGTGCGCGTGCGAGCGCTGTGCTGTCTGGTACTGGCATGGCGGCGGCGTCTTTATGTGGATGCTCCGGGCAACGGAGTTTTCGACATGACGTCTACCGTCATGCCGATTCTGGCCATGTACGGCTAGCGCATGCGCCATTTGTACCCACACTACCGTGGCATTAATGATATAATAGTGCATGATACTTTTACCTTTACTACATTATGATTTTTCATTATTTATTTTAATATATACAGTATATGCCACTGTTTATTTTGTTCTGAAAAATGTTGTATATCTATATCCATGACATATTTGTGTTCTTGGTTTATTTTTGTTCATAATGAGATGTAGTTCGTTATTAAGGTCACACTTTATGCTGAGTCAATACATCTTGGTTATACATATACTCACTTTAACATTGTATATAGGTTTATTAATTCTTGCGATTATGTATAATATATGCATGAGTGGGTAGCGTCATCTGTTATTACCAGGGTATTGCGTCCTTATGTGAATATCTAATATTTTTAGTATGTCATCCATTGATATCCACGTTTACTGAACATTGCATTCTATATGTGTCCATTATTTACAGTGCACATGTTTCATTAGCGCTGGCTTATGCGTCACCTCTTGTTTCCATGGTGATGTTGCTTGTATGTGGATATCCTGCCCAGTTTTGGGCGGTGATGCCTTTCTATTGGTCATTTTCGGTTTCGTCAGTTCGCGCATGCGCACTTAGTTTCAAAAGATCTTTCTTTTTCTAGACACTTTTACAGTGACTTCACGGACGTCATTTCCGGTTCTGTGTAAGTTCACGCATGCGCTGTTCTGTATTCTTTTTGTAGTCATTCATGACATTATTGTAATGATGTTTCGGACGTCATTTCCGTTTCCACGCTACGTGTTTTGCGTTGGCTCAGCTGAATTTGAATTACTTTTAATTGGCGATCTATATATAGTCTCGTGTTCAGCCTATACTTACATCCCCCTGACGAAGGATTCAATTTCCGAAACGCGCGTCGGGGCGCGTTCTTTTCTCCCAGCACACCACGCTGTGTTAGCTCCCAGGTAGCAGTATACTCTTGATTTTGTGGCACAATTCTTTTGCACAGTTATTAGCACTTTTAGTTTGATTTGCTCAGCTCAGCACACTATATTGGTCATTGTGTTTATTCAGGGTTATAGCACTTAGTATATTTTCTTGTGTTTCAATTGTGATTCACTTTATTAACACTATGGAGCACAGTTTATTCTTTTAGATTTTGTCCCATTTGTGTCATTCATACACATTAATGTATGAATATTTTGTTTTCACAAAAAATATAATTTTTTTACCTAGTTTACAATTTTTTTTGTGCCACATACTATATAACAACAATATAATACATTTTGCCATATACACCATCTGTGCATACACCTGGTTATTATAAAGAGCATATATATACACAATTTTGAGTATTTATTTAATTGTTATTATTTTACTTTTGTATATATATATATATATATATAATTTTTTTCAACTCACAGCTGGTGGTGTGTTTGGTTCATTTAATCAGTATTTATCATTTTATTGTGTATTCATGTTTTTATATGGTTTTATTGCAAATTTGTTAGCCAATTCTTTGTACAAATAAAGGCATTATTTCTATATATTTTGGTCGTATCTTTATCTTTTCATCTGGGCTATTCCCTTCCATTTCCTGGGTGTTTTCTATGGTCATCAGAAGTGTAGTAGAAGCTTCACAGAGTCAAGAGGAGGAAATCTGTACCTGTGCACAAATTTTTTTTAGCTTGGATCTGGGGCAGGACAAATTAGGGTTTGAGCAGCATCCTGACCCTTTGTCACCAGACATTAACCACTGGGGGGTGAAGTGATACTGATGAAATTCAGATCTCAGGCTTATGCGGACTGAAAAACTCCATCTTGACTGAAAAAAAAAAATGTAGAAATTTTTGCAAATTTATTAAAAAAGAAAAAACTGAAATATGACATGCTCATAAGTATTCAAACCTTAGCTCAGTATTGAGTATAAGCACCCTTTTGAGCAAGTACTGCCATGAGTCTTCTTGGGAATGATACAAGTTTTTCACAACTGGATTGGGGGATCCTCTGCCATTCTTCCTTGCAGATCCTCTCCAGTTCCTTCGGGTTGGATGGTGAACGTTGGTGGACAGCCATTTTCGCGTCTCTCCAGAGATGCTTAATTGGGTTTTTAGGTCAGGGCTCTGGCTTGGACAGTCAAGAATGGTCACAGAGTTGTTCTGAAGCCACTTCTTTTTTATTTTAGCTGTGTGCTTAGGGTCACTGTCTTGTTGGAAGGTGAACCTTCGGCCAAGTCTGAGGTCCAGAGCACTCTGGAAGAGGTTTTCATCCAGGATATCTCTGTACTTGGCCGCATTCATGCTTCTTTCAATTGCAACCAGTCATCCTGTCCCTGCAGCTGAAAAACACCTCCATAGCATAAATGTGTAATAATAATAATAATAATAGCATGATGCTGCCATCACCATATTTCATTGTTGAGAATGTATTGGGCAGGTGATGAGCAGTGCCTGGTTTTCTCTGTACATACTGCTTAGAATTATCACCAAAAAGTTCTATCTTTGTCTCATCAGACCAGAGAATCTTATTTCTCATAGTCTTGGAGTCCTTCACGTGCTTTTTAGCAAACTCTATGAGGGCTTTAATATGTCTTGCACTGAGGAGAGGCTTTAGTCGGGCCACTCTACCAAAACTCTGCCAAAACATTCTCAATCCACCATAACATCTCTGCCTGCATCTCACTCACGGTCCCGCAGTTTGTCCGGTTCACCGTACTCTACCCTCTGTCAGCACTGCAGCCAGCCCATGGTACCGCAGTTGTGGTCAAGTAAAAGATTGTTTCCTCCTACGCATGACAAAGCTAAGAGGTTGAACTCCACCATCTCCAATCTGTTAACCACGGAAATGCTGCCTTTCCGCCTGGTAGATAGAGACAGTTTCCGAAATCTGATTGCCGTTTCAGTCGCCCAGTACCAGTTGCCCAGTCGTCATTACTTTTCTAGAAAGCTGTGCTTGCGCTACACCAGCATGTCACAGACAACATCACTCATTCGTTGACTAAATTTATGTCTGACACTGTGCATTTCACCACAAATACTTTGATAAGTTAGCATTGCCAAGGACATTACAAATCGCTGACTGAGCAATGGGTGACTCTGATGGCTGTGGGTGGAGGTGCTTCACCTCAAATCTTGAAATCCCCAAGGCCTGCAGCACAAACCTTTATATTTAACACTTGCTCCACTGCTTCTGCTTCCTCCTCTATCTCCTCTAGGGCCTTCACCTGCACTCTCAATCTCTGTCTTAATGAGATACGCGTTCCAACAGTGCAGAGCAAATCTCCACCACCTCCGTACTGCGCAGCCAAGGCTCACCGCAATCAGGCAGTGTTAAAAATGATATGCCTTGAATATTGCAGTCATACAGCTGAAGAGTTGTGGACAGCTCTCCAGCCCAAGTTTGATCAATGGCTGTCTCCACTGAACCTGCATCCAGAAAAAGCAGTGTCCGATAACGGTGTGAAACTGGTGGTGGCCCTATGGCGAGGCAAGCACACACAAGTGCCTTTCATGGTTCACATCCTCAACCTGGTGGTACAGCTTTTTTCTCCTCTGCTATCCTGGCCTGGGTGATCTGCTGCAGAAAGTATGGAAGCTGTTCTTTCACCGTTTTCACCCCTCAGATCAACAACTTGCATCGATACAGAGATCTTTGTCCATCCCAGTTAACAGGTTGATATGCAATGTGACTACACGGTGGAATTCCACTCTGCACATGTTACAGTGGCTGTGGCAGCAGCAAAGAGGTCTGATGCAGTATGTCTTGTTGTATAGCCTGGGCCAACTCAGTACGGATATAGCGCATGTCACGTTTACAGAGTGGGCACAGATTAAGGACCTCTGCACCCTTCTGCACAGTTTCAAAATGGCTGCTAAGATGGTTAGTGCTGACGACGCCATCATCAGCATCACTATTCCGGCCATCTATATGCTGGAGCAGACGTTGAATAGCCTGCCGTAGTCCTAGAGGAAGAGGAGGAAGCAGAGGATGATGTGGATGGGATAACATTGTTTCAAAGTCCCATACTGCTGTCACACAAGCAGGTACAAAGGGAGGGTGGATTACTGTGATCGAGGGGGGCTGATGATAACAGACAAACTGTTAGTGACGGTGCAAGATCCGAGGAACAAATGGAAGAGGGAAAGGTGATAGGCAAGCAATTGTCAGTAGATGAAGGGAATAATCATCCCTCTCTGTTGTTCATGGTTAGTGGGAGGGCCCAGAGGAAACAAGCATCAATGTTACCTAGCCACCAACACAGTATGGGTTTGGACCTCATGGTAGAGCCCGACATATGAGTGCCTTCTTTGTTGCACTATCTGCAACATGATCCACGTATAATTATGATTAGAAATAGTGCTGACTAATAAGTTGCCACTCTGTTAGATCCATGTTATAAAACCAAATTTTGCCAGATGCTTCCCGTCCTGGAAAAGGACCTGCATATGCTGGAGTATCAAAACATGCTTTTACACTACTTTAAGAGAGATTTTCCCCAAGACAGCAGTGAAGCACACAGTGTGCATTGCAGCTCTAGGCTTTCAACATTCGGCATGTCAATTCGTCAACGCCAAAACAGTAGCAGTGGTAGTGTAAGTGGAAGAAGGAATTTCTGTGCGTCCTTTGACACTTTTTTTTAGATCAGCTCGTGCACTAGCACAATAGAGTAAAAGTCTTACATGTGGTGAACAAATGGAGAGGATGGTGCAGGCGTATCTAGAACTAAATATCAATACCATCAGGTAGGGTTTGGACCCTTTCACATTATGGTCTTTCAAAATGGATGAGTGCCCTGAACTCGGCTCACATGCCTTGGAGATTTTATCAAGCCTGGCAGCCAGCAATCTCTTAAAATGTGTGTTCAGCACTGCTGATAGTATTCTGACAGATAACCACAGCAGGCTGTCAACTAAAAGTGTAGACTGCCTTAAGGGCCCGTCTCACATAGCGATATCGCTACCGAGATCGGTGCTGAGTCACTAGTTTTGTGACGCAGCACCGAGCTCACCAGCGATATCGCTGTGTGTGACATTCAGCGACGATCAGCCCCCCTGCCGGGTATCGCTGATCGTCGCTGAAATGTCAGGACATTTTTTTGATCGCTGGTCTCCCGCTGTCAGGCACGCATCGCTACGCGTGACAGGCGGGAGACCAGCGATCCGCTGGTAACCAAGGTACACAGCGGGTTTCCAGGTGCGGGGCTGTGCCTAGAAACCCGCTGTGTACCTTGGATACCAGCGCCCTGATGCAGGGAGCTGGTATCCAAGGTACACAGCGGGTTTCCAGGCACCGCGCAGCGCTTGGAAACCCGTTGTGTACCTTGGATACCAGCTCCCTGCATCAGGGCGCTGGTATCCAAGGTACACTGCGGGTAACTAAGCGATGTTACCCGCAGTGTCTTTGTGCTGATCGCTGCCCTGAGCTGCCTGTTTGGCAGCTCAGCAGCGATACACCAGCGATACACCAGCGATCCTGACAAGTGCATATCGTTGTCGGGATCGCTGGTGTATCGCTATGTGAGACGCAGCCTTAACTTTCATTAAAATGAGCAAGTCATGGATCTCCAAGGACTTTTGTACCCCAATAGCAGACTGTACAGACTAAGCGATGCTTAATTGAACTCGGTGATATCTTTAGTGTAGCTTCTGAGCCTGCTGTTACTGCTGCTGCTGCTGCTGCAGATGTTAACACAAATTTGTGGAAATGTGAACTATCATGGTTGGTCTACACCTGATGGGTTGGCTGTAGTGGAAGACGTGTCAGTCCCTATTACACACTATTTCTACTCTTGTGAAATTTATGCCACTTTGGTGGTGTCAGGCCCTCATTATTTGAAATTTGAAAACTCCTGGTTGGATGTCCATGTGCAGGGTTAAGTGTGGTGGATGACCTGTCAGTCCCTATTATACTATTTGTACTGTGGTAAAATTGATGCCACTTTGGTGGTGTCTGCCAATAATTTTTGAAAATGTGAACACTCTAGGTTGAGTGTTCAACTGCTGTGCTGAGTGTAGTGGAAGACCTGTTTGTCACTATTATACTATTTCTACTCTCGTGAAATTTATGCCACTTTGGTGGTGTCTGCCAATAATTTTTGAAAATGTGAACACTCTAGGTTGAGTGTCCAACTGCTGGGCTGGGTGTAGTAGAAGACCTGTCAGTCCCTATTATACTATTTCTAATGTGGTGAAATTGCTGCCATTTTTGCTGGTGTCTGCCACTCATTTTTGTAAATGTGAACACTCTTGGTTGGGTGTCCATCTGCTATGTTGGGAGTAGTGGAAGACCTGTTGGTCGCTATTATACTATTTATACTCTTGTGAAATTTATGCCACTTCGGTGGTGTCTGCCAATAATTTTAGAAAATGTGAACACTCCTGTTTGGGTGTCCATCTGCTGTGAAAAAATGGGAAAATCCAGCAACCGCAAAAAGTCATAAAACATCACATTTATTAGATTAAAACATGAAAAGGAAAAATTTAGAAAACATGATAACTGTCGACGTGTTTCGAGCAATACTAGCACTTAATAATGACATGTGTCAAAAGCATGTGTCATGATTAAGAGCTAGTGTAGCTTGAAAAACATCGACGTTTACCATTTTTTTGTAAATTTTTCCTTGTCATATTTTAATTTACTAATAAATGTGATGATTTATGACTTTTTCAGTTGCTGGATTTTCCCATTTTTTTCACGGTTCATTTACTCAGAAAACCAGCCTAAAGTCTGCGTGCACTACACCTCTGTTCTAGGCATTTCTCAACATGGTGAGCTGATGGTTGCTCCATTGTGTTTGTCTATCTGTTGGAATGGGTGTAGTTCAAGACCTGTCTGTCCATATTATACAATTTATGCCACATTGGTGGTGTCTGCCTAAAATTTTTGAAAATGTGAACTCTCTTGATTGGGTGTCCATTTGCTGGGTGCTGGGTTGGGAGTAGTGGAAGAACTGTCAGTCCCTATTATACTATTTCTGTTTTCATGAAATTTATGCTACTTCGGTGGTGTCAGGCCCTCATTATTTGAAATTTGAAAACTCTTTATTGGGTCTACATCTGCTGGGTTGGGTATAGTGGAATACCTGTTGGTCCCTATTATACTTTTGATACTGTGGTGAAATTGATGCCACTTTCATGGTGTCTGCCAATAATTTTAGGAAATGTGAACACTCCTGGTTGCGTATCCATCGGCTGGGTTGGGCATAGTGGAAGACCTGTCTGTCCCTATAATACTATGTCTACTGTGATGAAATTGATGGCACTTTGTTGGTGTCTGCCACTAATTTGTGTAAATGTGTAGACTCCTGGTTGGGTCTCCTTCATATGTGTTGCCTGTAGCAGTAGGCCTCGAAAACCATCAGGCTCCACTTCATTGGATTCAACTACCCGTGTTACTACTATTCTTAGATTTCTTTGACAATGGTAGTCTACGAAACTGATATTTGTGCCACCTGAGTGTGGCTCAGCATGAAAGCAGGTTGAGCTGTTGCATGTCGCATCAGGGCTGCCAGCACAGCAGGCCTACACTGATCCCTTACCCACCTCATCTTACTTTGACGTTCAGTTGAAAGCTGTAAATGCTGGCCCAGAAAACGATACCTCATGCATGGCTGTTTGCTGCGGTGCCATGCTACAATTTGCATTGTGGGTGAATTGAGGCCACTTTCCTGGTGTCTGTGTTAGGATTGGCGGATCGCACTAAATAAATTATAATAATAAACTGCGATCGCAACCCGGGATCAACAGTGCAGAGATGTAACCTGCTGTTAATGTGAACAATGATGGAACAAAACAGCGAGCATTCACTTAAATCACGCTGTGCTAATGCCACACAGTATAGACTGAACATTGAGTACCACTCTCAGTTACTTCACTGAGAGGTACTGCCCTTAGTATGTGACGTACTAAACCCTGTTAAAGGTCACAGCGATGAAGCATAAGTGCTGGACTTGCTCTGCAAATGAACTGTGCTAATAGCACACATGAACGAATCAGATGCAAAGCCAAATGAAATAACTAAATGATGTTAGATAATACCCTCTTACCTACAAAAGGGTTGAGCTTGCTCTGTAACTGAGCCATGCTAATAGAACACATGAACGAAACAGATGCTAAGTCAAGTGATAGTTACCCAAGTCCTGATGCTAACGATCTTGTGCGTAACCAGCACACAAAGCATGTAGCAGACTCAGGCTTTGAGCCCTGGGTACAGAATCGAATAAGTGTGCAGGATGCCTGCCAATGTGTACAGTCAGAGCACAGACAGAAGTACACAAATGTGCATTCACAGTGGTAGAGTATATACACACACACAATATGAATGATACCTGTGCGCCGCAGAGAGCCTTTTAAACCCAGAGCTCCACCCCAAACACTCATGCTGACATCGCCCATGGGAAAATCCAGAGCTGCCACATCACGGGCATGCTCAGTAAGGTAATCTCTGTACTTAGACTTCAGAGCACAAGCTTCACCTGTATACCACTAGTTACTAGAGACATGGCTGGAGCACCAGCAGTAACCAAGCGTATATCATGAGCCTGAGCAAGACGCCTGAACTGACGTCTGCGCTATGCAGCAACTGCAGTGGTCGGACCTGAATGGGAGACCACAGTTTCAAGCAATGCTTGGGATCTATCCCACGCAGCGGGAAAATCCCGAAGCCTAACATTACCCCCCCAGTGATGTTCGCCAAGCTTCAAAATCGCCACAGGCTGGGGGGCATGAGTGTGCTCTTGCCTGTCGGCCCAAGCTCTCTTTCACTCCAACCGCTCAGTGGTCCTTTTAGTACTAGAGAGGCCACCCCATTTGAAGATATGTGCTCCAGAGTGACCCTCCTGCTGAGGTTTAGGTAGTGCATAGATCTCGCCCCGGAGCACACTGGCCTTAATACACAGACTCTCACAGAAACTGCCCCATTTCAGTATGCTTCCTTTTGCCCAATCAATCTGGGAAGAATGGAGGTACAGCCAAGGCATCCCCTGAAGTACCTCATCCATACCCTCAGAGATAACCAGAAAAGAGACTATCTGCTGATGTTTTGGAGACATGGTGAGATCATGAGGTATAGTCTAATGTG
Source organism: Oophaga sylvatica (assembly GCA_033576555.1). Classification (NCBI taxonomy): domain Eukaryota; kingdom Metazoa; phylum Chordata; class Amphibia; order Anura; family Dendrobatidae; genus Oophaga; species Oophaga sylvatica. The sequence continues at coordinate 234,652,299 of JARQOD010000006.1, read as the reverse complement.
AAATCGGTGTTGGTAAAATGGACCCATTAGCTACCCGAATGGATATCAGCTTAGGAAGCATCATTAATGGAATTGTGTGCCGTTGGGTGAAGGCAGAAGACATGAAATTGCCCTCAGTCCCGGAGTGCACGCAAGCCTCATCATTGAGAGTAGTCAACCTAAATGTCAAAAAAAAAAAAGTCAATTTGGCAGACACATTAACTGGAACTAGTGAGCCTCTCCCTAATGCCACTAAATGCTGTGATTTCCTCTGATGCTTGGGACTAGAGATAAGTGACTTTGCCTCCAGGAGGGTAGAGTCAGGTTTCAGACCACCCGACTTTCCCAAAAGTCGAGTCGAACGAAATCGGCCGACTATCGCAAAAAGGCGAGGGTCCGACTGAAACTCGAACCGACCTCAATGCAAGTCAATGGGAAAGAAAAGTCGGCAGGAAGTGGAGGACAGTAAACACACCTACAGTGCCCATTTCAATGCCAATGACATCAATTCTTATTACTTAAGCATGTCAACCTTAATTTACTTTATAATAATAGTAACGCATTGAAAACTGGGGGTTATTTGGCTAAAGTTGTGGGGGGGCAGGGCTGGCTCCAGGTTTTCGTGGGCTCCGGGCCAAAGATCCTCAGTGGGCCCCTTTAACACATACTACAATTCATGATGCTCCGATACGGCAGAGAAATATAGGTATAGTACAATGCCAAATACTTCACTTCTTACATTACATGAGTGATATCTATTGTAAATTCTACAATAGCTCAAAAACTGGACAGTATAGTCCTCCATACATTATTATGGGCACCACAAAGTGCGCCATACAGAATGGGCTCCATATAATGCTCCATACAGAATAGGCTCCATATGTGCTCCATATGATGCTCCATATATAAAGGGCACTATATGATGTCCCATAAATAATGAACCCCATATGATGCTCTAGTATATGATGGGCCCCATATATGATGCTCCAGTGTATGATGAGCCCCAAATAATGCTCCAAATAATAATGGTCCCCATATATAATGCACCATATATAATGGGCTCCATGTGATGCCCCATAAATAATCACTCCCATATGATGCTCTAGTATATGATGGGCCCCATATATAATCCTCCAGTGTATAATGAGCCCTATCTATGATGCTCAAGTGTATGATGGGCCCCATATATAATTCTCCAGGGTATAATACTCCCCATATATTGCTCCAAACATTAAAAAAAATGAAATACCTCTCGTCACTGGGCACTGCTCTACTATGGACTCCTCAGCGTTGCCATTTTCCAGCTCTCTGCACTGTGACTGTTCAGGCAGAGGGCGCACAGTCGTGACATAATCGCGCTCTCTGACCTGAATGTCACTGTCAGGAAACGCAGAAGATGTCACAGAGGTGGAGCAGGGAGTGGTAAGTATTGCAAGTGCTGTGGCCCTGAGCAAGCAGGGGGGACACACTCGTGGGTGACGGCACTGGCACAGGGCCTCTCATAGTACGCCGGTGCCTCTGACGGCAAGTGGGCCCCCCCACATGCTCAGGGCTCCAGCACTTGCCTGGGTGTGCCTGGTGCTGACGCCGGCCCTGGGGGTGGGGTTCAGCCCAGTTAGGGAGGTGGAAAACCTGGCATATGTTGAGGTGTAGGCTGTACTTTCATCAGCTGCAAATGGAGGAATCGGAGAAGTCGGAGGAAGAGGAGGACAAAGCGAGCCATTTTGCTGGCAACCTATGTGTCATCAGGGGAAGGTTGTACAAAATCCTTTGAAACCCAGGCATGGTTCATTTTAATGAAGGTGAGATCACCTACATTTTGGGTCGACAGCCGGGTCCTTCTTTCTGTCAGGATTGATCCAGCAGCACTGAAGACTCTTTCTGATAGCACACTACAAGCATGGCAAGCGAGCTCCTGTAAGGCATATTGTGCCAATTCAGGCCAGGTGTCCAGTTTACAGGCCCAGTAGTCAAAGGGGAATGAACCGTGAGGGAGAACATCGATAAGGGAGGAGAGGTAATTTTGAACCATAGTTGACAACTGCTATCTCATGTTTGTTGCAATTGATTCAGTATTAACAGTCTTGTGAGCGGTACTCAAGAAATCAGTCCACAACATGGTCATGAAACCACTGTCTTCAACGCCACTTTGGCTGTGTGCACCACGAAAACCTCTTCCATGTTGCCAAGAACCTGCACCGCTGCTGTGTGCTGGGAATGCCTCTAACAAACGGTTTACCAGAGTTGCTTGTTTGTTCACCAATATTAGCTCTAGGTTCTCCTGTGGCATGATGTTCTGTAACTTGCCTTTATAGCGTGGATCGAGGATGCTGGCCATCCAGTAGTCGTCATCCTTCATAATTTTGGCAATGTGGGGGACCCTTTTTAGGATCCGCAAGGCATAATCACACATGTGGGCCAATGTTCCAGGTGTCAGTGATGCACTGCCAGTGGTGGGTGGAGGAGCACTTTCTGCCAAATCCACATCCCTCCAGTCACGCACAAATCCTGGACCTGAAATTGGCAAGCGAACATTTTCTCTTGCCCCCTGAGAAGCATCCTCCTCCCCAAAATAATCATCCCCCTCATCCTCCTCCTCTTCCTCTTCTTCCTCCACCTCTTCCAGGACAGTTCCCTGAGCAGACAATGGCTGACTGTCATCAAGTCTTCCCTCCTCCTCCTCTTCTTCCTCCTCTGTTGAAGACGCCTGGTCCTTAATATGAGTCAAAGTTTGCATGAGCAGACACATAAGAGGGATGCTCATGCTTATGATGGCGTCGTCTGCGCTTACCAGCCATGTGCATTCCTCAAAACACTGAAGGACTTTACAGAGGTCTTTCAGCTTTGACCACTGCACAACCGACAACTCGATGTCTGCCCTCAAACTGCCTGCCTGTGTATTCTCCCACAAATGCATTACAGACTGCATCTGTTTGCACAGCCTCTCAACCATGTGCATGGTGGAATACCACCTTGTTGCAATGTCAATGATAAGGCGCTGCTTGGGAAGTGGAGCGATCGCTGCAGCCTCTGCATATGACTGGAGTCTACGGGCGAGCGACGGATGTGCGAGCACAGTCTTCGCACCTTATGAAGCAGGGCTGGTAACTCTAGATAATTATTTAGGAAGCACTGCACCACAAGGTTCAAGGTGTGAGCCAGGCACGGTATGTGTCTGAGTTTTGCCAGGGCTATGGCCGCCACAAAATTATGGCCGTTATCACTCACTACCTTGCCTCACTCAATATGTAGAGTGCCCAGCCATGACTCAGTTTCTCACTGCAAGTAGCGGCCAGTATCTCCGTGGTGTGTCTGTTGTCGCCCAAAGACATCATCTTTAAAACAGCCTGCTGACGCTTACCACTAGCTGTTCGATAGTAGGACACCTCATGTGCAACACTGGCAGCTGCGGATGGAGTGCTCGTGCGACTGCGCTCTGTCAACGAGCTTTCGCTTCTGGAGGAGGAGGAATAGGAGGAGTGTCGAATGCCTACAGCCAACTGTTGCCTATACCGTGGGCTAGGCAGCACTGTCCCACCGCTGCTGTCCCCTGTGGACCCTGCATCCACCACATTAACCCAGTACACAGTGACGGACACGTAATGGCCCTGGCCATGCCTACTGGCCCATGCATCTGTTGTGAGGTGCACCTTTCCACTCAATGATTGTTTGAGTGCATGTACAATGCGGTCTTTCACATGCAGGTGGAGGGCAATGATGGCTTTTCTAGAAAAGAAGTGCCGACTGGATAGGTCATAGAGCGTAGGCCATGAGCTCTCGGAATGCTGCACTTTCAACCAAACGGAAAGGCATCATCTCTAATGAGATCAGTTTGGCAATGTAGGCGTTCAAAGCCAGTGTTCGCGGATGAGAGGATGAGTACTTTCTTGTCCTACTCAGAGTGTCTGCTAGTGTGAGCTGGACATGAGAGCTGCATATGGGGACATGCCGGACTGAGAAGTGGTTGGTAATGGTGATGGTGGTGGTTTTGGTGATGGCCTAGATTCAGTCTTTCATTGGAAAAACATTGTGATTCCCTGACTGCTTTGGCCTTGCGACGACACCTCAACATTTCTTACTGGTGGTGTGCTAACCGGTGGGCTTACAGTGGGGGAAGCGATATAATGCTGGCTACCTTCTGTCGGAGCAGGTGCAAATGTGCTACCTGAGGTTTTGTAGTCCGTCCATGCTTGCAAGTGCATGGTGTTTAAATGTCTAAGCATGCAACAGGTATTCAAATTTCTGAGATTTTTCCCTTTGCTAAAGGTCCTTCCGCACTTCTGACAGATAACCGCTGTGCTATTTTGACCGTCTTTTTGTTTTTTAACACGTTTTTGGACTGCAACGGGCCTGCCAAATAACCGCAGCTGCTATGTCGATGCCTGCTGTGGATCCTTCTCCTCTTCTGAGCTATTGCCAGCGGCACCCTCTTCCCCCAATGAATGCCAATTCGGGTCAACAACTGGGTCATCCATCACCTCATCTTCAATTTCATCTGCACCTTCCTCTTTGTCACCGTGTAAGGTGGTATAGTATGCGGGAAAGGGCACCTGAGTTTCATCAGGGTCCGAATCTGGCTCAGTAGACTGCGAGGGCAATGCAGTGCTCTGGGTGAATGTACCAGCAGAATCAAATAGCAGTGACTGTTCATCAGTGCACTCCATGTCATATTCATCTTGGACTGGGGAATTCAGGAATTCACTTGATAACACAGGCATAGTATGTGAAAAGAGCTCCAGGGAGTAATCTGAAGTGTGGCCTGCCGCATCCTTCACTTTTGGTGGGGGTGAAGGACACAAGGAAAGGTGGCGTTCCTGACCAGGAGGCTGCACTGACGACTCAGTGCTTGCAGTTTTTGAAACTTCAGAAGAGAAGGCCATAGAGCTGGAGACTGTTTCGGCAATGTAAGCCAAAACCTGTTCCTGATGCTCCGGCTTTAAAAGCGGTTTACCTACTCCCAGAAAAGGGAGCCTTCCAGGCCTTCTGGAGCCAGACGATGACGCAGGCTCAACACCTCCTACCTTAGGTGCTGTTGTGCTTTTGGCACTACCAACAGATGTACCACCACCACCATCAGTACCAGCTGCCCCCCGCCCACGTCCACGGCCTCTTCCACCATACTTCCTCATGTTTGGCAAAATGTACCAAAAATACCAGCAGATATATGGTACTGTACCAGAAGCATACAGCTGTATAGGGTGAAGAGGAAATTTTAAATCTCCGTATATATTTCCGGAGTCACACACAGACGCTCTCTCAGTATGGATTTGACCGTAATACAAAAGGCAGAAAAACAGTACTGTATCAGAAGCGTACAGCTGTATACAGTGTAGGGGAAATTTAAATGTCAGTATATATTTCCGGAGTCACACACAGACGCTCACAGGCTCAGTTTGGATTAGACCAGAATATAAAAAGCAGAAAAATCGGTACTTTATCAGAAGCGTACAGCTGTATACAGTGTAGGGGTAATTTTAAATCTCCGTATATATTTCCGGAGTCACACACAGACGCTCACTCAGTAGGGATTAGACCAGAATATAAAAAGCAGAAAAACAGTACTGTATCAGAAGCTTACTGCTGTATGCAGTATAGGAGTAATTTTAATTCTCCGTATACATCCCCAACAGTATCACCAGCAAAGCACCCCCACACATCACACCACCTCCTCCATGCTTCATGGTGGGAACCAGGCATGTAGTGTCCATCCGTTCACTTTTTCTGCGCGCAAAGCAGTAATCAAAGCAAAAGGTGGCTACTTTGAAGAACCTAGATATAAGACATATTTTCAGTTGTTTCACACTTTTTTGTAAAGTGTAATGTATAATTCCACGTGTTACTTCATAGTTTTGATGCCTTCAGTGTGATTCTACAATTTTCATAGTCATGAAAATACAGAAAAATCTTTGAATGAGAAGGTGTGTCCAAACTTTTGGTCTGTACTGTATATTTCCGGAATCATACACAGACGCTCACAGGCTCAGTATGGATTAGACCAGAATATATAAAGCAGAAAAACAGTACTGTATCAGAAGCGCACAGCTGTATGCAGTGTAGGGGAAATTGCAAATCTCCGTATATATTTCCTTTGTCACACACAGACGCTCTCTCAGTATGGATTTGACCGTAATACAAAACGCAGAAAAACGGTACTATATCAGAAGCGTACAGCTGTATACAGTGTAGGGGAAATTGTAAATCTCCGTATATATTTCCGGAGTCACACACAAACGCTTACAGGTTCAGTATGGATTAGACCAGAATATAAAAAGCAAAAAATCGGTACTGTATCAGAAGCATACAGCTGTATACAGCGTAGGTGTAATTTTAAATCTCCGTATATATTTCCGGAGTCACACACAGATGCTCATTCAGTATGGATTAGACCAGAATATAAAAAGCAGAAAACCAGTACTGTATCAGAAGCGTACAGCTGTATACAGTGTAGGGGAAAATTTAAATGTCCGTATATATTTCCGGAGTCACACACAGACGCTCTATCAGTATGGATTTGACCGTAATACAAAAGGCAGAAAAACGGTACTGTATCAGACGAGTACAGCTGCAAACAATGTAGGGGTAATTTCAAATCTCTGTATATATTTCCGGAGTCACACACAGACGCTCACAGGCTCAGTATGGATTAGAACAGAATATAAAAAGCAGAAAAACGGTACTGTATCAGAAGCTTACAGCTGTATACAGTGTAGGTGTAATTTTAAATCTCCGTATATATTTCCAGAGTCACACACAAACGCTCACTCAGTATGGATTAGACCAGAATATAAAAAGCAGAAAAACGGTACTGTATCAGAAGCGTACAGCTGTATACAGTGTAGGGGAAAATTTAAATGTCCGTATATATTTCCGGAGTCACACACAGATGCTCTCTCAGTATGAATTTGACCGTAATACAAAAGGCAGAAAAACGGTACTGTATCAGACGCGTACAGCTGCAAACAATGTAGGGGTAATTTCAAATCTCTGTATATATTTCCAGAGTCACACACAGACGCTCACAGGCTAAGTATGGATTAGAACAGAATATAAAAAGCAGAAAAACAGTACTGTATCAGAAGCGCACAGCTGTATACAGTGTAGGGGAAATTGTATATCTCCGTATATATTTCCTTAGTCACACACAGGCACTCTCTCAGTATGGATTTGACCGTAATACAAAACGCAGAAAAACGGTACTATATCAGAAGCGCACAGCTGTATACAGTGTAGGGGAAATTGTAAATCTCCGTATATATTTCCTTTGTCACACACAAACGCTCTCTCAGTATGGATTTGACCGTAATTCAAAAGGCAGAAAAACGGTACTGTATCAGACGCGTACAGCTGCATACAATTTAGGGGTAATTTCAAATCTCTGTATAAATTTCTGGAGTCACACACAGACGCTCACAGGCTCAGTATGGATTAGAACAGAATATAAAAAGCAGAAAAATGGTACTGTATCAGAAGCTTACAGCTGTATACAGTGTAGATGTAATTTTAAATCTCCGTATATATTTCCGGAGTCACACACAGACGCTCACTCAGTATGGATTAGACCAGAATATAAAAAGCAGAAAAACGGTACTGTATCAGAAGCGTACAGCGGTATACAGTGTAGGGGAAAATTTAAATGTCCGTATATATTTCCGGAGTCACACACAGACGCTCACAGGCTCAGTATGGATTAGAACAGAATATAAAAAGCAGAAAAACGGTACTGTATCAGAAGCTTACAGCTGTATACAGTGTAGGGGTAATTTTAAATCTCTGTATATATTTCCGGAGTCACACACAGACGCTCACAGGCTCAGCATGGATTAGACCAGAATATAAAAAGCAAAAAAAACGGTACTGTATCAGAAGCGTACAGCTGTATACAGTGTAGGGAAAATTGTAAATTTCCTCATATACAGTATTTCCGGAGTCAAATACAGATAGTCAGCTTGTATTTTGTCCATGATACCAGCCAGTACAAGGTACTCTGTGAGGAGCGTACACCTCTATTTGGTGTGGGAAAAAATGAACGCTCGGTAACTGTGCAGAAAAAAGAATAAAAGTATTAGTGCTGTGCAAAAAGCAGTCTGCCCAGCAGTGTACACACAGCAATACAGCTATCAGGCAGCCTAATAACCAGCGCTGCTGCATAAAATAAAATCCTCCTCTGCCACTGCACACTAAGGCCTCTTTTACACATCCGTTTTTTGCTGTCAGGCGCGATCCGGCGCTTTTTGAAAAAAAAGATCCGTTTTTTTAAACCGCCTGATGCGGTTTTTTGTCATTGACTATCAATAGTGCCGGAACGCGCCGGATGTCATTGCGTTGCGTCAGTTTTTTGCCGGATTAGGCGGAAATGTACATTCCGGCGGCAAGACAAAACTGTCACTGCAACTTATTTTTTTCTGCCGCACCCGGTGGGATCGCGTCTGAGGCGGCGCATCCGGCGGGCGCAAACAATACAAGTCTATATTGCCGGATCAGTCTTTTTTGCAATCCGGCAAAAGACTGATCCGGCTTCTGGAAACCAAGGTCTCTCTCTCCTCGGTCCGGACATGCGTAGCAAGCATTTCCAGGTAAAAAAGTTTAGGTCGGATCCGGCAAAAAACCTGATCCGTTGCATCAGTTTTTTCAAAATCTGCGCCGGATCCGTCCTTTCCATTTTTGGACGGATTGTGCCTGATGGTACAAAACGGATGTGTGAAAGAGGCCTTACTGTACAGCACAATTGCTATCAGCACAAGCACATTAGAACTTTTCTTTCCAGCCCTAACGCTCTCCCTACTGATAAACAGCATCAGCAACCTCTCCCTACTGTTAAGATCGGCAGAAGTAAAATGGAGGTTGGCGGTCAGGGCTTTTATAGACACTATATATCAAAAAACTGACCGGCACATCCAAACATAGATCCAGTGTGAACAGGTGCTAAACCCAGAGTCACCAACTCACGCACATAAAAGAAAAAAGGGTAGCACACTGCAGCGCTATAGCTTGCAAACACGAAATATGAAAAATGAATTGCATCACTGCCTTAGAAATATGAAAAATTGAGAAGTCTTAGCGCATAAGATGGCCAAATTATGTGAGCCTGATAGCCACATCAAGGCTCTTCTCGTATATCAGGTCCTAACTAATGCCAATCCTCGCTTAGAAAAGTCTGTCTGCATGGGAACATATGAATCCTCTCTTAAGACTAAAATCTACATCTCTGTGGAGGGGTAATGAACCTGGTGTAATTAAAAAGCCTGTGACCAACAGGTGGAGTGCTCAGGTAGAAGGTAAATGAATACATATCAAAAAACTGACAGGCACATCCAAACATAGATCGAGTGTGAACAGGTGCTAAACCCAGAGTCACCAACTCACGCACATACAAGAAAAAAGGGTAGCACACTGCAGCGCTATAGCTTGCAAACACGAAATATGAAAAATGAATTGCATCACTGCCTTAGAAATATGAAAAATTGAGAAGTCTTAGCGCATAAGATGGCCAAATTATGTGAGCCTGATAGCCACGTCAAGGCTCTTCTCGTATATCAGGTCCTAACTAATGCCAATCCTCGCTTAGAAAAGTCTGTCTGCATGAGAACATATGAATCCTCTCTTAAGACTAAAATCTACATCTCTGTGGAGGGGTAATTACACCAGGTTCATTACCCCTCCACAGAGATGTAGATTTTAGTCTTAAGAGAGGATTCATATGTTCCCATGCAGACAGACTTTTCTAAGCGAGGATTGGCATTAGTTAGGACCTGATATACGAGAAGAGCCTTGACGTGGCTTGCTATCAGGCTCACATAATTTGGCCATCTTATGCGCTAAGACTTCTCAATTTTTCATATTTCTAAGGCAGTGATGCAATTCATTTTTCATATTTCGTGTTTGCAAGCTATAGCGCTGCAGTGTGCTACCCTTTTTTCTTGTATGTGCGTGAGTTGGTGTCTCTGGGTTTAGCACCTGTTCACACTGGATCTATGTTTGGATGTGCCGGTCAGTTTTTTGATATGTATTCATTTACCTTCTACCTGAGCACTCCACCTGTTGGTCACAGGCTTTTTAATTACACCAGGTTCATTACCCCTCCACAGAGATGTAGATTTTAGTCCTAAGAGAGGATTCATATGTTCCCATGCAGACAGACTTTTCTAAGCGAGGATTGGCATTAGTTAGGACCTGATATACGAGAAGAGCCTTGACGTGGCTATCAGGCTCACATAATTTGGCCATCTTATGCACTAAGACTTCTCAATTTTTCATATTTCTAAGGCAGTGATGCAATTCATTTTTCATATTTCGTGTTTGCAAGCTATAGCGCTGCAGTGTGCTACCCTTTTTTTTGTATGTGCGTGAGTTGGTGACTCTGGGTTTAGCACCTGTTCACACTGGATCTATGTTTGGATGTGCCGGTCAGTTTTTTGATATGTATTCATTTACCTTCTACCTGAGCACTCCACCTGTTGGTCACAGGCTTTTTAATTACACCAGGTTCATTACCCCTCCACAGGGATGTAGACTTTAGTCTTAAGAGAGGATTCATATGTTCCCATGCAGACAGACTTTTCTAAGCGAGGATTGGCATTAGTTAGGACCTGATATACGAGAAGAGCCTTGACGTGGCTATCAGGCTCACATAATTTGGCCATCTTATGCGCTAAGACTTCTCAATTTTTCATATTTCTAAGGCAGTGATGCAATTCATTTTTCATATTTCGTGTTTGCAAGCTATAGCGCTGCAGTATGCTACCCTTTTTTCTTTTATAGACACTATGACGCCACACAAAGCAAGCCAATCACTGGAATGCCTTTCTCTAAGATGGTGGATGCTGCCCATGTCATCTCGTTGCCCACAGTGTACATCCTTGCTCAATGGCTGACAAAAGGCACCTGCATTATGGGAAAACCGACTTTGGTGCTCGTTTTGCCGAACTCATGGCCGACCTCACGCTATGGTCGTGTTTCGCTCTGCGAAAGCAGACTTTGGCAAAAGTCGGCGACTAATGAATCTGACCAACCTGTTTCGCTCAACTCTACTTGGGACATTTATTGGCAAAATGGCCGGTTTTCCTGCAAGCAAAACAAGTCGGTTGTGGAAGTACAGAGTGAGTGCTTGATTCCACACGAGAGACATCCATGGGCTATACAGGGTCATCAACCTGAGTTGGAGGATTCACGGGGTTGGCGAAGTTCGGAGACAATTGAATCCCAGATCTACTCTGAGCTCGCTCTAATCCATGCTCCGCCGAAGATCTATGCATGCGAACACGGATATTAATTCCTCATGAACGAAGCAGATGCTAAGCCAAAAGAAATAACTAAATGTCGCTAGATAATACCCTCTTGCCTGCATCAGGGTTGAGCTTGCTCTGTAACTTAACCGTGCTAATAGCACACATGAACAAAACAGATGCTAAGTCAAGCTGTAGTAACCCCAGTCCTGATGCTAATGAACTTATGCCTAACCAGCACCCAAAGCATGTATCAGACTAGCGAGTCAGGCTTTGAGCCATGGGTACAGAACAGAATAAATGTGCAGGCCGTCTGCCAATATGTACAGTCATAGCACAGACAGAAGTACACTATCGTGCAGACACAGTGGTAGAGTATCCACACACACACAAAATATGAAAGATATTAGTGCACCCGCGTGCGACACTGAGAGCCTTTTTAACGCTAAGCTCCACCCTTTACACTCATGCTGACATCGCCCATGGGCCAATCCGAAACAGCTACATCACGGACATGCTCAGTAAGGTAATCTTTGTACTTACACTCCAGCGCACAAGGCTGCACCTGGTTTTGGAGCAAAACCCTTGTGTTTCCCCGTGGATAGCTCGATGGTCGGGAAGGTGATAGGGTGTGGAGGGGCTAAGATAAAGGAGCTAGGACAGACATCTAGTGCAAGGATAAAGATTGTGAATGAAGGATACGAATCGATAGTAAAGATATTTGAAAATTGTGAACAACTAAGTAAAGTCAAAGAGTTGATTGAAGATATTGAAGGAAAATATGATGTTGTCGCTGGTGGAACGCACCAAATAAATAAATAATAGGTGCATTCGCAGCCGGGGTCCATTGTGCAGGCAGAGCTTGCTGCTAGTAAGATGGCACAATATGGCGGTATAAGCGAGCTCTGTTACTCCACAGAGTCGGTGATATAGAAGCTGTGGCACTATATGGCGGTAAGAGCGAACTCTGTTACTCCACAGAGTCGCTGAGGTAGAGACTGTGTCCTATTAACCTCACAGGAACACACAGATCACTGTAGAGTGGATAGCAGTCCGTGGTCATGCAAACCATAACGCAAACAACCAACTCCTCACCGGAGTAGCCTGTATTCTAGAGGCTATTTCAGCCAAGCCCTGAACACGTGCATACAAAAACTCCTCACCGGAGGTGCCGGTATTCTAGGGGCTTACTTCAGCCGTGCCCTAACCGCATGCGTACATGACCACACTGGCGCAAAGCACATAGCAGAATTGATACTAGCGCATGGCCGTGCGGCCATGCAACCCTTTTATAGCCGCAGCAACTGCATGACCTTCCAGAACAAACCAATGGAAGCATGCCCCAGAACTCGAGCAGCTTCAGGACCGTACGGGAGGATCAATGGGAGTTGTTGCAGTACCTGAGCATGTGACCCTTGATCTCCAATGAGAGATCTTACCCTGGGCATGCTCAGAAGGGGAGAAGCAGGACTTAGTCCCAAAGTCGTCTGCTCGCTGCTGACCAGTACTGTCTATAATAGCAGAACCCAGAAAGGCAGCAGTATTCCTTTGCACAGTATTAGACTGAGCCAGACGCTGGGACCGATGTCTCTGCTGAGCAGGAACCACTGCGGCAGGAGAAGAATGGGAGACTGTTATGATTTGGTAGCTGAAGAGAGCAGGCAAAAAAGGAAATACACCAGAGAGGTTGGAATCTATGGGATTGCAGTACCCTGACTAACCACCACAACTAAAGGCAGCCGTGGAGCGTACCTACGTTGGTCCTAGATGCCTCGTCACAGCCTGAGAAGCTAACTACACCTAAAGACAGAAAGAGGAAAACTATCTGCCCCGGAGCAGATCCCCAAAGAACATAGAAAGCCCCCAAACATGTAATGGCGGTTAGACAAGAAGAAATACAGACACAGACAGAAAATAGTATGAGCAAACGTTGGGGCCCAAACTTCCTAAATAGAAAAGGATAGGAAGGACACTTACTGCAATCCCAAAAAACCCTGAAAAGTACCAACACTACTAATCACAAAAACACCCGAGATCACACGACCTCTACCACCTAAATTAGTTCTCTGGTGTAACAAAACTAAACAGCAGCCACTGAAAAAACTGGAAAAGGCAAATGAACAAACAACAGTGGCTGAACTAAACTGAGAGGAGCACAAGCCCCCGGAGGGGACCCGGCAGACCCCGACAGAAGTGCAGGACAAAATGCAAAAAGCAAGCACAAAAAACTAAAAGAAGAAAATGTCTTATCTGTTAGCAGAAGATGCAGGCACGAAACAGCAAGCTACAAAGTGAACAGGAATCAAAGATGAGACCAGAACAATTGATCACCTGCAACCCTGATGGGAGGGAACCTCCCTTATATAAGACCAGTCAGTAACACCTGATCGCCAATCTTCACAATCTTCATTGGATAGTTCAGTACTGTTTGTAACCACCAGAGGGAGCTTCTGCTCAGAATTCATTTCTAGTACATTCACAACAGTACCCCCCCCTTGAGGAGGGGTCACCAAACCCTCATTTGAGCAACCAGGTCGGTCAGGATTAGCTCTGTGATACGCACGGATGAGTCTCCTAGCATGGATGTCCGAAGCAAACACCCAAGAATTGTCCTCCTGACCATAACCTCTCCACTTAACCAAATACTGGAGTTTCCGTCTAGAAAAACGAGAATTCAATATTTTCTCAACCACATACTCCAGATTGCCCTCAACCAAAACAGGGTCAGGAGGCACAGCCATAGGAACCACTGGCTCGACAAACCTCTTCAATAAGGACTTGTGGAACACGTTATGGATCTTAAATGTCCCTGGAAGAAGTAAACGAAAGGAAACAGGATTAAGAATCTCCATGATCTTATAAGGTCCAATGAACCTAGGCTTAAACTAAGGAGATGCAACTCTCATAGGGATATTTCTCGAGGACAACCAGACCAAGTCCCCCACTTCAAACCGAGGACCATCAGTCCTATGCCGGTTGGCAAACCGCTGGGCCCTCTCCTGAGAGAGGGACAACCTTTCCACTACCTGGTCCCAAATCTGCTGCATACGCTCCACAACAGAGTCAACACCTGGACAGACAGAAGCCTCCATCTGTCCTGAAGAAAATCGAGGGTGAAACCCAAAATTGCAGAAAAATGATGACATCAAAGTGGCAGAGCTAGCCCTATTATTAAGAGCAAACTCAGCCAAAGGCAAAAAAGAGACCCAGTCATCCTGATCAGCAGACACAAAGCATCTCAGATAAGTCTCCAATGTCTGGTTTGTTCTCTCAGTTTGTCCATTGGTCTGAGGATGAAAAGCCGAGGAGAAAGACAATTGAACACCAAGTTTAGAACAAAAAGTCCTCCAAAATATGGAAACAAACTGGACTCCTCTGTCAGACACAATGTTCTCAAGAATGCCGTGCAACCGAACCACGTGCTGAAGGAACAAAGGCACCAATTCAGAGGAGGAAGGCAACTTAGGTAATGGCACAAGATGTATCATTTTGGAAAACCTATCACAAATCACCCAGATAACGGTCATTCTCTGAGAAACAGGGAGGTCAGAAATGAAATCCATAGAGATATGGGTCCATGGTCTCTTGGGCACAGGCAATGGCATCAACAAACCACTAGAGCGAGAGCAAGGCTTGGAGCAAGAGCAAGTCCCGCAGGACTGCACAAATTCCCTGACGTCACGAGACAAAGTAGGCAACCAAAAGGACCGACTAACCACCACAACTAAAGGCAGCCGTGGAGCGTACCTACGTTGGTCCTAGACGCCTCGTCACAGCCTGAGAAGCTAACTACACCTAAAGACAGAAAGAGGAAAACTATCTGCCCCGGAGCAGATCCCCAAAGAACATAGAAAACCCCAAGCATATAATGGCGGTTAGACAAGAAGAAATACAGACACAGACAGAAAATAGTATAAGCAAACGTTGGGGCCCAAACTTCCTAAATAGAAAAGGATAGGAAGGACACTTACTGCAATCCCAAAAAACCCTGAAAAGTACCAACACTACTAATTACAAAAACACCTGAGATCACACGACCTCTACCACCTAAATTAGTTCTCTGGTGTAACAAAACTAAACAGCAGCCACTGAAAAAACTGGAAAAGGCAAATGAACAAACAACAGTGGCTGAACTAAACTGAGAGGAGCACAAGCCCCCGGAGGGGACCCGGCAGACCCCCACAGAAGTGCAGGACAAAATGCAAAAAGCTATCACAAAAAACTAAAAGAAGAAAATGTCTTATCTGTTAGCAGAAGATGCAGGCACGAAACTGCAAGCTACAAAGTGAACAGGAATCAAAGATGAGACCAGAACAATTGATCACCGGCAACCCTGATGGGAGGGAACCTCCCTTATATAAGACCAGTCAGTAACACCTGATCGCCAATCTTCACAATCTTCATTGGATAGTTCAGTACTGTTTGTAACCACCAGAGGGAGCTTCTGCTCAGAATTCATTTCTAGCACATTCACAACAGGAGACTGCATCGGTGATGGCTCGAGGTTCCCCCTGTGCAGAGGTGGGAACTCGATCCCTAACATATGATACAGCGGAATTTGGACACAAGGATCGTTATTCCTCCTACTCTTATTGAGAATAAAAAAAAACAGTGATAAATTAGGCTTTAATTCGGGAAAATCAAGTTAAATATCAAGCCGAGAAATGGGCAGATTTGCCTCCAATTCAGAAGGCTTTCTACCACCCGTTACTAGAGACTTGACTGGAGTACCAGCAGTAACCAAAAGTTTACCATGAGTCTGAGCAAGATGCCGGGACCAACGTCTGAGCTGAGCAGCGGACAGACTTGAATGGGAGACCACAATATCAGGCAATGCTTGGGCTCTATCCCGACGCCTAACAGTCTGTTTCTCATTTGATGTGTTTTGTCAGCTTTTGGGGCTGTTAAAAGGTATTGTGCATGTATTTGTTTTTGCCTCCCATTAACATGAATAGCATTTGGCTTTGTTCAGCGAATATTCGCCTAATTTATCGGCGAGTATTGTAAATTCGACAATCGTAATCTGAACCAAACATTGAAATATTCACTCATGTCTAGTGTTAAACTCCTGATGATAAACTGCTGATTGTATTGAAACAACAGCACACAGGCTATTAAGTGACAAATCCTTGTAATCAGCATCCTGTTCCTATATGCTGCAGCTCTCAGAATAAATAGTTATAACATGCTGACAAATTCCTTTTAAGTGCCCCTGTTAGAGAATGACAGTGGCACTTAAATGGTTAACCCCTTTCTGCCATCGGACATACTATCCCGTCCAAGTTACCTGGGCCTGTATGACCATGGACGGGATAGTACGTCACATGTGATCGGACGCGCTCCCAGAGGGTGTCAGCTGATTAACCCCTGGCACACCACGATCAAATATGATCGCGGTGTACCAGGGGCACAGGGAAGCATCGCGCAGGGATGGGGCTCCATGTGTGCTTCCATGAGACCCTGAGAACAGCGTGACATCGCGCTGTACCGAAGGACCCTCCTCCCTGCCAAGATGGCCGCGGGGTCCTTCCGTGTACTGCAGGGAGGTGGCTTCCTCAGTGCCTGCTGAGAGCAGGCGCTGAGAAAGCCTGCAGCACTGCCAGTGAGATTGCTGGTCTGACAGAGTGCTGTGCACACTGTCAGATAAGCGATATGATGTTATACAGTGATGTCCTACCCTGGGACAAAGTAAAAATGTGAAAAAAAATGAAAATGTGAAAAAAAAAATCCTAAATAAAGGAAGAAAAAAAAATATTCCCCAATAAATTAATTTCTTCCTGTAAATAAAAAAAAACAATAAAGGAACACATATTTGGTATCATCGCGTCCGTAATGACCCGCCCTATAAAACTGTCCCACTAGTTAACCCCTTTAGTGAACCCCTTAAAAAAATTAAAAAAAAAACACAGCAAAAAACAATGCTTTATCATCATACCGCCGAACAAAAAGTGGAATAACACGCGATCAAAAAGACAGATATAAATAAACATGGTACTGCTGAAAACAACATCTTATCCCGAAAAAACAAGCCACCATACAGCATCATCAGCGAGAAAATAAAAAAGGTATAGCTCGCAGAATAAAGCGATGCAAAAATAATTATTTTTCATATAAAATTGGTTTTATTGTATAAAAGCGCCAAAACATAAAAAAATGATATAACTGAGGTATCACTGTAATCGTACTGACCTTAAGAAAAAAGTACTTTATCAATTTTACCACACACGGACCGGTGTAAACGCACACCCCAAAAGAAATTCATGAATTGCTGATTTTTGTTCATTCTAACCTCCCAAAAATTGTAATAAAAAGCAATCAAAAAATGTCACGTGCTCAAAAATAGTAACAATAAAAACGGAAACTCGTCCCGCAAAAAATAAGACCTCAAATGACTTTGTAGGCCAAAATATGCAAAAATTATTGCTCTCAAAATGTGGTAAAGCAAAAAATATTTTTTGCAATAAAAAGCGTCTTTTAGCATGACAGCTGCCAAACATAAAAAAACATTAAAAATAGTAAATCAAACCCCACTTTATCTCCCCCTTAGTTAAGGAAAAATAATAAAATTAAAAAAATGTATATATTTCCATTTTCCCATTAGGTTAGGGTTTGGGTTGCGGCTAAAGTTAGGGTTACGATTGGGGCTAAAGTTAGGATTGGGGTTAGGGTTGGGATTAGAGTTAGGTGTGTGTTAGGGTTAGGTTTGTGGTTAGAGTTTTGGTTAGGGTTGGGACTAGGGTTAAATGTGTGTTTGGGTTAGAGTTGCAGTTAGAATTGGGGGTTTCCACTGTTTAGGTACATCAGGGGCTCTCCAAATGTGACATGGTGTCTGATCTCAATTCCAGCCAATTCTACGTTGAAAAAGTCAAACGGTGCTCCTTCCCTTCTGAGCTCTGCCATGCACCCAAACTGTTGTTTACCCCCACATATGGGGTATCAGCATACTCAGGACAAATTGCACAATAACTCTTGGTGTCCAATTTCTTCTGTTACCCTTGGGAAAATAAAAAATTGGGGCGAAAATATCATTTTTGTAAAAAAAATGAATTGTTTGTTTATACGGCTGTACGTTATAAACTTCTGTGAAGCACTTGGGGCTTCATAGCGCTCACCACACATCTAGATAAGTTCCTTGTGGGGTCTATTTTCCAAAATTGTGTAACTTGTGGGGGATTTCTACTGTTTAGGCGCATCAGGGGCTCTCCAAACGCGCCATGGCATCCAATCTCAATTCCAGCCAATTTTGGTTTGAAAAAGTCAAACGGCGCACCTTCCCTTACGAGCTCTGCCGTGTGCCCAAACAGTGATTTCCCCACACATGGGGTATTGGCGTACTCAGGAGAAATTGCACAACAACTTTATCTGTCCATTTTCTCCTTTTACCCTTGTAAAAATTAAAAAAAAGTTTGTAAAAGATCATTTTTGTGACTAAAAAGTTAAATGTTCATTTTTTCCTTCCACGTTGCTTCAGCTCCTGTGAAGCACCTGAAGGGTTAATAAACTTCTTGAATGCTGTTTTGAGTACCTTGAGGGGTGCAGTTTTTAGAATGGTGTCACTTTTTGGTATTTTCTGCCATATAGACCCCTCAAAGTGACTTCAAATGTGAGGTGGTCACTAAAAAAATGGCTTTGTAAATTTTGTTGTAAAAATGAGAAATCGCTGGTGAACTTTTAACTCTTATAATTTCCTAACAAAAAAAAATTTTGGTTACAAAATTGTGCTGATGTAAAGTAGACATGTGGGAAATGTTATTTTTTAACTATTTTGTGTGACATACAGTATTTCTCTGTTTTAAGGGAATAAAAATTCAAAGTTATATCGAAGAAATTTTACCACTAATGTGAAGTACAATATGTCACAAGAAAACAGTCTCTGAGAATCGCGAAGATCCATTGAAGCGTTCCAGGGTTATAACCTTATAAAGAGACAGTGATCAGAATTGTAAAAATTGGCCCGGTCATTAACGTGCAAACAACCCTTTGGGGTAAAGGGGTTAAACAGCAGCGATTGGAGCCAGTCATAACTACAGCAATTTGAAGCAGGTCCTGACAGTATAAGGCCGGCATCACACTAGAGAGGAATACGGACAAGTGCTATGCGAGAAAAAAATCGCATAGCACTCGGACCAATGTTATTCTATGGGGCTGTTCCCATCAGCCGATTTTTTTCTACTATACGGGCCGAGAAAATTGCAGCATGCTGCGATTGTCAGCGTGTTACGGGTGTAATACGCCAATGCAAGTCTATGGTGACGAGAAAGCTACGGATTACACACGGACCAGACCTGTGACTTGCAAGAAATACACACCAGTGTCCTTTAGAAAAGCCGGCAATTCAGTGCGCTATACTGTAAAATCACAATAACATGTTTAATAAAGAATGGAAAGAATAGATATATACACATACAATATATATATCTATAATATAACGCTAGGAGCGTCACTCTGTCTGAAGCCTTTATAGACTGCGCGAGCGCGACACGCATGCGCACTCTGGCTCCAGACAGATTGAGGCATCCAGCGGTGAGTACTCTGTATGGCGCCGGAGGTCTCCAGGAGCAGTTATTCTAACAGGTATCACAAATCTTTGACTCTGGGATATGATTCCCGGCATATGCATGTATTACGTTTTATCCTGTTTTCCAATTTTCTATGACTATGTGGTATAATATGATATCCAATATGGCGTAAGCATGTAATATTTTTCACCTAATCAATTTTGCTTAGTGAGCCTCCTGAAGAAACCGAGGACGGTGAAACGTGCGTCGGGGCTCTCTCCTGTCCCACTGGTACCGCCATTTGAGCTCATTATGTCGCAAGGTAAATGACTGTTTTACTATGGGAGTCAGCTCTATGCTATTTAGCTCTATTTGGCTTATGTCATGAGACCAGCATGAGACTAGTGATTTGAGATTATTTATCTGTTCTGATATAGGTACTATTGCACAATTAAGTGCATTGACTACTATTTAACCCTATTGTTATCAGATAGAGCTTTGAGGAATATTATAATATTCTGAGTTTATCCTTTTTTCTTTTGAGGTCATATTTCCTCTCTAGATGTCATAATATCTTTCTCACTACCTTAGCGATATTTACCTTTGGGACACTGTTTTTCTGTCTGTTTGCATATTTTAGATCATATGTATTTTCCAATAGCTGCTTACCATTACTACCTCACATTGATATCCTCTTTGTTAATATTTCAATATTATGTCTAATAAATTATACATTTTTGCATAAAATCCTCCACTATGCGGATTTATTTATTTATAGTCATTATTTAAACCGCAATCTTTCGCTTTGCTTTTCTTTTTGGTAATTGTTTGAGGCTTGGGAGGTATATCCGGTTGGCCACGGATATTCTTTGGTTTCTTTGCTTAGTCATATTATATTTGATCCATGTCATAATTGATTTATTTGCTCTTTTGGTATTTGTGCTATAATTTTGGCAATTGCCTTACACATAAAGTATTTATCTGCTCATTTATTATACTATGACCTTTTGTGTTCCCTGTTCTGCATGTGCAATTTGGTCATTCGACCTCTACCTCATCCTATTTTCCTCATTCCTGGTAAATGTTCTAATAAAATTATAATTATTATAAACCTTCTTTGGAATTTTTTTCGCAAGTTTTTCATTGTGTGTATATATCTTTAGCGATTTTTTCCTCAAATATGTCCATCCTCATGGGCCCATATTTACTAATTCATCTTTCTATATGTGTTTTATAACAAATGATTATGGGTATGTCATTCATTAAGTGGTTAATTTTCACATACTTGCCTGACCGGGAAGAGCGTTGCCGCGGCGCTTCTCTTTTCCCGGGGCAGGAGACCAGGAGTGCGCGTCGGAATCGCACATGCGCAATAGTGCTATCCGGCGCCATTTTGCTGAAGACACATTTACAGTGTGTCTTCAACAATATGGCGCCGGACCGCGCGGTATGGGCATGCGCGTACTCCGGCGCTGCTCTCCTCCCCCGGTGTCCAGCAGAACTGAACAGCGCTGGAGCACAGGGAAGAAAGGTGAGTATAAATGTTTGTTTTTTTGGGGGTATGTGTGCAGTTTAATAGCGGTGAGGGGACCATGCATATAAGGATAGGGGGATGAGGGGACCATGCACATCAGGGTTGGGGGTGAGAGGACCATGCACATCAGGATTGGGGGGTGAGGGGACCATGCACATCAGGATTGGGGGTGAGGGGAACATGCACATCAGGATTGGGGGGTGAGGGGACCATGCACATCAGGGTTGGGGGGTGAGAGGACCATGTACATCAGGATGGGGGGGTGAGGGGACCATGCACATCAGGATTGGGGGGTGAAAGGACAATGCATATCAGGATTGGGGGGTGAGGGGACCATGCACATCAGGGTTGGGGGGTGAGAGGACCATGAACATCAGGGTTGGGGGGTGAGAGGACCATGCACATCAGGATTGGGGGGGTGAGGGGACCATGCACATCAGGATTGGGGGGTGAGGGGACCATGCTCATCAGGATTGGGGGGTGAGAGGACCATGCACATCAGGATTGGGGGTGAGGGGACCATGCACATCAGGATTGGGGGGTGAGAGGACCATGCACATCAGGATTGGGGGATGAGGGGACCATGCACATCAGGGTTGGGTGGTGAGGGGACCATGCACATCAGGATTGGGGGGTGAGGGGACCATGCACATCAGGATTGGGGGGTGAGAGGACAATTCATATCAGGATTGGGGGTGAGGGGACCATGCACATCAGGATTGGGGGGTGAGAGGACCATGCATATCAGGATTGGGGGGTGAGGTGACCGTGCATTCCAGGATTGGGTGTGAGGGGAACATGCATACCAGGATAGGGGGGTAAGAGAACCATGCATACCAGGATAGGGGGGAGAGGGGATTGGGGACCATAGATGCCAGGATAGGGGGGTGAGGGGACCATGCATATCAGGATTGGGGGTGAGGAGACCATGCATACCAGGATAGGGGGGTGAGGGGACCATGCATACAAAGATGGGGGGTGAGTGGACCATGCATACCAGTATTGGTGGGTGAGGGGGCCATGCATACCAGGAATGGGGGATGAGGGGTAACATGCATACCAGGATAGGTGGGTGAGGGGTATCATGCATATCAGGATTGGGGGTGAGGGGACCATGCATACCAATTGGGAGTTAAGGGATGTCATGTATATCAGGATTGGGGATGAGAGGACCATGCATACCAGGATTGGGTGTGAGGCAGTACCATACATCCTACGATATGGATGAGGGGGGACCATGCATAACAGCATTGGGGGATGAGGGGACATTGCATACCAGGATTGGGGGATGAGGGGACCATGCATTCCAGGATTGGGGGGAGGGGACCATACATTCCAAGATAGGGGGGTGAGAGAACCATGCATACCAGGATAGAGGGGTGAGGGAACCATGCATATCAGGATTGGGAGTGAGGGGACCATGCATATCAGGAAGGGGGCGAGGGGACCATGCATAACAGGATGGGGGTGAGAGGACCATTCATACCAGAATTGGGGGGTGAGAGGACCATGCATTCCTGGATTGGGCGGGAGGGTACCATGCATACCAGTATTGAGGGGTGAGGGGACCATGCATACCGGGATTGGGGGGTGAGGGGACCATGCATACCAGGATTGGGGGTGGGGGAACCATGAATACCAGGATATGGATGAGCAGGTACCATGCATATCAGGATAGGGATGAGGGGATACCATGCATACCAGGATTGGGGGATGAGGGGACCATGCAAACCAGGAAGAAGAATGGGGTGCCATGCATACCAGATTTGGGTGGGGGTGAGGGGACCATACATACCAGGATAGGGATGAGGGGTGCCATGCATACCAGGATAGGAGAGGGGCAGTACATACCAGCATGGGAAACCATATACCTATAAAAATGCTTGCCACCCGGGCGTAGAACGGGTTCATAGCTAATATATATATATATATATATATATATATATATATATATATATATTATACACACATGTCATTGTGACATACTGTACATATATATATTTATAGTTTATGCACTTCTACATAGCATAATAGCCGCTAATTCAATTGCCGGCTTCTGTAAAATTATTACAGAACCCGACTTGAAATGACACATGGTTTAGATGTGCATTTTCTGGGGTAACTGAAGCCAGATGTTTGTAGCCGGGAGGGTGGGGGCAAAAACAATGGTCCCTCTCAAAGCTATTATTATCTGCCCTCACTCACTGGCTTTACCTCTCTGGCGGAGAAAATAATGCGGGAGCCCACGCATTTTATATATATATGCGTCATGTATATATATATGCTTTCTATGTGTATATGTCTATTCTTTCTTTTGTGATTTAAAACATTATATGTTGGTTTTGCAAGCCGGTGAGAAAATCTCGCCATACAGATGCGCAGCCACACCTTGACAATGGATGACATGCAAATCACTGTTCAGGGATCATTTCTGCGTATTACGACCATAAAATACGGTCCGTATTTTAATACATTGTGTCAGACTCCGGCCTAACACAGATTAAACCTGCTGTGTGTTGCATGTGCTCTGCTCCTGAGCTAACGCCATACAGGCCCACCCGACATCGCCCGTGTATGAACAGAAGATGTCTGGAAAGGAATAATAAAAGAATCAATACTCTTCACATAGTTATTGTATCAAATTTAAGTACTTTATATGGAGGTCCCTGAACGTTTTGTCCTTAGAAATGCCTGCCATGGGTTTACCATGATATCATTCAGTTCTTGTTCTTTTTTATGCATTCCAATGAAATAAAGAGTATGCTAAAAGTTTTGTCCTTGGAAATACTGGCCATGAAAGTATTCTGATTTATTTCAGTATCTTTTTTTACACATTCCCCTGTAATAAAAAGCATGTAAAAAAATCTCTAGCGATGACATTTCTATAATTTTGATCTATATAATGCAAGTTATTATATGCTAAGCGTACTACTTATGCAGCAAACATAATATGTTTAAACTAGCAATGCAGCTAAGAAAATTATGTTCATATAATGCCAATTATAGGATTAATATGATTTAAGAAAAATGTCTTTAAGGTATTCTCTGCATACATTTATGCAGCATTAATAGACTACACTACACATTATGCAAGGATGCTATGGAAGCAAATTTCCCACAAGATGAAATGTGTAATTATACCATTAAACAACCATGTTTATTTTTAGACCCTCCTCTCTGGAATTTATATGGTTCCGCTCTCTACTGGATATCAATTTATGGACTGGCCAAAGTTTTTCCTTTATTTCTACCCCCATCTAGTGGTAGCTCTAGGTATAAATTAATATGTAAAACATGTATATAATATTTTGTATACCTCAAGGTCATTCAATTCAGTATAACATAAAAAGCCTTAACAATTCTGTTATTTGATATGAATTCAAATGGAACAACAGACAAATGAACAAACTTTCCACAATTGTTAATAAAGTATCATGATATCACAAGGCAACACTGATACACCCTGTTAGGGTCTGCCGAACGCACCAAATATATGAGGTAGAGAGGTGCGTTCGCAGCCCCGGGTCCACCGTGCAGGCGGAACCTGCTGCTAGTAAAATGGCGAAAGTAGCGAACTCTGTTATCCCGCAGAGTCGGCAAGACGCCTGGACCGACGTCTCTGCTGAGCAGGCTCCACTGCGGCCGGAGACGAATGAGAGACCGCAGCGGGACGGGTTCGAGACTCCCCTTGTGCAGCAGCGGGAACTCGAACCCTAACATTACCCCCCCCCTTCTCTGGGCCTCGCTGCATTCAAAGGCAGCGATGAGCTGCGGAGCGTGAACATGCTCGGCAGGCTCCCAGGACCTATCCTCAGGCCCATAACCCCTCCAATCCACCAAATAAAATTTTTTGCCTCGTACCACCTTGCACCCAACAATGTCATTCACCTCATAGTCGTCCGAAGACGAACCCGACGTCCCGGCAGATGACTCAGGCAACTGGGAGATGACCACGGGTTTTAGGAGGGATACATGGAAGGTGTCGGAGATAACAAGGCGAGGCGGAAGGGCCAAACGGTAAACCACAGGGTTCACCTGCTCGAGAACCTTGAAGGGACCCAAATAGCGGGGTGCCAATTTAGTGGATTCCACCCGTAGCCTGATGTTTCGGGCGTAGAGCCACACTAGGTCGCCAGGAGAAAATGTCAGAGCGGGACGCCGATGAGCATCGGCAGAAGACCTCATCCTTTCCTTGGAAGCCTGAATGGCATCCTGGGTGCGGTCCCATATGTCCCGTGCTTCCACAGCCCAGTCTGCCACCCTGGAGTCAGCGGAAGCAACGGGCATGGGCACCGGTACCCGCGGATGCTGGCAGTAATTTAAGAGGAATGGGGTCTGTCCAGTGGAGTCAGCCACAGCATTGTTTAGCGCAAACTCCGCCCACGGAAGCAGAGATGCCCAGTCATCCTGCCTGGCAGAGACAAAATGTCGCAAGTAGGTGACCAAGGTCTGGTTGGCCCTTTCTACCAACCCATTCGTCTCGGGATGATATGCAGAGGAGAGGTTCAATTCAATGCAGAGTAGATGACACAACTCTCTCCAGAACCGAGACGCAAATTGGGGACCTCGATCGCTGACAATCTTGTCTGGCATACCGTGTAGACGGAAGATGTGTCTAATAAATAATGCTGCCAAGGCCCGTGCGGAAGGTAACCGGCACTAAGTGCACCATTTTGGAGAAGTGGTCGGTGATCACCCAAATGATAGTGCAACCCCGAGACTTGGATAAGCCCACCACAAAGTCCATCCCGACCATCTCCCAGGGCCTGTGTGCCACCGGCAAAGGAAAAAGTAACCCAGCTGGCCGTTGTTGAGGGGACTTGTTCCTGGCGCAGGAGACACACGCCTGAACATACTCCCTGATGTCACGGACCATCTGTGGCCACCAGTATGTCCTCGCCAATAGCTCAGTTGTCCTCTTTGCCCCAAAGTGTCCACCCACCCTGGACGAGTGTGCCCAAGAGAGTACCTCTGGTCGCAAATTAGTGGGCACAAAAGTCTTGCCCGGAGGCACAGACTCTAGCGAAACCAGGGCTACAGACTCAGGCTTTCTTCAGGGACAATAAGCTGAGGCTCCTCATCCTCCTCCTCTGATGACACTAAGGAGCGAGAGAGAGCGTCGGCCCGAACATTCTTCTCACCGGAGAGAAAATGGAGGGTGAAATGGAACCGAGAGAAGAATAGGGACCATCTGGCCTGGCGAGAATTTAGCCGCTGAGCCGTTTGCAAATATACCAAGTTCTTGTGGTTGGTGAAGACTTGGAAGGGAAAACGAGCTCCCTCCAGAAGATGTCTCCACTCTGAGAAGGCCAATTTCAAAGCCAGCAACTCCCTGTCCCCAATGGAATAATTCCTCTCTGCTGGTGTAAAGGTCTTAGAAAAGAAGAAGCAGGGATGCTTCCGACCTTGAGCATCCTTTTGATATAGGACTGCTCCAGCACCAACAGAAGAGGCGTCCACCTCTAAAACAAACGGTTTATCAACATCAGGGCGATGTAATATGGGAGCACTGGCAAAATGCGACTTGATGGAAGAGAACGCCTTGGAGACCTCCTCAGACCACAACTTGGGATTTGCTCCCTTCTTGGTGAGGGCTACCAAGGGAGCTACCAAAGTCGAGAAATGGGGAATGAACTGGCGATAATAATTAATGAACCCCATAAAGCGCTGCACCGCTTTAAGAGAATGGGGTTCTTGCCAGTCCATTACAGCCTGTAGTTTTGCAGGATCCATAGCCAATCCCTGGGCAGAGATGATATAGCCCAGAAAAGGTAAGGACTCCTGCTCAAACACACATTTCTCCAGCTTGGCATAGAGGGAGTTTGCCCGTAAGAGGTCGAAGACTTTGTTGACATCCCTCCGGTGAGAGTCTATATCTGGTGAAAAGATGAGAATATCATCCAGATAGACTACCACAGAGGTGGACAGCATATCCCAGAAGATATCATTGACAAAGTCTTGGAAAACAGCGGGAGCATTACAGAGCCCGAAGGGCATCACCAGGTATTCGTAATGCCCATCCCTGGTATTAAAAGCTGTCTTCCACTCGTCCCCCTCACGGATGCGAATTAGGTTATAGGCACCACGTAGATCAAGCTTGGTAAATACTCTTGCTCCTCGGAGCCCATCAAAGAGCTCAGAGATTAGGGGCAACAGGTACTTATTCTTGACGGTGATGGCGTTAAGACCCTGTAGTCAATGCATGGATGTTATTCTCCGTTCTTCTTTTGCACAATGAAGAAACCTGCCCCTGCTGGTGACACCGACTTCCTAATGAACCCTCTTGCCAGATTCTCCTGAATGTACTGGGACATGGCCTCCGTCTCAGGGATCGAGAGGGGGTATACTCTCCCCCGAGGAGGTTCTGCTCCAGGCAAGAGATCAATAGGACAGTCGTAGGGGCGATGAGGTGGAAGAGTCTCCGCCGCCTTCTTGGAGAAAACGTCTGCATATGCCCAATAACACTGAGGAAGAGAAGTGAGATCTACGGGTATCTCTGTGGTGGTGACCTGAACGCACTCCCTGATACACCTGCCTCTACATGAATCACCCCAACCCAGTATCCTCCCAGAGGACCACTCAATATGGGGAGAGTGGTAACGGAGCCAAGGTACTCCCAGCAACACCTCGTCTATTCCCTCGGGCAGGACAAGAAAAGAAATACTCTCCTGATGGGACGGGGACATAGATAAAGTGAGAGGGATCGTCTGGTGGGTGATTTGGGAGGGCAGAGTTGATCCATTCACTACTCGCACAGTCACCGGTTGGGCGAGCATCACCAGAGGTATAGTGTGGCGGAGAGCAAATGCAGAGGACATGAAATTCCCCTCGGCTCCGGAATCCACACAGAGCTCAGCGGAGAGCGTGGATGGACCTACTGTAATTGTCCCTTTAAAGGACAACTTGGTGGAAAATGCCGCAGTGTCTAGTGAACCTCCTCCCAAGGTCACTAGATGCGACCGTTTTCCCGAAAGCTGTGGACATTTGTTTGCATAGTGTCCTAACTGCTGGCAGATGTTACAGACCACGGGTACTCGAGCGGCCCGGGACTTAGGTCCCGCTCGAGAAACCTCCATGGCCTCATGGGAGTCGGGCGCCTGGCTGGAAGATTCCTGAGGTCTGGCGAAGGTGGGAGCCAGCCGGAACCTCTGCCTACACTGGGACCGCTCCAACCTCCGCTCGTGAAAACGGAGGTCGATGCGGGTAGATATGGCGATAAGCTTCTCCAGTGTGGCGGGAATCTCCCTGGTAGCCAAAGCATCTTTAACATGATCAGCCAGTCCTCGCCAGTAGACTGGAATGAGTACTTTATCCGACCAGTCTAGCTCTGAGGCCAGAGTCCGAAACTGGACGGAAAACAGACTGACCAAAGACGAACCCTGTGCCAATGCCAGCAGTTGTAGCGCCATATCGTGGGTGACCTGAGGTCCTACAAAGACCTTTTTTAGAGCATCCAGAAAACGAGGAGCACTCCGCACCACACGGTCGTCACGCTCCCACAGCGGGGTGGCCCACTCCAACGCTCTGCCTGACAGAAGCGAAATTATAAAGCCCACTTGTGCCCGATTCGTGGGGAAACGTGCAGCCAGAAGCTCGAGTTGTATAGAGCACTGACTCACGAATCCCCGACATTGCTTGCTGTCACCAGCAAACTTGTCTGGAAGCGGGAGGTGGGATATTGTGGGGGCAGAGGTGGCAGTGGACACACTGGCTGCAGCCACGCTAGCAGCCTGAACAGCGACTGCGGTAACATCCACAGCTGAGGTTGTGCACTCAAGAGCCGCCAACCTACCCTCCAGCTGCTGGATGTCCCGTAGTAGACGCTGGTCATCCGCCATTTTACCAGCCAGACCCTGGCGCTAATATTATGTTAGGGTCTGCGGAACGCACCAAATATATGAGGTAGAGAGGTGCGTTCGCAGCCCGGGGTCCACCGTGCAGGCGGAACCTGCTGCTAGTAAAATGGCGAAAGTAGCGAACTCTGTTATCCCGCAGAGTCGCTAAAATAAATGCCGTAGCGCGTTGTGGCAGTAAGTGCGAACTCTGTTAATACCCAGTGCCGCTAACGGAAATGCCACAGCGCTATATGGCAATAGGTGCGAACTCACTTAGCTTCAGTGAGCCGCAAAGTAAAACGCTAGGGCGCTGTCTAGCGTCGAAAGCAAACCCTGTTACG
Source organism: Oophaga sylvatica (assembly GCA_033576555.1). NCBI lineage: Eukaryota > Metazoa > Chordata > Amphibia > Anura > Dendrobatidae > Oophaga > Oophaga sylvatica. The sequence continues at coordinate 234,622,890 of JARQOD010000006.1, read as the reverse complement.
TCACAGGGCCGCTGAGGAAAAGTGCTGTGTCCTGTCAGGCTCTCAGGTACACAGTTAAGTGCTAAGCGTACATAACGCGTGATCATGTGCTAATGTCCTCGCGGGAGTCACCCGCAATCTATGGCGTCTGAACGCCAGACCCTGAATACGGCAATCAAAACTCCTCACCGGTTACGCCGGTAATCTAGGGCATCTAGGACACCGACCCTGGCCAGCTACCATACCAAACTCCTCACCGATTAAGTCGGTATTCTAGTGGCTTATTTCAGCCGGGTCCCTAACCACACATACGCATGATCACACTGGCGCATAGCATACAATGGTTGATATTAGCGCATGGCGGCCCAGCCATGCTACCCTTTTATAGCAACAGCTACAGGACCTTCCAGGAACAAGGACCAATGAGAAGCTGTTACAAACACACGTAGCTACATGACCTTCCTGGCGGACCAATAGGAGCCGCTGCAGCACCTGAACATGTGACCACTGATCTCCAATGAGAGATCTCACTCTGGGCATGCTCAGATGGGAAAACGCAGGACTTTGTCTCAAAGACGGCTGCTCCAGCACTGGCTATAATAGCAGATCCAGGAAAGGCAGCAGCAAGTCACTGCACAGTCGAGGAGTGGGCAAGACGCCTGGACCGACGTCTCTGCTGAGCAGGCTCCACTGCGGCCGGAGATGAATGGGAGACCGCAGCGGGACGGGTTCGAGACTCCCCTTGTGCAGCAGCGGGAACTCGAACCCTAACACACACTGTCATATTAACTTATTTCTATACCTATAGGGCAGCACGGTGGCTCAGTGGTTAGCACTGCAGCCTTGCAGCGCTGGAGTCCTGGGTTCGAATCCCACCTAGGACAACATCTGCAATGAGTTTGTATGTTCTCCCCGTGTTTGTGTGGGTTTCCTCCGGGTACTCCAGTTTCCTCCCACACTCCAAAAAAACAAACTGATAGGGAATCTAGAATGTGAGCCCCATCGGGGACAGCGACGATAATGTGTGCAAACTGTAAAGCGCTGCGGAATATGTTAGCGCTATATAAAAATAAAGATTATTATTATTATTATACCTCTACCTAGTCACGAAGGTTGGCACCCTATATGTTAATGAAACATGGTGCCCCTGCTTAACAGTGGTTGTTCCTACAAAACCCCGTTTATGTCCTATGCTAATCAGTGGTATACATGTTTTACAAAAATATAAAACATGTACAGATTATGGAAAACAGAGAGGTGTAATATACCATAAATGAAAAGAATAGACTAATTTTCTATAATAATAAGCAATAGAAAAAATATTTTATAAATCACTGACTATCCTTTGCTCAATAATTCATAGAGAACCAGATACAGCTTTTCTCTAATGCCATAAGGGAAAATACATAATGTTGGACTGTCAGTATTTCAAAAATGATCAGTGGTTACTTATCCTTTACTTCTCATGCATCAACGCATTTCCCCATATTTGCTTCATCAGGAGGCCCAGACAGTAAATGGAGGAATAGATAGAAGATCAAACATGGTGTGCCTAATAGAGGCTGTAGTACACTTTAAATATCCCACTTGATTTTGAAAAGATGCTAGCTTACGCCCCCCTAAGCCTATGGGCTTGTTAGGCCCACATAGGTCTTTTGCCCACACGTTCTATCTTCGAATGCATAAGATAATTCAGACTTTAGGATCAAATGCAAGTTAATTGATAAAATTAGATGATAAAGAAAAAAAAGTATGTGTCACTCACCATGGCAGTTTGAATGAAAAGTCCTTTATTTCGTGGCTATCATCTTAGATGGAATTGTGCAGTGGCGGGCAGAGGTGTGCAGGGTGAGATGGGAGAGGACAATGGCTGTTTCGCATTACCAGTTACCACCATTCAAAGTGTCAATACAAATGCCAGCTACATCCTTTACAGTATTTAGCTTGTTGGTGTATAATACATGTGTGTGTGTATATAGAGTAGATATCTATCTAACTATCTATCTATTAGTGTTGAGCGATACGATACTGCAAATATCGGGTATCGGCCGATATTAGCTGTATCGGGCTTTCGATTCCGAGTACCGATATTTTCGTCATATCGGATACCGGAATCGGATTTGTCACTGTCACTGTGAGTGTCCGTCGGTCGGGTCTGTCAGGAGTCAGCGGCACTTACCTGGCAGAAGATCTCCGGCGGTCACGTCCTGGACTGCTTGATGGCCGCCATTATCCTCTCTCTGGCGATCACATGCAGTTTTTCGCGATAACTGCAGTGACTGCAGGGTAATCCCGGCCGTAAACCAGTCCGATGACGTCACCGCCGGGGAAGCAGGTAATCAGCTGTGCTGCGCCGGGATGACAGGCTCTGCCTGCCTGCCTGCCTCTGATGTCATTCTGATGTAGCAGAGCTGGATCGTCGTGGGACACTCGTTACTATGGACTGCGTCGGACAGGTGGTATACTGCTGTTTTTTTTTTTTTCATTTTTTTACAGGAGATCGATGGCGTCGCAGGATGAGACTGTAATAAAAGTAATGAAAACTGTGTTGTGTTTTTTATTAAATTAAAACAATTTTTTATGAACATTCACCCGTCCGGGTACATCAACAATTTAACTATTTACATACAGGGACCCTGTCCGGGTTATTTATAATTCTTTGGCAGGGGTGTTCCAGGTACCACCTGGTACTCTTCTGATGCTTGCCAAACATCCGAGACACCAAGGACCACCAGGACCTGATGACGTCGTGTGGCCTGTACAGTCAAGTCATGACCCGCTATCTGTGTCTGTGTGGCCACCTCTTTCATCTCCCTCCGGGTCTGGAGCCCTATGTCACGGACTGAATGAACCCCAGGGGGCCTAACAGGCGCCGGGTACGGGCCAGCTATAGTTATCATGTCCATAGCTGGGGCTGCTGAGGAGACCACTGAGGGAGGCTGGGGAGATTTACGGCGTGGGGTGGGCACTTGTGCAGAGGCCTGGATGTGGGAGGCTGAAGGCTCCGAGGGTCTCACAGGTTCCTGACACTCTGTGGAGTAGGGGTCGCACCTGGTAACATTTAGGGCGTACCATCCATTGTAACCCCAGTGTCGGGTGTAAGTCACCAAGTCTCCTGGCAACAGGTCCCTCCCCGGGTGTCCTTCTGGGAGGTGAGTCTCCACGTCCCGCCGGGTCACAAACACTTCTAAATAAAGTCCAGGCTCCTGGATGAAGCCCCAACCACCTTTCAATTTAAAGCTCCGTACTGCACCCTTACGCCGCGGCTCCCACAGGGTTCCTTTATCTTTTCTCATCCGGTCCTTATCTGCCCGGTCCTTCTCCAGGTGACGTTGCCGAAGCTTTTGGGATTCTCGCTGCTCCCTTTGTCGCTCTGCTTCCCGCTCCCAACGTCTCCACTCTTCCTCCTGACGCCGGTTGTAATTCTCCTCCACCAGCTGCTCCATGTCTCCACCACCAAATGCCAGCTTACGATGTCCGGTTTGCGGCAGCTCTCCTGGCGCCCCCCAGTCCTGGCGGCGCTCACCTGTGGCGGAAGCAGCCGGCTCTGGAACAGATGACAGTCGGGGCTCCGGTACAGACAGGTAGACCTCTGGTGCCTGCGCGGCCTCCTCCATGAGGATGGGTGTCGCTTCTTCTGTCTCAGCGACGGGGGCAGACAGCGGGATCTGGGGTGCTGCCGGTGCAGAGTTTTTTGCAGGAATGGGTGCCTCCACTGCGACAACGTTAACCGGATCACATTGCAAGGGCTGGGATGCCCGCACGGACTCCTCTACTAGAACGGGTGCCTCACCTTCCGGTACAGACACATCAGGTAAGAGGGATTGGCGCCGCTCCAAGTTTAGTTTTAGGGCACGCCAGCTGGCTTCCATCCTGGCGACCTCCTCCCGGTGCCGGGCCAGGCCTCTTAGGGTATCCTCCGCTTCTTGCAGCGTAGGAGGGTTTCCAGGCCGGGTGCCCAACGGTGGTTCCGTGGCGATCGGGTCGCTTCCGTGGGTGAGAGCTCTGACTGCTCCATCCCATCACACTTCTGCTCGTGTCCATTAGCCATCTCTGCCAAGTCACATGTGTCATTAGCATCTGGAGAGGGCCCCTCTTTTGTAGTGAGGCGGGACCTTCGTGTTAGTTTCCGCACACTGAGGAGGATGAGGAGGCGGAACTCCAGAGCTGTGGGGCACGATCTTACATTGCAGTACCATTTAGAGTGGTCGGCCATCGTTTTCGCGCCACTGAGTGTACACCCACGAAGAGCACCCCCTTCTTATTCACCAGTGCCTCGTCGTGACGCAGATATGGCGGAAAAATGGCAAATACATTCTCTGATGATTTTAGCAATTCTCAAGCACAAAAACAGTTCAATTCAGGCACACAGGACTCGCTTATAGCGAGCTACAGAATCCTGTTCGTGACGCCCAAGTTGAGTCGCACAGAGCCAGAGGTTTTGGGGGTACTCGGCACCGAGCCCGTCGACTTCTATGGGGTATGTCACGGCTTTACCCGGCAATTGAATCAGAGTCTATTTTACTATGTAGAAGTGTATAAACTATAAATATATGTATATATATATATGTCACAATGACATGTATATATATATATATATGTATTCTATGTGTGTATATTTTGTGATTATAACGACAGAAAGGGTTTTTTTTGTTGCGATATTTTGTTCCCATAGACTTACATTGGACTTCCGGTATCGGAATCGGATATCAACGATATTTAGTGATATCGGTGATACCATTCCGATCCGATATTTTTAGATATCGAGCAGTATCGCTCAACACTACTATCTATCTATATATAGATCCTGTGCAAAACCCTCAAACTCCCAGGCCTCTGGTAGAGGACCCGAGAATGAGGAAGGACGAAAAAAGACCACCCCACTGGGGGGGGGGTGAGAAGGAAGATATATGTATAAGGGTATGTTTCCACAATCCGGAATTCTTCAGTAATTGCTGCGTGTTTGACGCTGTGCGCTGCCGCAGCATCAAACTCGCAGCGTCCAGATGTTACAGCATAGTGGAGGGGATTTCAAGAAATCCCGTCTCCATTATGCTTAAAAACACGCAGGCGGCAGACCTGCGTTAACGGATATGCGGCGCATCTTTTTAGACCGCAGCATGTCCTATTCCCTTGCGGTGACGCTGCATCGCCGCAAGGGAAATAACACAGACCTGTGTAGCGCTGCGGTCATTCCGGATGTGTTCCGGATGTGTTCCATGAACACATCCGGATTGACGGCGCGTTCACTAGGGGGCGGGGCCTTGGGCGGAGCGGACTTTCCGCTCCGTCCAAAGCGCTGTGGTTCCGGATCGTGGAACCACAGCCTAAATAGAAGTTTGGACACACCTTCTCATTTAAAGATTTTTCTGTATTTTCATGACTATGAAAATTGTAAATTCACACTGAATGCATCAAAACTGTGAATTAACATATGTGAAATTATATACTTAACAAAAAAGTGTGTAACAACTGAAATTATGTCTTATATTCGAGCTTCTTCAAAGTAGCCACCTTTTGCTTTGATGACTGCTTTGCACACTCTTGGCATTCTCTTGATGAGCTTCAAGAGGTAATCACCGGAAATGGTCTTCCACTAATCTTGAAGGAGTTCCCAGAGATGCTTAGCACTTGTTGGCCCTTTTGCCTTCACTCTGCGGTCTGTTATGTTTCGGTAGCTGAGGAGTGCAGGCAAAAAAGGCAATACACCAGAGCAGTTGGAATCTATGAGATGCAGTACCCTGACTAACCACCACAACTAAAGGCAGCCGTGGAGCGTTCCTACGTAGGTCCTAGGCGCCTCGTCACAGCCTGAGAAACTAACTACACCTAAAGATAGATATAGGAAAGCTATCTGCCCCGGAGCAGAACCCCAAAGACAATAGAAAGCCCCCAAACATGTAATGGCGGTTAGACAAGATGAAATACTGACACAGAAAGAAAATAGTATGAGCAAACGCTGGGGCCCAAACTAACTAAATAGAAAAGGATAGGAAGGGTACTTACTGCAATCCCAGAAAACCCTGAAAAGCACCAACTCTACTAATTTCAAAAACACCTGAGATCACACGACCTCTACCACCTAAATTAGCTCTCTGGTGTAACAAAATCAAAACAGCAGCCACTGAAAAAACTGGAAAAGGCAAAAGTACAAACATCAGTGGCTGAACAAAACTGAGAGGGCAGAAGCCCCCGGAGGGGACCCTGAAGGCCCCCACAGAAGTGCAGGACAAAATGCAAAAATATAGCACAAACACAAAAGAAGAAAATGTCTTATCTGTTAGCAGGAGATGCAGACACGACACAGCAGGCTACAAGGGAAACTGGAATAAAGGATTCAGACCAGAACAATTGATCACCGGCAACCCTGATGGGAAGGTGACTCCCTTATATAAGACCAGTCAGTAACACCTGATTCCCAGTCCTCACAATCTTCACTGGACAGACTAGCACCGCTTGTAACCACCAGAGGGATCCTCTGCTCAGAACTCATCTCAAACCCATTCACAACAGCGGTCCAGCTCATCCCAAACCATCTCGATTGGGTTCAGGTCTGGTGACTGTGGAGGACAGGTCATCTGGCGTAGCACTCCATCACTCTCATTCTTGGTCAAATAGCCCTTACTGTTATGATGTGGTAGCTGAGGAGAGCAGTAAAAAAGGAAATACACCAGAGCAGTTGGAAACTATGAGATTGCAGTACCCTGACTAACCACCACAACTAGAGGCAGCCGTGGAGCGTTGCTACGTTGGTCCTAGACACCTCGTCACAGCCTGAAAAACTAACTACACCTAAAGATAGAAAGAGGAAAGCTATCTGCCCCGGAGCAGATCCCCAAAGAACATAGAAAGCCCCCAAACATGTAATGGCGGTTAGACAAGATGAAATACTGACACAGACAGAAAATAGTATGAGCAAACGTTGGGGCCCAAACTTACTAAATAGAAAAGGATAGGAAGGGTACTTACTGCAATCCCAAAAAAACCTGAAAATCACCAACTCTACTAATTTCAAAAACACCTGAGATCACACGACCTCTACCACCTAAATTAGTTCTCTGGTGTAACCAAAAACAAAACAGCAGTCACTGAAAAAACTGGAAAAAGCAAATGTACAAACATCAGTGGCTGAACTGAACTGAGAGGGCAAAAGCCCCCAGAGGGGACCCTGAAGGCCCCCACAGAAGTGCAGGACAAAATGCAAAAATCAAGCACAAAAACAAAAAGAAGAAAATGTCTTATCTGTTAGCAGGAGATTCAGACACGACACAGCAGGCTACCAAGGAAACAGGAATCAAGGATTGAGACCAGAACAATTGATCACCCGCAACCCTGATGGGAAGACGACTCCCTTATATAAGACCAGTCAGTAACACCTGATTCCCAATCCTCACAATCTTCACTGGACAGTCCAGTACCGTTTGTAACCACCAGAGGGAGTTTCTGCTCAGAACTCATTTCCAGCCTATTCACAACAGTACCCCCCCCTTGAGGAGGGGTCACCGAACCCTCATTTGAGCAACCAGGTCGGTCAGGATGAGTTCTATGATACGCACAGATGAGTCTCCTAGCATGGATGTCCGAAGCAAACACCCAAGAATTGTCTTCCTGACCATAACCTCTCCATTTAACCAAATACTGGAGTTTCCGTCTAGAAAAACGAGAATTCAATATTTTCTCAACCACATACTCCAGATTGCCCTCAACCAAAACAGGGTCAGGAGGCACAGTAGTAGGAACCACTGGCTCAACAAACCTCTTCAACAAGGACTTGTGGAACACGTTATGGATCTTAAATGTCCCTGGAAGAAGCAAACGAAAAGAAACAGGATTAAGAATCTCCATGATCTTATAAGGTCCAATGAACCTAGGCTTAAATTTAGGAGATGCCACTCTCATAGGAATATTTCTTGAGGACAACCAGACCAAGTCCCCCACTTTAAACCGAGGACCATCAGTCCTATGCCGGTTAGCAAACCGCTGGGCCCTCTCCTGAGAGAGGGACAACCTCTCCACTACCTGGTCCCAAATCCGCTGCATACGCTCCACAACAGAGTCAACACCTGGACAGACAGAAGCCTCAGTCTGTCCTGAAGAAAATCGAGGGTGAAACCCAGAATTACAGAAACATGGAGACATCAAAGTGGCAGAGCTAGCCCTATTATTAAGAGCAAACTCAGCCAAAGGCAAAAAAGAGACCCAGTCATCCTGATCAGCAGACACAAAGCATCTTAGATAAGTCTCCAATGTCTGGTTTGTTCTCTCAGTTTGACCATTGGTCTGAGGATGAAACGCCGAGGAGAAAGACAATTGAACACCAATTTTAGAACAAAAGGTCCTCCAAAATCTGGAAACAAACTGGACTCCTCTGTCAGACACAATGTTCTCAGGAATGCCGTGTAAACGAACCACGTGCTGAAGGAACAAAGGCACCAATTCAGAGGAGGAAGGCAACTTAGGTAATGGCACAAGATGTATCATCTTGGAAAACCTATCGCAAATCACCCAGATGACGGTCATTCTCTGAGAAACAGGGAGGTCGGAAATGAAATCCATAGAGATATGGGTCCATGGTCTCTTGGGCACAGGTAATGGCATCAACAAACACTAGAACGAGAGCAAGGCTTGGAGCGAGAGCAAGTCCCGCAGGACTGCACAAACTCCCTGACATCATGAGACAAGGTAGACCACCAAAAGGACCGACTAACCAAGTCTCTGGTACCAAAAATTCCGGGATGACCGGCCAACGCGGAACAATGAATCTCAGACATTACACTCTTTTTCCACTGGTCCGGGACAAACAATTTCCCAACAGGGCAGCGCTCGGGCTTATCCTCCTGACACCCCTCCAGAGCCAGTCTCAAATTGGGCGAGATGGCGGAAAGAACTACACCCTCTTTCAAAATAACAGAAGGATCAGATAACTTAGGAGAGTCCGCCAGGAAACTCCTCGAGAGGGCATCCGCCTTAACATTTTTAGTGCCAGGAAGAAATGAAACCACAAAATTAAAACGTGTGAAAAACAAGGCCCACCTGGCCTGTCTAGGATTAAGTCGCTTGGCAGATTCCAGATAAACTAGATTCTTATGGTCCGTAAGGACCACCACCTGATGTTTGGCTCCCTCCAGCCAATGTCTCCACTCTTCAAAAGCCCACTTCATGGCTAATAACTCCGATTACCCACGTCATAATTACGTTCAGTGGGAGAAAATTTTCGAGAGAAAAAGGCACAAGGGTTACTTTTAGAGGTCTCTGGATCTCTTTGGGACAAAATGGCACCTGCCCCAATTTCAGAGGCATCAACCTCCACCTGAAATGGTAGAGAAACATCAGGCTGCCGTAGAACAGGAGCAGAAGTGAATCTCTGCTTAAGTTCCTGAAATGCAGAGACTGCCTCAGGAGGCCAATTCACCACATCAGAACCCTTCTTGGTCAAATTAGTTAATGGTTTAACAATAACAGAGAAATTACCAATAAATTTACGATAAAAATTGGCAAAACCCAAGAATCTTTGAAGAACCTTTAATGAAGTAGGTTGGACCCAATCACAGATGGCCTGAACTTTGACCGGGTCCATTTCAATAACAGATGGGGACAAAATGAATCCCAGAAATGAGATCCTCTGAACGCCAAAAAGACACTTTGATCCCTTCACATACAGAGCATTCTCTCTCAAAATCTGGAACACAGTCCGAACATGTTTTACATGAGAGTCCCAGTCATTGGAAAAAATCAAGATATCATCCAAATAAACAATCAGAAATTTATCCACAAAATCCCTGAAAATGTCATTCATGAAGGACTGGAAGACAGAAGGAGCATTAGTGAGCCCAAAGGGCATCACAAGGTACTCAAAATGCCCTTCAGGGGTATTAAATGCCGTCTTCCATTCATCCCCGTGCTTAATGCGAATAAGGTTATATTGCCCCGCTGAGGTCAAGCTTGGTAAACCAAGTAGCGTTTTTCACCCTGGAAAACAGATCAGAGATCAAGGGTAAAGGATATTGATATTTCACAGTAATATTGTTCAAGAGACGATAATCAATACACGGCCTTAATGAACCATCCTTTTTGGCCACAAAGAAAAACCCGGCACCTAAGGGTGAAGAGGATGGTCTGATATGACCCTTCTCCAATGACTCCTTGATATAAGACCGCATAGCGTCATGTTCAGGTACAGACAAGTTAAAAAGGCGACCTTTAGGGAATTTACTACCAGGCACTAATTCAATAGCGCAGTCATAGCTCCTATGGGGAGGTAAGGATGCAGATTTACTTTCGCTAAACACATCAGAAAAATCAATCAAAAAGTCAGGAACATCCTGAGCCTGGGGGGAGGCAGAAAAAACAGGAGTGTTGGTATTAACACATTGGCAGCCCCAACTGGTAACAGACACAGATTTCCAATCCAAAACAGGATTATGAGACTGTAACCAAGGGAAACCCAGTACGATAATGTCATGCAGATTATACAGAACCAAAAATTTGCAACTCTCCTGATGATCAGGTTCTACCCTCATTATCACCTGAATAGAGAACTGAGGTTTATTCTCAGCCAAAGGGATAGAATCGATCCCCAGTAGGGGAATAGACTTCTGTAGGGGTATCAAGGGAAACCCACAACGTTTAGCAAAATCAAAATCCATCAGGTTAATAGCTGCTCCAGAATCAACAAAAGCCTGAGCAGAAAATGAGGACAGAGAGCATATCAGGGTAACAGTTAATAAAAACTTAGTCTGAACACTACCCAAGACAACTGAGCGTGCAAAACGTCTTCCCCGCTTAGGGCAGACTGAAATAGCATGAGAGGCATCACCACAGTAGAAACATAACCCATTGCGCTTTCGAAATTCATGACGCTGTGCCCCAGAAACCACTCTATCACACTGCATGGATTCAGAAGCAGGTTCACAAGGCAACATTATTCCACGCATACCTTTCCGCTCACGCAAACGTCTGTCAATTTGAATCGCTAATGACATAGAATCATTGAGACCAGAGGGAACAGGGAATCCCACCATAACATCCTTTACATTATCTGACAGTCCCTTCCGAAAAAGAGCTGCCAAAGCGTCGTCATTCCATTTGGTCAGGACTGCCCACCTACGGAATCTCTGACAGTATAACTCAACGTCTTCAAGCCCCTGACTTAATGCAAACAAAGATTTTTCAGCTTGATCAGTGACATTAGGTTCATCGTACAATAACCCCAAAGCTTGAAAAAACGCATCAACATCACTCAAAACAGGATCCCCAGGTGTCAGGGAAAAAGCCCAATCCTGAGGGTCGCAGCGCAGGAGAGAGATGACAATTTGAACCTGCTGCGCTGCGTTCCCTGAGGACTTAGATTTTAAGGCAAAAAACAATTTACAGTTATTTTTGAAATTCAGAAACTTAGCTCGATCCCCTAAAAACAAATCTGGCATGGGAATCCTAGGTTCCACAACAGGCAACCTAGCAAGATAGGTAGCAATACTCCGAACTTCAGTGGCAAGCTGATCCACACGGCCAGACAACTGTGCAAACTCCATTGAGAGAGAAAAAAAATCCTCCTCAGCACCCAGAGATACAGAGGGAAAAAAAAATGCAACAAACAGAAAAAAAAAAAAAAATCTCTGACAACTCTGACAACTTTTTTTTTTTCCACAATATTTTTCCCTTCTGTGAGTACCATATAATTTTCAGTTTAGGCCGGTGATACTGTTATGATTTGGTAGCTGAGGAGAGCAGTAAAAAAGGAAATACACCAGAGCAGTTGGAAACTATGAGATTACAGTACCCTGACTAACCACCACAACTAGAGGCAGCCGTGGAGCGTTCCTACGTTGGTCCTAGACGCCTCGTCACAGCCTGAGAAACTAACTACACCTAAAGATAGAAAGAGGAAAGCTATCTGCCCCGGAGCAGATCCCCAAAGAACATAGAAAGCCCCCAAACATGTAATGGCGGTTAGACAAGAAGAAATACTGACACAGACAGAAAATAGTATGAGCAAACGTTGGGGCCCAAACTTACTAAATAGAAAAGGATAGGAAGGGTACTTACTGCAATCCCAAAAAACCCTGAAAAGCACCAACTCTACTAATTTCAAAAACACCTGAGATCACACGACCTCTACCACCTAAATTAGTTCTCTGGTGTAACCAAAAACAAAACAGCAGCCACTGAAAAAACTGGAAAAAGCAAATGTACAAACATCAGTGGCTGAACTGAACTGAGAGGGCAAAAGCCCCCAGAGGGGACCCTGAAGGCCCCCACAGAAGTGCAGGACAAAATGCAAAAATCAAGCACAAAAACAAAAAGAAGAAAATGTCTTATCTGTTAGCAGGAGATTCAGACACGACACAGCAGGCTACCAAGGAAACAGGAATCAAGGATTGAGACCAGAACAATTGATCACCGGCAACCCTGATGGGAAGGCGACTCCCTTATATAAGACCAGTCAGTAACATCTGATTCCCAATCCTCACAATCTTCACTGGACAGTCCAGTACCGTTTGTAACCACCAGAGGGAGCTTCTGCTCAGAACTCATTTCCAGCCTATTCACAACACCTTACACAGCCTGGAGGTGTGTTTGGGGTCAATGTCCTGTTGAAAAATAAACGAGGGTCCAACTAAACGCAAATAGGATGGAATAGCATGCCGCTACAAGATGCTGTGGTAGCCATGCTGATTCAGTATGCCTTCAGTTTTGAATAAATCCCCAACAGTGTCACCAGCAAAGCACCCCCACATCATCACAACTCCTCCTCCATGCTTCACTGTGGGAACCAGGCATGTAGAATCCATATATAGAGGCTGCTGGGTTGAATATAGAGGCTGCTGGGGTTTATATAGAGCCTGCTGGGGTGTATATAGAGGCTTCTGAGCTGTATATAGAGGCTTCTGGAGTGTATATAGAGGCTGCTGGGGTGTATATAGAGGCTGCTGGGCTGTATATAGAGGCTGCTGGGGTGTATATAGAGGCTGCTGCTGCTGGGGTGCATATAAAGGCTTCTGGGGTGTATATAGAGGCTGCTGGGGTGTATATAGAAACTGCTGGGGTATATATAGAGGCATCTGGGGTATATATAGAGGCTGCTGGGGTGTATATAGAGGCATCTTGGGTGTATATAGAGGCTTCTGGGGTGTATATTGAGGCATCTTGGGTGTATATAGAGGCTTCTGGGGTGTATATAGAGGCTGCTGGGGTGTATATAGAGGCTGCTGCGGTGTATATAGAGGCTGCTGCTGGGGTGTACGTGGAGGCTGCGGCTGGAGTATATCTAGAGGCTGCTGCTGGGGTATATATGGAGGCTGCTGCTGGGGTATATAGAGGCTGCTGCTGGTGGGGTGTATGTGGAGGCTGCTGCTGGGGTTTACGTGGAGGCCGCCGGTCCGGGTACTTCCGCTGCGAGCAGCCAGGAGATGACCGGCTGCCGGGAGATGACCTCCATGCAGCAGGAAATGACCTGCTGCTACCGTCGGGAGATCACTGATTTCCCGATGATAGCAGTGGTGTGCATGGTTCCAATTCTGCGTCAATTCGTGGCCGGACTGCGCCTGTCGCTGATTGGTTGCGTCTGGCCAGGCGCGACCAATCTGCGACGCAGGATTTCCATTACAGACAGAATTAGACAATTATATAGTAGGATATATATATCATTTACAGGATGTAGCTGGCAGTTGTATATCATATATGTATGTATATGTATATATATATATACATATATATATATATGTGTTCTGTATATCAGCTATGCATATACAATGTACGTGTGTGTATATTCATAATAATAATATTTTTTATTTATTTACCACCAACATATTCTGCAGCAGAAACAGTGAGGTGAGCATAGATGCAGCAATTGATGCCAAAGGAGCCCAGACCAAGTACTAAGTGCATTTACTGAATATATATTTCAGTAGGCCAACATTTCGGATTTTAAAATCATTTTTTACAAGCTGGTGTTATAAAGTATTCCAAATTACTGAAATAATGACTTTTGGATTTCGGTTAGCTGTAAGCCATTAACATTAACATAAATAAACACGTGAAATACATCACTTTATGATGATATTCTAATTTTGGGAGAAGCACCTGGGAATATATATATACAGTTCTAGCAAAAATTAAGAGACCACAGCACAGTTTTATAAAAATCAGCCTCTCGACATGTCTGACAGCCATTCCTTTCTAGTGTCGATTGAATTCCAACCAGAGTACACCTCATTCTACTTAATCTGCTTTTCATCAGGTGATCATCACCTGAAACAAATCTTATTTAACAAAGAAAAGTATAAAAAACACTGCTGTGGTGTTCACAATCCTCTTGCAATAGGACAAATAGGACAAGCTGGATGGTAAAACAAGCACTAGTAATATCCCAAAAGTAATAGGAATGAAAAATCAACTTTTAACCATGCCAAAGGAGTTGAAAAAAAAAGTCTTGTGTGAAGAAAAGAAGGACTCAATTCTGGCTTTACTAGCAGAGAGATACAGCAGTGAGCATCATGTTGCCTCTATCCTTAAAATTTCTAAGACGGCAGTCCATTCCAACAAGGTCAAGCAGCAGACATTGGGGACAACAAAGCTACAGACCGGCAGAGGGCAAAAATGACTTTTCACTGACTGGGATGACCGTCACCTTATTCAAATGTCACTCAGCAACCACAGGATGACATCAAGTGACCTACAAAAGGAAAGGCAAATGGCAGCTGGGGTGAAGTGCACGGCAAGAACAGTTCGTAACAGGCTCCTAAAGGCAAGGCTCTAGTCATATAAAGCTAGAAAAAAGCCTTTCATCAATAAGAAGCAAAGGAGACCTAGGCTGAAGTTTGCCAAAGACCATAAGAATTGGACCATAGAGGACTGGAGTAAGGTAATCTTCTCTGATGAGTCTAATTTTCAGCTTTGCCCAACACCTGGTCATCTAATGGTTAGACGGAGACCTGGAAAGGTGTACAAGTCACAGTGTCTTGCACACACTGTGAAATTTAGTGGAGAATTGGTGATGATCTGGGGATGCTTCAGCAAGGCTGGAATTGGGAAGGTTAATCTTTGCGAAGGACGAATGATTCAAGAGGCATACAAGGTTATCCTGGAAAAACAGTTGATCCTTTCTGCTCTGGCAATGTTCCCCAATTCTGAGGACTGGTTTTTCCAGCAGGACAATGCAACATGCCACACAGTTAGGTCAATCAATGTGTGGATGAAGGACCACCATATCAAATCCCTGTCATGGCCAGCCCAATCTCCAGACCTGAACCTCACTGAAATGTAATCAAGAGAAACATGGATAGTCACAAGCCATCAAACAAAGACCTGCTTAAATTTTTGCACCAGGAGTGGCATAAGGTCACCAAAAAGCAGTGTGAAAGACTGGTGGAAAGCATGCCAGATGCATGAAAGCTGTGATTAAAAATCATGGTTATTCCACAAAATATTGATTTATGAACTCTTCCTGAGTTTAAACATTAGTATTGCTGTTTCTTAATGATTAAGAACTTGTTTTCTTAGCATTATTTGAGATCTGCAAGCACTGCATTTTTTTGTTATTTTGACCATTTCTCATTTTCGGAAAATAAATACAAAATTTATTGCATGAAAATTCGGAGACATGTCAGTAGTTTATAGAATAAAAGAGCAATTTACATTTTTACTCAAAAATATACCTATAAAGAGAAAAATCAAGCAAATGGAAAATTGGTCTCTTAATTTTTGCCAGAGCTGTGTATATATGTATATATATATATATATATATATATATATATATATATATATATATATATATATATACAGTACAGACTAAACGTTTGGACACACCTCATTCAAAGATTTGTCTGTATTTTCATGACTATGAAAATTGCAGAATCACACTTAAGGCATCAAAACTATGAATTAACACATGTGAAATTATACAATACACTTTACAAAAAAGTGTGAAACAACTGAAAATATGTCTTACATTCTAGGTTCTTCAAAGTAGCCACCTTTTGCTTTGATTACTGCTTTGCACGCAGAAAAGGTGAACGGATGGACACTACATGCCTGGTTCCCACCGTGAAGCATGGAGGAGGAGGTGTGATGATGTTGGGGTGCTTTGCTGGTGACACTGTTGTGGATTTATTCAAAATTGAAGGCATACTGAACCAGCATGGCTTCCACAGTATCTTGCAGCGGCATGGTATTCCATCCGGTTTGCGTTTAGTTGGACCATCATTTATTTTTCAACAGGACAATGACCCCAAACACACATCCAGACTGTGTAAGGGCTATTTGACCAAGAAGGAGAGTGATGGGGTGCTACGCCAGATGACCTGCCCTCCACAGTCACCAGCCCTGAACCCAATTGAGATGGTTTGAGGTGAGCTGGACCGCTCACCGCTTTAATTTTGAATAAATCCCCAACAATGTCACCAGCAGAGCATCCCCACACCATCACACCACCTCCTCCATGCTTCACGGTGGGAACTATGCATGTAGAGTCCATCCGTTCACCTTTTCTGCATGCAAAGCAGTAATCAAAGCAAAAGGTGGCTACTTTGAAGAACCTAGAATATAAGACATATTTTCAGTTGTTTCACACGTTTTTGTAAAGTGTAATGTATAATTCCACATGTGTTAATTCATAGTTTTGATGCCTTCAGTGTGATTCTACAATTTTCAAAGTCATGAAAATACAGAAAAATCTTTGAATGAGAAGGTGTGTCCAAACTTTTCGTCTGTACTGTATATATATATTATAGTGTGACTAATGGTCACATAATAATAATAATATTAATAATAATAATGGGAGGTATGTGTCACAGGGATGGATGCTCCCTGTGATGTAACCCGGAGTATTTTTTCTTTAGTACACGTAAGCCCTAAGGGGTTGTTTGTTCACACTTTAGTCCAGTTTACGGGTAGCTAGGAGAGATGGGAGGGTCTGGCTACCCATGTACCTCATCCTGAGGTGAGGGTGATCACTGTACCCCTTTTTCCTGCATGTGTGGTTGTAAGTTTGAGGACCTGCAGTGATGTAATGATCACGTGACTAGCCATGTGATAGGTACCTGCGTGTGGTAACAGCTATGTAATGAAGGTGTGTTTGGCACATGGCATTGAGTGTTTGGGACAGATTAACATGTGTCCAGGCTGGACACTACAGAATGGTCTGTGTGCAGTGCTGGCTAGTCTGAGCCAGAGGAAGAAGGTCTGTGAGATATTTCTGGAGTGATACTGACCGGGGTCAGTGAGAAGTATTTGTGGGATACCTCTGAGGAAAAGAGGCATCCGGGAACCTGTGTGGCCGACACCAACAGGTAACAGACAGGAATCCGTGTTATGCTGACCAAGGTCAGTGAGAGACTGTTTTTATTCTATAAAGCTGAATGTTTAACTGACATTGTACTGGCGGCTGACTGCTACTAGGTTCCTGAGGAGCGGTTTTGCTGTACTTAATAAACCGAATGGACTTTTTTAACCCTGGGTGTCCCAGCATATGCCTCAACGACCTGCAAAGTGAGTAATCCCTGTCCACAGATAGTGTGTGACATTACAATATATATACATATATATATATATATTATATATATATACACATATGCATATGTGTATATATATATATGTATAATATATATATATATAGGAAAGCTAATCAGGTGGCATGATTTCTCTGATTAATCAATACAGTGCACCACTTTCTTCAGGAAAATACCCACACCATCTGTCAAGTTACATAAAATCTTAAAATGTATTGCAAAATAATTTTCTGCATATCCAAAAAGTACTGTAGCAAACAACAAATGGAAACAGAAAGCACTATTTCTGAAAATTAAAAGAAATGAACAGAAGTATGCTGTTTTCTGATTCAGTCTCAAAGGTAGGGAAAAATATTCATCACATCTGCTGGTATCAGATACAGGCAGGTTGCTGTGTTAAAAAGTTTAACAGGAATATTTTACACTAAACTGTTACATTTGAGAACTCATTTCTCATTTATTAATGACTGAAGTAATAAGTGCTAACTATTTTCTTGTCCAATATCTGCCTGCAAAGTTAATCCCCTCTTGATCAGGAGGTTTTTCCTTCCCTTTATTCCAGTGGCCACAACTTGTACATTTTCCCGTAGACGTAGAAGGTGTGAGGGTTTGTTTTTTGTAGGACAAGTTGTAGTTTTGAATGGCGCTATTTATTTTACCATATAATACACTAGAGAATTTTGTTTTTATAGCATTCATTGTTTGTTACATATGACTTGTGGTCACAATTTTCCATGTAATTCTGATTTAAGAGATTCCAAACAGTATGAATATTTTTTGTTCTAAGTAGTCGAAAACTAAAATTTGCATGTGTCATCACCATCTTCCTAAAAACCTGTAACATTGTCAATGAAGTTGTGTGAGGGCTACCTTTTTCTTGCAGAGCGAGCTGACATTTTTATTCATACCATTTTGGGATCAATTCAGTGTCTTAATCACGTCTTACTAATTTCTGCAAACTAATAACATCAACCAAAGAAATGTAATTATTGCGGTTCAATTTTTTTTCTCATTACAGCATTTACGAATTGGGCTAATTAATTTTATGGGAAAAACAAGTGGTTTTGTCTAGCACAATTAAAATAGGTTAAAATTAGTACTGTATTTCATCATGATTAAGAACGCATGTGGCATCTGAAACGCATAGCTGATCAGTATCCATTCACCAATCTTCTATGGATTTTAATTGTTTGAAATAAAGTGCTAATCTTACCCTACTTGGATTGACCTGGACAAACCCACCTCATTTTTAAAGGCAATTTATCTCTGCCTTTTAATGACTTGTACTCCAGGCTCTCCAAAGTCTAAAGTTGTAAACACAGTTGAGCTGGAGATTTCGTTTTTTCACCTTTATTTAATTTTATATTTTGATAGAGCAGATATTTTTGGACACAGTTACATCACACCTGTGCATTTATATCTTTCTTTATTTCTAATTTCTAGTGGGGCATAAGGTGGGAGATACAAACCGTTTTTTTATTTTCATATATTTACTTATTTGTTAGAAGCTTTAAAAAGGGACTTGAACCTGTGATTGTACTATATACTGCAGCACCTCGGTATTACAGAATATAATATAAATATCAGTCTGTTTTGAAGGTCAGACACAGGCTTGTTTTCATTGGAACATCTGGCTGTCAAGGCAACCCAATGGCTCCGTGTAATCTAATTACAAGGGGTCAATGGGCACATAAATGATGCAATCCCTCTCCACACACTTTCACCCTTAACCCAAGGAGGTACTTTCGTTTTTGTGTTTTCGTGTTTTGCTCTCCTTCTTCCCAGAGCCATAACTTTTTTTTTTTTGGTCAATATGGCCATGTGAGGGTTTGTTTTTTGTGGGACGAATTGTACTTTTGAACAACAACATTAGTATTAACATATTGTGTACTGGAAAATGGGAAAACAATTCCAAGATAAAATTGCAAAAAAGTGCAATCCCACAGTAGCTTTTTTTTTTTTTTCTGCTATGTTCACTAAATGCTAAAACTGACCTGCCATTATGATTCTCCAGGTCATTGCAAGTCCATAGACACCAAACATGTCTAGGTTCTTTTTTATGTAAGTGGTGAAAAAAATTCCCACCAAAAATTGCGTCATTTTTCAATATTCATAGCGCTTCCATTTTTCGTGATCTCGGGTTATTTGAGGGCTTATTTTTGGAGCTGACATTTTTAAGGATATCAATTTGGTGCACATGAGATCTTTTGATCACCCGTTATTGCATTTTAATGCAATGTTGCGGCTACCAAAAAGACCCTGTAATTCTGGCATTTTGATGTTTTCTCATTACGCCGTTTAGCGATCAGGTTAATTTTTCTTTAAATTGATAGATCAGGCAATTCTGAACGTGGCAATGCCAAATATGTGTATGTTTGTTTTTTTAATGTTTTATTTTGAATGAGGCATATGAGGGGTGATTTGATCTTTTATTTTTTTTAATTTTTAAATATTTTTAAAAACTTTTTTTTCTAACTTTTGACATGCTTCAATAGTCTCCATGGGAGACTAGAAGCTACCATAATCCAATTGGCTCTGCTACATACAGGCGATGATCAGATCGCCTGTATGTTGCAGAATTGCTCACTTACTATGTGCGCCAACCAGCAGGGGGCACTCATAGTAAACTGGCAGTGACAATCATATTGGTGTTCTGGAGACCTCTAATTGTCATGCCAGCCCATCGGTGACCCTCGATCAAGTGACGGGGTCATCGATGGGCAGGATTTGCAGAGCGCTTGCCTGAAGCGCAAGTTAAATGCTGCTGTCAGAGAATGACAGCCGCATTTAACGACTTAACAGCCAAAGGTGGATCACGATTCCACCCGCGGCTGTTAGAGGCACATGTGAGCTGTTCAAAACAGCTGACATGTGCAGTAAAAGATGTGGGCTGAGCCCCAGAGCCCACATCAAAGGGAGGGAGTCAGAGATCAGTGCACTATTACGCCTGTGTTGGAAATGGGTTAAATGATGCCATCGGAGTCTGACAGTAGAATTTCAGTGGTTATCAGCGGTGAGCAGAGCTTGGATACAGAAGCTGCTATTAGAAGCCTTTCCTGGCTGTGTGTGATAGCCAATTATCTGCTGGCATTGAGATAAGATCAGAATCTACTCCTCTTAAAGTTCTTACGTTTTCAATTATCTCTGAATAAGTGGGTGGAGAATAGTTATTAGTATGTCCCTCACATACAATGCACAAAGACATGAGGGATTCCTTCTTTTCTATCTCTCTGAAGCACAACCTCAGAAATAGGACCAGCTTTATTCCAATACCTGGCTGTATAGATGCAAATTCTGCTCTGGGATAAAATAAAACACTAGAAACTGTGGTGAATTCAGTAGACAGAGGGGAAAATTGCTTATAAAAATAGAAAGAAAAATATTTCTCTGACAAAAAATGTACACTTTTATATATTAACTTGTAATATTAATTTATGCAAAGATTGTTCAAATAATGGAATGTATTAGCATTTTAAAACTGTATTACCATTTATCATATAAAGATTAGTTAAATACTGTCTTTTTTTAAATCGCACACTCAAATTCATACCTATATTGTCATAAGAAGGTGAAAGAAACTAAATAAATGAAAAATGTCCCTCTGTTCTAGAACCTTAATAATATCAACACTTTTTTAACGTTTAAACATTTAAGCCACCAACATTTCTGTGTAAATTTTTTCCGATCCTTTAACCCCTTAGTGGCAGAGACAATTTGCAGCTTAATGACCGGGCCAATTTTTACAATTCTGACCACTGTCACTTTATGAGGTCATAACTCTGGAACGTTTTAACGGATCCCGCTGATTCTGAGAATGTTTTTTCGCGACATATTATACTTCATGGTAGTGGTAAAATTTCTTCGATACGACTTGTGTTTATTTATGAAAAAATGGAAATATGACAAAAAAAATGTAAATTTTGCAATTTTTTTATTTTTATGCCCTTAAATTAGAGAGATATGTCACACAAAATACTTAATAAATAACATTTCGCACATGTCTACTTTACAACAGCACAATATTTGCACGCAGAAAAGGTGATAAATTTCTGAGATGCTCTGCAGGCCAATATATTCATTTACAGAGAGCTTGATAGGTCCCCAATGCCCTCTAACCCACCAGCATTGAATTATTTCTTGGTAATTACCCTGACCAAACAGCTATAGTGTTTAACACCTTTAAAATCTGCTTCAAGTTTTAGCATTTGTTGAATATGATAAAGAAAAAACCCCAAAACAATTGTGGAATTGCACTTTTTTTGCAATTTCACCGATCTTGGTATTTTTTTTCCCTTTTTCCAGCACACTATGTGGTAAAATCAATGGTGTCTTTCAAAACTACAACTCATCCCACAAAAAACAGCTATATTGACAGAAAAAAGATATGGCTCTGGGAAGAAGCGGAACAAAAAACTAAAATGCAAAAACAAAAAATCGCCTGGGGTGAAGGGGTTAATAATTAAAAAGAAAAATAGAACATAATAGCAAATAGTTTGTGACTTGAACTATATGGAACCATTGCCTACTTTAGAATAGTTTAAGCTATCTTTTCTTATGGGCAGATTCATTATTTGTTACAGAATGCCAAAATAAAACATGGTCTTGCAGACTAAGCTTTTTGTAGAAACACTTTATCAATTTGTGGATCATTCCAGAAGATGAAGATCAAGAAAGCTATGTGCAACTGCATGTAAAGAGTTCATCAAATATGCTATTAGGTTATTGGAAAGATGATCACACACATCATGACATAAGCAAACTAGTAAAGCTAATATCACATTGCAAATCAGTGTATTGTGAATGACAGTTGGCCATGAATATGAATGACTATATTATTCTTGCATTTTACATTAAATTCCTTTTTTAAAAAAAATAAATCTGAAAATATTACATCAAATCTGTCAGGTTTTCAATTAGTATGTCCATGTGTAATAAACTTTATAGACTATGGATTCATTTTTTTTTCTTTTTAAACAGCCTTATCATTCAAAATGCAAATTTTTTTTAAAAATCATTCTTAGAGCAAAAATGGCTAAAAAATAGAAGAATAACCTATCGCCCAGAAATTTGATGATATGATGATTTATACTCTGTTTCTGTAACTTCCATTCACTTCTATAAGAATAACATGAGCAATGTTGCACAACCTGCTCGAAGTCCCATTCCAGCATATGCTATGTGTGATATGTGGGGTGACTGACTAGCTCTAACAACTAAGAGAAGAACTAAGTTTCTATACCAGGCAAACTCAGGTGACTAACCTTTACCCTTTTTCTCCGCCTGTGTTCACTTTCATGACAAGGCCAAGATTTACAATTCTGACCAGTGTCACTTTATGTGGTAATAATTCTGGAACACTTCAATGGATCCCACTGATTCTGGTAATGTTTTTTCGTGACATATTGTACTTCATAATAGTTTTAAAATTTCTTCGATATGACTTGCATTTATTTGTGAATAAATTGGAAATTTGGCAAAAATTTAGCAATTTTAAAAATGTAAATTTTAAACAAAATTAACACAAAATAGTTAATATATAACATTTCCCACATGTCTACTTTACATACCCATAATTTTTTAACTTTTTTTGTTGTTGGAAGGGATTAAAGTTAACCAGCGATATCTCATATTTACAACAAAATTTACAAAATAATTTTTTTAGAGACCACATCACATTTGAAATTACTTTGACGGGTCTATATGAAAGAAAATACCGAAAAGTGACAACATTCTAAAAACTGCTCCCCTCAAGGTGATCAAAACTACAAGAAGTTTACAGATGCTTCATATAAACTTTTTTCACAACAATTTTACATTGGATCCCAATTTTTTTTATTTTCGCAAGGGTAATGGGAAACAACCAACTTCAAAATTTGTTGTGCAATTTCTCCTGAGCACACCGATACTCCATATGTGAAGGAAAACTACTATTTGGATGCATGGCAGGGTTTGGAAAGGAAGGAGCACCATTTGACATCTTGAATGCAGAATTTGCTGGAATCTTTTGCAGACACAATGTCATATTTGGATAGCCCCTAATGTGCCTAGACAGTGGAAATACCTCACAAGTGACCCCATTTTGGAAACTAGATCCCGCAAGGAACTTATCTAAATGTGTGGTGAGTACCTTGAACACCCAGGCGCTTCACAGAAGTTTATAATGTTGAGTCGTGAAAATAGCCCAAAATTTTGTATTTTAACAAAGGCAGCAGGAAAATTGCACCATAATGTGCAATTTCTCTTAAATACGCTGATATGTCATATGTGGGGGAATATTACTGTTTGGGCGCACGGAAGAGAAGCAGCACCATTTAACTTTTTGAATGCAAAAATTACTGGAATCATCTCTATGTTGAGATTGGATAGCCCCTGATATGCCTAAACAGTGGAAAATCCCCACAAGTTACCCTATTTTTAAAACTAGACCCCTCAAGGAACTTATCTAGATATGTGATGAGCACCTTGAACCCCAAGGTGCTTCACAGAAGTATATAACATTGAGTTGTAAAAATAAAAAAAATCATGTTTTTCAGACAAAAGTTCTTTTAACCCCAATTTTTTTTATTTTCACAAGTGCAGAGAGGAAAATAAACCATATAATTTGTTGTGCAATTTCTCCTGAGTACGCTGACTCCCAATATGTGGAGAAAAACTACTGTTTGGGCACACACAATGGCTCAGAAGGGAAGGAGTGTCATTTGACTTTTTGAAAGCTAAATTTGATTGAATCATTAACAAAGCCATGTCACGTTTGGAAAGCTCCTGATGTCTCTAAACAGTAGAAACATCCTATAGGTGAACCTATTTTGGAAACTAGACCCCTCAAGAAACTTATCTTCATGTATAGGATTCAAGTGCAGTGATCATACTGACACCACAGGTGTGTCATATAATTTTATACCATTGTGCACTGAAGAAAAAATAATTAGATTTTTACAGCCAAAATTTTGTTTTAGCTCCAGATTTTACATTTTCACACTGAAAAATGGCACCAACATTTGTCCCACAATTTCTGCTGATTGTACATATACCCTATATGTTGCTGTATAGTAATGCTTAGCCACAAGGTGAGATGCGAGACGGACTGAGCGCTATTTGCCTTGTGAAGTGCAGATTTTCCTAAAATAGTTTGAAGATGCCATATGCACCATTCATAAGTGCTAGAAGAGCAGAAATGCCACTCAGTTGACCCCATTTTGGAAATTATACCCCTTTGCAAATTAATCTACATTTGTAGTGTCAATTTTGACCCCATGAAGCAAGAAATAGTTTGTGTTGCCAAGTGAAAATTGCAAACTGCCATTGTAGTACCCAGTTCATTGTACTCATCAGTACATTTTAGTGCCCAACATGCTGTAGTGCCCATTTGATGCTTCTGGAGACATGTACCTGTAAATTAGGAGGGCTTACATTGCTACAGAAATGCGAAACAAGTGGACACTAAATGTGGTTTAGGCACACTGTGGGGCTCAGAAGGGAGGGGCATTTGGATTGGAAGAGCAGAATTTGCTGAACATTTTTTAGGGGGCAGGGAGCCATAAACCTTTTCCAGAGCCTTTGTTCTACAGTAACGTGGAAGCCCCCTATATTTCCATTAACAGATGACAGACATGAGTGGGGACTTGCTTTCTTTGTGAATTGAGATGAAGCTTTTATTGGGAACATTTAACATATCATTTTGGATCACATTTATCCAGTGTTCTATGCTGAGTACTTACATCTGGGTTTCCAACTAAATCTCTGAGTGATGTGATTCAGATGAAAAACCTGAAGGAGCCACTCACTATAATGAGGCAGCAGAGTTGCTTTTTTTCAGTGTTGTCCTTCTTTTCAGAAATACACAAAACTGTGGCGGACTGTGCTTTTAAAAAAGACAAACACCGACATATCACGGGTTAGACGATGTACACAGTGCCTCTATATGCTTCACTATAGGGAATCTTCCACAGGGGGTTCCGTCTGAATCACAAATTTCAGAAATTTACACGGAAACTCTTGTGTAAGCGCTCAGCGCAGAGTGCAAGATAAATGTGAGCTGAGCCATATTGCGATCTTTGGGAGGCAGAATGAAAAAATCAACAGAAGCTGAACAATTATTTTTATTTATTTTTTTCTGCTGTTCTTAGTGCTGTGGAAGTGATTAGACGACTTTATTCTTCAGGCCGGTGTGATAACAGCAACACCAGATTTATATATTTTTTATGTTTGGCTGCTGTCACACACTAAAAGATGCTTTTTATTTTGATAGCTATAATTTTTCCTTATTTAATTTGACAAAGTCATGTTTTTGTGGAATAATAATAATAATAATAATCTTTATTTATATAGTGCCAACATATTCCGCAGCGCTTTACAGTTTAACAGTTTCAAAACACAAGTCATAAGTAACAACGTTAACAATACAATAATTAAAGAAAAATAAGATGACCCTGCTCGTGAGAACTTACAATCTACAATGAGGTGGGGGAGATACAAAGTACAGGTGTGTATATACAATGGTGTATTTACAATGATGGTCCAGCCATCTTGAGGGAGTGAGGGATGGATGGAGATAGTGAATGGGCTACACATGCACACTTACACATAGAATGACTTTGATTAGTGAACGTGATAGGCCGCTCTGAACAAATGTGTTTTGAGGGAGCTCCTGAAACCATGCAAATTGTGTATAGTCCTAATTTCTTGGGGTAGAGTATTCCAGAGGATTGGTGCAGTGCGGGAGAAGTCTTGGAGTCGCAAGTGAGAGGTACGTATTAGTGCAGAGTTTAGTCGAAAGTCGTTTGCAGAGCGCAGCAGTCGGTTAGGCCGATAGATAGAAATGAGGGAGGAGATGTAGGGGGGGTGCTGCACTGCTGAACTATGGAGAGCTTTGTGGGTGAGAACAAGTACTTTGAATTGGATCCTATAATGAATGGGCAGCCAGTGTAAGGACTGGCGAAGAGCAGACGCGTCCGAGTACCAATTAGCCAGATGGATGACCCTGGTTGCTGCATTAAGGATGGACAGGAGAGGGGATAGTCGAGTAATGGGGAGGCCAAGTAATAGAGCGTTGCAGTAGTCCAGGCAGGAGTGGATCAATGCTACAATGAGGGTTTTTGTTGTTTCAATGGTGAGAAAAGCGCAGATTCTAGAGATGCTCTTTAAGTGTAGGCGGCAAGAGCAGGCAAGAGATTGTATATGGGAGGTGAAGGAGAGATTGCTGTCAAACATAGCACCCAGACAGCGAGCCTGCTGCCAGGGTGTTATTATGGTGCCGCCCACGGAGATAAAAATGTCAAATTTAGGGAGGTTAGTAGACGGCGGGAGCAGAAGAAGTTCAGTTTGGAGAGTTTGAGTTTCAGATAGAGAGCGGACATGATGTTGGAGACTGCGGACAGACAGTCACTGGCGTTCTGTAGTACAGCGGGTGTAAGGTCGGGGGATGACGTGTATAGTTGTGTGTCATCAGCATAAAGATTGCACTGAAAGCCAAATCTGCTGATGGTCTGTCCAATTGGGGCAAGAGAGAGAAAGAGAAGAGGGCAAAGGACTGAGCCCTGGGGTACCCCGACAGCGAGAGGAAGAGGAAATGACGTGGAGCCAGAGAACGAAACACTGAAGGAGCGGTCAGAAAGATAGGAAGAGAGCCAGGAGAGAGCAGTGTCCTTAATACCTAGTGACTGGAGCCTAGACAGTAGGAGATGGTGGTCAACTGTGTCAAAAGCTGCAGAAAGGTCGAGAAGAATGAGCAGAGAGTGGTCACCGTTACTTTTTGCTGTCAAAAGTCATTTGTCACTTTGATGAGTGCAGTTTCAGTCAAAAGTAGGGGGCGGAAGCTGGACTGTGAAGTGTCTAGGAGGGAGTGAGTGGAGAGGTAACGGGTAAGGCGGGAATAGACTAGGCGCTCCAAAAGTTTAGAGATGAAGGGGAGATTGGAGACTGGTCTGTAGTTGTTTGTGCAGGAAGGGTCTAGAGCGGGTTTCTTTAGTAATGGAGTAACGATGGAGTGTTTGAAGGAGGATGGGAAAATGCCAGAGGAGAGTGAGACATTAAAGATTGTAGTTAGGTGAGTAGTGACAACTGGAGAGAGAGACTGGAGGAGATGTGAGGGAATGGGGTCGGTAGTGCATGTAGTCGGACGACAGGAAGAGAGGAGTCTGAAGACTTCTTCTTCTGTGATGGTATCAAATGTGGAAAGTGAGCCAGGGGAAATGCTGGGAGTCACAGCATTTGGTGGTTGAGAGCAGATTTCCTGACGGATAGTATCTATTTTTTCTATAAAGTGGGAGGCCAGGTCATCAGCACAAATGTCTGTGATAGGGGCTTGTGTTTTTGGCCTGAGGAGGGAGTGAAAAGTGTAAAAAAGTGGAATGAGTTATTATTTTCATTGGTACCATTATCGGACACATTACATTTTTGATCACTTTCTATTTTGATTTTTGGAGGCAGAATGAACAAAAAACAGCAATTCAGGAATTTTTTTGTTGTTCAGTTTGCCCCTTCACGTCCATTTTTTTCGTGTACGTTTTTTAAGGATCACAAAAGCAGACACACGCACACTCATTATGTTGAATGGTGGTGCACACATGTCAGGTTTTGGTTTTGATATTAAGCCACGGTTCAACTTGAAATATAGATGTAGCAGAGATTAATTACGGTGTAGGACAGTTTGGATTATCTTCTCGTTGGACAGGTGATGAATATGGTTGTGTATTAAATTGAGTGCTTTACACGTGACATAGGATTCAATAGATTAGCTTTTCGTCGGACTGGTAAGGAATATCTTTACTTTTTATATTTTATCTTTTACGGGGACACGGGCTTCAATGAATTATAGGCATAAATGTGAGTATAACTTTTTAAAAGAGGATGTTAACTTTTATTTCGAATAAAGGATTATATTCTTGTTGTGTGTTTATTTCAAAACTTACTATGGGGTTAGCATTGGGGTCATCTTATAGAGGTCTTTCCATTACTAGCAGCTGGGGTTGGTGCCAGCTGACAATACAAAGTGTTATGAATGTTTTAGAAATGAATTCTGAGCAGAAGCTCCCTCTGGTGGTTACAAACGGTACTGAACCATTCAATGAGGATTGGCAATCAGGAATCACAGACTGACTGGATATAAGGAAGGTTTCCCCCCATCATGGTTGCCGGTGATCAATTGTTCTTGTCTCAACGTTGTTTCCTGGTTCACTTGGAAGCTTGCTGAGTCTTGCCTCTTCTCCTGCTCTCAGATAAGATATTTTCTGTTTTTTGTTTTTGTGCTTGCCATTTGCAATTTTCTCTGCATTTCTGTGAGGTTGGCCAGGTTCCCCTCCTCGGGGGGCTTGGGCGCCTCTCGGTTCCTCTGGAGCCACTGTTGTTTGTTCATTTGCCTTTTCCAGTTTTTTCTGTGGCTGCGGGTTAGTTTTGTTACACCAGAGAACTAATTTAGGTGGTAGAGGTCATGTGATCTCAGGTGTTTTTGCAATTAGTAGCGTTGGTTTTTTTTAGGGTTTTTTTTGGATTGCAGTAAGTATCCTTCCTATCCTTTTCTGTCCAGGCAGATTGGGCCCCAGCGTTTGCTCATACTATTTTCTGTCTGTGTCTGTATTTCCTCTTGTCTAACCGCCATTACATGTTTGGGGGCTTCCTATGTACTTTGGGGATCTGCTCCGGGGCAGATAGCTATCCTCTTTCTATCTTTAGGTGTAGTTAGCCTCTCAGGCTGTGACGAGGCATCTAGGACCAACGTAGGAACGCTCCACGGCTGCCTTTAGTTGTGGTGGTTAGTCAGGGTACTTCAATCCAGTAGATCCCAACCTCTCTGGTGTATTACCGTTTTTGCTTGCTCTCCTCAGCTACCAAAACATAACAACAAAGCTGACATCAACCCCAACCTTATTACCCTACTTGCCACTGCCACAGGGCAAGTGGGAAGAGTGAGGCTAAAAGATTGAATTGATAAATCTTGTTGATGCATAATTTCTAGGGCGCCTGAGGGCTGATGTTGGTAGCCTGGGAGGGGAGGAATATTTTTCTGGCCCCTTCCCAGGCTATTAAAATTTACGCACAGCAATCTTAGCTTTTGCTGGTTTGAATTTATAGGGGGATCATACGTTATTTTTTTTCTGGTGTCCCATGTAGACTAGCCAGTAAAGGCTAAGCAAATAGCTGTGAGCTGTTATTAATAGCCTGGGAACTTTTGGGATATTTCCCTTTTCCCAGATTATTAACATCTGTCCCCAGCCGTGGGCTTTCCCTCTGTTGGTTATGAAAATTACGTGGGAGCCCACGCCATTTTTTTAATTTAATTCTTAATTTTACATAGGAGGTAAACAGCGGGTGCTTGATAAAACTCCCATCATTGTCAATTGGGCATGCTAATCTCAATGAGACAAGGCAACAATGATGAGAGCTGCCTTCAGCAGCCGACACCTGAGATCAGTGATCAGTGTGAAATGTCCAGTTTTTCCCAGGTGCCGGTACATGTCACAATGACACATGGATGGCACTTGGATGCCACACGGATGTTACACACGAACACATGGTTAGCAAATTGATACACGAATGTCACACGAACGTCAATACGTACATACATCACATAGCACACGGACAAGGACCTTTAATCTCATCAGTACTGGTTTTTCTTGTGCAGAAATCACCAGGATGCATGAAGGAGGCCTAAAAACTATTTTATAGAAAAAATATTTATTTTTGCATCGCTTTATTCTGAAAGCTATAATTTTTTTATTTTTCAACTGATGAAGCTGTATGGCAGCTTGTTTTTTGTGGGACGATATGACATTTTCAGAGATACCATTTTTATCCACATTTGTCTTTTTGAAAGCGCTTAATTCCGCTTTTTGCTCAGCAGTAGAGTGAATATTTCAATGTTCGGCTCAGCTCACAGTGGCCGAATTTGCAATATTCGCTGATTTAATCATCAATTAAATCGTCAAATATAGCAGAACATGCACTGCACAAAAGCTCATGTTTCGCATGCTGCGTGACAGAGTGGGAAAAACCGGCATAGTGCTTCTGATTGGCGGTGAAATCATCCCTGCCTGTCAGAGAGCCATGGCTCTCACGCTCTCAGAAGACAGCGTGAGTGATCAGCTGTGATTGGAGGTATAAAGTTTACCTCCGGTCACTGATGTCAGTTGATGGGACTACAACTCCTGTCAGCTGGCACTTGCTGCCGTTAATAACAGTGAGAGCAGGAGCGGCGGATGGAAGTATTCATCAGACACTCCTGCACTGTAAATAAATAGTGAAAAACCTGCGTGAGTTCACCTGTATTTTTGATAACCATCCAGGTAAAACTCACAGCTGAGGCAGCAATCTTCAGCTGTCAGCTTTAGCAAGATTGGTTATCTAGAATAGATGGGTCCGTCCAAAAGCCGGCAATTCATGTACCACGTTCAGTAAAATCACAACATGACAGGTTAGAATAATATATATATAGTACAGGCCAAAGGTTAGGACACACCTTCTCATTTAAAGATTTTTCTGTATTTTCATGACTATGAAAATTGTACATTCACACTGAAGGCATCAAAACTATGAATTTACACATGTGGAATTATATACTTAACAAAAAAGTGTGAAACAACTAAAAATATATCTTATACTCTAGGATCTTCAAAGTAGCCACCTTTTGCTTTGATGACTGCTTTGCACACTCTTGGCATTCTCTCGATGAGCTTCAAGAGATAGTCACTGGAAATGGTCTTCCAACAATCTTGAAGGAGTTACCAGAGATACTTAGCACTTGTTGGCCCTTTTGCCTTCACTCTGCGGTCTAGCTCACCCCAAAGCATCTCGATTGGGTTCAGGTCTGGTGACTGTGGAGGCCAGGTCATCTGGCGTAGCACCCCATCACTCTCCTTCTTGGTCAAATAGCCCTTACACAGCCTGGAGGTGTGTTTGAGGTCATTGTCCTGTTGAAAAATAAATGAAGGTCCAACTAAACGCAAATCGGATGGAATAGCATGCCGCTGCAAGATTCTGTGGTAGCCATGCTGGTTCAGTAAGCCTTCAATTTTGAATAAATCCCCAACAGTGTCACCAGCAAAGCACCCCCACACCATCACACCTCCTCCTCCATGCTTCACGGTGGGAACCAGGCATGTAGAGTCCATCCGTTCACCTTTTCTGAGGCTAGTAACTCTGATAAACTTATCCTCAGAAGCAGAGGTGACTCTTGGTCTTCCTTTCCTGGGGCAGTCCTCATGTGAGCCAGTTTATTTGTAGTGCTTGATGGTTTTTGCAACTGCATTGGGGACACTTTCAAAGTTTTCCCAATTTTTTGGACTGACTGAACTTCATTTCTTAAAGTAATGATGGCCACTCGTTTTTCTTAACTTAGCTGCTTTTTTCTTGCCATAATACAAATTCTAACAGTCTATTCAGTAGGACTATCAGCTGTGTATCCACCAGACTTCTACACAACACAACTGATGGTCCCAACCTCATTTATAAGGCCAGAAATCCCACTTATTAAACCTGACAGCGCACACCTGTGAAGTGAAAACCATTTCCGGTGACTGCCTCTTGAAGCTCATCAAGAGAATGCCAAGAGTGTGCAAAGCAGTCATCAAAGCAAAAGGTGGCTACTTTGAAGAACCTAGAATATAAGACATAATTTCAGTTGTTACACACTTTTTTGTTAAGTATATAATTCCACATGTGTTATTTCATAGTTTTGATGCCTTAAGTGTGAATGTACAATTTTCATAGTCATGAAAATACAGAAAAATCTTTGAATTAGAAGGTGTGTCCAAACTTTTTGTCTGTACTGTATATATAGATGTCAGTGACACATAAATATATGTATATACAGTATATTACATAGATAGAAGAAAAGGCAGCAATTCAGCAGCCGTGGTAGTGTAAAATCACAGCAGGAGCCGACAGGATAGAAGCGATGGATTACATATATTAAATACAAATAGAATAGGTAGATCTATAGATGTCAGTGACAAATACAATTAGTACAGAGTGTGTGCAGCTTACTGTACATGTACTTAATTAATAAAAGATTATTTTTCTGAAAAAAATGGTGTGTGCTCCCATGTAATATTCGCACCAGGGAAAGCTGATAGCAGGTGACCAATGTTTATAGTCTGGGAAGGGGATAATACCTATGGAGCTTCCCAGGCTATTATCATAAACTCAAAGCTGTATACTTATCCTTCACTGGCTATTAAAATGGGGGACCCTAAAAAAAATGACGTAGGGTCCCCCTACAATTAACAACCATTAAAGGCTATGCAGACAGCTGTGGGCTGATATTAATAGCCAAAGAAGGAGCAATGGAAACTGCCCCCCCAGGGTAAAAACACCAGCTCTTAGCTGCCCCAGAAAAAGTGCATCTCTAAGATGCACCAATTCTGGCACTTAGCCTCACTCTTCCCATTTGCCCTGTAGCAGTAACAAGTGGGGTAAGAGTTAGGGGGGTTAATGTCACCTTTGTATTGTCCAGTGACATCAATCCCACGGATTAGTAATGGTGAAGTGTCTATAAGACACCTATCTATTACTAATTCTATAGTTGTATTGTAAATAAAGACACAGCCAGAATAAAGTCCTTTATTTGAAATAAGAATAAAGATAGTTTTCCATTTTTATTTAAACGCCTAATTCCAGTGAAGCACTGTCCAGGTTGAAAAGTATTCCTCCCTCTGACATGGATTACGGCGTGTGATAGAACAATGGACAGGTATGGTATATTGTTGTTTTATTATTTTAGTTTTCTTACAAGAGATCCAGGGCTTCGATGGAATTAGACGAGGTCGTAAGTAGGATTTAATTGAGATTATTAAAGGAGTCGGCATCATTTTTTTAATT
This sequence comes from Oophaga sylvatica, assembly GCA_033576555.1. Lineage (NCBI taxonomy): Eukaryota > Metazoa > Chordata > Amphibia > Anura > Dendrobatidae > Oophaga > Oophaga sylvatica. The sequence continues at coordinate 234,589,591 of JARQOD010000006.1, read as the reverse complement.
ACAGGACTTTTTTCTTGCTGTGTCTTTATTTACCATATAACTATAGGATTAGTAATGGATAGGTGTTTTATAGACACAAATATGAACCCCACTTGCCACTGCTAAAGGGCAAGTGGGAAGAGCAGGGCAAAGTGCTAGAATTGGCGCATCTAACAGATGTGCCTTTTCTGGGCAGCTGGGGGCTGCTATTTTTAGGCTGGGGGGGTCAATATCCATAGCCCCTTACTAGCCTGAGAATATCAGCCCCCAGCAGTGAGCTTTAGCAAGGCTGGTTGTCAAAAATGGGGGGACCCACACCTTTTTTTAAATTAATTATTTAAATAATCAAATAAACAGCGTGGGGATCCCTCTATTCTTGATAACCTACCTTGCTAAAGCTGACAGCTGAGGGTTGCAGCCCCCAGCTGTGAGTTTTGCCTGGCTGGTTATAAAAATAGGGGGAACCCACAATTTTTTCTTTATTTATTTACAGTGCAAGAGCAGCTGATGAATACTCTCATCGCTCACCGCTCCTGCTCTCACTATTGTTAGCGGCAGCAGGTGTCGGATGATGGGAGCGTTTGTCCCATCAGCTGACACCAGTGACCAGGGGGTAAACTTGATACCTCCGATCACAGTTGATCGCAAAACCATGCGGGGGGAAGCGCGGCTCTCTGACCGGCAGGAATGGTTACACCGCTGATCAGAAGCGGTGTTTGCCGCGCTGTCATGCATATGACAGCATGTCCAACACTGTATTTTTGGGCCCCCCATTCAAGTGAATCGGGTTCGGGTCCGCTCTGCTGGATGACAGGCTGTATGGACACATCATGCAGCCTGCCATCTAGATGTAGCGGAGCTGACTGTGAGGTCACATCCGGCTGTCCTTGACTTTTCTGCAGCACATATGCTGCAAGAAAGACAACCTGCGTATTTGCAGCATTTTTTCATCATCCGTTCAAGTCAATGGATGAAAAACGCTGCAAAAAAATGAAAAAAAAAAGCTGAAAGAAGTGACATGCTCATCAAAAAAACGCTGTAAAGCACAAAATCCTGATGACAAAAAAAACAATGTGTGTGCATGAGATTTCTGAAATCTTATAAGCTTTGCTGGTACTGTAAAAAGCAGCTGAAAGTTAGCTTAAAAAATGCTGCCACACTGTGATGGTTTTCTGTAAGGAAGAGGGATCTCAAATTGTCACTGGAGCTGGGACCCTAATGATCCCTGTCCCGGGGATGCTCTTAAAAGTAGAGAGGCCCGATTCTCCAACCTTACTATGCTCCTGTAAAAACACTAATCTAACCTCTCACCAACCCCATGAGGCATGGGATAGAAATGTAAGGTAAACCAGGCACAAAGACAAAACAGAAATCGCAGAAAAACTCTATCATATAAAAGCACTAACCAACAATAGGGAGGAGGATAGGACCAGGGAGGAATAAACTAAATGGTAAGAGGGAACAGGAGATAAACACACACATGCAAAAGCAACCTACAGAGAACAACTCCAACTCCAAATCTCAACTACTTAGCTTTAGCACACAGCAAGACAAATCAATCTCGAATAGCAAAAATGAACTCAGAAGCAGCTGAAATGGAGCTGCATGTTTCAGACCAGCATAGAAAGGGTCATTGCTACATGTTTCAGACCAGCATAGAAAGGGTCATTAACCTCTTCAGCATCAAAGGAAACCAAATTCATTTAATATGGGATCCAAATACACAGGCTAAAATGGAAGATCTACAATTTACATTACGCAGTAATCTTCTACCCCCAGATCTTCCAGGCAGGGTCGGATTAAGAACATGATGGGCCTGGAGCTGAAGGGGCGGGCAAGGGGTGGGGCCAAACACGGCAATTCACAAAGGCCAAAATGTAACGTAAAAGATATAAACAAAGTAAATATATGATACATGCCTAATATAAATACAGTGGATATAGAAAGTCTGTTATGTTATGCTTGCAAATTCCTCAATTGTAGAATCAAGATTAAGCTCATTCAGCAATCTATTTTCAATACATAACAGAGAGAGGGCATTTAAACGCTCCTGACCCATTCTAGTATATGGTGCAGCATTGAATGTCCCATAGTAATATAGGGCAACATTGAGAGGCCCATTCTAGTATATAGCGTAGCATTGAATGGCCCATAGTAATATAGGGCAGCATTGAGAGGCCCATTCTAGTATATAGCGCAGCATTGCATGGCCCATAGTATATATAGCGCAGCATAGAATGGCCCATAGTATATATAATGCAGCATTGAGAGGCCCATATAGCGCAGCATTGCATGGCCCATAGTATATATAGAGCAGCATTGAATGGCCCATAGTTGCGCAGCATTGAATGGCCCATAATATATATAATGCAGCATTGAGAGGCCCATATAGCGCAGCATTGAATGGCCCATAGTATATATAGCGCAGCATTGAATGGCCCATAGTATATATAATGCAGCATTGAATGGCCCATAGTATATATAGCGCAGCATTGAATGGCCCATAGTTGCGTAGCATTGAATGGCCCATAGTATATATAATGCAGCATTGAGAGGCCCATATAGCGCAGCATTGCATGGCCCATAGTATATATAGCACAGCATTGAATGGCCCATAGTATATATAATGCAGCATTGAGAGGCCCATAGTATATATAGCGCAGCATTGCATGGCCCATAGTATATATAGCGCAGCATTGAATGGCCCACAGTATATATAGCGCAGCATTGAATGGCCCATAGTTTGCGCAGCATTGAATGGCCCATAGTATATATAATGCAGCATTGAGAGGCCCATATAGCGCAGCATTGCATGGCCCATAGTATATATAGCGCAGCATTGAATGGCCCATAGTATATATAATGCAGCATTGAGAGGCCCATATAGTGCAGCATTGCATGGCCCATAGTATATATAGCACAGCATTGCATGGCCCATAGTATATATAGGGCAGCATTGAATGGCCCATAGTATATATAATGCAACATTGAGAGGCCCATATAGCGCAGCATTGCATGGCCCATAGTATATATAGGCAGCATTGCATGGCCCATAGTATATATAGCGCAGCATTGAATGGCCCATAGTATATATAATGCAGCATTGAGGACCCATATAGTGCAGCATGCATGGCCCATAGTATATATAGCACAGCATTGCATGGCCCATAGTATATATAGCGCAGCATTGAATGGCCATAGTATATATAAGCAGCATTGAGAGACCCTATGCCAGCATGCATGCCCATAGTTATATAGGCAGCATTGAGAGGCCTTCTAGTATATAGCGCAGCATTGAATGGCCCATAGTATATAAGGCAGCATTGAAGGCCATTCTAGATATAGCGCAGCATTGAATGGCCATAGTATATATAGCGCAGCATTGAGAGCCCATTTAGTATATAGCGCAGCATTGAAGGCCCATAGTATATATAGCCAGCATTGAATGGCCCATAGTATATAGCGCAGCATGAATGGCCCATATTGCGCAGCATTGAATGGCCATAGTATAATAAGCGCATTGAGAGCCATATAGGCAGCATTGCATGGCCATAGTATATATAGGCAGCATTGAGAGGCCATTCTAGTATTAGCGCAGCATTGAATGGCCCATAGTATATATAGGGAGCAAGCTATTTGAATGGAGGGCCCATGTATATATAGCGCAGCATTGAGAGGCCCATTTAGTATATAGCGCAGCATTGAATGGCCCATAGTATATATAGGCAGCATTGAATGGCCATAGTATATATAGCGCAGCATTGAAGGCCCATAGTGCGCAGCATTGATGGCCATAGTATATTAATGCGCATTGAAGGCCCATAGTATATATAAACGCAGCATTGAATGGCCCATAGTATATATAAGCAGCATTGAGAGCCATATAGTGCAGCATGATGCCCATGGTAATATAGCCAGCATTGCATGGCCCATAGTATATATAGGCAGCATTGAATGGCCCATAGTATATATAATGCAACATTGAGAGGCCATATAGCGCCCATTGCATGGCCCATAGTATATATAGCAAGCATTGATGGCCCATAGTATATATAGCGCAGATTGAATGGCCCATAGTATATATAAGGCAGCATTGAGAGGCCCATATATGCAGCATTGATGGCCCATAGTATATATAGCGCAGCATTGAATGGCCCATAGTATATAGCGCAGCATTGAATGGCCCATAGTATATATAATGCAGCATTGAGAGACCCATATAGCGCAGCATTGCATGGCCCATAGTAATATAGCAGCATGCATGCCCATAGTATATATAGCGCAGCATTGAATGCCATGTGCGCACATGAGCCTATAATATATGCAGCATTGAGGCCATTAGCCAGCATGCAGGCCCATAGTATATATAGGCAGCATTGAATGGCCAAGTATATATAATGCAGCATTGAGAGGCCCATATAGTGCAGCATTGCATGGCCCATGTATATAAGCCGCATTGAGGCCCATAGTATATATAGGGCAGCATTGAATGGCCCATAGTATAAATAATTGAGCGCAGCATTGATGGCCCATAGTTAATAGGCAGCATTGCATGGCCCATAGTTATATAGCGCAGCATGAATGCCCATAGTATATATAATGCAGCATTGAGAGGCCCATATAGGCAGCATTGCATGGCCCATAGTATATACGCACAGCATTGCATGGCCCATAGTATATATAGCGCAGCATTGAATGGCCCATTAGTATATATAGCGCAGCATTGATGGCCCATAGTATATTAGCCAGCATGATGGCCCATAGTATATATAGGCAGCATTGAGATGGCCCATAGTATTATAGCGCAGCATTGCATGGCCCATAGTATATATAGCGCAGCATTGAATGGCCCAGTATATATGCGCAGCATTGAATGGCCCATATATATGAGCAGCATTGATGGCCCAGTTATATAGCGCAGCATTGAATGGCCCATAGTATATATAGGGCAGCATTGAAGGCTCAATAGGATTATCTTATATATAGGCAGCATTGAGCATGTAGGCACATATGGCATATATATAGCGCAGCATTGAGAGGCCCATCTAGTATATAGCGCAGCATTGAATGGCCCATAGTATATATAGGCAGCATTGAGAGGCCCATATATATAGGCAGCATTGAATGGCCCATAGTATATATAGGCCAGCATTGAATGGCCCATATAGTATATAATGCAGCATTGAATGGCCCATAGTATATATAGCGCAGCATTGATGGCCCATGTATATATAGCGCAGCATTGAATGGCCCATAGTATATATAGCGCAGCATTGAAGGCCATATTGCGCAGCATTGAATGGCCCATATATATTAGAGCATTGAGCCCTATAGCGCAGCATTGACATGGCCCATAGTATATATAGCGCAGCATTGAATGGCCCATAGTATATATAGTGCAGCATTGAATGGCCCATAGTATATATAGCGCAGCATTGAATGGCCCATAGTATATATAATGCAGCATTGAGAGACCCATATAGCGCAGCATTGCATGGCCCATAGTATATATAGGGCAGCATTGAGAGGCCCATAGTATATATAGGGCAGCATTGAGAGGCCCATTCTAGTATATAGCGCAGCATTGAATGGCCCATAGTATATATAGGGCAGCATTGAGAGGCTCATTCTAGTATATAGCGCAGCATTGAATGGCCCATAGTATATATAGCGCAGCATTGAATGGCCCATAGTATATATAATGCAGCATTGAGAGACCCATATAGCGCAGCATTGCATGGCCCATAGTATATATAGGGCAGCATTGAGAGGCCCATAGTATATATAGGTCAGCATTGAGAGGCCCATTCTAGTATATAGCGCAGCATTGCATGGCCCATAGTATATATAGGGCAGCATTGAGAGGCCCATTCTAGTATATAGCGCAGCATTGAATGGCCCATAGTATATATAGCGCAGCATTGAGAGGCCCATTCTAGTATATAGCGCAGCATTGAATGGCCCATAGTATATATAGTGCAGCATTGAGAGGCCCATTCTAGTATATAGCGCAGCATTGAATGGCCCATAGTATATATAGCGCAGCATTGAGAGGGCCTCTCAATGCTGCCCTATATTACTATGGGCCATTCAATGCTACTGATGGAATTTGTCAGAAACCACACACTTTACAACACAAACCTGTGCAGAGACTTCAGGATTCTCCATCTGCTTTCACTGTAATATGGCTGGGATTCTTGTAACAGCACACACACACCTCTGCCTGCCTGTCTCTAACTCTCTCCTCCAGACAGGGACCGTCACTACAACACACTGAACACAGGGCGGGATGCCAATAGGCAAAGATGGAAGAAGACAGTGCATGTATGAGGACAAGTGAAACTTGAGCTGTGACTGGCTGCTCTGTGGTCACATGTTCTGCCTTCATTTACATCCTGCTTCTGTATTGGGTGAATGAGATAACACTGTGCTGCTGCCGACTCCTCTCCTACAGTACTTTCAGCAGCAGCTTTCCTCTCTCCCCCTCCAGCACACAGTCTCCCCTGGCTCCTCACCTCCCCCTCCACCACCAGGCTGACGTCAGCAGCACAGGGAAGGGAGGAGAGCAGAGAGCAGCCGCGGATGGGCCTATCTCTAACAAGGGGCCTGGAGCTGCAGCTCCATCAGCCCTACGTTAATCCGGCCCTGCTTCCAGGTAGGCATGACACACTTGTGACTTAAAGTGCCTAGAACCAGACCTGAGTGGCTTAGGAGTAAATAGATACAAAAACCCAATAGAAAGACAGCAAAAAGAAGAGTGTTCAGATTAGGTTAAGGCAATGATGCCATAAGGGATTGCAAAATATTGTTGAAGGCTTAAATTCCCCCATTGGTGGGTCTGATCTGTATGTGTTCAGACAGAATGCTGTTCAGTAGAGCAAGCATGGTCAAGACAATGGTTGAAGCTGAGCGATAAAAAAAATGTGACTCAGGAAGTTATTAGTGGGGGAAGTATGGAAAAACCACTAATTAAAAGAATGTTGTGTGAATGTTTTGACAATGAACTGGACAGACTTAATCAGGCAAAACCGTTAGTACCTACTCCCTAAAGGGTATGCCACACTAAACAATATCGCTAACGGGATCGCTAAAAAACGTCACTATTTAGCGATCCCGTTAGCGATATTGTTCAGTGCGGCAGCTTCCAGCGACGAGCTTCCTGCTGTGATCTCGCTCGTCGCTGGAATCGTTCCGGACCCTATTTCATCGCTGGCGCTCCCGCTGGGTAAGTATCTTATCGCTGTGTGGCACCTTTTCTTAGCGATTTAGCGGTACTTTTGTACCGCTAAAGTCGTTAAGAAGATCGCTAACGGCGATAGCGTCGTTAACTATATCGCTAAATGTGGCCGCATTTAGCGATATAGAAACGATCCCGCTAGCGATCTCATTAGTATGCAACGCTAACGAGATCGCTAGCGGGATTGTTTAGTGTGGCAGTACCTTTAGGCCGATCTCACACGTCCAGATATTTCCGGTACCAGAAAATGGGTACCGGAGATATCCGTGTGTCAATGTAAATACGTGGTATGTCCGTGGTGCACGTGTGCCACACATGTGCCGCATCAGGACCACATGGACGGCCACAGAGGAAGAAGCTTTACAGTAAGCGCTGTTCCCCTGCTTGTGGTGCTGAAGTCTGTAGTCATTATTCTTCCTCATGAATAGGTGTCTTATTGACACCTCTTCATTACTAAGCCTGGCTTAATGTCACCTTACAATAGAACATTAACCCCTTATTAACCCCACTTGCCACCACTGCAGGGCAAGTGGGAGGAACCCGACAAAGCTCCAGAATAGCTGGGCAGCTGCGGGCTGCTGTTTTTAGGCTGGTAGGGCCCATATTCATGGCCCCTTTCCAGCCTGAGAACAGCAGCTCCCACCTGTATAGTTTTGCCGGGTTGGTCCAAAAAATAAGGGGAATCCCACGTCGGTTTGTTTTTCATTTATTCTCCCTGCTCGTGCTGTTGCCGGCAGAGCAGGGAGAATAATGACAGCCGACTTCAGCACCACAAGCAGGGGGACAGCGCTTACAGTAGCTGCTTTTTCCCCGGCGGCCGTCCATGCGCACGGAGGACAGTGTGAACTGTTCTCCATGTACACATGTGCCGCAATTTTGCCGACCGTGCTGCCAGAGAAAAACGGACATGTCAGTGTATTTTGCACACGGACACATGGTCCGTGAGAACACGCTGACATGTATATAGACCCATTCATTTTAATGGGTCTACGTGTGTCAGTGTCTCCGGTATGTGAGAAAACTGTCACTACACGTACCGGAGCAACTGATGTGTGAAACCGTCCTAAAACAGACCATGACAGTGGACAGTGGAGAGGTAGTTACTTGAAAAATACATCATTTTCCATGCCTATACACCCAGACTGCCAGCATTTTTTTTTTCATGAATGTAAACAGTTTACCACAAGGTGCCTAAAATTCACCGATAATGTCTACTGTTGCATGATGTCCTCCATTTTGCAAAAATGGACTCCTCCATATCCGGATGTTGTGTTGCTTTAATTTATAGTATGGGAATGATTTATTGCTTGTTGTCCTAATCCAATTTCAGGTCAGGAGTCATCTATCTTTCTTTTTTCAGCAGAACATGGATATAAGGCCACAGCAGAAGGTAGTTTTCTTAAGACACTGCCTGCTACATGGAACCAAATATCTCACAGAGGAAAGGAAGATCACAGTACTACAGCTCAAGTTACCCTAAAAATATAGTCTACAGCAGAGACCTATGGCTTATTATTCAGCCAGGTTAGACTCTGTCACCATGGGTGCACACAATTGTGTCAGAGACATTTCTTGTTTAAAAAGGCCACAGAAATGGTTATTGATTACAAAGTTACACATCACAAATTATGTATGATGTTCTCGGTCAGGTACAACCTAGACACTTATGAACTTCCCCTTCTCATGCCACAAATGTAGAACTCACGTGTAGTGTTGAGCATTCCGATACCGCAAGTATCGGGTATCGGCCGATATTCGGTTATCGGAATTCCGATACTTAATTCCGATACTTTTTCAATATCGTATACCGGAATCGGAAGTTCCCAAATTCTTTGAGAGGCAATGTGATTTTAGTCAGCCAATGAGGAATCCTACGAAGTGTGGGCACATCCTGTAATGCTGCGGTCATCTTAACTAATGGCATGGCTGTGATTGGCTGCTGAAATGATGTCAGAATGCACTATAAAAGGCGCCGCCGCCATTTTAGCGTCACTGTGCTGTGAACTCAGTAAGGGACAGAACGCTACTCTGCTCACTCTGAGGGACAGTTAGATATTGCGATTTTGTGTACTACTGTGCTTGAGGCAGGCTAGTTTACCAACCGCTGTGTAAAGCTTCATTTTGCCAGTGTTGTTTTAACAGCTCTGTGCAAGGTGTGTGTGTGACAGTGCAGGTGACGCTGCAGTTTGCTCTGCATCCACCGCTGTTTGTAGGCATCTGCACGTGTCACTGACTCTTTTTTTTTTTTTATTTTATTTAGTGGAATTGGTGCAGCTCCATTATATTAGAAAAAAATCAAATCTATTAGTGTGACGTGCTTCCATCCGTATACAATACATTGGTTGCAAACACTATAGAAGTACACAAAGGAGCTTTTCACAGATAGTGAATAGTTGTGTTTCAGTGTTCACTGCAGTCTGTGAGGTTTTGATTTTTTGAGTGCAGATCACGCTCCAGTTAGTTCTTCAACCACTGCTGGTTGTAGTCTGCTGATCGTGTGTCACTGCCTCATCCTTCACATTTTTCTCTAATTGGTGCTGCTCCATTTTAGTGGAAAAAAATCTAATCTATTAGTGTGACGCGCTTCCATCCGTATACAATACATTGGTTGCAAACACTATAGAAGTACACAAAGGAGCTTTTCACAGATAGTGAATAGTTGTGTTTCAGTGTTCACTGTAGTCTGTGAGCTTTTCATTTTGTGAGTGCAGATTACGCTCCAGTTTGTACTTCAACCACTGCCGCTTGTAGTCTGCTGAGCGTGTGTCACTGCCTCATCCTTCACATTTTTCTCTAATTGGTGCTGCTCCATTTTAGTGGAAAAAAATCTAATCTATTAGTGTGACGCGCTTCCATCCGTATACAATACATTGGTTGCAAACACTATAGAAGTACACAAAGGAGCTTTTCACAGATAGTGAATAGTTGTGTTTCAGTGTTCACTGTAGTCTGTGAGCTTTTCATTTTGTGAGTGCAGATTACGCTCCAGTTTGTACTTCAACCACTGCCGTTGTAGTCTGCTGAGCGTGTGTCACTGCCTCATCCTTCACATTTTTCTCTAATTGGTGCTGCTCCATTTTAGTGGAAAAAAATCTAATCTATTAGTGTGACGCGCTTCCATCCGTATACAATACATTGGTTGCAAACACTATAGAAGTACACAAAGGAGCTTTTCACAGATAGTGAATAGTTGTGTTTCAGTGTTCACTGTAGTCTGTGAGCTTTTCATTTTGTGAGTGCAGATTACGCTCCAGTTTGTACTTCAACCACTGCCGGTTGTAGTCTGCTGAGCGTGTGTCACTGCCTCATCCTTCACATTTTTCTCTAATTGGTGCTGCTCCATTTTAGTGGAAAAAAATCTAATCTATTAGTGTGACGCGCTTCCATCCGTATACAATACATTGGTTGCAAACACTATAGAAGTACACAAAGGAGCTTTTCACAGATAGTGAATAGTTGTGTTTCAGTGTTCACTGTAGTCTGTGAGCTTTTCATTTTGTGAGTGCAGATTACGCTCCAGTTTGTACTTCAACCACTGCCGGTTGTAGTCTGCTGAGCGTGTGTCACTGCCTCATCCTTCACATTTTTCTCTAATTGGTGCTGCTCCATTTTAGTGGAAAAAAATCTAATCTATTAGTGTGACGCGCTTCCATCCGTATACAATACATTGGTTGCAAACACTATAGAAGTACACAAAGGAGCTTTTCACAGATAGTGAATAGTTGTGTTTCAGTGTTCACTGTAGTCTGTGAGCTTACCCATTTTGTGAGTGCAGATTACTCGTTTGTACTTCACACTACCAGGTTGTAGTCTGCTGAGTGTGTCACTGCCTCGTCCATCACATTTTTCTCTAATTGGTGCTGCTCCATTTTTAGTGGAAAAAAATCTAATCTATTAGTGTGACGCGCTTCCATCCGTATACAATACATTGGTTGCAAACACTATAGAAGTACACAAAGGAGCTTTTCACAGATAGTGAATAGTTGTGTTTCAGTGTTCACTGTAGTCTGTGAGGAATAACCACACTTAGGCCTTAACTTTTCTGACTTTCTTTATCAATCTACCAAGATGAAGAAGTCAGTGAGTAAGGCACGTGGTCGTGGTCGAGGCCGTGGATTTGCAGCAGGGAGAGGACGTGGGGATTCTGTGGCTGCTGCCGCACCCAGTGACACAGCATCCACCAGTTTTCCCCGTGAGCGTTCCTTTATGCGCACTTTTGTAGGAGCTCAGCGTACCCCCCTGCTGCGTGAAGAACAAATTGAAGCCGTTGTTGGTTGGATGGCAGCCAATGCATCGACTTCAATACCTTCCACCTCCTCTCAGGACCACAGCACTGTTGAACAACCATCAGTCTCTTCACTGCCTGCCAAATTGCCCAGGCAGTCAGAGAGCTCTGTACAGGAGCCAGCTGAGTCTCTGCTTCTGTTCTCAGAATCTGTTGGCTTGGAAACAGGGGCCCAGCCAAGCAGCATTCTGGAATGTAAGAAGAGGCAGTATGCAGTGATGCGCAACAGCTGTGTCTCTCTGAATCTGAAGAGGCGGGTGAGCCAGTGCCGATGGTCAGCACACCGCAGAACGCATCTGATGATGATGAGACTCAGTTGCCAGTTTCTGTTGAGCATGGTGCTGGCCAGACCACCCAACAACAGCAGGTGTTGGAAGAGGGTAGTGGTGGAGATGATGAGGTCCAAGACCCAACATGGCGTGAGGAACAGGAAGGTGGTGGGAGCAGCTCTGAGGAAGAGATTGCACCAACGGTCCAAACAGTAGGGAGAGGTAGGCTGCAGACTCGCTTGCCTGTAGCCTCCAGTTTGGCACCCGTTCGGAGCAGTTCTCTTACAACAGCCAAACCGGGCGCTCCCAGGACTTGCTCTGCGTGGTCCTTTTTTGATACAGTTGCAGATGATATTTGCTATGTAAAATGCAAGCTGTGTAATCAAAAAATTAAAAGAGGTAAAAGTGTCAGTAACCTTAATACAACAAATATGTGGAAACATGTGCGGTCAAAGCACTTTGTTGAGTTACAAAGACACACTGGAGATGTAGGCCAACCTACAGCAGCACCTACATCTTCAGCTCCTGTTGGAGCCTCTTCCTCCAGTTCACACACAGCTGGTAAGGCTTCCTCAAAGGATCGCCATGGAAGAACCTCTGTCACTGTTGTCCAGAGACACAGTGTTATTCCACCCACAGCTGCAAGTTCCCTGTCATCCTCACACACCCAGGCCACAAAACAGCCATCGGTAGCACAGGCATGGGATAAAAGACGGCCATACTCGGCAAACCATCCACGAGCACAGGCTCTGAATGCTGGCATTGCAAAACTCCTGTCCCTTGAAATGCTGTCATTCAGGCTGGTGGAGACTGACAGTTTCCGTGAATTAATGGCATTGGCAGTCCCACAATACAATGTGCCCAGCCGATTTTATTTCAGCAGGCAAGCCGTCCCGGTCTGCAAAAGCATGTTGAGGCAAAAATTAAACATGCGCTACTAAACGCCGTCAGTAGCAAGGTCCACCTGACCACCGATGCGTGGACCAGTACCCATGGCCAGGGACGATACCTTTCACTCACTGCCCATTGGGTGAATGTTGTGGAGCCGGGTACAGATCTTGCGAGTGGCGCTGTACGTGTTCTGCCAACTCCAAGGATTGCCGGAATCAAGTCTGTCCACATTGACTCCTCCTCCTACTCCAGTTCCTCAGAATCATCGCTGCAGGAGCCGTCACGGTCTACCTCCACATGGATCCGTGGACGCTTACCTGATGCGACCGATATGAGCACAGCCGTGGCCAAACGGCAACAGGCCGTTCTGAAATTAATTACCATGGGGAATCGAAGCCACACAGCGCAGGAGGTCTGGAATGCCATCAAGCAGGAGAGCGACGTGTGGTTTTTGCCAGCGAATCTCCAGCCAGGCTTGGTAGTGTGTGACAATGGCTGAAATCTGGTGGCAGCTCTGGGCCTTGGCAACCTCACTCACATACCATGTCTGGCACATGTGCTCAACTTGGTCGTGCAGAGTTTTTTGAGGGACTATCCGGATCTTGATGCACTGCTGCACAAGGTCCGCCTAGAGTGCGCTCACTTGCGACGTTCCAGCATGGCCAGATCGCGCATTGCAGCTCTGCAACGCAGATTGCGCCTTCCTGAACATCGCATCATATGTGACGTATCCACCAGGTGGAATTCAACGTTACATATGTTGGAGCGGTTGTGTGAGCAGCAGCCAGCAGTTATGGAGTATCAGCTGCATCAGGCGCAATCAACACGCAATTTGCGCCGTCCACACTTCACCATTAATGAGTGGGCCACTATGAAGGACATGTGCCACGTTTTGCGTGCGTTTGATGAGTCAACGCGGATGGCGAGTGCAGATGATGCACTAGTCAGCCTGACTGTCCCCCTTATCTGCCTGCTTCAAAAAACACTGCAAGCAATAAGGGATGAGGTTTTGGAAGAGGTGGAGGATGAGGAGTCACAAATTCCATCACCTTCTGGAAAGTCAGCGCAACGTGGTTCCTCACAAAGGGCTGGGCAGGGCTCACTTTGTGAGGAGGATGAGGAGGAGGAGTCAATGGAGGAGGAAGACATCGCTCCAGAGGGAGGTACGCAACGCTCTAGTCAGTATGTAGAGCGAGGGTGGGGTGATGCAGAGCAGGCAGAGATAACGCCTCTTGCAGAGGACAGCGTTTCTTTGCCAGTTGGGAGTCTGCAGCACATGGTTGATTTCATGCTGCAGTGCCTAAGAAACGACCGCCGCATCGCCCACATTCTCACGACGTCTGATTATTTTGTGTACACCCTCCTAGACCCTCGCTACCGGGACAACGTCAAAAGCCTCATCACACCGTTGAACCGGGAGCGTAAAATGCGGGAGTACCAAGACACACTGGTGCAATCCCTAATGTTCTACCTTACTGCCGAGAGCACTGCTGCTGCTACTGCTTTACAAAGCAGCTCTGTGCGTCGAGGCAGTGTAGAGAGCTCTGCAACAAGAGGGAGCACACGCAGTGCCTCTGCACAGGGAAAGACCAGTATGTTAAAAATGTGGCAAAGTTTTGTGGCAGCGCCACAAATGTCTACACCATCCGAGAGGGCTCCAGTCAGCGGGAGGCAACGTATCCGTCAGATGGTGACAGACTACTTGGCTTTGCCTCTCAGTGTACTCCCAGATGGCTCTTCCCCATTCAAGTTTTGGGTCTCTAAGCTGGATACATGGCCAGAGCTTAGCCAGTATGCATTGGAGGTGCTGGCTTGCCCTGCTGCCAGTGTATTATCGGAGCGCGTCTTTAGTGCTGCAGGTGGTGTACTAACAGACCGTCGCATGCGACTATCCTCCGATAATGTAGACCGGCTTACTTTTCTGAAAATGAACAAGGCATGGATCTCGGCAGAATTTGTCTGTCCGTTTTCAGATTAAATAACTGGTTCGCAACGTTATCCATGTCTCCTGTTATGTTCATCTTTCTACCACCTGAACTCTACTCCCTGGGCTCCAACACTGCCAGTTGCTGCTCAGAAGTGTCGTGTCCACAGAACAAAACACAAGCTCTACTGTTAGTGGGGTTCAGTAACGCCAGCTGTTCCCCTGCTGTGTCAACGGCAAGAAGTCTCCTGTTCCCGACACATGGACAGAAAAACACATGACCAACATGCTCCAAATAGGGAAGAGCCGTCACCCTGCTTGTTATGCTGAAAACATGAAATTGTGAAGTTTTGCAGGCCTAGAATGATAAATTTTTATGACAAATATGGACAAATAATAATTTGTCATCACAGCGCATATCTGCACATGTCTATTAGAAATGGTAACAAAAAATAAAACATAGTCTACTCTTCACATTTTCAAATTAATGCATAAAAGTACATTTCAGACTTATGAATTAATGCTTTTTAAGGAACTTTATCTGTACCTGTAAGATAATGCAGTCAATGGATGTACGAATCATTAAATCCTCATCATCATCATCACGAGTTTTATTTATGACAGACATTATAAAATACACATACTGATGCCAACTGTAACTTCAAACACCATATATGAAATGGCCAGCATGTAAACATGGTAATAATGTCCAATAATAAATTATTACATCTAGAAAGTGCATCATGCATACTGACAATAGGTAGTTATACCTGCAAGTGCTGTTGAAACAACCACAAGAGATATAAATTAATACTGGTATATAGGTATCACAGTGCATAGTTACTCATGGACAATGTTGATGTAATACTGTATCTCAATTAAGTCAGCGTCAACCATTAGGCTTGTTAGTCTTGTACATTGTTAAAGAGGGAACGTAATTTTTTTGTTTGTCATAGGTGGAGTATTACACATTAAATTATTACTGCTGTATTTTTTTTTGCTGTCCCTAGTGCGCAATAACGCAGCCTAACCTCACATTTGATAGTCAGCTAATTGCCACACGCTACCCTACCCTACGCGTGACAGTAGGAAGGTAGTGTTGACGGATAAAGCTTTGCGCAACCAGACATTCTTTTACCCTCTTCAACACTCTACAAGCAAAAAATGCATGATTTCAGCCGCAGACTTTATTGACGTACAGTATAACATCGGCATTACCCATCAGAGGCTGTCCACTGTCTGATACAGACATAGAATATACCTTTGCTATCCGTAGCCTTTGTTTCACCTACACTTGCAGGCACACACTTAAATTGTGACAAACAATGCCTAATGTTTTTTTAAATGGTTATTTTTTATTGTACATTATTGTGTCATCAATCACATTGATGAGTCCATGCTGGACATGTCATACATGCTATAGAAAGTTACGATTTTATGAACTTAAATAATTGAAATGTCTGTGACTGTCACATAAAATTTGCGATGATGATGATGAGTGACTATTACAAAATCCATTGTCTTCACTATGTTATGGTTTAACATAGCGTTCCTTAAGCATTATTCATAAAAAAAAAATGTACTTTTATTCTTAAATTTACAACACTATATTTTGTTACCAATTTTTTGGGTGTTGTGTTGTTCCATTTATTTTTGGCATGTGCATATATGCGTTTATATTTGTATTTTTCTTTATTTTTCCTTCTTGAAATTAGAAAACATGTGTATCTTTGTACCGTGTTAGCCAGTAGATAGAAAAATATTTAGACTTCAGAGTCAGCAGTGGTTGATACCTTTTAATGGATAACTGAAAAGATGGAAACAAATTGCAAGCTTTCAAGGCTACTCACGTCTCTTCATCAGGGAAAGACTAACTAAAAAAATTAAGCATCACATATTTCTATACACAACAGGACACAGGAATAGTGCAATAGGTAAGACAAGTAAGTGACGTGTATCAGAACTGTCATTATCTCACAGGGATGAACATAAATATTGGAACAGTTCCTAGATAAGGATAGAAAGTTTGATTGCCCTCTCATTGGCGTATTTTTTTGGGTTTTCATGACCCTGGAAGGGCATAGACGCAGATTCCTTAATTGATATAGAATGACATAAATCCATGTGATCTATTCATTCCATCACTAACAGTGTCAAAGGTCATGATGAGCTTATATTCTGAAACCTTTGTACGTTTCTCATATTTGAAGTTATATTTTAATACCAGTAATTCCATATCCATGATGCTATGACCGGGCAAACAAAAGTCTTTTGCCACAGGTAAATTCATTAATTTATCTGTGATTGTGTGGCGCTGATAATTCATCCTTGTTCTCCTTTTTGTTGCCGGTCTCCCCTCACTTGTCCCTCCCTCACTTGTCTTAGCTATTCCTGTGTCCTGTTGTGTGTAGAAATATGTGATTCTTCATTTTTGGCTTTACTCTTAGCCTGATGAAGACACCTGAGTAGTCTCGAAAGCTTTGAATTTGTTACCATATTTTCAGTTAGCCATTAAACGTTATCAACCACAGAGGACTGTCAAGTATAAATATTTTTCTATTCTTGTAATTGAAATTTATCATTTTATTGTTGTAGTAAAAGTTCATTTATTCTTGTTTGAAGTACATACATTTGCAATGGCCACGTAACAAGGCAATAACTCAATATTTTGTGCCTACACCCTCCTTGACCCTGGGCTTCAACAGCGCCAGTTGCTGCTCAGAAGTGTTAGATGCACAGATGAAAACAATCGCTGATGTGTTTGTGGGGTTCAGTAACGCCTGCTGTTCCCCTGCTGTGTGTCTGGCAAAAATTACTGCTGCTAACTACAACTTCAACTTCAAACGTCTCATACTAGGCCTCTGCCTACACCCTCCTTGACCCTGGGCTTCAACAGCGCTAGTTGCTGCTCAGAAGTGTTAGATGCACAGATGAAAACAATCGCTGATGTGTTTGTGGGGTTCAGTAACGCCTGCTGTTCCCCTGCTGTGTGTCTGGCAAAAATTACTGCTGCTAACTACAACTTCAACTTCAAACGTCTCATACTAGGCCTCTGCCTACACCCTCCTTGACCTGGGCTTCAACAGCGCTAGTTGCTGCTCAGAAGTGTTAGATGCACAGATGAAAACAATCGCTGATTGTTTGTGGGTTCAGTAACGCCTGCTGTTCCCCTGCTGTGTGTCTGGCAAAAATTACTGCTGCTAACTACAACTTCAACTTCAAACGTCTCATACTAGGCCTCTGCCTACACCCTCCTTGACCCTGGGCTTCAACAGCGCCAGTTGCTGCTCAGAAGTGTTAGATGCACAGATGAAAACAATCGCTGATGTGTTTGTGGGGTTCAGTAACGCCTGCTGTTCCCTGCTGTGTGTCCGGCAAAAATTACTGCTAGCTACCTAATCATGGTGAAAAAAACATGACATCTCAAAGTGTGTAGTGCTACACATAGATATGAGGCTACACCATGATTCTAAGCTGTAAACATTTGAAACGTCAACTTTCAAACCATAAAATGATTTGTCTTTGTCACAAATCTGTAACAAAATAATTGTGACATATTATTACAGATATGCACATGTCGAAAACAAATGCAAACACAAAAGCCTACTTATGCTATAGGATACTGATGGTCAACCTTGTCACTCCATAGCTTAGACAAATCCAACTCACATCATGATGACTCAAATACTGCAATGTTGGAAGTGCATAATGTGGGTTGAACTTTGGACAACTGCTGCAGTGCGAAGGTTATACTTCAGTGTTCTTGCCTTTGAAATAAAAGCATACAAGTAAATATAATAATCCAATGTTGATTAAGGGACGTGATGTACACCTGTAATATTGTGCAAACAATGCATGTAGGAATAGTCCTCTTCAACATTACTTATATTTGTGTCATTTTAAAAAATACATATTTGATTAGAAAGTTAACAGCCCATATCATAAAGGTCCTTCATGTAAACATGATAATCGCTAACAAAAATCATGCATTACCTTGGTAAAGTCAATAGTGCATAGTCACAATAGCAAAATATATACCTGTAAGTGGTGCTGAAAGAACGACAACTGATAGAATAGGTGAATGATATCTATTTATCAGACTGAATAGCGACACCTGTACAATGTCGATATAATACTGTACCTTAACAAAACAGCTGTGTCACACCTCACACGCATTTTTCTTGTAGCTTGTTATGTAATAGGGCACATGCGTGTATGTTTCATCATAGGTGCATGTTTACTGAGTAAAGCAGTCATGACAACGCCTTTGTGTTGTCGGTACGCTTGCGATGATGAACGATGCGCACCGTGAATGTTAGTCTGCGTCATAAGACGCACAGACGCTCCAATACCCAACGCGTCACAGCAGGAAGCCAGTCTGTGCGTCCAAACAAAGGCGCAAGCATACATGCACGTACCCTTTTATAAAGCTATATAAAAAAAAGGATGTAGTAGTAACGCACACTTTATTGAGGTACAGTATTACATCGCCATTCACCATCTGTGGCTATGCAGTGTCATCTATATATACCTTATCTATCCGTTGTCATGCTTGCAAGTCCACAGTCAGGCATAAATAGCTGTTTTCACTATGCACTTTTTAAAGGTTTTTTTTGTTAATATAAATGATTGCCACATATTATCAGTATTACATGATGGAAATTTTAGATATTTTTAAAAACTTTTTAGTGATATTATTCAGCAAATGAAAATGGTGTACATACTGTTACTTATCCATCATTAATGGATTCTGATATGTACTTGTATGCTTTTATTTAAAACCGTATAGCAGATTATTTAACCGATTTTTATTGTGGTTTGCATTGCTTTTCAACATGTTAATGTATGCGTTTATGTTTGTCAATTATTAATTTACATATATTTTTTAAAGTAAAATCATCATCTTATGGTACTAAAGGTTATATTTCTCTTGTTTGGAGTATAGACATTTTTAATTGACACGTAACAAGGAAAATACTTGATCTAGTATTTAAACATCCTCCTTGACCCTGGGCTCCAACACCGCCAGTTGTTGCTTGGAAGTGCTGTTAGCACAGTCTACACTTGCTCCTGTGTTACTGGGGTTCAGTAATGTCAGCTGTTCCCCTGCTGTGTGAACGGCAAAAAGTCCTGCTGCCTCCACCCTGTTCTCTTCTCATCCCTGGGTTACAACACCGCCAGTTGTTTCTCGGAAGTGCTGTTAGCACAGTCTACACTTGCTCCCGTGTTACTGGGGTTCAGTAATGTCAGCTGTTCCCCTGCTGTGTGAACGGCAAAAAGTCCTCCTGCCTCCACCATGTTCTCTTCTCATCCCTGGGTTACAACACCGCCAGTTGTTTCTCTGAAGTGCTGTTAGCACAGTCTACACTTGCTCCTGTGTTACTGGGTTCAGTAATGTCAGCTGTTCCCCTGCTGTGTGAACGGCAAAAAGTCCTGCTGCCTCCACCATGTTCTTTCCATCCCTGTTCCTTTCATCCTGGGTTACAACACCGCCAGTTGTTTCTCGGAAGTGCTGTTAGCACAGTCTACACTTGCTCGTGTTACTGGGTTCAGTAATGTCAGCTGTTCCCCTGCTGTGTGAACGGCAAAAAGTCTGCTGCCTCCACCATGTTCTCTTCTCATCCCTGGGTTACAACACCGCCAGTTGTTTCTCGGAAGTGCTGTTAGCACAGTTACACTTGCTCCGTGTTACTGGGGTTCAGTAATGTCAGCTGTTCCCCTGCTGTGTGAACGGCAAAAAGTCCTGCTGCCTCCACCATGTTCTCTTCTCATCCCTGGTTACAACACCGCCAGTTGTTTCTCGGAAGTGCTGTTAGCACAGTCTACACTTGCTCCTGTGTTACTGGGGTTCAGTAATGTCAGCTGTTCCCCTGCTGTGTGAACGGCAAAAAGTCCTGCTCCTTCCACCCTGTTTCTTCTCATCCTGGGTTACAACACCGCCAGTTGTTTCTCGGAAGTGCTGTTAGCACAGTTACACTTGCTCCTGTGTTACTGGGTTCAGTAATGTCAGCTGTTCCCTGCTGTGTGAACGGCAAAAGTCCTGCTGCCTCACCATGTTCCTTCTCATCCTGTTTCTTCATCCCTGGGTTACAACACCGCCAGTTGTTTCTCGGAAGTGCTGTTAGCACAGTCTACACTTGCTCCGTGTTACTGGGGTTCAGTAATGTCAGCTGTTCCCCTGCTGTGTGAACGGCAAAAAGTCCTGCTGCCTCCACCATGTTCTCTTCTCATCCTGGGTTACAACACCGCCAGTTGTTTCTCGGAAGTGCTGTTTAGCACAGTCTACACTTGCTCCCGTGTTACTGGGGTTCAGTAATGTCAGCTGTTCCCCTGCTGTGTGAACGGCAAAAAGTCCTGCTGCCTCCACCATGTTCTCTTCTCATCCCTGGGTTACAACACCGCCAGTTGTTTCTCGGAAGTGCTGTTAGCACAGTCTACACTTGCTCCTGTGTTACTGGGGTTCAGTAATGTCAGCTGTTCCCCTGCTGTGTGAACGGCAAAAAGTCCTGCTGCCTCCACCATGTTCTCTTCTCATCCCTTTCACCCTGGGTTACAACACCGCCAGTTGTTTCTCGGAAGTGCTGTTAGCACAGTCTACACTTGCTCCTGTGTTACTGGGGTTCAGTAATGTCAGCTGTTCCCCTGCTGTGTGAACGGCAAAAAGTCTGCTGCACTGTCTCCTCACCTGTTCTCTTCTCATCCCTGGGTTACAACACCGCCAGTTGTTTCTCGGAAGTGCTGTTAGCACAGTCTACACTTGCTCCTGTGTTACTGGGTTCAGTAATGTCAGCTGTTCCCTGCTGTGTGAACGGCAAAAAGTCCTGCTGCCTCCACCTGTTCTCTTCTCATCCTGGGTTACAACACGCCAGTTGTTTCTCGGAAGTGCTGTTAGCACAGTCTACACTTGCTCCGTGTTACTGGGGTTCAGTAATGTCAGCTGTTCCCTGCTGTGTGAACGGCAAAAAGTCCTGCTGCCTCCACCATGTTCTCTTCTCCCTGGGTTACAACACCGCCAGTTGTTTCTCGGAAGTGCTGTTAGCACAGTCTACACTTGCTCCGTGTTACTGGGGTTCAGTAATGTCAGCTGTTCCCCTGCTGTGTGAACGGCAAAAAGTCCTGCTGCTCCACCATGTTCTCTTCTCATCCCTGGGTTACAACACCGCCAGTTGTTTCTCGGAAGTGCTGTTAGCACAGTCTACACTTGCTCCGTGTTACTGGGTTCAGTAATGTCAGCTGTTCCCTGCTGTGTGAACGGCAAAAAGTCCTGCTGCCTCCACCATGTTCTCTTCTCATCCTGGGTTACAACACCGCCAGTTGTTTCTCGGAAGTGCTGTTAGCACAGTCTACACTTGCTCCTGTGTTACTGGGGTTCAGTAATGTCAGCTGTTCCCCTGCTGTGTGAACGGCAAAAAGTCCTGCTGCCTCCACCATGTTCTCTTCTCATCCCTGTCTTACAAACACCGCCAGTTGTTTCTCGGAATGCTGTTAGCACAGTCTACACTTGCTCCTGTGTTACTGGGGTTCAGTAATGTCAGCTGTTCCCCTGCTGTGTGAACGGCAAAAAGTCCTGCTGCCTCCACCATGTTCTCTTCTCATCCTGGGTTACAACACCGCCAGTTGTTTCTCGGAAGTGCTGTTAGCACAGTCTACACTTGCTCCCGTGTTACTGGGGTTCAGTAATGTCAGCTGTTCCCCTGCTGTGTGAACGGCAAAAAGTCCTGCTGCCTCCACCATGTTCTCTTCTCATCCCTGGGTTACACACCGCCAGTTGTTTCTCGGAAGTGCTGTTAGCACAGTCTACACTTGCTCCTGTGTTACTGGGGTTCAGTAATGTCAGCTGTTCCCTGCTGTGTGAACGGCAAAAAGTCCTGCTGCCTCCACCTGTTCTTCTCATCCTGGGTTACAACACCGCCAGTTGTTTCTCGGAAGTGCTGTTAGCACAGTCTACACTTGCTCCGTGTTACTGGGGTTCAGTAATGTCAGCTGTTCCCTGCTGTGTGAACGGCAAAAAGTCCTGCTGCCTCCACCATGTTCTCTTCTCATCCCTGGGTTACAACACCGCCAGTTGTTTCTCGGAAGTGCTGTTAGCACAGTCTACACTTGCTCCGTGTTACTGGGGTTCAGTAATGTCAGCTGTTCCCTGCTGTGTGAACGGCAAAAAGTCCTGCTGCTCCACCTGTTCTCTTCTCATCCCTGGGTTACAACACCGCCAGTTGTTTCTCGAAGTGCTGTTAGCACAGTCTACACTTGCTCCGTGTTACTGGGGTTCAGTAATGTCAGCTGTTCCCTGCTGTGTGAACGGCAAAGTCCTGCTGCTCACTTTCTCTTCTCTCCCTGGTTCAACCCGCCAGTTGTTCTCAGTCGTACCAGTCCACAAGTCTCGTTTACTGGGCAGTCCTGTTCCCTGCGTAACATATGTCCTGTGCCTCCTTTCTCTTTACCCCCGGGTTACACAGCAGTGTCTCGTTCTTTATGCCGTACCTTTGCTACCCATCGGGTTCAGTAGTCAGCTGTTCCCCATGCCTTTGGCCTGTGCCTCCATGTCGTATCCGGTTCAAACGCTGTGTCCTGGAGTGCTTTAGCACAGTCTCCTTGTCCTGTGTACTGGGTTCGTTGTGCTGTTTCCCTGCTGCTCGGGTCCGCAAGTCCTGCTCGTCTTCCTGTTTTTCTCACCCAGGGTTACAACAAGCAGAGACTCGAAGTGCGAAGACAGTTAACAAATGGGATTTGTTAACTGGGGTCAGTTATGTAGCGTTCCCCTCGTGGTGCCGGAAAAGTTCTGCTGCAGCTAACTGACCACAATGTGTATTTCTTTCGGACCAAAACGAGTATTCGTTTTACGAAAGTAGATGTCTGTCACAAAAATTATAAATGTGTGACTGGAGGTTCAGATAATGTAGACAGTTAGCTTGTGAACAAAAAGATCCTGCTGCCTCCACCATGTTCTCTTCTCATCCCTGGGTTACAACACCGCCAGTTGTTTCTCGGAAGTGCTGTTAGCACAGTCTACACTTGCTCCTGTGTTACTGGGGTTCAGTAATGTCAGCTGTTCCCCTGCTGTGTGAACGGCAAAAAGTCCTGCTGCCTCCACCATGTTCTCTTCTCATCCTGGGTTACAACACCGCCAGTTGTTTCTCGGAAGTGCTGTTAGCACAGTCTACACTTGCTCCTGTGTTACTGGGGTTCAGTAATGTCAGCTGTTCCCCTGCTGTGTGAACGGCAAAAAGTCCTGCTGCCTCCACCATGTCCTTCCATCCTGTTCTCTATCCCTGGGTTACAACACCGCCAGTTGTTTCTCGGAATGCTGTTAGCACAGTCTACACTTGCTCCTGTGTTACTGGGGTTCAGTAATGTCAGCTGTTCCCCTGCTGTGTGAACGGCAAAAAGTCTGCTGCCTCACCTGTTTTTCCATCCCTGGGTTACAACACCGCCATTGTTTCTCGAAGTGCTGTTAGCACAGTCACACTTGCTCCCGTTTACTGGGTTCAGTATGTCACTGTTCCCCTGCTGTGTGAACGGCAAAAGTCCTGCTGCCTCCACCTGTTCTCTTTCATCCTGGGTTACAACACCGCCAGTTGTTTCTCGAGTGCTGTAGCACAGTCTACACTTGCTCCTGTGTTACTGGGGTTCAGTAATGTCAGCTGTTCCCCTGCTGTGTGAACGGCAAAAAGTCCTGCTGCCTCCACCATGTTCTCTTCTCATCCCTGGGTTACAACACCGCCATGTTCTCGAAGTGTGTAGCAATTCACTTGCTCCCGGTTACTGGGGTCAGTAATGCCTGTTCCTGCTTGAACGCAAAAAGTCGCTCCTCACAGTTCTCTCTCTCCCTGTGTTACAACACGCGTGTTTCTCGAAGTTGTTCAAGCTTTCCCCCATTGGCTGCTGTGTGAACGGCAAAAAGTCCTGCTGCTCCACAGTTCTTCTCATCCCTTTCCAGCCAGTTTCTCTCTTTAACTCTCATTTTTTTCCCTGGGTTACCAACTCACCGCCCCCTAGTTGTTTCTCGGAAGTGCTGTTAGCACAGTCTACACTTGCTCCCGTGTTACTGGGTTCAGTAATGTCAGCTGTTCCCCTGCTGTGTGAACGGCAAAAAGTCCTGCTGCCTCCACAGTTTCTTCTATCAGTTACACACCGCCAGTTGTTTCTCGAAGGCTGTTACACGTCTACACTTGTCCGGTACTGGTCGATTCACTGTCCCTGGTGTGAAGGCAAAAGTCTGCTAGCCTCACCATGTTCCTTCCATCCCTGGTTACAACCGCCATTGTTCTCGGAAGTGCTGTTAGCACGCTACTGTCCGTTTATGGGTTCTAATGTCTCATGTCCCTGCTGGTGAACCGGCAAAAAGCCTGCTCCTCACTTGCAATCCTGGGTACCTTGTTCCATCGGGTTCTCCGTTACTGGTTCACACGCGCTTTGGTATGTGCCTCATGTCTGGATCCCGTTCCAGCAACGTACACTCGTCCTTGACTGCTTTGAGCAAGGCCTCATACCCTGTCCCAGTAACGTCAGCTGGTCCTCGGTTGTGCCATGGCTCTTTTC
Organism: Oophaga sylvatica; assembly: GCA_033576555.1. Lineage (NCBI taxonomy): Eukaryota > Metazoa > Chordata > Amphibia > Anura > Dendrobatidae > Oophaga > Oophaga sylvatica. The sequence continues at coordinate 234,564,467 of JARQOD010000006.1, read as the reverse complement.
CTTCTTGCTGTACCCTCCCGGTTCCAGCACAGTCCAGCTGGTCCTCGTTACTTTTCATTGGCTCTTGTACCTTCTGCTAACCCATCCGGGTTCCAGTACCGTCAGCTGGTTTCTCCGCAGTGCCTTTGGCCTAGGTGCCTCCATGTCGGTATCCGAGTTCCAGCAACGTCTGCTGGTCCTTGGTAGTGCTTTGGAGCACAGGTACCTCCTGCTTAGTAACCCTGTCCCAGTAACGTCAGCTGGTCCTCGGTTGTGCCATTGGCTCTTTTCCTTCTGCTGACCCTCCGGGTTCCAGCACAGTCAGCTGGTCCTCGTTACTTCCATTGGCTTTTGTACCATCACCAACAGGACAAAGAAGGTTAAGACAAACTACAAGATACAGAACAAGAGACAGAAGAACAATAAGCAGAAGATCAAAAAGCAGAAGAACATTAAGTATAAGACCAAAATGAAGAGCAAAATATATGCCTAAATTCTAAGCAGAAGAAGACTAAGCAGTGTATGGGGGTGAGTCCGTTCCTCCTCGTGGTGCCCCTGGAAAATGCCTGATGCTGCTGCAGGCTAAACTGAACGCGGACAAATACTGTTGTAATTAAAATCTTTCGTGACAGCAAGAACGGAAGGATGAAAATTCAGAGTTTTACAGATTACAAGTACAGGAATGTCTGTCACAAATAAGAATATGATGAAAAGGATGAATAGGAAGAAGAGAAGAAGTAGAATATGAAGAATAATAACTGTTTAATAAGAACAATATAAGTAATGTTAACAAAAAGATGAATAGCAAGAAGTTTTAGAAGATTAAGAAGGTGAAGATGAAGAATAATTTGATGAGAAAGATGATGCTGCTGAAAATTATGAAGGAGAAAGTGTGTGAAAAGTTAAAAAGGTGAAGACCATGGAAGTTGTGAAACAGACATATTTGACAAAATAGAAAAAAGGTTAACAACATTGTCAATTTGTTCGTCAATCCGAACGTATTTCCTAAAAAAAAAAAATTAATGCTATTCCATTGGATTGGGTCAAACATCTATGCCTTTAATGTCTCCTCAACCTCCCCCAATACATTCTACATTACTCTTTCTTGTTTTCCTTCATGTACAATTAACCAACAAGGCAAGAATGGGTTTTTTTTAATTTCGATATTTTGTTCCCATAGACTTACATGGGACTTCCGGTATCGGTATCGGGTATCGCCGATATTTTAGTGATATCGGCGATACCATTCCGATTCCGATACTTTAGGATATCGGAAAGTATCGCTCAACTCTACTCACGTGACATAAAGTTTTGAATCCAGCTATATTCTTATTGATTAAAAAGATGGGAGTGGAAAGGTGCAAAATGACGTATTTTTATTTTTTCATTCTATTTATACATTCTATACATACAGATCATGATTACACTGTTCTGATGCTCCAAGAAACATGCCCCCGGAAGAAGCAAGCAGTGAAAAGGCGCCAATCGGGTGTGACGGAAGCACAGCCCAGCCACACTGAGTCCTAAACCACCCGTGGTACACAGCTAATTGTGCGGCTCACCACACCACTGCTACCCAGGTAACGAATACTTGTGCATGTGCACATTATCCATAGAAACTGGTATATTGCAGTGAAGGTTTGGTTTTAGATGGGACTTGGTAGTGGGGATAATATGAAAGCACGAGCTTGAAATATTATGCACTTGCATATCCTAAAGCAATTCTTGCATTTACACCACCGTTTCATTCCTTTATATTTTTCTACTGGTCTTATTTATTTATTTACATATTTGCATAAACCATTGCCATTGTGTACAATTTAACCAGCAGATATGTATATACATATATATATATATGTATATATATATATATATATAATATATATATATATGTTAGGGTCTGCGGAACGCACACAAATATATGAGGTAGAGAGGTGCGTTCGCAGCCCGGGGTCCACCGTGCAGGCGGAACCTGCTGCTAGTAAAATGGCGAAAGTAGCGAACTCTGTTATCCCGCAGAGTCGCTAAAATAAACTCCGTAGCGCGTTGTGGCAGTAAGTGCGAACTCTGTTAATACCCAGAGCCGCTAACGGAAATGCCACAGCGCTATATGGCGATAGGTGCGAACTCACTTAGCTTCAGTGAGCTGCAAAGTAAAACGCTAGGGCGCTGTCTAGCGTCGAAAGCAAACCCTGTTATGTCACAGGGCCGCTGAGGAAAAGTGCTGTGTCCTGTCAGGCTCTCAGGTACACAGTTAAGTGCTAAGCGTACATAAGCGTGATCATGTGCTAATGTCCTCGCGGGAGTCACCCGCAATCTATGGCGTCTGAACGCCAGACCCTGAATACGGCAATCAAAACTCCTCACCGGTTACGCCGGTAATCTAGGGCATCTAGGACACCGACCCTGGCCAGCTACCATACCAAACTCCTCACCGATTAAGTCGGTATTCTAGTGGCTTATTTCAGCCGGGTCCCTAACCACACATACGCATGATCACACTGGCGCATAGCATACAATGGTTGATATTAGCGCATGGCGGCCCAGCCATGCTACCCTTTTATAGCAACAGCTACAGACCTTCCAGGAACAAGGACCAATGAGAAGCTGTTACAAACACACGTAGCTACATGACCTTCCTGGCGGACCAATAGGAGCCGCTGCAGCACCTGAACATGTGACCCCTGATCTCCAATGAGAGATCTCACTCTGGGCATGCTCGGATGGGAAAACGCAGGACTTTGTCTCAAAGACGACTGCTCCAGCACTGGCTATAATAGCAGATCCAGGAAAGGCAGCAGCAAGTCACTACACAGTAGAGGAGTGGGCAAGACGCCTGTACTGACGTCTCTGCTGAGCAGGCTCCACTGTGGCCGGAGATGAATGGGAGACCGCAGCGGGACGGGTTCGAGACTCCCCTTGTGTAGCAGCGGGAACTCGAACCCTAACATTACCCCCCCTTCTCTGGGCCTCACTGCGTTCAAAGGCAGCGATGTGCTGCGGAGCGTGAACATGCTCGGCAGGCTCCCAGGACCTATCCTCAGGCCCATAACCCCTCCAATCCACCAAATAAAATTTTTTGCCTCGTACCACCTTGCACCCAACAATGGCGTTCACCTCGTAGTCGTCCGAAGATGAACCCGACGTCCCGGCAGATGACTCAGGCAACCGGGAGATGACCATGGGTTTTAGGAGGGACACATGGAAGGTGTCGGAGATACCAAGGCGAGACGGAAGGGCCAAGCGGTAAACCACAGGGTTCACCTGCTCGAGAACCTTGAAGGGACCCAAATAGCGGGGTGCCAATTTAGTGGATTCCACCCGTAGCCTGATGTTTCGGGCGGAGAGCCACACTAGGTCGCCAGGAGAAAATGTCGGAGCGGGACGCCGATGAGCATCGGCAGAAGACCTCATCCTTTCCTTGGAAGCCTGAATGGCATCCTGGGTGCGGTCCCATATGTCCCGTGCTTCCACAGCCCAGTCTGCCACCCTGGAGTCAGCGGAAGCAACGGGCATGGGCACCGGTACCCGCGGATGCTGGCCGTAATTTAATAGGAATGGGGTCTGTCCGGTGGAGTCAGCCACAGCATTGTTTAGCGCAAACTCCGCCCACGGAAGCAGGGATGCCCAGTCATCCTGCCTGGCAGAGACAAAATGTCGCAAGTAGGTGACCAAGGTCTGCTTGGCCCTCTCTACCAACCCATTCGTCTCGGGATGATATGCAGAGGAGAGGTTCAATTCAATGCAGAGTAGATGACACAACTCTCTCCAGAACCGAGACGCAAATTGGGGACCTCGATCGCTGACAATCTTGTCTGGCATACCGTGTAGACGGAAGATGTGTCTAATAAATAATGCTGCCAAGGCCCGTGCGGAAGGTAACCGTGGTAGCGGCACTAAGTGCACCATTTTGGAGAAGTGGTCGGTGATCACCCTAATGATAGTGCAACACCGAGACTTGGGTAAGCCCACCACAAAGTCCATCCCGACCATCTCCCAGGGCCTGTCTGCCACCGGCAAAGGAAAAAGTAACCCAGCTGGCCGTTGTCGAGGGGACTTGTTCCTGGCGCAGGAGACACACGCCTGAACATACTCCCTGACGTCACGGACCATATGTGGCCACCAGTATGTCCTCGCCAATAGCTCAGTTGTCCTCTTTGCCCAAAGTGTCCACCCACCCTGGACGAGTGTGCCCAAGAGAGTACCTCCGGTCGCAAATTAGTGGGCACAAAAGTCTTGCCCGGAGGCACAGACTCTAGTGAAACCGGGGCTACAGTTCTCAGGCTTTCTTCAGGGACAATAAGCCGAGGCTCCTCATCCTCCTCCTCTGATGACACTAAGGAGCGAGAGAGAGCGTCGGCCCGAACATTCTTCTCACCGGAGAGAAAATGGAGGGTGAAATGGAACCGAGAGAAGAATAGGGACCATCTGGCCTGGTGAGAATTTAGCCGCTGAGCCGTTTGCAAATATACCAAGTTCTTGTGGTCGGTGAAGACTTGGAAGGGAAAACGAGCTCCCTCCAGAAGATGTCTCCACTCTGAGAAGGCCAATTTCATAGCCAGCAACTCCCTGTCCCCGATGGAATAATTCCTCTCTGCTGGTGTAAAGGTCTTAGAAAAGAAGAAGCAGGGATGCTTCCGACCTTGAGCATCCTTTTGATATAGGACTGTCCAGCACCAACAGAAGAGGCGTCCACCTCTAAAACAAACGGTTTATCAACATCAGGGCGATGTAATATGGGAGCACTGGCAAAATGCGACTTGATGGAAGAGAACGCCTTGGAGACCTCCTCAGACCACAACTTGGGATTTGCTCCCTTCTTGGTGAGGGCTACCAAGGAGCTACCAAAGTCGAGAAATGGGGAATGAACTGGCGATAATAATTAATGAACCCCATAAAGCGCTGCACCGCTTTAAGAGAATGGGGTTCTTGCCAGTCCATTACAGCCTGTAGTTTTGCAGGATCCATAGCCAATCCCTAGGCAGAGATGATATAGCCCAGAAAAGGTAAGGACTCCTGCTCAAACACACATTTCTCCAGCTTGGCATAGAGGGAGTTTGCCCGTAAGAGGTCGAAGACTTTGTTGACATCCCTCCGGTGAGAGTCTATATCTGGTGAAAAGATGAGAATATCATCCAGATAGACTACCACAGAGGTGGAGAGCATATCCCGGAAGATATCATTGACAAAGTCTTGGAAAACAGCGGGAGCATTACAGAGCCCGAAGGGCATCATTAGGTATTCGTAATGCCCATCCCTGGTATTAAAAGCTGTCTTCCACTCGTCCCCTCACGGATGCGAATTAGGTTATAGGCACCACGTAGATCAAGCTTGGTAAATACTCTTGCTCCTCGGAGCCTATCAAAGAGCTCAGAGATTAGGGGCAACGGGTACTTATTCTTGACGGTGATAGCGTTAAGACCCCTGTAGTCAATGCATGGACGTAATTCTCCGTTCTTCTTTTGCACAAAGAAGAACCCTGCCCCTGCTGGTGACACCGACTTCCTAATGAACCCTCTTGCCAGATTCTCCTGAATGTACTGGGACATGGCCTCCGTCTCAGGGAGCGAGAGGGGGTATACTCTCCCCCGAGGAGGTTCTGCTCCAGGCAAGTGATCAATAGAACAGTCGTAGGGGCGATGAGGTGGAAGAGTCTCCACCGCCTTCTTGGAGAAAATGTCGGCATATGCCCAATAACACTGAGGAAGAGAAGTGAGATCTACGGGTATCTCTGTGGTGGTGACCTGAACGCACTCCCTGATACACCTGCCTCTACATGAATCACCCCAACCCAGTATCCTCCCAGAGGACCACTCAATATGGGGAGAGTGGTAACGGAGCCAAGGTACTCCCAGCAACACCTCGTCTATTCCCTCGGGCAGGACAAGAAAAGAAATACTCTCCTGATGGGACGGGGACATAGATAAAGTGAGAGGGATCGTCTGGTGGTTGATTTGGGAGGGCAGAGTTGATCCATTCACTACTCGCACAGTCACCGGTTTGGCGAGCATCACCAGAGGTATAGTGTGGCGGAGAGCAAATGCAGAGGACATGAAATTCCCCTCGGCTCCGGAATCCACACAGAGCTGAGCGGAGAGCGTGGATGGACCTACTGTAATTGTCCCTTTAAAGAACCACTTGGTGGAAAATGCCGCAGTGTCTAGTGAACCTCCTCCCAAGGTCACTAGACGCGACCGTTTTCCCGACCGCTATGGACATTTGTTGGCATAGTGTCCTAACTGCTGGCAGATGTTACAGACCACGGGTACTCGAGCGGCCCGGGACTTAGGTCCCGCTCGAGAAACCTCCATGGCCTTATGGGAGTCGGGCGCCTGGCTGGAAGATACCAGAGGTCTGGCGAAGGTGGGAGCCAGCCGGAACCTCTGCCTACACTGGGACCGCTCCAACCTCCGCTCGTGAAAACGGAGGTCGATGCGGGTAGATACGGCGATAAGCTTCTCCAGTGTGGCGGGAATCTCCCTGGTAGCCAAAGCATCTTTAACATGATCAGCCAGTCCTCGCCAGTAGACTGGAATGAGTACTTTATCTGACCAGTCTAGCTCTGAGGCCAGAGTCCGAAACTGGACGGAAAACAGACTGACCAAAGACGAACCCTGTGCCAATGCCAGCAGTTGTAGCGCCGTATCGTGGGTGACCTGAGGTCCTAAAAAGACCTTTTTTAGAGCCTCCAGAAAACGAGGAACACTCCGCACCACACGGTCGTCACGCTCCCACAGCGGGGTGGCCCACTTCAATGCTCTGCCTGACAGAAGCGAAATTATAAAGCCCACTTGTGCCCGATCCGTGGGGAAACGTGCAGCCAGAAGCTCGAGTTGTATAGAGCACTGACTCACGAATCCCCGACATTGCTTGCTGTCACCAGCAAACTTGTCTGGAAGCGGGAGGTGGGATATTGTGGGGGCAGAGGTGGCAGTGGACACACTGGCTGCAGCCACGCTAGCAGCCTGAACAGTGACTGCGGTAACATCCACAGCTGAGGTTGTGCACTCAAGAGCCGCCAACCTACCCTCCAGCTGCTGGATGTCCCGTAGTAGACGCTGGTCATCCGCCATTTTACCAGCCAGACCCTGGCGCTAATATTATGATTAGGGTCTGCGGAACGCACTAAATATATGAGGTAGAGAGGTGCGTTCGCAGCCCGGGGTCCACCGTGCAGGCGGAACCTGCTGCTAGTAAAATGGCGAAAGTAGCGAACTCTGTTATCCCGCAGAGTCGCTAAAATAAACGCCGTAGCGCGTTGTGGCAGTAACTGCGAACTCTGTTAATACCCAGAGCTGCTAACGGAAATGCCACAGCGGTATATGGCGATAGGTGCGAACTCACTTAGCTTCAGTGAGCCGCAAAGTAAAACGCTAGGGCGCTGTCTAGTGTCGAAAGCAAACCCTGTTACGTCACAGGGCCGCTGAGGAAAAGTGCTGTGTCCTGTCAGGCTCTCAGGTACACAGTTAAGTGCTAAGCGTACATAACGCGTGATCATGTGCTAATGTCCTCGCGGGCGTCACCCGCAATCTATGGCGTCTGAACGCCAGACCCTGAATACGGCAATCAAAACTCCTCACCGGTTACGCCGGTAATCTAGGGCATCTAGGACACCGACCCTGGCCAGCTACCATACCAAACTCCTCACCGATTAAGTCGGTATTCTAGTGGCTTATTTCAGCCGGGTCCCTAACCACACATACGCATGATCACACTGGCGCATAGCATACAATGGTTGATATTAGCGCATGGCGGCCCAGCCATGCTACCCTTTTATAGCAACAGCCACAGGACCTTCAAGGAACAAGGACCAATGAGAAGCTGTTACAAACACACGTAGCTACATGACCTTCCTGGCGGACCAATAGGAGCCGCTGCAGCACCTGAACATGTGACCCCTGATCTCCAATGAGAGATCTCACTCTGGGCATGCTCAGATGGGAAAACGCAGGACTTTGTCTCAAATACGACTGCTCCAGCACTGACTATAATAGCAGATCCAGGAAAGGCAGCAGCAAGTCACTGCACAGTAGAGGAGTGGGCAAGACGCCTGGACTGACGTCTCTGCTGAGCAGGCTCCACTGCGGCCGGAGATGAATGGGAGACTGCAGCGGGACGGGTTCAAAACTCCCCTTGTGCAGCAGCGGGAACTCGAACCCTAACATATATATATACACCGTACAGACCAAAAGTTTGGACACACCTTCTCATTCAAAGATTTTTCTGTATTTTCATGACTATGAAAATTGTAGAATCACACTGAAGGCATCAAAACTATGAATTAACATATGTGGAATTATACATTACACTTTACAAAAAAGTGTGAAACAACTGAAAATATGTCTTATATTCTAGGTTCTTCAAAGTAGCCACCTTGTTGCTTTGATTACTGCTTTGCACGCAGAAAAGGTGAACGGATGGACTCTACATGCCTAATTCCCACCGTGAAGCATGGAGGAGGTGGTGTGATGGTGTGGAGGTGCTTTGCTGGTGACACTGTTGGGGATTTATTCAAAATTGAAGCGGTAAGCGGTCCAGGTCACCACAAACCACAAACCATCTCGATTGAGTTCAGGTCTAGTGACTGTGGAGGTCAGGTTATCTGGCATAGCACCTCAACACTCTCCTTCTTGGTCAAATAGCCCTTACACTGTCTGGAGGTGTGTTTGGGGTCATTGTCCTCTTGAAAAATAAATGATGGTCCAACTAAACACAAACCGGATGGAATAGCATGCTGCTGCACATTGCTGTGGTAGCCATGCTGGTTCAGTATGCCTTAAATTTTGAATAAATCCCCAACAGTGTCACCAGCAAAGCACCCCCACATCATCACACGAACCATCGCACGACCAGCTCTACCCTTTCCTAGTGTATTCTCACCCATCTCTGCAGACTGTGAGCCCTCGCGGGCAGGGTCCTCTCTCCTTCTGTACTTCTCCTTGTCTAGCACATGTTTATTGTACCTGTCTATATTTTTCCCTTTTCATATGTAAAGCGCCATGGAATAAATGGCGCTATATAAATGTATAATAATAATAATCACACCACCTCCTCCATGCTTCACTGTGGGAACCAGGCATGTAGAGTCCATCCGTTCACCTTTTCTGCGTGCAAAGCAGTAATCAAAGCAAAAGGTGGCTACTTTGAAGAACCTAGAATATAAGACATATTTTCAGTTGTTTCACACTTTTTTGTAAAGTGTAATGTATAATTCCACATGTGTTAATTCATAGTTTTGATGCCTTCAGTATGATTCTACAATTTTCATAGTCATGAAAATACAGAAAAATCTTTGAATGAGATGTGTCCAAACTTTTGGTCTGTACTGTATATACAGTTAGGTCCATAAATATTTGGACAGAGACAACATTTATCTAATTTTGGTTCTAGACATTACCACAATGAATTTGAAACAAAACAAATCAGATGCAGTTGAAGTTCAGACTTTCAGCTTTCATTTGAGGGTATCCACATTAAAATTGGATGAAGGGTTTAGGAGTTTCAGCTCCTTAACATGTGCCACCCTGTTTTTAAAGGGACCAAAAGTAATTGGACAAATGACTCCAAGGCTATTTCATGGACAGGTGTGGGCAATCCCTTTGTTATGTCATTCTCAATTAAGCAGATGAAAGGGCCGGAGTTGATTTGAGGTGTGGTGTTTGCATTTGGAAGGTTTTGCTGTGAAGGAAACATGCGGTCACAGGAGCTCTCCATGCAGGTGAAACAAGCCATCCTTAACCCCTCTCTGACATTAGACGTACTATCCCTTCCATAAAACCCGTGCCATTCTGCCCTTGGACGGGATAGTACGTCATAGGCGATCAGCTGCGCTCCTGAGGGGAGCGCAGCTAATCGCCGCCGGGTGTCAGCTGATTATCACAGCTGACACCCATGACTGTGTGTCAGGAGCAGTCACGGACCGCTCCCGGCACATTAACCCCTAGCACACCGCGATCAAACATGATCGCGGTGTACTGGGGGCACAGGGGATGATCGCGCAGGGTGGGGGCTCCCTGCGCGCCCCCCTGAGACCCTCAGACCAGCGCGATGTGATCGCGCTGTTCTGAGGGCTTCCTCCCTCCCAGGACCCGGATCCAAGATGGCGCCGGGGTCCTGGAGGGAGGCGGCTACCTCAGTGCCTGCCGAGAGCAGGCACTGAGAAGCCTGCATCTATGCCTGAGCGATTGCTGGTGTGACAGAGTGCTCTGCACACTGTCACACCAGCGATTTGATAAAATACAGTGATGTCCCACCCTGGGACAAAGTAAAAAAGTTAAAAAAATAAAAATAAACATGTTATAAAAAAAAATCCAAAATAAATTAAAAAAAAAAAAATATTCCCCAATAAATTCATTTCTTCCTGTAAATAAAAAAAAACAAAACAATAAAAGTACACATATTTGGTATCGCCGCGTCCATAACGACCCCCCCTATAAAACTGTCCCACTAGTTAACCCCTTTAGTGAACCCCTTAAAAAAAAAAAAAAAACAAAGCAAAAAATCAATGCTTTATCATCATACCGCCGAACAAAAAGTGGAATAACGCGAGATCAAAAAGACCGATATAAATAAACATGGTACCGCTGAAAACGTCATCTTGTCCCGCAAAAAACGAGCCGCGATACAGCATCATCAGCGAAAAAATAAAAAGTTATAGCTCGCAGAATAAAGCGATGCAAAAATAATTATTTTTTATATAAAATTGTTTTTATTCTATAAAAGCGACAAAACATAAAAAAATGATATAAATGAGGTATCGCCATAATCGTACTGACCGGAAGAATAAAACTGCTTTATCAATTTTACCACACGCGGAACAATAAAAACGCCTCCCCAAAAGAAATTCATGAATTGCTGATTTTTGTTCATTCTAACCTCCCAAAAATCGAAATAAAAAGCGATCAAAAAGTGTCACCTGCTCAAAAATGGTACAAATAAAAACGTCAACTCGTACCGCAAAAAATAAGACCTCACATGACTCTGTGGGCCAAAATATGCAAAAATTATAGCTCTCAAAATATGGCGATGCAAAAAACTATTTTTGCAATAAAAAGCGTCTTTTAGCGTGACAGCTGCGAATCATAAAAACCCACTATAAATAGTAAATCAAACCCCCCTTTATCACCCCCTTAGTTAGGGAAAAATAATAAAATTAAAAAATGTATTTATTTCCATTTTCCCATTAGGGTTAGGGTTAGGGTTGCGGCTAAAGTTAGGGTTAGGGTTGGCGCTAAAGTTAGGATTAGGGTTAGGGTTGGGATTAGGGGTGTGTTAGGGTTAGGTTTGTGGTTAGGGTTGGGACTAGGGTTAGGGGTGTGTTGGGGTTAGGGTTGGAGTTAGAATTGGGGGGTTTCCGCTGTTTAGGCACATCAGGGGCTCTCCAAATGTGACATGGCGTCTGATCTCAATTCCAGCCAATTCTGCGTTGAAAAAGTCAAACGGTGCTCCTTCACTTCTGAGCTCTGCCATGCGTCCAAACAGTAGTTTATCCCCACATATGGGGTATCAGCGTACTCTGGACCCAAGAGTTATTGTGAAATTTGTCCTATTTCTTCTGTTACCCTTGGGAAAATAAAAAACTGGGGGCGAAAATATCATTTTTGTAAAAAAAAATTATTTTTTTGTTTTTACGGCTGTACATTATAAACTTCTGTGAAGCACTTGGGGCTTCATAGCGCTCACCACACACCTAGATAAGTTTCTTGTGGGGTCTATTTTCCAAAATGGGGTCACTTGTTGGGGATTTCCACTGTTTAGGCGCATCAGGGGCTCTCCAAATGCGACATGACGCCCCCAGACCATTCCATCAAAGTCTGCAATCCAAAACATCACTACTTCCCTTCCGAGCCCCAACGTGTACCCATACAGTAGTTTTCTCCCACATATTGGGTATCAGCGTACTCAGGACAAATTGGGCAACAACTTTTGGGGTCCAATTTTCCTGTTACCCTTGTAAAAATAAAATATTGGGGCGAAAAAAACATTTTGCAAAAAAAAAAAAAATTTTTTATTTTTACGGCTGTGCGTTATAAACTTCTGTGAAGCACTTCGGGGTTCAAAGTGCTCACCACACATCTAGATAAGTTCCTTGTGGGGTCTTTTTTCCAAAATGGGGTCACTTGTGGGGGGTTTCCACTGTTTAGGCGCATCAGGGGCTCTCCAAATGCGACATGACGCACCCAGACCATTCCATCAAAGTCTGCAATCCAAAACGTCACTACTTCCCTTCCGAGCCCTGACGTGCGCCTATACAGTAGTTTTCTCCCACATATTGGGTATCAGCGTACTCAGGACAAATTGGACAACAACTTTTGGGGTCCAATTTCTCCTGTTACCCTTGTGAAAATAAAATATTGGGGGCGAAAAAATCATTTTTGTAAAAAAAAAAAAGATTTTTTATTTTTACGGCTGTGCGTTATAAACTTCTGTGAAGCACTTCGGGGTTCAAAGTGCTCACCACACATCTAGATAAGTTCCTTGTGGGGTCTATTTGCCAAAATGGGGTCACTTGTGGGGGGTTTCCACTGTTTAGGTGCATCAGGGGCTCTCCAAATGTGACATGACGCCCCAGACCATTCCATCAAAGTCTGCAATCCAAAACGTCACTACTTCCCTTCCGAGCCCGACGTGTGCCCATACAGTAGTTTTCGCCCACATATTGGGTATCAGTGTACTCAGGACAAATTGGACAACAACTTTTGCATTCCAATTTCTTCTGTTACCCTTGTGAAAATAAAATATTGGGGGCAAAAAAAATAATTTTTGTAAAAAAAAAAAAGATTTTTTTATTTTACGGCTGTACGTTATAAACTTTAGTGAAACACCTGGGGGTTCAAAGTTCTCAACACACATCTAGATAAGTTCCTTGAGGGGTCTAGTTTCCAAAATGGTGTCATTTATGGGGGTTTCCACTGTTTAGGCAGATCAGGAGCTCTCCAAACACGACATGGCGTCCAGCCAATTCTGCGTTGAAAAAGTCAGACGGCGCTCCTTCCCTTCCAAACTCTGCCATGCACCCAAACAGTGGTTTACCCCACATATGGGGTATCAGCGCACTCAGGACAAATTGCACAATAACTTTTGGAGTCTTGTTACCCTTGGAAAAATAAAAATTGGGGTGAAAAGATCATTTTTGTGGAAAAAATATGATTTTTAAATTTTACGGCTCTACGTTATAAACTTGTGTGAAGCACTTGGGGGTTCAAATTGCTCATCAAAAATCTAGATAAGTTCCTTAGGGGGTCTAGTTTCCCAAATGGGGTCATTTGTGGGGGGTTTCCACTGTTTAGGCACATCAGGGGTTCTCCAAATGCAACATGGCATCCAAACTCAATTCCAGCCAATTTTGGTTGGAAAAAGTCAAATGGTGCTCCTTCCATTCCGAGCTCTGCCGTGCGCCCAAACAGTGGTTCCCCCCACATATGGGGTATCAGCGTACTCAGGACAAATTGTACAACAACTTATGTGGTCCAATTTCTCCTGTTACCCTTGGGAAAATAAAAAATTAGTGACTAAAAGATAATTTTTGTGGGAAAAAAATAGGATTTTTTATTTTCATGCCCGGGCATTATAAACTTGTGTGAAGCACTTGGGGGTTCAAAGTGCTCACCAAAGATCTAGATAAGTTCCTTAGGGGGTCTAGTTTCCAAAATGGGGTCACTTGTGGGGGGTTTCCACTGTTTAGGCTCATCTGGGGCACTGCAAACGGAACATGACCCCCATTAACGTCTGCATTCCAAAACGTTACTACTTCCTTTCCAAGCCCTGCCGTGCGCCCAAACAGTTTCCCCTCCCACATATGGGGTATCAGCGTACTCAGGACAAATTGGACAACAACTTTTGGGGTCCAATTTCCTTGGGAAAATTCAAAAATTTGGGACTAAAAAATCATTTTTGTGAAAAATTGATTTTTTTTTTTTTTCACACCCAGGCTTTATAAACTTTTGTGAAACACTTGAGGGTTCAAAGTGCTCACAACAGATCTAGATAAGTACCTTAGGGGGTCTAGTTTCCAAAATGGTGTCACTTGTGGGGGGTTTCCACTGTTTAGGCGCATCAGGGGCTCTCCAAATGCGACATGACACACCCAGACCATTCCATCAAAGTCTGCAATCCAAAACGTCACTACTTCCCTTCCGAGCCCTGACGTGCGCCCATACAGTAGTTTTCTCCCACATATTGGGTATCAGCGTACTCAGGACAAATTGGACAACAACTTTTGGGGTCCAATTTCTCCTGTTACCCTTGTGAAAATAAAATATTGGGGGCGAAAAAATCATTTTTGTAAAAAAAAAAGATTTTTTATTTTTAGGCTGTGCGTTATAAACTTCTGTGAAGCACTTCGGGGTTCAAAGTGCTCACCACACATCTAGATAAGTTCCTTGTGGGGTCTATTTGCCAAAATGGGGTCACTTGTGGGGGGTTTCCACTGTTTAGGTGCATCAGGGGCTTTCCAAATGTGACATGACGCCCCCAGACCATTCCATCAAAGTCTGCAATCCAAAACGTCACTACTTCCCTTCCGAGCCCCGACGTGTGCCCATACAGTAGTTTTCGCCCACATATTGGGTATCAGTGTACTCAGGACAAATTGGACAACAACTTTTGCGTTCCAATTTCTTCTGTTACCCTTGTGAAAATAAAATATTGGGGGCGAAAAAATCATTTTTGTAAAAAAAAAAAAGATTTTTTATTTTACGGCTGTACGTTATAAACTTTAGTGAAACACCTGGGGGTTCAAAGTTCTCACCACACATCTAGATAAGTTCTTTGAGGGGTCTAGTTTCCAAAATGGTGTCATTTATGGGGGTTTCCACTGTTTAGGCAGATCAGGAGCTCTCCAAACACGACATGGCGTCCAGCCAATTCTGCGTTGAAAAAGTCAGACGGCGCTCCTTCCCTTCCAAACTCTGCCATGCACCCAAACAGTGGTTTACCCCCACATATGGGGTATCAGCGCACTCAGGACAAATTGCACAATAACTTTTGGAGTCTTGTTACCCTTGGAAAAATAAAAATTGGGGTGAAAAGATCATTTTTGTGGAAAAAATATGATTTTTAAATTTTACGGCTCTACGTTATAAACTTGTGTGAAGCACTTGGGGGTTCAAATTGCTCATCAAAAATCTAGATAAGTTCCTTAGGGGGTCTAGTTTCCCAAATGGGGTCATTTGTGGGGGGTTTCCACTGTTTAGGCACATCAGGGGCTCTCCAAATGCAACATGGCATCCAAACTCAATTCCAGCCAATTTTGGTTGGAAAAAGTCAAATGGTGCTCCTTCCATTCCGAGCTCTGCCGTGCGCCCAAACAGTGGTTCCCCCCCACATATGGGGTATCAGCGTACTCAGGACAAATTGTACAACAACTTATGTGGTCCAATTTCTCCTGTTACCCTTGGGAAAATAAAAAATTAGTGACTAAAATATAATTTTTGTGGGAAAAAAATAGGATTTTTTATTTTCATGCCCGGGCATTATAAACTTGTGTGAAGCACTTGGGGGTTCAAAGTGCTCACCAAAGATCTAGATAAGTTCCTTAGGGGGTCTAGTTTCCAAAATGGGGTCACTTGTGGGGGGTTTCCACTGTTTAGGCTCATCTGGGGCACTGCAAACGGAACATGACCCCCATTAACGTCTGCATTCCAAAACGTTACTACTTCCTTTCCAAGCCCTGCCGTGCGCCCAAACAGTTTCCCCCCCCCACATATGGGGTATCAGCGCACTCAGGACAAATTGGACAACAACTTTTGGGGTCCAATTTCCTTGGGAAAATTCAAAAATTTGGGACTAAAAAATCATTTTTGTGGAAAATTGATTTTTTTTTTTTCACACCCAGGCTTTATAAACTTTTGTGAAACACTTGAGGGTTCAAAGTGCTCACAACAGATCTAGATAAGTACCTTAGGGGGTCTAGTTTCCAAAATGGTGTCACTTGTGGGGGGTTTCCACTGTTTAGGCGCATCAGGGGCTCTCCAAACGCGACATGGCATCCAATTCAATTCCAGCCAATTTTAGTTTGAAAAAGTCAAACGTCGCTCCTTCCTTACGAGCTCTGCCGTGTGCCCAAACAGTGGTTTTCCCCCACATATGGGGTATTGGCGTACTCAGGAGAAATTGCATAACAACCTTATCTGTCCATTTTCTCCTTTTACCCTTGTGAAAATAAAAAAAATGTTTGTAAAAGATCATTTTTGTGGCTAAAAAGTAAAATATTCATTTTTTCCTTCCACGTTGCTTTAGTTACTGTGAAGCACCTGAAGGGTTAATAAACTTCTTGAATGTGGTTTTGAGTACCTTGAGGGGTGCAGTTTTTAGAATGGTGTCACTTTTGGGTATTTTCTGCCATATAACCCTCAAAGTGACTTCAAATGTGAGGTGGTCCCTAAAAAAAATGGCTTTGTAAATTTTGTTGTAAAAATGAGAAATCGCTGGTCAACTTTTAACCCTTATAACTTCCTAACAAAAAAAATTTGGGTTCCAAAATTGTGCTGATGTAAAGTAGACATGTGGGAAATGTTATTTCTTAACTGTTTTGTGTGATATATTTCTCTGTTTTAAGGGAATAAAAATTCAAAGTTTGAAAATTGCAAAATTTTAAAAATTTTCGCCATATTTGCGTTTTTTTCAAAAATAAACGCAAGTTATATCTAATAAATTTTACCACTAACATGAAGTACAATATGTCACGAGAAAACAATCTCAGAATCGCGAAGATCCGTTGAAGCGTTCCAGAGTTATAACCTCATAAAGAGACAGTGGTCAGAATTGTAAAAATTGGCCCGGTCATTAATGTGCAAACCACCCTTGGGGGTGAAGGGGTTAAGCTGCAAGAACAGAAAAAAACCCATCCAAGAAATTGCTACAACATTAGAAGTGGCAAAATCTACAATTTGGTACATCCTGAGAAAGAAAGAAAGCACTGGTGAACTCATCAATCCAAAAAGACCTGGGAGCCCACGGAAGACAACAGTGGTGGATGATCGCCGCATACTTTCTTTGGTGAAGAAGAACCCGTTCACAACATCAACTGAAGTCCAGAACACTCTCAGTGAAGTAGGTGTATCTGTCTCTAAGTCAACAGTAAAGAGAAGACTCCATGAAAGTAAATACAAAGGATTCACATCTAGATGCAAACCATTCATCAATTCCAAAAATAGACAGGCCAGAGTTAAATTTGCTGAAAAACACCTCCAGAAGCCAGCTCAGTTCTGGAAAAGTATTCTATGGACAGATGAGACAAAGATCAACCTGTACCAGAATGATGGGAAGCCAAAAGTTTGGAGAAGAAAGGGAACAGCACATGTTCCAAGGCACACCACATCCTCTGTAAAACATGGTGGAGGCAACGTGATGGCATGGGCATGCATGGCTTTCAATGGCACTGGGTCACTTGTGTTTATTGATGACATAACAGCAGACAAGAGTAGCCGGATGAATTCTGAAGTGTACCGGGATATACTTTCAGCCCAGATTCAGCCAAATGCTGCAAACTTGATTGGACGGCGCTTCATAGTACAGATGGATAATGACCCCAAGCATACAGCCAAAGCTACACAGGAGTTCATGAGTGCAAAAAAGTGGAACATTCTTAAATGGCCAAGTCAATCACCAGATCTTAACCCAATTGAGCATGCATTTCACTTGCTGAAATCCAGACTTAAGAGGGAAAGACCCACAAACAAGCAAGACCTGAAGGCTGCGGCTGTAAAGGCCTGGCAAAGCATTAAGAAGGAGGAAACCCAGCGTTTGGTGATGTCCATGGGTTCCAGACTTAAGGCAGTGATTGCCTCCAAAGGATTCGCCACAAAATATTGAAAATAAAAATATTTTGTTTGGGTTATGTTTATTTGTCCAATTACTTTTGACCTCCTAAAATGTGGAGTGTTTGTAAAGAAATGTGTACAATTCCTACATTTTCTAACACATATTTTTGTTCAACCCTTCAAATTAAACTTTACAATCTGCACTTGAATTCTGTTGTAGAGGTTTCATTTCAAATCCAATGTGGTGGCATGCAGAGCCCAACTAGCGAAAATTGTGTCACTGTCCAAATATTTCTGGCCCTGACTGTATATGGCGGTGGATGGTCTCCTGAGGGATCTCCTCCCAGACCTGGACTAAAGCATCAGCCAACTACTGGACAGTCTGTGGTGCAACGTTACGTTGGTGGATGGAGCGACACATGATGTCCCAGATGTGCTCAATCAGATTCAGGTCTGGGTAACAGGCAGGCCAGTCCATAGCTCCAATGCCTTCATCTTGCAGGAACTGTTGACACATTCCAGCCACATGAGGTCTGGCATTGTCCTGCATTAGGAGGAACCCAGGGCCAATCAAACCAGCATATGGTCTCAAAAGGGGTCTGAGAATCTCATCTCGGCACCTAATGGCAGTCAGGCTACCTCTGGTGAGCACAAGGAGGCTGTGCGGCCCTCCAAAGAAATGCCACCCCACACCATTACTGACCCACTACTAAACCGGTCATGCTGAAGGATGTTGCAGGCAATAGATCGCTCTCCTTGGCATCTTCAGACTCTGTCATGTCTGTCACATGTGCTCAGTGTGAACCTGCTTTCATCTGTGAAGAGCACAGGGCGCCAGTGGAGAATTTGCCAATCCTGGTGTGGCAAATGCCAAGCATCCTGCACAATGTTGGGCTGTGAGCACAACCCCCATCTGTGGACGTAGGGCACTCAAACCATCCTCATGGAGTCGGTTTCTAACCATTTGTGCAGACACATGCACATTTGTGTCCTGCTGGAGGTCATTTTTCAGGGCTCTGGCAGTGGTCCTCCTGTTCCTCCTTGCACAAAGGCTGAGGTAGCGGTCCTGCTGCTGGGTTGTTGCCCTCCTACGGCCCCCTCCACATCTCCTGGTGTACTAGCCTCTCTCCTGGTAGCGCCTCCAGCCTCTGGACACTACGCTGACAGACACAGCCAACCTTAATGCCACAGCTCGCATTGATGTGCCATCCTGGATGAGTTGCACTACCTGAGCCACTTGTGTGGGTTGTATAGTCCATCTCATGCAACCACTAGTGTGAAAGCACAACCAACATTCAAAAGTGACCAAAATATCAGCCTGAAAGCATTGGTACTGAGGTGTGGTCTGTGGTCCTCACCTGCAGAACCACTCCTTTATTTAGTGTGTCTTGATAATTGCCAATATTTTCTATCTGTTGTCTATTCCATTTGCACAACAGCATGTGAAATTGATTTTCAATCAGTGTTGCTTCCTAAGTGGACAGTTTGATTTCACAGAAGTTTGATTTACTTGGAGTTATATTCTGTTGTTTAAGTGTTCCCTTTATGGAGCAGTGTATATATATATATATATATATACATATATATATATACAATATATATATATGTATATATATATAATGTATATATATACAGTATACACACACACAGTTGTGCTCAAAAGTTTACATACCCCGGCAGAATTTTTGCTTTCTTGGCTTTTTTTCAGAGAATACGAATGATAACACCAAAACTTTTCTCCACTCATGGTTAGTGGCTGTGCGAATCCATTTATTGTCATACTACTGTGGTTTCTCTTTTTAAATCATAATAACAACCCAAAACATCCAAATGACCCTGATCAAAACTTTACATACCCCATTCCTTAATACAGTGTATTGCCCCCTCTAAAATCATGGTCAGCTTGAAATCTTTCGTGGTAGTTGTGGATAAGGTTCTTTATTTTCTCAGATGATTAAGCTGTCAACTCTTCTTGGCAAAAAGCCTCCAGTTCCTGTAAACTCCTAGGCTGTTTAGCATAAATTGTGCACTTGAGATCTCCCTAGAGTGACTCAATGATATTGAGGTCAGGAGACTGAGATGGCCACTCCAGAACCTTCACTTTGTTCTGCTGTAGCCATTTAGAGGTTGACTAGGCCTTTTGTTTTGTATCGTTGTCATGTTGGAACGTACAAGTACGTCCCATGCGCAGCTTCATGGTGGATGATTGCAAAATTGTCTCCAGTGTTTGCTGATAATGTGCTGCATTCCTTTTTCCTTCAACTTTGACCAAGTTTCCTGTGCCTTTGTAGCTCACACATCCCCAAAACATCAGTGATCCATCTCCATGCTTTACAGTAGGAATGCTGTTGCTCTCATCATAGGCCTTGTTGACTTCTCTCCAAATGTAAAGTTTATGGTTGTGGCCAGAAAGTTCAATTTTGGTTTCATCACTCCAAATTAACTTGTTCCAGAAGTTTTGAGGCTTGTCTCTGTGCTGTTTTGCATATTGTAGGTGAGATACTTTGGGGCTTTCTTCTGGTGACTCGACCATGCAGCCCATTTTTCTTCAATCAAGTGCCTCCTTATTCTGAATCTTGGAACAGCCACACTGCTAGTTTTCAGAAACTCCAGTATTTCACCTGATGTTATTTATGGGTTTTTCTTTGCATCCCAAACAATTTTCCTGGCAGTTGTGGATGAAATTTTTAATGGTCTACCTGACCGTAGTTTTGTTTTTATAGTGCCCCTGATTTTCCATTTGTTAATCACAGTTTGAATGCTGCTGACTGGCATCATAAATTCTTTGGATATCTTTTTGTATCCCTTTCCTGCTTATACTGTTCAACTACCTTTTCCCGTAGATCTATTGACAGCTCTTTTGCTTTCCCCATGACTCACAATCCAGAAACATCAGTGGCTGGATAAAAGATGCAAGAGTCTGTCTGGATCCCAGAAACTCACTCAGCTTTTATGCACACACTCTGATTACAAGCAAATAGGTCAAAGTTGAGCATGTTACCTTTAGTCGCCATTCAAACCTATTTGTGTCAACTTCTGTGCATGTTATCAGGCCAAAATCACCAGTATATGTGAACTTTTGATCAGGGTCATTTGGATGTTTTGGGTTGTCATTATGATTTAACCCCTTCCCGACCCATGACGCCGACGTCGGCGTCATGAAAACCTGTGCCATCCCGACCCATGACGCCGACGTAGGCGTCATGCTATAAATCATGTTACTGCGGGTCGGGGGTCCGGGGTCACTGAAAGGTCACCCGACCCGCAGTAACAGGACCCTTACTGCATCACCACAGGGGGGTTGGCTTAACCCCCACGTGGCCACGATCGCTCTGATTGGCTGTTAAAAGTGAAACTGCCAATCAGAGCGATTTGTAATATTTCACCAATGAAACTGGTGAAATATTACAATCCAGCCAGGGCCGATGCTGCAATAGCATCTGCCATAGCTGGAGACCGCGATCAGACCCCCCCCACACCATGTCACGGCGGTGATCGGACGCCGCCATCGAAATATGGCAGCGATCGGTCACCGCCGTCGCTGTCTGCTCCCCTGCTACTGCGATCACCCCCCTCCCCTTCCGATCCCCCCCTCACCTTCCGACGTCCCCTACTCACCTCTCCCGGTCCACCGATGTCCCTGGATCCGTCCCGGCGGCTGCCCGGGATTCTTCATGGGCGCCGCCATCTTGGAAAATGGCGGGCGCATGCGCAGTGCGCCCAACGGCCGGCGCATGCGCAGTGCGCCCTCCATTGTAAAAAAAAATATTTTGATCACTGTGATAAACTGTCACAGTGATCAAAATAAAAAAAAGTAAATGAACCCCCCCCGTCATAGGTAGGGACAAATAATAAAAAAAAGAATTTTTTTTTTTTTTCCTAGCAGATTTTGCTGCTGATCCGCAGCTGATTTTGCTGCGGATCCACGGCGGATACCGCGGCTGATCCGCGGCGGATTTCGCGGCGGATTTCGCTGAGGATCCGCTGCGGATATCGCTGCTGATCCGCGGCTGATTTCGCTGCTGATCCGCGGCGGATTTCGCTGCTGATCCGCGGCGGATTTCGCTGCGGATCCGCGGCTGATTTCGCTGCGGATCCGCGGCTGATTTCGCTGCTGATCCGCGGCGGATTTCACTGCTGATCCGCAACTGATTTTGCTGCTGATTCGCGGCGGATCCGCTGCGGATTTCGCTGCTGATCCGCGGCGGATTTCTCTGCTGATCCGCGGCGGATTTCGCTGCTGATCCGCGACGGATTTCGCTGCGGATCCGCTACTGATTTCGCTGCGGATCCGCTACTGATTTCGCTGCGGATCCGCTACTGATTTCGCTGCGGATCCGCGACTGATTTTGCTGCGGATGATTTCCTCGCGGCGGATTTTGCTGCTGATCCGCGGCGGATTTTGTTGCTGATCCGCAACTGATTTTGCTGCGGATCCGCGGCTGATTATCTGCTGATTCATCTGCGCTAGCGGGTATAGCATAACGCTACGTGTTGAACGGGCTGGTAAAACGCAATATGAACCCAGCCTTAGGGTTAGAACTAGGGTTAGGGTTAGCATTAGGGTTAAGGTTAGAATTAGGGTTAGGGTTGGAATTAGGGTTAGGGTTGGAATTAGGGTTAGGCTTGTAGTTAGGTTTATGGTTAGAGTTGGGATTAGGGTTAGGGGTGTGTTGGGGTTAGGGTTATGATTAGGGTTTGTATTAGGGTTAGGTGTGTGTAGGGGTTAGGGTTGGGGTTAGGGGTGTGTTGGGGTTAGGGTTGGAGTTAGAATTGAGGGGTTTCCACTATTTAGGCACATCAGGGGGTCTCCATACACGACATGGCGCCACCATTGATTCCTGCAAATTTTGCGTTCAAAAAGTCAAACAATGCTCTCTTTATTCCAAGCCCCGACGTATGCCCAAACAGTGGTTTATCCCCACATATGAGGTATCAGCGTACTCGGGAAAAATTGCACAACAACTTTGGGGGTTCTAATTTCTCCTGTTAACATTGGGAAAAAAAATTGGGGACTAAAAATTATTTTTGTGGAAAAAAAATGATTTTATATTTTCACGGCTCTGCGTTATAAACTTCTGTGAAGGACTTGGAGATTCAAAGTGCTTATCACACATCTATAGGAGTTCCTTGGGGGATCTAGTTTCCAAAATGGGGTCACTTGTGGGGAGTTTCTACTGTTTAGGCACATCAGGGACTCTGCAAACGTAACATGACGCCCGAAGACCATTCCATCAAGTGGGCATTTCAAAACGTCACTACTTCCCATTCGAGCCCCGACGTGTGCCCATACAGTAGTTTTCTCCCACATATGGGATATCAGCATACTCAGGACAAATTGGAAAACAACTTTTGGGGTCTAATTTCTCATGTTACCCTTGGGAAAATAAAAAAATTAGGGACTAAAAGATCCTGATTGTGGAAAAATATGATTTTTTTATTTTCATGCCCGGGCGTTATAAACTTCTGTGTAGCCCTTGGGGGTTCAAAGTGCTCACCACACATCTAGATAAGTTCTTTGCAGGGTCTAGTTTCCTAAATGGGGTCACTTGTGGGAGTTTCTACTGTTTAGGCACATCAGGGGCTCTGCAAACGTAACAAGATGCCCGCAGACCATTCCATCAAGTCGGCATTTCAAAGCGTCACCACATCCCTTCCGAGCCCTGACGTGTGCCCAAACAGTGGTTCCCCCCCACATATGGGGTACTAGCGTACTCAGGACAAACTGGACAACAACTTTTGGGGTCCAATTTCTCCTGTAACCATTGTGAAAATAAAAAATAGTGGGCTAAAAAATCATTTTTGAGAAAAAAATGATTTTTTATTTTCACAGCTCTGCGTTATAAACTTCTGTGAAGCACCTGGGGGTTCAAAGTTCTCACTATGCATCTAGATAAGTTCCTTAGGGCGTCTAGTTTCCAAAATGGGGTCACTTGTGGGGGAGCTCCAATGTTTAGGCACACAGGGACTCTCCAAATGCGACATGGCAATCGCTAAATATTCCAGCATATTTTCCATTCAAAAAGTCAAATGGCGCTCCTTCCCTTCTGAGCCCTGCCGTGCGCCCAAACAGTGGTTTATGACCACATATGAGGTATCTGTGTACTCAGGAGAAATTGCCCAACAAATTTTAGGATCCAATTTATACTGTTGCCCATGTGAAAATGAAAAAAACTGAGGCTAAAAGAAAATTTTTGTGAAAAAAAAGTACTTTCTTTTTTTTACGGATCAATTTGTGAAGCACCTGGAGGTTCAAAGTGCTCACTATGCATCTAGATAAGTTCCTTAGGGGGTCTAGTTTCCAAAATGGGGTCACTTCTGGGGGAGCTCCAATGTTTAGGCACACAGGGACTCTCCAAATGCGAAATGGCAACCGCTAAATATTCCAGCATATTTTCCATTCAAAAAGTCAAATGGCGCTCCTTCCCTTCTGAGCCCTGCCGTGCGCCCAAACAGTGGTTTATGACCACATGTGAAGTATCTATGTACTCAGGAGAAATTGCCCAACAAATTTTAGGATCCAATTTATACTGTTGCCCATGTGAAAATGAAAAAAACTGAGGCTAAAAGAAAATTTTTGTGAAAAAAAAAGTACTCTCTTTTTTTTACGGATCAATTTGTGAAGCACCTGGAGGTTCAAAGTGCTCACTATGCATCTAGATAAGTTCCTTAGGGGGTCTAGTTTCCAAAATGGGGTCACTTGTGGGGGAGCTCCAATGTTTAGGCACACAGGGACTCTCCAAATGCGACATGGCAACCGCTAAATATTCCAGCATATTTTCCATTCAAAAAGTCAAATGGCGCTCCTTCCCTTCTGAGCCCTGCCGTGCGCCAAACAGTGGTTTATGACCACATATGAGGTATCTGTGTACTCAGGAGAAATTGCCAACAAATTTTAGGATCCAATTTATACTGTTGCCCATGTGAAAATGAAAAAAACTGAGGCTAAAAGAAAATTTTTGTGAAAAAAAAAGTACTTTCTTTTTTTTACGGATCAATTTGTGAAGCACCTGGAGGTTCAAAGTGCTCACTATGCATCTAGATAAGTTCCTTAGGGGGTCTAGTTTCCAAAATGGGGTCACTTGTGGGGGAGCTCCAATGTTTAGGCACACAGGGACTCTCCAAATGCGACATGGCAACCGCTAAATATTCCAGCATATTTTCCATTCAAAAAGTCAAATGGCGCTCCTTCCCTTCTGAGCCCTGCCGTGCGCCCAAACAGTGGTTTATGACCACATATGAGGTATCTGTGTACTCAGGAGAAATTGCCCAACAAATTTTAGGATCCAATTTATACTGTTGCCCATGTGAAAATGAAAAAAACTGAGGCTAAAAGAAAATTTTTGTGAAAAAAAAGTACTTTCTTTTTTTTACGGATCAATTTGTGAAGCAACTGGGGGTTCAAAGTGCTCACTATGCATCTAGATAAGTTACTTAGGGGGTCTAGTTTCCAAAATGGGGTCACTTGTGGGGGAGCTCCAATGTTTAGGCACACAGGGACTCTCCAAATGCGACATGGCAACCGCTAAATATTCCAGCATATTTTCCATTCAAAAAGTCAAATGGTGCTCCTTCCCTTCTGAGCCCTGCCGTGCGCCCAAACAGTGGTTTATGACCACATATGAGGTATCTGTGTACTCAGGAGAAATTGCCCAACAAATTTTAGGATCCAATTTATACTGTTGCCCATGTGAAAATGAAAAAATTGATGCTAAAAGAAAATTTTTGTTGGAAAAATTAAAATGTCCATTTTTTCCTTCCACGTTGCTTTAGTTCCTGTGAAGCACCTGAAGGGTTAATAATCTTCTTGAATGTAGTTTTGAGTAGCTTGAGGGGTGCAGTTTTTATAAAGGTGTCACTTTTGGGTATTTTCTGCCATATAGACCCCTCAAAGTGACTTCAAATGTGAGGTGGTCCCTAAAAAAAATGATTTTGTAAATTTTGATGTAAAAAGGAGAAATCGCTGGTCAACTTTTAACCCTTATAACTTCCTAACAAAAAAAAATGTTGTTCCCAAAATTGTGCTGATGTAAAGTAGACATGTGGGAAATGTTATTTATTAACTATTTTGTGCCACATAACTCTCTGGTTTAACAGAATAAAAATTAAAAATTTGAAAATTACAAAATTTTCAGAATTTTCGCGAAATTTCCATTTTTTTCACAAATAAACGCAAAAATTATCGACCTTAATTTACCACTAACATGAAGCCCAATATGTCACGAAAAAACAATCTCAGAATCGCTAGGATCCGTTGAAGCGTTCCTGAGTTATTACCTCATAAAGGGACACTGGTCAGAATTGCAAAAAATGGCAAGGTCTTTAAGGTCAAAATAGGCTGGGTCATGAAGGGGTTAAAAGAGAAAACACAGTAGTTTGACAATAAATGGCTTCACCCAACCTCTAACCATGAGTGAAGAAAAAGTTTTGGTGTTATTCATAATCTTTGAAAAAAGGTCAAGAAAGCAAAATTCTGCCGAGTATGTAAACTTTTGAGTTCAACTGTACATATATATTATATATATTATATATATATATACTATTATATATATATATATAACACAGTATATATATATATATATATATATATATATACATACCCACAGGTGCATCTCGCAAAATTAGAATATCATTAAAAAGTTAATTTATTTCATTTCTTCAATACAAAAAGTGAAACTCGTGTGATATATAGAGTCATTACATACAGAGTGATCTATTTCAAGTGTACTTTTGTTAATGTTGATGATTATGGCTTACAGCCTATAAAAACCCAAAAGTCATTATCTCAGTGATATCTAATGTTACATGAGAAACATAAAACTGGAGGGAGCATAAGGGTCCAAATGAAGGCTCTCCTGTTACTGACTAAGCTTATCGTGTGAAAATAAAAGCTCAAACCTGATATGATGCTGATGAAGCCAGAGAAATATGTATGCAGACACAGTTACCAATGAAGCAGCAAAAAGGGCGAGAGTCGAGAGTCTAGTATCATTGTAGACCAGGACCTCAATGGCACCTGTCACTCCTGATATTCTTGAATTCCCACAGAAGTAGAAGGGGTGGGAGATTGAGGGAGCCCAATTGACTGTGGAAGGTCTGAGGAAAAAGGGTGGGAAATTTTTCTTCTCTTCTCAATGATGGCTCGGGTAACCCATGGACTAACACATGTGTCAAAAAACAGCTTAGTTTGTTACTTGGTGGACAAGGTATGGGTGGCGTCAGGGTTCAGTAGCCAGATGGCCAGGTACACCCTGTCTTGCATGACGTATGCCGGACACAATGTAGAAAAACTGTAAAGGCCCAACAGAAACACAAACCTTTTCCACTCTATTGTTTTAGATATTTCAGGTTTACTATATACAGCTAACACAAATGCAGCATGATAGCATGGATTGCAATGTACAAGCCTTGCATAATGGATTAAACAGTGTGCATAAACAGATGTATTCTTCTATTCCAGACTCTGAATCAGTGTCAGGAGCATACAATCTCAAGCCGGGAGACTAGGTGGTCCCGAAAGGTCACTTGAAAAAACCCACTTGGATACACACATCCACTGTAAAAGAGTCACACCACCAGCAGAATAATAATCTTTTTGTCATAGACATGTGTAAGTCATCTAGGGACTGTTGGACTTACATTCACAGTCTTGTGAGTTCTAATATTTCAAGGGTCTAAGCGGGGTGGCTCTCAGTGCTCATACATACTATTATTATTTTGTTTGTTGGTATATGCAAGCATAAAAGAGCTAATGTGTGTTATACCCAAAGTAATTGAGACCATGTGTAAAGGAAACCTTGTCAAAGAATCCCTGATTGTATATTGCGGGCCAAGATGAGAAGAGATCCAGTGCTGTAATGCAATTATACATCTTCAGGTAGAGAACTGAGGGGAAGCAGGTATAAAAGTCCAGAGGACACAACTAGTGCGCTACTATATACCTATGAAAATACCCATAATTAGTCTTAAAAGTTGAGTAAATGTGACAGAATAGATTCCGTTTTGTGACTGTGGTATCTATCTTGTCTTGTCACCCCTTTATCATAGTGATCAAGTTACACTGATGAGCAGAGAAGTTTCACATTTCTATTAATGCCCCAAAGATCCTATTGTTTCATAGTTCAAAGGAACTTTTCCTTAGTCTGCGACACTATTTAAAGTGACTGTGTAAGCTAATAAACCATAAATCCGAGGTACACCATGCAAATCTGTGCTGTATTGATTTCCCGAGAACTTGTAAAACAGATTTTATTGATCTGGAGTTCGAAAGGCTTAGAAGAGAGTGTATTTCGTTCACAACACTGAACAGTTCAAATTAGACATGAGCAGACTTGGCAAAATTCAAATTCAACTGTTTGCTTGGATATTACTGAGAAATTTGATTCACTGCAGTTATTCTCTGCTAATTAAATGTTTCCTATTAAACTATGAGGTCTGCCCAGATCTCGGAGCATAATAAATGTAAGATATAAAAGGGAAAAAAAAAACATGCTCACCTCACTACTCACCTCTCCGGATGCCCAGCTGCTCCGTTTCCAATGTTCAGTCCTGCCTGCCTTCATCATGCTGCATCTCCAGTCTCGTGTTTAATTGAGGCTACTGAGGAGGCCAGGGAGTTCACCGTGCATGAGCATTGGACTCTGGGGCTTGCTCGCAGCCAAAAGCACCATCTGAGAGTGAACAACTAGCTTGAATATGGTGTGGCAGAGTACTGAACAGGAAGTAAGAAGCAGCGTGGGTATTTGGAGGGGTGAGCATCTGACAAAAGGTTAAAATGAAAAACTTACACTCATCTGACTGCTCACCTTTCCATTCAATTCCGTTGCTCCCTGCCTGGATAGGTCCTCCACAACTCCCGTCACTCCTCATCCTGGCTGGTGTTCACTATGCGCTGATGATTCTGGTTGTAAGTACCAGCCCGATGGTCACTCTTGGCCAGGACTTCTGAACACAAGTAGGTTCCAGAGCATGTGTAGTGAACTCTGAGGTTTGTTCACAATCAGAAGCCCTAGCATGGATTAACATCAGGCCAGAGATGTGGTGCAATAGTGATGTACTAAAAAGTAAAACGGGTAGTGAGCAGTAAGGATGGCCTGAAAAGTGAGTGGTAAGGTGAGTTATTGTTTTTTCTTTTAATCTTTGCCTGCCCTCTTTAGCAAGATGGTGACTGCAGTAGACCACCATTTTGCTATTTCACATGCAGCAAATTACAAAAAAATCCATATTTTCCAGAATGCTTATTTACAAAAAATTTGACTTGAATTCAATTCCACTTGATGAAGTAACCCATCTCCAGTGGGCACGCAATATTTATTCATCCTCAGATTTGAACACATGAAGATACAGTGTCTTGCGAAAGTATTTGGTTCCCTGGAACTTTTCAATCTTTTCCCACATATCATGCTTCAAACATAAAGATACCAAATGTTAATTTTTGGTGAAGAATCAACAAGTGGGACACAATTGTGAAGTTGAACGAAATTTATTGGTTATTTTAAATTTTTGTGGAAATACAAAAACTGAAAAGTGGGGCGTGCAATATTATTCGGCACACCTTTAACTTAATACTTTGTAGCGCCACCTTTTGCTGCGATTACAGCTGCAAGTCACTTGGGGTATGTCTCTATCAGTTTTGAACATCGAGAGACTGAAATCCTTGCCCATTCTTCCTTGGCAAACAGCTCGAGCTCAGTGAAGTTGGATGGAGATCATTTGAAAACAGCAGTTTCCAGCTCTTACCACATATTCTAGATTGGATTCAGGTCTGGACTTTGACTTGGCCATTCTAACACCTGGATATGTTTATTTGTGAACCATTCCATTGTAGATATGGCTTTATGGTTGGGATCATTGTCTTGTTGGAAGACAAATCTCCGTCCCAGTCTCAGGTCTTTTGCAGACTCCAACAGGTTTTCTTCAAGAATGGTCCTGTATGTGGCACCATCCATCCTCCCATCAATTTTATCCATCTTCCCTGTCCATGCTGAAGAAAATCAGGCCCAAACCATGATGCTGCCACCATCATGTTTGACAGTGGGGATGGTGTGTTCAGGGTGATGAGCTGTGTTGCCTTTTCGCCAAACATATCGTTTGCATTGTTGCCAAAAAGTTTGATTTTGGTTTCATCTGACCAGAGCATCTTCTTCCTCATGTATGGTGCGTCTCCCAGGTGGCATGTTGAAAACTTTAACCCCTTCACCCCCAAGGGTGGTTTGCACGTTAATGACCGGGCCAATTTTTACAATTCTGACCACTGTCTCTTTATGAGGTTATAACTCTGGAACGCTTCAACGGATCTTCGCGATTCTGAGATTGTTTTCTCGTGACATATTGTAATTCACGTTAGAAGTAAAATTTCTTCGATATAACTTGCGTTTATTTTTGAAAAAAACGCAAATATGGCGAAAATTTTTAAAATTTTGCAATTTTCAAACTTTGAATTTTTATTCCCTTAAAACAGAGAAATATGTCGCACAAAATAGTTAATAAATAACATTTCCCACATGTCTACTTTACATCAGCACAATTTTGGAACCAAAATTTTTTTTTGTTAGGAAGTTATAAGGGTTAAAAGTTGACCAGCGATTTCTCATTTTTACAACAAAATTTACAAAGCCATTTTTTTTAGGGACCACCTCTCATTTGAAGTCACTTTGAGGGGTCTATATGGCAGAAAATACCCAAAAGTGACACCATTCTAAAAACTGCACCCTCAAGGTACTCAAAACCACATTCAAGAAGATTATTAACCCTTCAGGTGCTTCACAGGAACTAAAGCAACGTGGAAGGAAAAAATGAATATTTAACTTTTTAGCCACAAAAATGATCTTTTACAAACTTTTTTTTATTTTCACAAGGGTAAAAGGAGAAAATGGGCAGATAAGGTTGTTATGTAATTTCTCCTGAGTACGCCAATACCCAATATGTGGGGGAAAACCACTGTTTGGGCACACGGCAGAGCTCGTAAGGGAAGGAGCGCCGTTTGACTTTTTCAAACTAAAATTGGCTGGAATTGAGATTGGACGCCATGTCGTGTTTGGAGAGCCCCTGATGCGCCTAAACAGTGGAAACCCCACAAGTGACACCATTTTGGAAACTAGACCCCCTAAGGTACTTATCTAGATCTGTTGTGAGCACTTTGAACTCCAAGTGTTTCACAAAAGCTTATAATGCCTGGGTGTGAAAAAAAAAAAAACAATTTTCCACAAAAATGATTTTTTAGTCCCAAATTTTTGAATTTTCCCAAGGAAATTGGACCCCAAAAGTTGTTGTCCAATTTGTCCTAAGTACGCTGATACCCCATATGTGGGGGGGGGGAACTGTTTGGGTGCACGGCAGGGCTTGGAAAGGAAGTAGTAACGTTTTGGAATGCAGACGTTGATGGGGGTCATGTTCCGTTTGCAGTGCCCCAGATGAGCCTAAACAGTGGAAACCCCCCACAAGTGACCCCATTTTGGAAACTATACCCCCTAAGGAACTTATCTAGATCTTTGGTGAGCACTTTGAACCCCCAAGTGCTTCACACAAGTTTATAATGCCCGGGCATGAAAATAAAAAATCCTATTTTTTTCCCACAAAAATTATATTTTAGTCACTAATTTTCTATTTTCTCAAGGGTAACAGGAGAAATTGGACCACATAAGTTGTTGTACAATTTGTCCTGAGTACGCTGATACCCCATATGTGGGTGGGAACCACTGTTTGGGCGCACGGCAGAGCTCGGAATGGAAGGAGCACCATTTGACTTTTTCCAACCAAAATTGGCTGGAATTGAGATTGGATGCCATGTTGCATTTGGAGAGCCCTGATATGCCTAAACAGTGGAAACCCCCCACAAATGACCCCATTTTGGAAACTAGACCCCTAAGGAACTTTTCTAGATCTTTGGTGAGCAATTTGAACCCCAAGTGCTTCACACAAGTTTATAACGTAGAGCCGTAAAATTTAAAAATCATATTTTTTCCCCAAAAATGATCTTTTCACCCAATTTTTATTTTTCCAAGGGTAACAAGACTCCAAAAGTTATTGTGCAATTTGTCCTGAGTGCGCTGATACCCCATATGTGGGGGTAAACCACTGTTTGGGTGCATGGCAGAGTTTGGAAGGGAAGGAGCGCCGTCTGACTTTTTCAACGCAGAATTGGCTGGACGCCATGTCGTGTTTGGAGAGCTCCTGATCTCCCTAAACAGTGGAAACCCCCATAAATTACGCCATTTTGGAAACTAGACCCCTCAAGGAACTTATCTAGATGTGTGGTGAGAACTTTTAACCCCAGGTGTTTCACTAAAGTTTATAACGTACAGCCGTAAAATAAAAAATCTTTTTTTTTTTTTACAAAAATGATTTTTTCGTCCCAATATTTTATTTTCACAAGGGTAACAGAAGAAATTGGAACCCAAAAGTTGTTGTCCAATTTGTCCTGAGTACGCTGATACCCAATATGTGGGAGAAAACTACTGTATGGGCGCACGTCAGGGCTCGGAAGGGAAGTAGTGACGTTTTGGATTGCAGACTTTGATGGAATGGTCTGGGGGCGTCATGTCACATTTGGAGAGCCCCTGATGCACCTATACAGTGGAAACCCCCACAAGTGACCCCTTTTTGGCAAATATACCCCACAAGGAACTTATCTAGATGTGTGGTGAGCACTTTGAACCCCGAAGTGCTTCACAGAAGTTTATAACGTACAGCCGTAAAAATAAAAAATCTTTTTTTTTTTTTACAAAAATGATTTTTTCACCCCCAATATTTTATTTTCACAAGGGTAACAGAAGAAATTGGAACCCAAAGTTGTTGTCCAATTTGTCCCGAGTACGCTGATACCCAATATGTGGGAGAAAACTACTGTATGGGCGCACGTCAGGGCTCGGAAGGGAAGTAGTGACGTTTTGGATTGCAGACTTTGATGGAATGGTCTGGGGGCGTCATGTCGCATTTGGAGAGCCCCTGATGCGCCTAAACAGTGGAAACCCCCACAAGTGACCCCATTTTGGAAAATAGACCCCACAAGGAACTTGTCTAGATGTGTGGTGAGCACTTTGAACCCCGAAGTGCTTCACAGAAGTTTATAACGCACAGCCGTAAAAATAAAAAATCCTTTTTTTTTTTGCAAAAATGATTTTTTTGCCCCAATATTTTATTTTTACAAGGGTAACAGGAGAAATTGGACCCCAAAAGTTGTTGTCCAATTTGTCCTGAGTACGCTGATATCCAATATGTGGGAGAAAACTACTGTATGGGTACACGTCGGGGCTCGGAAGGGAAGTAGTGACGTTTTGGATTGCAGACTTTGATGGAATGGTCTGGGGGCGTCATGTCGCATTTGGAGAGCCCCTGATGCGCCTAAACAGTGGAAATCCCCAACAAGTGACCCCATTTTGGAAAATAGACCCCACAAGGAACTTATCTAGATGTGTGGTGAGCGCTATGAAGCCCCAAGTGCTTCACAGAAGTTTATAATGTACAGCCGTAAAAAAAAAAAAATTTTTTTTTTGTACAAAAATGATATTTTCGCCCCCAGTTTTTTATTTTCCCAAGGGTAGCAGAAGAAATAGGACAAATTGCACAATAACTCTTGGGGTCCAGAGTACGCTGATACCCCATATGTGGGGATAAACTACTGTTTGGACGCATGGCAGAGCAGAGAAGTGAAGGAGCACCGTTTGACTTTTTCAACGCAGAATTGGCTGGAATTGAGATCAGATGCCATGTCACATTTGGAGAGCCCCTGATGTGCCTAAACAGCGGAAACCCCCCAATTCTAACTCCAACCCTAACCCCCAACACACCCTAACCCTAGTCCCAACCCTAACCACAAACCTAACCCTAACACACCCTAATCCCAACCCTAACCCTAATCCTAACTTTAGCGCCAACCCTAACCCTAACTTTAGCCGCAACCCTAACCCTAACCCTAATGGGAAAATGGAAATAAATACTTTTTTTTAATTTTATTATTTTTCCCTAACTAAGGGGGTGATAAAGGGGGGTTTGATTTACTATTTATAGCGGGTTTTTATGATTGGCAGCTGTCACGCTAAAAGACGCTTTTTATTGCAAAAATAGTTTTTTGCATCACCACATTTTGAGAGCTATAATTTTTGCATATTTTGGCCCACAGAGTCATGTGAGGTCTTATTTTTTGCGGGACGAGTTGACGTTTTTATTGGTACCATTTTTGAGCACGTGACGTTTTTTGATCGCTTTTTATTTCGATTTTTGGGAGGTTAGAATGAACAAAAATCAGCAATTCATGAATTTCTTTTGGGGAGGCGTTTATACCGTTCCGCGTGTGGTAAAATTGATAAAGCAGTTTTATTCTTCGGGTCAGTACGATTATGGCGATACCTCATTTATATCATTTTTTCATGTTTTGGCGCTTTTATAGAATAAAAACAATTTTATATAAAAATATATTATTTTTGCATCGCTTTATTCTGCGAGCTATAACTTTTTTTTTTTCGCTGATGATGCTTTATGACGGCTCGTTTTTTGCGGGACAAGATGACGTTTTCAGCGGTACCATGTTTTTTTATATCGGTCTTTTTGATCGCGCGTTATTCCACTTTTTGTTCGGCGGTATGATGATAAAGCATTGATTTTTTGCTTCGTTTTTTTTTTTTTTTTAAGGGGTTCACTAAAGGGGTTAACTAGTGGGACAATTTTATAGGGGGGGTCGTTACGGACGCGGCGATACCAAATATGTGTACTTTTATTGTTTTTTTTTTTTATTTACAGGAAGAAGTGAATTTATTGGGGAATATTTTTTTTTTTTTTTAATTTATTTTGGATTTTTTTTTTACACATGTTTATTTTTACTTTTTTAACTTTTTTACTTTGTCCCAGGGTGGGACATCACAGTATTTTATCAGATCGCTGGTGTGACAGTGTGCACAGCACTCTGTCACACCAGCGATCGCACAGGCATAGATGCAGGCTTCTCAGTGCCTGCTCTCGGCAGGCACTGAGGTAGCCGCCTCCCTCCAGGACCCCGGCGCCATCTTGGATCCGGGTCCTGGGAGGGAGGAAGCCCTCAGAACAGCGCGATCACATCGCGCTGCTCTGAGGGTCTCAGGGGGGCGCGCAGGGAGCCCCCACCCTGCACGATCCTCCCCTGTGCCCCCAGTACACCGCGATCATGTTTGATCGCGGTGTGCAAGGGGTTAATGTGCCGGGAGCGGTCCGTGACCGCTCCTGACACACAGTCATGGGTGTCAGCTGTGATAATCAGCTGACACCGGCGGCGATTAGCTGCGCTCCCCTCAGGAGCGCAGCTGATCGCCTATGACGTACTATCCCGTCCCCGGTCATACGGGCCCAGGTACCATGGACGGGATAGTACGTCCGATGGCAGTAAGGGGTTAAATGACACTTTTTATGGATATCTTTGAGAAATTGCTTTCTTCTTGTCACTCTTCCATAAAGGCCAAATTTGTGCAGTATACGACTGATTGTTGTCCTATGGACATACTGTCCCACCTCAGCTGTAGATCTCTGTAGTTCATCCAGAGTGATCATGGGCCTCTTGGCTGCATCTCTGATCAGTCTTCTCCTTTTTTGAGATCAAAGTTTAGA
>JARQOD010000006.1:234393105-234529052 GCA_033576555.1 Oophaga sylvatica | reverse complement strand
GGTGAGCAATTCCCTTAGTTTTTTTTTCTGCTGTTACCACAGGTAAACACTATTGTTTTTTTTTTTCTTTCCTCTTTTGTGTCTGCTGTAACGTGGATATCAGATGTCCGGTTGAACTTTCTGTGTGATAGTGTTGTGACTTCTCACAACCATTCCAGGTGAGCAATTCCTAAGTTTTTTTTTCTGCAGTGTTACCACAGAAACACTATTGTTTTTTTTTTTTCTTCTCCTCCTTCCAGTACTCCTGTCTTAAAAGATCTGGAAAATGGGCCCCATAAAGGAACTTTGCGGAGTGACTGATAATATCCTTGCAGATTTGCAGACTATAAAAACCCGTTTTACAACCTACAGGACCTCACAAATCACAATTTGCAAGTGTTTGGACAGACTGCCCAGGATTTGCGAGCCAGGATTGAGGTTCTAGGGAGCGAGTCCAGGCTCCTGCCGTAGCCCCGAGTTCTGGGATTCCCAAGTTGCCCCCTTTTCGTTTTGGCGGTGGAACGTGAAATTCAGGGATTTTTTAATCAATGCAATCTTTTTTTTTTCTGCACATGCTCACAATTCTCCACTGAACGATCTAAAGTGCTTACTATAATTATGTTGCTTACCAACAAGGCTTTGATGGGGGCAAACCCTCTGATTGAGACTGAGGATGAATGTTTGGATCATCTTGATGCTTTCATTTCAGCCATGGACAGGTGTTTGAGGGACCCCAATCGAGGTGCAACAGCTGAAGCAGCCATGTTAGCTTTGCGCCAAGGTAAGCACTCGGTAGCTGAATATGCCTTGGATTCAGGAGATGGGCCCTTGATACCACCTGGACAGTTCCGCCAAAAAATCTATTTTTCGAAAAGGGTTATCTCCACTGATTAAGGATGAACTTGCTCGTGCCGACCCTCCCACTGCGTTAGGTGACTTTATTAACACTGAAACCGTATTGATACTCGTCTGACTGAACGCAGGCAAGAGAGAGGGTTTTCGAAAGCAATCGCACTAACCTTTTCCTACCTTCCTCTCCAGCTAGGAACCTTTGAGTAGGATCACACGGGAACCTGAACCTGAACCCATGCAGGTAGACTCTTTACAACGACGGGGTTAGTGATGCACGCAAGGAACATGTTTTAAGGAGAATTTATTTTTTCTTGTGGTAAGTCAGGGCACTTCATTATAAACTGCCCAGCCGTTGTCTCGTAAGACTACTGCGCATCATTCACTGTGATGTTGCGAGAGGGATCTGTCAGGTCCGAGCCTCAGGCTCCAGAGAGATCTGCAGCAACAGATCTTGATTTCTCGGACTTAAACTCCGTTACTTCTGAGGACGTTGACTGTGTAAACACTGCAATTTTTCAAGTTTCCTCAGCCGTGTCCCAGCTGAGTTGTAAGAAAAACAATTCTCATTGCTTTCTTTCCATCAAACTCTGGGTTGATTCAGCTTGGGTGTCTAGCTCTGCTATGATCGACTCAGGGGCAAGTGGAAATTTTATGGATGTCTCCTTTACTCTGAAACAGGGGATACGTTCAGTGAAGAAGGCTACTCCAGTACAGATGGAAACTGTGGATGGCTCCCTGCTGACCTCTGGACCAGTGGATCAGGAAACAGAGCCTTTGAGGGTTCTTATGGGTAAAGATCATCAAGAGAAACTGTCCTTTATGCTTATCTCTTCTCCCCACTTTCCCATTATTCTAGACTACCATGGCTGCAGGCTCAGAATCCTACCATTAACTGGGAGACCAAGGAATTACACTTTCCAGAGAAACAGATGAGTCCCAAAAGTTTCAGCTTGCTCTGTTTCTAAGGGAACCATGTCAGTCCCTGAACTACCAGCTGTATACCAGGACTATGTGATGTATGTGACAAGAAGAACGCTGACCAGCTTCCCCCTCACCGTCCATATGATTGTCCAATTGAATTATTGCCTGGAGCAGAGATACCTTTTGGTAAGATCTACCCCCTGGCGGGGCCCGAGCTAAAGGCTTTAAAGGATTACATAGACGAAAATCTAGCCAAGGGCTTCATACGCCCCTCTTCATCTCCTGCAGGTGCACCCATCTTCTTTGTAAAGAAGAAAGATGGATCTCTGGAGACCCTGCGTAGACTATAGGGAACTCAATAAGTTACTATTAGAAATCGTTATCCATTGCCTTAATCCCTGAGTTATTGGAGAGAGTGCGACATGCCAAAATTTTCTCTAAACTAGATCTCCTTGGGGCCTATAACTTAGTCCGTATTAGACCTGGGGATGAATGGAAGACTGCATTCAGGTCACGCTATGGACACTTTGAATATCTAGTTATGCCTTTTGGTCTGAGTACCACCCCAGCCACTTTCCAACACTTGGTGAATGACATCTTCAGGGATCTCCTAGATACATTGTGGTGATTTATTTGGATGATATTCTAATTTTTTCTAACTCCACAGAGGAACATCAGGACATGTGAGAATGGTCTTGGAACGTCTAAGACAAAATCATCTTTACATCAAACTTGAAAAGTGTGAATTCCATAGGACCGAAATTCAATTTCTGGGGTATGTACTGTCTACACAAGAATTAGTATGGATGGAAGCAAGACCCAAGCCATCAAGGATTGGCCAAGTCCTAGAAATGTGAAGGAGGTGCAGCGCTTCATCGGGTTTGCCAACTTCTATAGACGTTTCATTAGGAATTTCTCTGAGGTAGTGTCACCTATCACCCAACTTACCCGGAAAGAGTCTAGGTTCTCCTGGACTCCCCAAGCCCAGGAAGCATTTTCCCGTCTGAAAGATAAATTTACCACTGCACCTATCTAAGTACATCCCAACCCCGAACTTGCCTTCATAATAGAGGTGGATGCTTCAGACTGTGCCGTTGGAGCTATACTCTCTCAGAGAACAGGTGAGAAGAATGTCTTGCATCCTTGTGCCTTCTTTTCCCAGCAGTTGTCTTCGGCTGAGAGGAACTACGATGTGGGCAATAGAGAGTTGTTGGCCATTATTGCCGCCTTCAAAGAATGGAGACACCTTCTTCAGGGAGCTGCACAGCAAATAGTCGTCCTGACAGACCATCGTAACCTTGAATTTATCAGGTCGGCTAAGTGCCTGACTCCTCGCCAGGCTCGCTGGAATATTTTCTTAAACCAATTTAATTTTATCATTTCTTATTTCTTATAGGATCGCGCAATGGAAAGGCTGATGCACTCTCTAGGATTTATTCAGCAGAGACACGTCCACTTACTCCTCCTAAGACTATTCTTCCTGACTCTAGATTCCTGGGAGTGATTCATAATCAAGACCTACTTAAGGACATCAAGGAAGCATACCATGCGGATTCCTTTTTGGCACAACCCCCAAGGGACGTAAGTCTTGTTTTTAAGAATGATGTGTGGATTCAGGGACAACGTCTGTATATTCCTGAAACAGTCAGATTGAGAGTATTGCAACTCATTCACGATTCCAAGATAGCTGGGCATAGAGGAATTCTAAAGACACAGGAATTTCTTTCTCGTTTCTTTTGGTGGCCCACTTGCAGGAAAGATGTTTTAAACTATGTCACTTCATGTGAAGTCTGTGCAAGATGCAAAACACCTCGCTCCTCACCAACTGGTCTGTTGCAACCCCTTCCCACCCCGTCCCGCCCGTGGGGATCCATTTCTATGGACTTCATTGTGGAGTTACCAACCTCTCAAGGGAAGAACACCATTCTAGTGGTGGTTGATCGTTTAACAAAAGCAGCTCATTTTATCCCTTGTGTCGGCTTACCCACTGCAAGACAGACATCAGATTTGATGATTAAAAATGTGTTTCGCTTACATGGAGTACCAGATGAGGTTATTTCGGATCGAGGGGTGCAATTCATTTCAAGGTTTTGGCAAAATTTCTGTGCAGCATTGGACATTAAAGTAAACCTTTCTTCTGCTTTTCATCCTCAGACAATGGACAGACGGAACGAACCAATCAGACCTTGGAGCAGTATCTTCGCTGCTTTATCTGCCACCTACAGGATGATTGGGTGGATCTACTTCCACTGGCTGAGTTCTCTTATAACAACTCTCAGAGCGCCTCCACTAAGCAGTCTCCTTTTTACTCCAATTTAGGTTATCATCCTAATATTCTTCCTCGATTTCCCATAGAAACGCCTTTGCCAGCAGTGGCTGAAAGAATCACGTCTTTACAAAGGAATATGGATCTTCTAAAGGGAAATCTGGAATTGGCTCAGGAAAGGTACAAGAAAGCCGCAGATAAATTTCATAAACCTGCACCAGCTTTCAAGGTAGGAGACCTGGTCTGGCTGTCAACCAGAAATCTTAAGTTAAGAATTCCATCATCTAAGTTGGGACATAAATACATTGGACCTTATAAAATCAGTAAAATTATAAGTGCTGTCGCTTGTCGTCTTCAACTGCCCAGAACTATGAGAATCCACCCTGTCTTTCATGTATCCCTACTAAAGGCTGCGACACCCAATACGTTTCCTGGACGTTCTTCTCCTTGCCCTGACCCAGTGCTAGTCGATGGTCAGGAAGAATTTGTGGTGGAAAGGATTCTAGATTCCAGGTTGTATAGAAATCAGTTACAATATCTGATTAAATGGCAGGGCTACCCAGTGGAGGACAACTCATGGGAACCAGTCAATAACGTTAATGCTCCTCGCTTGCTCCGTCAGTTTCATCAGAGGTACCCACACAAGCCTGGTCTGAGGTCATCCGGAGGTTGTCCCTAAGGGGGGAGTAATGTAAGGTTCTGTGTACATGTTCCTGAAACTCAGTTTTTCCGTCAGCCATTTTACTTTCTGTCTTGCTGCAGCTATCTTGCCCTCAGTCAATATGGAGTTTCCAGCTTGCATGTTCCCGCCCTGATTCTCTCCTCTTGCTTCTTAAGCAGCCACAGCTGAGCAATCAGTGCTTCAGAATCAAGCCTGCAGTGTACCTGTGACCTGACTCCTGGAAGCCTTGGACCTTGTACTCCAGTTATTTCCTATTGTGGAACTTTGGAACACTCGTGGACTTTGGAACCTTGCTATTTGATAAATCCACGTTTGCATGGACTTATGGTAACAGAGAAGAGATCCTGAACCTGTTGTGGAGAGTGATTGCTGAGCTTAAGTTACTCTGGCCTGCTGTGTCTCCTGCTTTTGTATCTGCAAACTGTGTGACTATTATTGCCACTTGTATGAAGTAATACAAGACCTTCTATATCAAACCTGTGACTCCTGTGTTTTCATCGCACCCAAGCACAAGACACTATATGAACTGTACTCCTTACATTACAAGGCCTGATTTATAAATGAGAAAGTATAAGAGAAAATGAGATTAAAAATTAAGCAGCAGCATTAAATTCCATTAGCAACATGATACCCATCTCGTCCACATTTATCATACTGAAATGCTAAACCTCGTATTACAGAACTAAATGACTTGATTAGTACTTAACTAGCATAAAAGATCAAAGGAGAAGATCAAAGTGAGCAATAAATTGAAATAATTAGTAACAGTAATGCAAAGTGTGACACTCAGTATATGAGTAAACCACTTGATTAGTAGTGAAAAAAATATCCTCCTGAAAGGAATAAATGCATCTTCTTTTAATGTGTGCATTTGAATGTAAAATGATTGCAAAATAAACAATGTGAAATGCATTTCATTATGTAATAGATATTGACTAGTGATGAGCGAGTATACTCGTTGCTTGGGTTTACCCAAGCATGCTCTGGTGTCCTCCGAGTATTTTGGCGTGCTCAGAGATTTAGTTTTTGTTGCCGCAGCTGCATGATTTGCGGCTGCTAGACAGCTTGAACACATGTGGGGATTGCTTGTTTGTTAGGAAATCCCCACATGTGTTCAGGCTGTCTAGCAGCCGCAAATCATGCAGCTGCCGCAACACATACTGAATCTCCGAGCACTTCCAAATACTTGGAGACCACCTGAGCATGCTTGGGAAAACCCGAGCAACGAGCAAAGCATCCTCGCTCATCAATAATATTGACCCTACACATGCTTACAATTTAATTGATACAATGAAGTCTCTTCATAACACTATGATTATAGTGTGGATTGCTTTTTTTCTGTGCTTGCTAATAAAATTAATGGAATCTGGTACAAAAAACAAGAAAATGACCAAAGAAGAAAAAATAATAGAAGGTATTACACAAGGTAGAAACTTTATATGATGTTATATTTGTGCACACTCATTTTTAAGAAAATGGGGAGTTCTTAAGCAACAAGTGGAAAATACACCCCTTTCATTAGTGTACTACATTAATAAAGAACACAAGAATATGAATAAATAAACCACAGCACTAAAAGGTAGCCAAGATCCTAATAATTTCACATGTTGAAATCTGCGATAGCGGGAAACCAAGATAGATGCTGCTTAATTAAAAGTGAACAAAGGTCAATTAGTTGTGACTAGAGTTAAGCGAAACAGGTCGGTCAGATTAAAAATGACCGACTTTCACCAAAGTAGGGTTTCGCCGAGCGAAACCCGACCATAGCGTGAGGTCGGCCATGCGGTCGTCGACCCGAGCGCCAAAGTCGGTTTTCCCAGAATGCTTGCAGGTGCCTTTTCTCAGCCAATGAGCAAGGACACACACTGTGGACAACGGGATGAAATGCGCAGCGGCCACCACCATCTTAGAGAAGGGCATTGCAGTGATTGGCTTGCTTTGTGTGGCGTCACAGTGGCTATAAAAGCCCTGAACGCCGACCGCCATTTTACTTCTGCCGATCTTACCATAGTGAGAGGTTGCTGCCGCTGTTTCTCATTAGGGAGAGAGTTAGGCAGGAAAAAATAAGTTATTCTGTGCTTGTGCTAATAGCAATTAGCTGTACAGTTAGTGTGCAGTGAAAGGGGAGGATTTTGTTGTGTGCAGCAGCGCTGGTTATTAGGCTGCCTGCCAGTGACAGGGGAGGAATTTCTTGTGTGCAGCGCAGAGCTGATAATTAGGCTGCCTGCCAGTGACAGGGGAGGAATTTCTTCTGTGCAGCAGCAGAGCTGATTATTAGGCTGCCTGCTAGCTGTATTGCTGTGTGTACACTGCTGTGCAAACTGATTTTTTACACAACACCTACACAGCACTAATACTTTTATTCTTTTTTTCTGCACAGTTACCGAGTGTCTGACTCTGGAAATATATATGGAGATTTAAAATTACCCCTACACATTATACAGCTGTACGCTTCTGATACAGTACACTTTTTCTGCTTTTCATATTCTGGTCTAATCCATACTGAGCCTGTGAGCATCTTTGTCTGACTCCGGAGATGTATACGGAGATTTACAATATTTTCAATATACTATTTATACCTGCTATCTGGTGATACAATACCCGTTTTCAGCTTTTCATATTCTTGTCTAATCCATACTGAGGCTGTGAGCGTCTGTGTGTTATCCCGGAAATATATATACGTACATTTCAAAATTACCCCAACACTGTATACAGCTGTATGCTTCTGATACATTACCCTTTTTCTACTTTTTATATTCTGGTGTGATCCATACTGAGCCTGTGAGAGTCTGTGTGTTATCTCGGAAATATATACGTACATTTCAAAATTACCCCAACACTGTATACAGCTGTACGCTTCTGATACATTACCCTTTTTCTACTTTTTATATTCTGGTGTGATCCATACTGAGCCTGTGAGCGTCTGTGTGCTACTCCGGAAATATATACGTAGATTTCAAAATTATCCCAACACTGTATACAGCTGTACGCTTCTGATACATTACCCTTGTTCTACTTTTTAGATTCTCGTGTAATCCACACTGAGCCTGTGAGCGTCTGTATTTGACTCCTGAAATATATACAGAGATTTACAATTACCCCTAGACTGTATACATCTGTACGGTTCTGAAACAGTTCTATATATCTGCTTGTATTTTGGGTACATTTTCACAAAAATGAGGAAGTATGGTGGAAAAGGCCGCGGACGTGGGCAAGGGGGCCAGCTGGTACTGATGGTGGTGGTGGTGCATCTGCTGGAAGTGCCAAAAGCACAATAGCACCTAAAGCAGGAGGTGTTGAGCCGTCATCATCGTCTGGCTCAAGAAGGCCTGGAAGGCTCCCTTTTCTGGGAGTAAGTAAACCGCTTTTAAAGCCGGAGCATCAGGAACAGGTTTTGGCTTACATTGCCGAAACAGCCTCCAGCTCTATCGCCTCCTCTTCTGAAGTTTCAAAAAATGCAAGCACTGAGTCATTAGTGCAGGCTCCTGGTCAGGAACAACACCTTTCCTTGCGTCCTTCACCCACAAAAAAAAGTGAAGGATGCGGCAGCCCACACTTCAGATTACTCCATGGAGCTGTTTTCACATACCATGCCTGGGTTATCAAGTCAAATCCTGAATTCCCCAGTCCAACATGAATCAGAGATGGAGTGCACTGATGCACAGCCACTGCTAGATGATTCTGCTGGTACATTCACCCAGAGCACTACATTGCCCTCGCAGTCTACTGAGCCAGAATGTTACCCTGATGAAACTCAGGTGCCCCTTTCCGCATACTATACCACCTTACACGGTGACACAGAGGAAGGTGCAGATGAAATTGAAGAGGAGGTGATGGATTGGCATCCATTGGGGGAAAAGGGTGCCGCTGGCAATAGCTCAGAAGAGGAGAAGGATCCGCAGCAGGCATCGACATTGCAGCAGCGGTTATCTGGCAGGCCCATAGCAGTCCAAAAACTTCTTAAAAAAAAGAGTTGCAGGAAGGCTTGGTCAGACGGTCAAATTAGAACAACGTGCAGGCCCTGAAAATTTATACCATAGTAAGAAGAGTCCAGTGTGGCACTTTTTTACCAAAATCCTATTGATGAGGTAAATGTTATCTGTAAGAAGTGCGGAAGGACCTTTAACCGAGGGAAAAATCTCCAAAATTTGAATACCAGTTGCATGCTTAGACATTTAATCAACATGCACTTGCAAGCGTGAACAAACTACAAAACCTCAGGTAGCACATGTGCACCTGCTCTGACTGAAGGTAGCCACCAACGCTCCATTGCTTCCCCCACTATAAGCCCACCGGTTAGCACACCACCAGCAAGAAATATTAAGGTGTCGTCGTAAGGCCAAAGCAGTCAGGGAATCACAATGTTTTTGCAACAAAAGACTGAATCTAGGCCATCACCACCACCACCACCATCACCATCACCAACCCCCTCTCAGTCTGTCATGTCCACCCCTAGTTCACTCATATGCAGCTCTCAAGTCCAGCTCACCTTACCAGACACTCTGAGTAGGACAAGAAAGTACTCATCCTCTCATCCGTGTACACTGGCTTTGAACGTCTACATTGCCAAACTGATCTCATTAGAGATGATGCCCTTCCGTTTGGTTGAAAGTGCAGCGTTCCGAGAGCTCATGGCCTACGCTGTCCCACGCTATGACCTACCCAGTCGGCACTTCTTTTCTCAAAATGCCATCCCTGCCCTCCACCTGCATGTGAAAGACCGCATTGTCCAGGCACTCATTGTACAGGCACCTCACAACAGATGCATGGGCTAGTAGGCATGGCAAGGGCCGCTAGGTGTCCATCACTGTGCACTGGGTTAATGTGGTGGATGCAGGGTCTACAGGGGACAGAGGCGGTGGGATAGTGCTGCCTAGCCCACGGTATAGG
Source organism: Oophaga sylvatica (assembly GCA_033576555.1). NCBI lineage: Eukaryota > Metazoa > Chordata > Amphibia > Anura > Dendrobatidae > Oophaga > Oophaga sylvatica. The sequence continues at coordinate 234,519,462 of JARQOD010000006.1, read as the reverse complement.
CAACAGTTGGCTGTAGGCATTCGACCCTCCTCCTCCTCCAGAAGCGAAAGCTCGTCGACAGAGCGCAGTCGCACGAGCACTCCATCCGCAGCTGCCAGTGTTGCACACGAGGTGTCCCACTATTGAACAGCTAGTGGTAAGCGTCAGCAGGCTGTTTTAAAGATGATGTCTTTGGGCGACAACAGACACACCACGGAGGTACTGGCCGACTACTTGCAGCGAGAAACTGAATCATGGCTGGGCAGTCTACATCTTGCGCCAGGCAAGGTAGTCAGTGATAACGGCCGTAATTTTGTGGTGGCCATAGCCCTGGCAAAACTCAGACACATTCCTTGCCTGGCTCACACCTTGAACCTGGTGGTGCAGTGCTTCCTAAATAATTATCCGGAGTTAACAGCTCTGCTCCATAAGGTGCGAAGACTACTCGCACATCTGTTGCTCGCCTGTAAACTCCAGTCGTATTCAGAGGCTGCAGCGATCGCTCCACCTCCCCAAGCACTGCCTAATCATAGACGTTGCAACAAGGTGGAACTCCACCATGCACATGGTTGAGAGGCTGTGCGAACAGAGGCAGGCAGTAATGCAGACATCGAGTTGTCGGGTGTGCAGTGGTCAAAGCTGAAAGACCTCTGTAAAGTCCTTCAGTGTTTTGAGGAATGCACATGGCTAGTAAGCGCAGACAACGTCATCATAAGCATGAGCATCCCGCTTATGCATTTGCTCATGCAAACTTTGACACAAATTAAGGATCAAGTGTCTGCAGCGGAGGAGGGAGTGGAGGAGGAGGAGGAAAGCATTGATGACAGTCAGGCATTGTCTGCTCAGGGAACTGTACTTGACGAGGTGGAGGAAGAAGAGGAAGAGGAGGAGGAATATGAGGGGGATGATTATTTTGGGGAGGAGGATGCTTTTCTGGGGGCAAGAGAAAATGTTGTCTTGGCAAGGTCAGGTGCAGGGTTTGTGCGTGACTGGAGGGATGTGGATTTGGCAGAAAGTGCTCCTCCACCCACAACTGGCAGTGCATCATTGACACCTGGAACATTGGCCCACATGTGTGATTATGTCTTGTGGATCCTAAAAAGGGACCCCCGCATTGCCAAAATTATGATGGATGACGACTACTGGTTGGCCCGCATCCTCAATCCATGCTGTAAAGGTAAATTACAGAATATCATGCCACAAGAGATCCTAGAGCTAATATTGGTGAACAAACAAGCAACTCTGGTAAACCATTTGTTAGAGGCATTCCCAGCACACAGCAGTGGCGCAGGTTCTACCACGAGCTGTACTGGGCCAAATGGAAGAGGTGTTCGTGGTGCACACAGCCGAAGTGGCGTTGGAGACAGGGGTTTCATGACCATGTTGTGGACTGATTTCTCGAGTATCGCTCACATGACTGGTAATAATGAATCAATTGCAACAAGAGACAGCAGTTGTCAACTATGGTTCAAAATTACCTCTCCTCCCCTATCGATGTTCTCCCTCACAGTTCATTCCCTTATGACTACTGGGCCTGTAAACTGGACATCAGGCCTGAATTGGCACAATATGCCTTACAGGAGCTCACTTGCCCTGCTGGTAGTGTGCTATCATAAAGAGTCTTCAGTGCAGCTGGATCAATCCTGACAGAAAGAAGGACATGGCTGTGGACCCAAAATGTTGGTGATCTCACCTTCATTAAAATGAACCATGCCTAGGTTTCAAAGGATTTTGTACCACCTTCCCCTGATGACACATAGGTTGCCAGCAAAATGGCTCGCTTTTTCCTCCTCCTCCTCCTTTCAGCAGCTGAATGTCCAGCCTACACCTCAACATATGCCAGTTTTTCCACCTCCCTAACTGGGCTGTACCCCCCCTCAGGGCCGGCGACAGCACCTGGTGCACTCAGGCAAGTGCCGGTTCCCTGAGCAGGTGGGGGGGCCGACTCGTGGGCGATGGCACTGGCACAGGGCCCCTCATAGTACGCAAAGTGTCTCTATGGTGGAGGGGCCCACTCGCCTTCAGACACACCGGCGTACTATGAGGGGCCCTGTGCCAGTGCCGTCGTCCACGAGTGGGCCCCCTGCTTGCTCAGGGCCCCAGCACTTGCAAAACTTATCTCTCCCTGCTCCACCGCTGTGACGTCTTCCCCGTTTCCTGACAGTGACATTCAGGTCAGAGAGCGCGATGACTTCACGTCTGTACACCCTCTGCCTAAACAGTCCAAGTGCAGAGAGCTGGAAGATGGCAACGCTAAGGAGTCCAGAGTAGAGCATTCCCAGCGAGTAGAGGTATTTCATTTTTTTTAATGTTGGGATCAATATATGGAGAGCATTATACACTGGAGAATGATATATGGGGCCCATCATACACTGGAGCATCATTCATGAGGCCCATCATATACTGGAGCATTCAAAATGGGGGGCATCAGACACTGGAGCAGCATTTACGGGGCCCATTATACACTGGAGCATTCTAAATGGGGCCCATTATATATGGAGCATTACATTGAGCCATCATACACTGGAGAACTATCCATGGGGCCCATCATATACTGGAGCATTCAAAATGGGGAGCATCAGACACTTGAGCAGCATCTACGGGGCCCATTATACACTGGAGCATTCTAAATGGGGCCCATTATATATGGAGCATTATATTGGCCCATCATACACTGGTGCATCATCCATGGGGCCCATCATATACTGGAGCATTGAAAATGGGGGACATCAGACAATGCAGCAGCATCTACAGGGCCCATTATACACTGGAGCAATCTAAATGGGGCCCATTATATATGGAGCATTATACTGGGCTATCATACACTGGAGCATCATCCTTGGGGCCCATCATATACTGGAGCATTCAAAATGGGGGACATCAGACACTGGAGCCGCATTTACTGGGCCCATTATACACTGGAGCATTCTAAATGGGGCCCATTATATATGGAGCATTATATTTGCCCATCATACACTGGAGCATCATCCATGGGGCCCATCAAATACTGGAGCTTCATATGGGGTTCATTATTTATGGGGCATCATATAGGTATGGAGCATCATATTGAGCACATATGGGGCTTATTCTGTATGGAGCATTATATGGAGCCCATTCTGTATGGAGCAATATATGGGGCCCATCATATACTGTATGGAGCTTTATATGTGACTTATTATACTGTATGGAGCAATATGTGGGGCTCATTGTACTCTATGGGACCGTCCTATACTGTATGGCACATTATATGGGGACCATCATATACTGTAGCATTATGTGGAGCTCATCATATACTCTATGGAACATTATATGGGACCAATTAATCTGTATCGAGCAATATATGGCGCTCATTATTCTGTATGGCGCACTATGTGGTGGCCATAATACTGTATGGAGGAATATACTCTCCGGTTTTTAAGCTATTGTAGATTTTAAAATAGATATCATCATGTAATGTAAGAAGTGAAGTATTTGGCATTGTACTATACCTATATTTCTGTGCCGTATCGGAGCATCATGAGTTGTGGTATGTGTTAAAGGGGCCCACTGACATTATTTTACCCGGGGCCCATGAAAACCTGGAGACAGCCCTACCCCCCACAACTTTAGCCAAATAACCCCCAGTTTTCAATGCGTAACTATTGTTATAAAGTAAATTAAGGTTGACAAGCTTAAGTAATAAGAATGGATGTAGTTGGCATTGAAATGGGCACTGTAGGTGTGTTTTCTGTCCTCCACTTCCTGCCGACTTTGCTTCCCCATTGACTTGCATTGGGTTTCGTGTTTCAGTCGGACCTTCGACTTTTCCCGATAGTCGTCCGATTTCGTTCGACTCGACTTTTGAGAAAGTCGGGTTTCATGAAACCCGACTCGACCCTAAAAAAGGCAAAGTCGCTCATCTCTAGTTGTGACCACTTCCTTAGTTAGCTACAAATAGCAGTAAAAGATGCATATCCATGAATGGCAAAGTAAAAGTCCATGCACATGACTGCCAATAAAATATAACAACCAATATGCAATAAATGCTGGAAAAACTATAAAAACTATAAAATAGCAGCCTGTTTAGCTAACATAATAAGGGCATAACTGTTTCAAACAGGAGTCTGTACGTGAAGTTGCACTGTAGTGATCCGGGGGGCCCGGCCGATGGCTTGGCTTACTTGTCCAAAGTAAGTTGAACTCATGCATAGTTTTGTGGCTGTATGTGACCAATGCAATAAATAATTGGATGCAAATCATATTTTGCAAAATAATACATCAATTTTCAAAAATGGTGGGGGAAATGTTATGTCATAGTCATGTATAGCTGCCAGTGCAGCAGAGTCACTTGTTTTTTCTGATGATGGTGTTTCACTGATAAACCAATAAGCCACAAACAATAAGCAACTGAAGGCTCTAGAAAAAACATCTCAAGTGAGGAAATCCAGCATCTGGTGATATCTGTGTATTTAGGTCTTACTGACTGCAAAATTCCAAAATAATTATTTACATTTATGTCAGCTTGCCTGATTAGTTTTATGTTTGTGAAAATAGGACTATGTAATGCTATAGTTGCAAAATGTTTTGTGCAATATTATGTTACAATCCTTGAATTAAAGCAGAAAATCTACACTTTAAAAGGAGCCTGGCAGAAGATTCACATAGATTCACATACAGACACATAGGTAGAGAACAGTCAGGCAAGGGGAGTAAGAGAAACTGGGGACCGGCATATTGGACTAGACATTCAAACCTCAAGGTCCTTGGTCAGCTTTTCAATTAAGTGTACACTTAGCCTGAAATGCCATAGCGTTTCAGAGTAAAACATGCTATGCTGCAATCGCACAACCATACTGTGATTTATACTCTTAGGCCGGAGTCACACTGGCGACAAAATCGGACGACTGCAATGCGATGAAATATCGCATTGCAGTCGGACCTATGTTAATCTATGGAGCAGCTCCCAGTATCAGATTTTTTGTGGTCCGTTTTAAACGTCCGTGTACAATCGCAGCATGCTGCGATTGTCACCGATTGTGGGTCGACTATCGCCAATGCAAGTCTATGGGAGCGATGAAAAATCTGATTACAAATGGACCACACTGTGTGACTTGCGATGAAATCGCATCGGTGTCCTTTGGCAATTCATCCCTGCCTATACTGTAAAATCACACTGACAGCTTTAATAAAGACTAGAAAGAATAGATATATACACATAGAACACATATATATATATATATACATGTCATTGTGACATGTCTATATACATATATTTATAGTTCCTAGACTTCTACATACTGTAATAGCCGCTAATTCAATTGCCGGGTTTTGTGAAATCACAGAAGCCGACATGAAATGATACATTGTTTCCATACATTTAACCATGTAATTTCATGTATTTTTATATATGTTTGAAACATACAATTACATGAGTGTATTTGTGCAAAATTTCAGACATGTAGGGGTTAATTAAAGGTGTAATTTCGTTGAAAAAAAATGCGTGGGGTCCCGCTGTATTTTCTCCACCAGACAGACAAAGCAAAGCGAGTGGGGGCAGATAATAGCCCAGGGAGGGTGCATTTTTTTGTGCCCCCCCTGGCTACTAACATCTGCCCCCAGACACCCCAGAAAGGGCAAATCTATAATTAGATTCGCCCTTTCTGGCACTTTGCCCGTCTATTCCCATTGCCCTGTAGCGGTGGCGAATGGGTTAATCTCACCTTACTGTCACCTTGCAATTGAAAGGTGACCTTAAGGCAGGTTAATGATTGATAGCTGTCAATTAGACAACTATCAATTATTAATCCTATTGAAGTAAATAAAAAAACACACACACACTTTAAGAATAAATAATTTTAATGAAATAAAAACACATTTTTTTGACCATATTTTATTTTACACTTAATCCGTGCGAAGCCATTGATCTCCTAAAATAAAGAAAAAGAAATAAAACAACATTATTCTTACCTATTCCGCCGATCTGTCACGTCCCACGCTGTAATCCTTCACAAAGGGTTAACTAGCTTTGAGCCAAGCAGTGCAAGTAATCCTGCATGCTCAGCTCAAAGCTCATGAATGAATAAGTTCCTCTCCTGGCGACAGGAGAGGATGTGTTTCATGAATGAAGCTTAATTGATTGTGTCCACTTTCCCTTTAGGTCAGGTCACTACAGTTAAATTGGCAATAAATCAATTAAGCTCCATTCATGAATCTATTCCTCTACTTTCCCTGGGAGAGGAAGTTATTCATTCAGGGGAATACAGGTCTGAGACAGCATTATTAGCTCTCTGCGACCTGTAACCTGTTAACCCTTTCTGATGGATTACACCGTGGGACCTGACTGTACATCGGATTGGTAAGTATAATTTTGCTTTTTTATTTTATTTTTATTACAGGAAATGGTTTTAGCAGGAAAATAAAATATGGTCAAAAAATGTGTGATTATTTAATTAAACTTATTTTTTATTAAACTGTGTGTGTTTGATTTTTCTTTCATACAATAGGATTAATAATTGATAGTTGTCTAATTGACAGCTATCAATTATTAACCTGGCTTAAAGTGACCTTTCAATTGCAAGGTCATTTTAACCCCTTATTAACCCATTCGCCACCGCTACAGGGCAATGGGAATAGACGGGCAAAGTGCCAGAAAGGGCGAATCTAATTATAGATTTGCCCTTTCTGGGGTGTCTGGGGGCAGATGTTAGTAGCCAGGGGGGGCACAAAAAAATGCACCCTCCCTGGGCTATTATTATCTGCCCCCACTCGCTTGCTTTGTCTGTCTGGTGGAGAAAATACAGCGGGAGCCCACGCATTTTTTTTCAACGAATTTACACCTTTAATTAACCCCTACATGTCTGAAATTTAGCACACATATACTCATGTAATTGTATGTTTCAAACATATATAAAAATACATGAAATTACATGGTTAAATGTGTGGAAACAATGTATCATTTCATGTCGGCTTCTGTGATTTCACTGAAGCCGGCAATTGAATTAGCGGCTATAACAGTATGTAGAAGTGTAAGAACTATAAATATATGTATATATACATGTCACAATGACATATATATATATATATATATATATATATAATATATATGTGCTCTATGTGTATATATCTATTCTTTCTTTTGGCATTTAAATACTATTCTTTTGGATCCATTATATGTCAGTTTTGCAAGCCTGCGAGAAAATCTCGCAAGTCGGATGAAAATCGGATGTTACAAGGTACACACACATGCGATTAAATCGCATCTTTGAAGGAAAATCGGATGCCAGAAGGATGTGTGATGTTTTTATTTTGATCCGATTGTCGACCGTCTAAAACGGACCGATTTTTTGTGGTTGTGTGTGACTCCGGCCTTAGTGGTTGGGTCACTGTGAATCTCACGTTAGATTCCACTTAATTACATTTTGATTTCTTTGTTTCAGATCATGGATTGCAGTGAATGAATATTACAAATATTTTTGAACTCAGCTGTACTTAGTAAGCGTTGAGAAATCACCAAATTTCTTCTTAAAGAGGCACTGAGATCAAACTTTCTATTGAATAAACCTGTAAACGTATATGTAGTGTAATTGTACTAATATGTGCTGCTCTTCTTATGGGTCAGATTAAGGCTGTTCCAGCATTCCAGACCACATTGGCATCAATGTGTGATCCAGAAGTAAGTCACTTTTAAAATGAATTTCTATGGACCTTCACAAAGAAGCTTCCTAGATTTACATTGTAAAAGTGACCTCCGGATCACATATCCAAGGAAAACTGTAGGAGAGATCAGCACAAAATCGAGTCTTATCCGAGAAATATAGCGAGCTTTTACGGATTAAACTCACTTGTTTAATCCATAAAAACAGCATACAGTGCAATATCAGCAGCAGCAGATCCATGGGTCAGCTAGTGAACATCAGACATCAACAGGTCCGAAGGAGTTTGTGGATAGTCTCCATGCTGTCGACAGGATTTAAGACATACAGTATATCCCAGTGTAGTAAAATTATGCTTTATTTCGGCACGTTTCGAAGTACAAAGTTACTTCTCTTTCAGGAAAAACCACATGTATCATTTATTGATACATGTGGTTTTTCCTGAAGAAGAAATAACTTTACTACACTGGGATATACAGTATGTCTTAAATCCTGTCTGCAGCTCGGAGACTATCCACAAACCCCTTCTGACCTGTTGATATAGCTGTCATGTGATCCAGATAATGACCGTAATGCAATGGTAAACATGGAAGGCAACAGTCAGTGAGTATATTAAAACACTTATACTACACTCTATATATATATAAATTTACAAAAGTTTTGAACTTAAAGTTTAGTGGGAGTTCATCTTTAAGCAAGGATAAGGCTGTTTTCACTTAAAGGGATTCTGTAACCAGGTTTTTTTAAAATCAGAATAGACCCTGATTCCAACAATGTATGACTTACTGGGCTGCTTTCTCTCATTTTGTTAAAAATCACAGTTTTATCTGTTGTAGATCCAACCATTTTCTAAATGCTGAGCTCTGTAAAACCCCACCTCCACCACTGATTGGCAGCATTGTGCACATGTACACTGTACACAGAAAGCTGCCAATCTGTGTAGGGGGCAGGGTTATACAGAGCTCATGAATATACTTGACTACCTGTCAGCAAGTTTACTAGTCCTCTATTGATAATCTCCTGCTGATGGAACATTTTGTCAAAACTACACTAAACAGCCCAGTAAGTGACACATCATTGGAGTCTCTGTTTCTACATTTTGCTGATCTTAGATTGAGGGGTAAAACTATGGAGACAGATTCTCTGTAATTTAAGGCATTATATTTGCCACATATGGCAGGTCATATATTACAGTATGGCATTCAATGGCATATGTTAAACACAGGCTCTCATGTTACAAAAAACTTGCAAACATCTAAATATATATTATATTAGGATTGGACTACTGTATAGCTTTGCTTTCCTACATGTTAATAAAATGATTTGGCAATTCTTTCCCAGTAGATGTATATGCTATATTTATACAGTATACTATACAGTCTGTGAATGACAAGTGGTTGTTCTATGCATTTCATATTTTGGGAACATGTTGCAATAATGTATAGAGTTTACAGATTATCATCTGTGTTAGAGAGAAAATGGAGCACTTAATAAAATTTCCATAAATTTAAAACATACCTATTATTTCACTTAAAACCAGAGTAAAGCAAAATTTTATTAGCTTTATTCCCTGGGTAAAACTGCTTGTGGTGCACAAACTTGTATGATGTGAACAAGTATTGTCCAAACTCCCGTTCTGAGTAACTTACTATCCACTCTTTTTGAGTGTGTGGGAGTGGGGAGGTGGTGGCTCTTTATCAACATTCTGTCAAACACTATAGGTTCAAGAAATCCACAGCCTGGTTGTTTTAAAATCATTTAAGGTTTTGGTCTCTGCGCATCAACGCGGGAATGAGGGGCAGAGAATGGGTAGGATCTTCGGCTCTGTCATGGTCCCTTCTCTGCATCTGGTGTCTTTATTCTCTTCTTTATTTATATTTCACGCATGTGCCGACCAAGCTGCAGGAGACACTTGTGCACATTGGTCTTCTGTTGGGCTTCAGATAGACCTTCTGCTGGCTTCAATAAAATGGTGGCGTATGTGCAGATTGAGAACTCGACTCACCATTGAGATGAGATCTTAATCTGCGCATGCACTGGCATCTGTGCCATTTTCCTGAAGAGTGTTGCTAATCGCTATCAGCACAAGCACAGAATAAGTTTTTTTTTCCTGCCTAACGCTCTCCCTACTGAGAAACAGCGTCAGCAACCTCTCCCTAAGCTAAGATCGGCAGAAGTAAAATGGTGGTCGTCGGTGAGTGTTTTTATAGGCACTGTGACGCCACACAAAGCAAGCCAATCACTGCAATGCCCTTCAATAAGATGGTGGTGGCCGCTGCGCATGTCATCCTGTTGCCCACAGCGTGCGTCCTTGATCATTGGCTGAGAAAAAGCGCCTGCAAGCATTATGAGAAAACCGACTTTGGCGCTCGGGTCGCCGACCGCATGGCCGACCTCACGCTATGTCGGTGTTTTTTTAATCTGACCGACCTGTTTCGCTCAACTCTAATGATCAGGCAAAAAAAATGTTTTCAGTATGTAAAAATAGTAAAGCATAAAAAGTACATAAATCTGGTGGAAAGCATTCCTCCTTTTTATACTTCACAATGAATGCAACAGGTATTATTTCCATTATAAATGGTTTTCTAATTATTTTAAACATGTATATCAGAAAATTGTGACATTTTTGCCCATTCTTCTCTGCAAACTAGCTCAGTGAGATTGAATAAAGAGCATCTGTGATCAGTAATTTTCAAGTCTTACCAGAAATTCTCAATGGGATTTATGTCTGGATTTTGACGAGCCATTAAACCACATGAATAAAATTTGATTTCAACCATTTTATTGTAGCTTAGGCAGTATGTTTAATGTAATTGTCCTGCTGGAAGGTGATCCTATGCCCCAGTCTAAAGACTTTTACAGCCTCTACCTATTTTTTAATACAAAATTGCTCTATATTTAGTTCCATCCATCTTCCCATCAACTCTGAACAGCTTCCTGGTCCCTTCTGAAGAAGAGCATCCCCAGCATCTTGCTACCATCAGCATATTTGACGGTGGGTTGGTACTTTCAGGGTGATGTGCAGTCTACATTTTCCACTACACATAGAATTTTGCATTTAGCCCAAAAAGTTATTTGGTCTCATCTGCTCATAGCATCTTCTTCCACAGCTAGCTTTGTGACTAGCATGGCTTTCTACAAACTGCAACTGGACTTCTTATGGTTTGCTCTTAAAAATGGTTTTCTTCCAAAAAAGCCAAATTTGTGGAGTATACAACTAATACTTGTCCTGTGCACAGATACTCTCACCTTAGCGGTGAATCTCTTTATTTTCTCCAGAGTGACCAAGGGCCCCTTGGCTGCATCTTTATTTAGCGCTGTGCTTGCTTGAGATGTCAGTTTATGTGGATGGTCATGTTTTGGTAGATGTTCAGTTGTGCCATACTCCTTACATTTTTGTATAATGGGTTCAACAGTGCTTCATGAGATGTTCAGAGCTTGGGCTATTTTTTATAACTTAAACTTGCTTTACACTAGTCCATAAATTTATTCCTGAACTGTCTGGTCTGTTTCATGGTTTTCGTGATGCTGTTTGATTCCTAATGTTCTCAAACAAGCCTGTGAGGCGTTCACATAAAGTTGTTCTTATACTGAGAATAAATTACACACACTTGGACTCAATTTATAAAAATTGTAATTTCTGGAGATAATTGGTCACTCAGGATTTTATTTAGGGTATCACACTAGAAAAGACTGAATACAAATGCACTCCACAATTTTCAGATTTTTTTTTTTAAATAATTAGAAAATCATATATTATTTCCTTCACACTTCACTTGCTGCTTTGCATTGGTATATCTCCTAAAATTATAATAAAATACTGTTCATTAAAGTTTTGAATGTAACATGAAAAAATGTGCAAAGTTCACTGGGTATGAAAAGTTTTTCAAATCACTGAATATTGGATACTCACAGTGAAGTGCTGCTTTACAGTGGCGTAACTAGACTCCTGTGAACTGCACGCAAAATTTGAATCTTTGTCCCCCCACCAGCTTGTTTTTTCAGATCTGCGTGTTCCAGTGGCATTGGTAGAGCCTGTGTTGGCCATCCAAAAAACACAAATACAATATGCAGTGGTGTAGCTTGATACCTATGGCGACTGGGGCCAAATTTTGCCTATTTCTTCCCCCCCCAGAAACATGTTGCATACACTTAGGTCCATATATATTTGGACAGAGACAGCATTTATTTATTTTTGGTTATAGACATTACCACAGTGAATTGTAAACAAAACAATTCAGATGCAGTTGAAGTTCAGACTTTCAGCTTTCATTTGAGGGTATCCACATTAAAACTGGATGAAGGGTTTAGGAGTTTCAGATCCTTAACATGTGCCACCCTGTTTTTAAAGGGACCAAAAGTAATTGGACAGATTAAATAATTGTAAATAAAATGTTCATTTCTAGTACTTGGTTGAAAACCCTTTGTTGGCAATGACTGCCTGAAGTCTTGAACTCATGGACATCACCAGACGCTGAGTTTCCTTCTTTTTGATGCTCTGCCAGGCCTTCACTGCAGTGGTTTTAGTTGCTGTTTGTTTGTGGGCCTTTCTGTCTGAAGTTTAGTCTTTAATAAGTGAAATGCATGCTCAATTGGGTTGAGATCAGGTGACTGACTTGGCCATTCAAGAATATTCCACTTCTTTGCTTTAATAAACTCCTGGGTTGCTTTGGCTTTATGTTTTGGGTCATTGTCCATCTGTAGTAAGAAACGACGACCAATCAGTTTGGCTGCATTTGGCTGGATATGAGCACACAGTATGGCTCTGAATACCTCAGAATTCATTCGGCTGCTTCTGTCCTGTGTTACATCATCAACAAACACTAGTGATCCAATGCTACTGGCAGCCATGCATGCCCAAGCCATCACACTGCTTCCGCCGTGTTTTTTGCAGATGATGTGGTATGTTTTGGATCATGAGTTGCACCACGCCTTCGCCATACTTTTCTCTTTCCATCATTCTGGTAGAGGTTGATTTTGGTTTCATCTGTCCAAAGAATGTTCTTCCAGAACTGTGCTGGCTTTTTTAGATGTTTTTTTAGCAAAGTCCAGCCTAGCCTTTTTATTCTTAATGCTTATGAGTGGCTTGCACCGTGCAGTGAACCCTCTGTACTTACTTTCATGCAGTCTTCTCTTTATGGTAGATTTGGATATTGATACGCCTACCTCCTGGAGAGTGTTGTTCACTTGGTTGGCTGTTGTGAAGGGGTTTCTCTTCACCATGGAGAGTATTCTGCGATCATCCACCACTGTTGTCTTCCGTGGGCGCCCAGGTCTTTTTGCATTGATGAGTTCACCAGTGCTTTCTTTCTTTCTCAGAATGTACCAAACTGTAGATTTTGCCACTCCTAATGTTGTAGCAATTTCTTGGATGGCTTTTTTCTGTTTTTTGCAGCTTAAGAATGGCTTGTTTCACCTGCATGGAGAGCTCCTTTGACCGCATGTTTCCTTCACAGCAAAACCTTCCAAATGCAAACACCACACCTCAAATCAACTCCAGCCCTTTTCTCTGCTTAATTGAGAATGACATAACAAAGGGATTGCCCACATCTGTCCATGAAATAGCCTTGGAGTCAATTGTCCAATTACCTTTAAATCAGGGTGGCACATGTTAAGGAGCTGAAACTCCTAAACCCTTCATCCCATTTTAATGTGGATACCCTCAAATGAAAGCTGAAAGTCTGAACTTCAACTGCATCTGAATTGTTTTGTTTTAAAATTCATTGTGGTAATGTTTAGAACCAAAATTAGATACATTTTGTCTCTGTCCAAATATATATATACCTAACTGTAGGTCTAATTGGTTTTGCAAGAGCCTGAAAAGACATATATATGCTTGCCCACTGTAAAAAAAAACACCAGATAAGATATATACATCTCACAGAAAGCACAGGAATAAGATCATTTTCTAATTGACACTTCTAAATAATAGTCATACAGTTACCAAGTACATAATAATTCTATACTATTATTGTTCAAAGCCTACATAGACAAATATAACCTTTAATGGAACTATATAATGAACAAATAATGCTGCCACACCAAAACTACATATTTTGAACATATAGGCCCCATTTAATCAAGTCTGACAGTTTTCACAGTGGTCTTGATTAGGAGGCATGCTGGAGTCAGACGCTCCTGAAACCACCGGAGCCCTAAGCTGAGAAGGACATGGCTTTGGGATGGGTGGACTTTTAACTCCTGCAGTTTTGTTTGTGTAGCGGTGTATATTCTAAGCAAGAGTGATGTTGCTTTAAGACAAAGGTGCATAGTATAATATGCCACTGCCTGGTGTGTTACTATGAGGAGGGTAGGGCTTATGTAGGGTAGGTATCTCAGTCTCTATCTGCGAGGAGGGTGGGGGCTGGGCTCTCTCCGTGAGAAGGATTGGGGCTTATATAGAGTAGGTAATTATGGCTTTATCTATACCTCCCAACTTTTGAAGAAGGGAAAGAAGGACAGAGGTTGCGGCACGCATAGCGCGCCGCGGCAAAATTTTAGGCTTCGCCCCTGACCACACCCATTTCACAACTAATCACACCCATGTCCACGCCCCAACTACACCCATTTAGCCCTGCTGATCACACTGACTGGTACTGAGGGCACAGTGGCTGGCATTATGGCATCAGTGGCTGGTACTGTGGGCACACTGACTGGTACTGAGGAAAAGAAAGAAAGAGCAGAGTTTTAAAATGCTCCTCGGGGCTCCGCCGTGTACTCCTGTGTCCACGGGGAAAGTAAGCTGCCACCTGGGACAGCGGGGCAGACCCTCTCTCAAAATCGGGACTGTTGGGAGGTATGAATGCTCCCCACCATACACCTTGTACACGCACGGTTCCGTACACCTTGCGCACACACGGTTCCACTCCGTACTCCTCGCACACACACGGCTCTGCTACATCCACACTGTAAATCCCTCCTGCTCCTTCAAAATTGGGACTGTCCCGCTAGTTCTGTGGCAGTTGGGAGGTATGAATGCTCCCCACCATACACCTTGTACACGCACGGCTCCGCACACCTCATACACACACGGTTCCCTCTGTACACCTCACGCACACACGGCTCCGCTCCATACACGGCTCCACTCCGTACACCTCACGCACACATGGCTCCACTCCGTACACACACAGCTTCACTCCGTAAACCTCGCACATACGCAGCCACGCTCCGTAAACCTTGTACACATGTGGCTTTGCACCATACACCTCGTACACATGCAGTTCCGCTCCGTACACCTCGTACACACACGGCTCTGCTCCGTACACCTCGTACACGCACGGTAACGTGCCATACACACGCGGCTCCACTTCTCTACACCCCTGGGTGTGACTGTACTTATATACACCAGTATTTAGCCAAAAAAAACAAAAAAACTGGGCACACATTTTTTCATAGTGGTATCTCTGTGCCAGCTCATATCTATGCATGCTCAAAGTTTGGCCAGTGTACGCCATTTTTTTTTTGCCCTGGGTGTCACTGTACTTATATACACCAGTATTTAGCCCAAAAAAAAAAGGGCACACATTTGTCGTACTGGTATCTCTGTGCCAGTTCATATCTGTGGTGCTCAAAGTTTGGCCAGTGTACGCCAGTTTTTTTTGCCCTGGGTATGACTGTACTTATATACAGCACTATGTTGCATTATTTTAAAAAACAGGCCAAATTTTACAGTGGGGTCTATCTGTGACATGCCTCATACATCCGTGTGCCAAAAATTGAGGCATTTAAAGCCTAACTTCCTTTTATTGGGCAGTCTGTCACTCTCGTTATATCCAGAAGTTTTTTTTATCCAAAAAATAAAAAAAAATTAATACAGGCTGAGGCCTGGTGTATCTGTGGTGGAAAAATCTTTGCTTCACAGGCATACGTTGCATAGTTCTGTCGGCTAGCCTTGTTCTACGCATTTTTTATTGTTTTCAAAAAGTAACAAAAAACAAAGCCCAAAAAATTAATGCAGTCTGTTATCTCAGGCTGAGGCCTGGTGTATCTGTGGTGGAAAAATCTTTTCTTCGCAGGCATACGTTGCATAGTTCTGTCTGCTAGCCTTGATCTATGCATTTTTTATTGTTTTCAAAAAGTAACAAAAAACATAACCCAAAAATTTATTCCAGTCTGTTATCTCAGGCTGAGGCCTGGTGTATCTATGGGGAAAAATCTTCGCTTTGCAGACATACTGATCACATATAATTTTTCTCCAAAAAAATCCATTTGTATAGAGCTTTTCAAATGTTTCAGTAGTCCATTTAAAATGGGCAAGGCAAGGGAACGGGAGGAAATGGACTTGATGGTGATGGTGCATACAGAAGACGGGGCCATGGCCAAGCTGAAAGTGGGCAATAGCATAGACCCACATCTTCATGCTCGACCTTCCTGTCCCAGTTTCTACGTCACCGCAGAACACCACTATTAAAGCCAGAGCAGTGGGAATCGGTTGTTGGTTGGATAACGGTCACTTAGCCACCACCACCAAACACTTTACAGTTTTGAAAGATATTTATGATGCCCCTAAAAACAAAATTTACAAGCTATGTTGATATCTATCTCCAGGGGGAAATGTTTGTCAGCCAGTGTATGGCCATTACAAGTGTTGGAGACCCGCTCCTTTATCTTATTGGTAATATGTATGGGTGAAGATGAAAAAGCTTGTGCCACGGGTGAGTTTATTGTTACGGACGATTTTTCCTGAGCATCCATCAGTTTGTTTGGTTTTCCTCCGACACTGATCTGCTTTCTGTAATTCAGCATCTCACGAATATGTTGCACTTTGCCCTTTATACAGACACGTGCGTTATTGGCAACATGTTTTGGATGGGCATTTCTTAGGCCGAGTCTCATACGCGCATCTGTTACACTGATCTTCTGATGGGCATGAAACCGATTCTGGTAATTGATGGTGACTAAACGACGAATCATTGTAGGCAGTATCCGGGCTCTCATACCTCCCATAGCCACTGCTGTTATTAATCATGTACTTTCCCATTCCTGTCATCACCATGCCCCTTTTCCTGATCACTTCATTCAACGATTTGTCTGCCATATTTTTCCTACAAACCGGCACATTCACAGCAGCAACTGTGTAGGAAAACATGTTACAGTTTTGCAAGATGTTTATGATGTCCTTAAAAACAAAATTTGCACACTAAGTTGATATCTACCCTCAGGGGAAATGTTTGCCAGCCAGTGTATTGGCATTCCAAGTGTAAGAGACCCGCTCCTTTATAATGGGCCTAATTTTTAATCAGTCCTTCCTCCATGTCTCACCAGCCCCTGCCAGTAGATCATCAGGGTTAACTTGTTCCATGCTGCTACAGCCAGTGTCGAATTCCTAACAAGGGCGGGCATTTTTGCTGTGTGTTAAATACTTGTTATGGAAAAGGTTGAGGTGTACCCCACAGGGCAAAATGTTTGCCAGGTATGGGCATTCAAAGTCTAGGAGACCCGCTCCTTTGTAATGGGCATTTTTTGTTAAGATGCCCTCCTCCATGTTTCTTCCAAGGGGATGGGTATTGGGGTGTATGACTGTAGCAGTCGGCTTGCAGCAATCATAAGAAACAATGGGAAAGCAAAATGAAGTGATTTCCTGGTCCATCTATGTGGTTCAAGCTTATTGGTGCATATGACTGTACAGGCAGCCCTTTCAGCATACATAAGAAAAAGGAATGGGAGTACAAAATGAATAATTTGAAGTGGATTTTCCTGTGCCCATTCAATATGTGGGTTCAAAGGCTTATTGGGATGCATATGACTTGGTAGCAGGGCAGGCCTTGCAGTCAATGAAATAAAAAAACAGAATGGGAGGACAAAATGAATAATGTGAAGTGATTTTCCTGGGCCCATCCAGTACCTGGGTTCAAAGGCTTTTTGGGGTGCACATGACTTGGTAGCAGGGCAGGCCTTACATTCAATGCAACATTTTTTGTGGAAGCCCTCCTGGACATCTTATGAAAGGCGTATTGTAGTGCGTCGTAATTCTTGGCAGCCCATCCACTCACAGCATAAGCTATAAAAGTTTAGGAGAAACACTGTTTAATAATGGCCCTTTAAGCAGATTAATTCTGCCTGATGCCCCTGTAAAAATAGGCTCTGTGACTTTAAGAGTCCCTCCTTTATAAATTAAACAAGATATGTCTGCTTATGTGTCACACACCACATGACCAGCTAGGGTTGGTAAATGTTAAATGACATTTCCCAGTGAATGCATTTGTTTTGGTGGAAAGCAATGTTAACCCCTTAATGACCAAACCATTTTGTAGGTTAATGACCAGGCCAATTTTTACATTTCTGACCACTGTCAATTTATGTGCTTATAACTCTGGAATGTTTCAACGGATCTTGGCGATTCTGAGATAGTTTTCTCGTGACATATTGTACTTCATGATAGTGGTAAAATTTCTCCGATATAACTTGTGTTTATTTATGAAAAAAATGGAAATATGGCGAAAATTTTGCAATTTTCAAACTTTTAATTTTTATGCCCTTAAATCAGGGAGATATGTCACAAAAATACTTTATAAATAATATTTCCTACATGTCTACTTTACATAAGCACAATTTTGGAACCAAAATTTTTTTTTGTTAGGAAGTTATAAGTGTTAAAATTGACCAGCGATTTCTCATTTTTCCAACAAAATTTACAAAACCATTTTTTTTAGGGACCACCTCACATTTGAAGTGAATTTGAGGGGTCTACATGACAGAAAATACCCAAAAGTGACACTATTCTAAAAACTGCACCCCTCAAGGTGTTCAAAGACACATTCAAGAAGTTTGTTAACCCTTTAGGTACTTCACAAGAATTGAAGCAATCTGGAAGGAAAAAATGAACATTTAACTTTTTTCCCCAAATTTTTTTTCGACACAATTTTTTAAATTTTGTCAAGGGTATCAGGAGAAAATGAACCACAATATTTGTTGTACAATTTATCCTGAGTACACCGATACCCCATGTGTGGGAGAAAACCAATCTTTAGGGAAGGAGCATCATTTGAGATTTTGAATGTCAAATTGGCTGGAATCGAGAGCGGACACCATGTCACGTTTGGAGAGCCCTTAATGTACCTAAACAGTGGAAACCCCCATAAGTGACCCCATTTTGGAAACTAGACCACCCAAGGAACTTATCTAAATGTGTGGTGAGCACTTTGAACCCCCAAGGGCTTCACAGAAGGTTATAACGTAGAACCGTAAAATTAAAAAATCATATTTTTTTCCATATAAATTATCTTTTCACCCCCAATTTTTATTTTTCAAAGGATAAACGGATCCTAAATGTTATTGTGCAATTTGTCCTGAGTACGCTGATACCCCATATGTGGGGGTAAACCACTATTTGGGGGCATGGCAGAGCTCGGAAGGGAAGCAGCGCCATTTGACTTTTTTGGCTGGAATTGAGATTGGACGACATGTCGGATTTGGAGAGTCCCTGATGTGCCTAAACAGTGGAAACCCCCCACAAGTGACCCCATTTTGGAAACTAGACCCCCCAAGGAACTTATCTAAATGTGTGGTTAGAGCTTTGAAACCCCAAGGGCTTCACAGAAGGTTATAATGTAGAGCCGTAAAATTAAAAAATCATATTTTTTCCACAAAAATGATCTTTTCATCCCAATTTTCAAAGGATAAAAGGACCCCAAAAGTTATTGTGCAATTTGTCCTGAGTACGCTGATACCCCATATGTGGGAGTAAACCACTATTTTGACGCATGGCAGAGCTCGGAAGGGAAGGAGCGCCGTTTTCAAATGTTGACTTTGATGGAATATTCTGCGGGTGTCATGTCACGCTTGGAAAGCCCCTGATGTGTCTAAACAGTAGAAACCCCCAAAAGTGACCCCATTTTGGAAACTAATCCTCCCAAGGAACTTATCTAGATGTGTGGTGAGCACTTTGAACCCCAAGTGCTTCACAGAAGTTTATAACGTAGAGCCATGAAAATAAAAAAATCATATTTTTTTCCACAAAAATGATCTTTTTGCCCCCAAATTTTTATTTTTATAAGGGTAACAGGAGAAATAGGACCCCAAACGTTGATGTGCAATTTGTCCTGAGTACGCTGATACCCCATATGTGGGGGGGGAACCACTGTGATCGTCTTACTGCAATCTTTGGGAGGCAGAATGAACAAATCCACAAAAGGTGAAGAATTGGTTTTATTTTTTACGCCGTTCCTCATGCGGTATTAGTTATTAGTAGTGTTGAGCATTCCGATACCGCAAGTATCGGGTATCGGCCGATATTCGCGTTATCGGAATTCCGATACTTAATTCCGATACTTTTTCAATATCGTATACCGGAATCGGAAGTTCCCATAATTCTTTGAGAGGCAATGTGATTTTAGTCAGCCAATGAGGAATCCTACGAAGTGTGGGCACATCCTGTAATGCTGCGGTCATCTTAACTAATGGCATGGCTGTGATTGGCTGCTGAAATGATGTCAGAATGCACTATAAAAGGCGCCGCAGCCATTTTAGCGTCACTGTGCTGTGAACTCGGTAAGGGACAGAACGCTGCTGTGCTGACTCTGAGGGACAGTTAGATATTGCGATTTTGTGTACTACTGTGCTTGAGGCAGGCTAGTTTACCAACCGCTGTGTAAAGCTTCATTTTGCCAGTGTTGTTTTAACAGCTCTGTGCAAGGTGTGTGTGTGACAGTGCAGGTGATGCTGCAGTTTGCTCTGCATCCACCGCTGTTTGTAGGCATCTGCACGTGTCACTGACTCTTTTTTTATTTTATTTTATTTAGTGGAATTGGTGCAGCTCCATTATATTAGAAAAAAATCAAATCTATTAGTGTGACGTGCTTCCATCCGTATACAATACATTGGTTGCAAACACTATAGAAGTACAGAAAGGAGCTTTTCACAGATAGTGAATAGTTGTGTTTCAGTGTTCACTGCAGTCTGTGAGGTTTTGATTTTTTGAGTGCAGATCACGCTCCAGTTAGTTCTTCAACCACTGCTGGTTGTAGTCTGCTGAGCGTGTGTCACTGCCTCATCCTTCACATTTTTCTCTAATTGGTGCTGCTCCATTTTAGTGGAAAAAAATCAAATCTATTAGTGTGACGCGCTTCCATCCGTATACAATACATTGGTTGCAAACACTATAGAAGTACACAAAGGGGCCTTTAACAGCTACAGAACAGTTGTGTTTCAGTGTTCACTGTAGTCTGTGAGCTTTTCATTTTGTGAGTGCAGATTACGCTCCAGTTTGTTCTTCAACCACTGCCGGTTGTAGTCTGCTGAGCGTGTGTCACTGCCTCATCCTTCACATTTTTCTCTAATTGGTGCTGCTCCATTTTAGTGGAAAAAAATCTAATCTATTAGTGTGACGCGCTTCCATCCGTATACAATACATTGGTTGCAAACACTATAGAAGTACACAAAGGGGCCTTTAACAGCTACAGAACAGTTGTGTTTCAGTGTTCACTGTAGTCTGTGAGCTTTTCATTTTGTGAGTGCAGTTTACGCTCCAGTTTGTTCTTCAACCACTGCCGGTTGTAGTCTGCTGAGCGTGTGTCACTGCCTCATCCTTCACATTTTTCTCTAATTGGTGCTGCTCCATTTTAGTGGAAAAAAATCTAATCTATTAGTGTGACGCGCTTCCATCCGTATACAATACATTGGTTGCAAACACTATAGAAGTACACAAAGGGGCCTTTAACAGCTACAGAACAGTTGTGTTTCAGTGTTCACTGTAGTCTGTGAGCTTTTCATTTTGTGAGTGCAGATTACGCTCCAGTTTGTTCTTCAACCACTGCCGGTTGTAGTCTGCTGAGCGTGTGTCACTGCCTCATCCTTCACATTTTTCTCTAATTGGTGCTGCTCCATTTTAGTGGAAAAAAATCTAATCTATTAGTGTGACGCGCTTCCATCCGTATACAATACATTGGTTGCAAACACTATAGAAGTACACAAAGGGGCCTTTCACAGATACTGAACAGTTGTCTGCAGGGTTCACTGTAGTCTGTGAGGAATAACCACACTTAGGCCTTAACTTTTCTGACTTTCTTTATCAGTCTACCAAGATGAAGAAGTCAGTGAGTAAGGCACGTGGTCGTGGTCGAGGCCGTGGATTTGCAGCAGGGAGAGGACGTGGGATTCTGTGGCTGCTGCCGCACCAGTGACACAGCATCCACCAGTTTTCCCCGTGAGCGTTCCTTTATGCGCACTTTTGTAGGAGCTCAGCGTACCCCCCTGCTGCGTGAAGAACAAATTGAAGCCGTTGTTGGTTGGATGGCAGCCAATGCATCGACTTCAATAGCTTCCACCTCCTCTCAGGACCACAGCACTGTTGAACAACCATCAGTCTCTTCACCGCCTGCCAAATTGCCCAGGCAGTCAGAGAGCTCTGTACAGGAGCCAGCTGAGTCTCTGCTTCTGTTCTCAGAATCTGTTGGCTTGGAAACAGGGGCCCAGCCAAGCAGCATTCTGGAATGTGAAGAAGAGGCAGTATGCAGTGATGCGCAACAGCTGTGTCTCTCTGAATCTGAAGAGGCGGGTGAGCCAGTGCCGATGGTCAGCACACCGCAGAACGCATCTGATGATGATGAGACTCAGTTGCCAGTTTCTGTTGAGCATGGTGCTGGCCAGACCACCCAACAACAGCAGGTGTTGGAAGAGGGTAGTGGTGGAGATGATGAGGTCCAAGACCCAACATGGCGTGAGGAACAGGAAGGTGGTGGGAGCAGCTCTGAGGAAGAGATTGCACCAACGGTCCAAACAGTAGGGAGAGGTAGGCTGCAGACTCGCTTGCCTGTAGCCTCCAGTTTGGCACCCGTTCGGAGCAGTTCTCTTCCAACAGCCAAACCGGGCGCTCCCAGGACTTGCTCTGCGTGGTCCTTTTTGATACAGTTGCAGATGATATTTGCTATGTAAAATGCAAGCTGTGTAATCAAAAAATTAAAAGAGGTAAAAGTGTCAGTAACCTTAATACAACAAATATGTGGAAACATGTGCGGTCAAAGCACTTTGTTGAGTTACAAAGACACACTGGAGATGTAGGCCAACCTACAGCAGCACCTACATCTTCAGCTCGTGTTGGAGCCTCTTCCTCCAGTTCACACACAGCTGGTTCGGCTTCCTCAAAGGATCGCCATGGAAGAACCTCTGTCACTGTTGTCCAGAGACACAGTGTTATTCCACCCACAGCTGCAAGTTCCCTGTCATCCTCACACACCCAGGCCACAAAACAGCCATCGGTAGCACAGGCATGGGATAAAAGACGGCCATACTCGGCAAACCATCCACGAGCACAGGCTCTGAATGCTGGCATTGCAAAACTCCTGTCCCTTGAAATGCTGTCATTCAGGCTGGTGGAGACTGACAGTTTCCGTGAATTAATGGCATTGGCAGTCCCACAATACAATGTGCCCAGCCGATTTTATTTCAGCAGGCAAGCCGTCCCTGGTCTGCAAAAGCATGTTGAGGCAAAAATTAAACATGCGCTACTAAACGCCGTCAGTAGCAAGGTCCACCT
The DNA here is from genome assembly GCA_033576555.1 of Oophaga sylvatica. Classification (NCBI taxonomy): domain Eukaryota; kingdom Metazoa; phylum Chordata; class Amphibia; order Anura; family Dendrobatidae; genus Oophaga; species Oophaga sylvatica. The sequence continues at coordinate 234,496,380 of JARQOD010000006.1, read as the reverse complement.
GACCACCGATGCGTGGACCAGTACCCATGGCCAGGGACGATACCTTTCACTCACTGCCCATTGGGTGAATGTTGTGGAGCCGGGTACAGATCTTGCGAGTGGCGCTGTACGTATTCTGCCAACTCCAAGTATTGCCGGAATCAAGTCTGTCCACATTGACTCCTCCTCCTACTCCAGTTCCTCAGAATCATCGCTGCAGGAGCCGTCACGGTCTACCTCCACATGGACCCGTGGACGCTTACCTGATGCGACCGATATGAGCACAGCCGTGGCCAAACGGCAACAGGCCGTTCTGAAATTAATTCCCATGGGGAATCGAAGCCACACAGCGCAGGAGGTCTGGAATGCCATCAAGCAGGAGAGCGACGTGTGGTTTTTGCCAGCGAATCTCCAGCCAGGCTTGGTAGTGTGTGACAATGGCCGAAATCTGGTGGCAGCTCTGGGCCTTGGCAACCTCACTCACATACCATGTCTGGCACATGTGCTCAACTTGGTCGTGCAGAGTTTTTTGAGGGACTATCCGGATCTTGATGCACTGCTGCACAAGGTCCGCCTAGAGTGCGCTCACTTGCGACGTTCCAGCATGGCCAGATCGCGCATTGCAGCTCTGCAACGCAGATTGCGCCTTCCTGAACATCGCATCATATGTGACGTATCCACCAGGTGGAATTCAACGTTACATATGTTGGAGCGGTTGTGTGAGCAGCAGCCAGCAGTTATGGAGTATCAGCTGCATCAGGCGCAATCAACACGCAATTTGCGCCGTCCACACTTCACCATTAATGAGTGGGCCACTATGAAGGACATGTGCCACGTTTTGCGTGCGTTTGATGAGTCAACGCGGATGGCGAGTGCAGATGATGCACTAGTCAGCCTGACTGTCCCCCTTATCTGCCTGCTTCAAAAAACACTGCAAGCAATAAGGGATGAGGTTTTGGAAGAGGTGGAGGATGAGGAGTCACAAATTCCATCACCTTCTGGAAAGTCAGCGCAACGTGGTTCCTCACAAAGGGCTGGGCAGGGCTCACTTTGTGAGGAGGATGAGGAGGAGGAGTCAATGGAGGAGGAAGACATCGCTCCAGAGGGAGGTACACAACGCTCTAGTCAGTATGTAGAGCGAGGTGGGGTGATGCAGAGCAGGCAGAGATAACGCCTCTTGCAGAGGACAGCGTTTCTTTGCCAGTTGGGAGTCTGCAGCACATGGTTGATTTCATGCTGCAGTGCCTAAGAAACGACCGCCGCATCGCCCACATTCTCACGACGTCTGATTATTGGGTGTACACCCTCCTAGACCCTCGCTACCGGGACAACGTCAAAAGCCTCATCACACCGTTGAACCGGGAGCGTAAAATGCGGGAGTACCAAGACACACTGGTGCAATCCCTAATGTTCTACCTTACTGCCGAGAGCACTGCTGCTGCTACTGCTTTACAAAGCAGCTCTGTGCGTCGAGGCAGTGTAGAGAGCTCTGCAACAAGAGGCAGCTCACGCAGTGCCTCTGCACAGGGAAAGACCAGTATGTTAAAAATGTGGCAAAGTTTTGTGGCAGCGCCACAAATGTCTACACCATCCGAGAGGGCTCCAGTCAGCGGGAGGCAACGTATCCGTCAGATGGTGACAGACTACTTGGCTTTGCCTCTCAGTGTACTCCCAGATGGCTCTTCCCCATTCAAGTTTTGGGTCTCTAAGCTGGATACATGGCCAGAGCTTAGCCAGTATGCATTGGAGGTGCTGGCTTGCCCTGCTGCCAGTGTATTATCGGAGCGCGTCTTTAGTGCTGCAGGTGGTGTACTAACAGACCGTCGCATGCGACTATCCTCCGATAATGTAGACCGGCTTACTTTTCTGAAAATGAACAAGGCATGGATCTCGCCAGAATTTGTCTGTCCGTTTTTCAGATTAAATAACTGGTTCGCAACGTTATCCATGTCTCCTGTTATGTTCATCTTTCTACCACCTGAACTCTACTCCCTGGGCTCCAACACTGCCAGTTGCTGCTCATAAGTGTCGTGTCCACAGAACAAAACACAAGCTCTACTGTTAGTGGGGTTCAGTAACGCCAGCTGTTCCCCTGCTGTGTCAACGGCAAGAAGTCTCCTGTTCCCGACACATGGACAGAAAAACACATGACCAACATGCTCCAAATAGGGAAGAGCCGTCACCCTGCTTGTTATGCTGAAAACATGAAATTGTGAAGTTTTGCAGGCCTAGAATGATAAATTTTTATGACAAATATGGACAAATAATAATTTGTCATCACAGCGCATATCTGCACATGTCTATTAGAAATGGTAACAAAAAATAAAACATAGTCTACTCTTCACATTTTGAAATTAATGCATAAAAGTACATTTCAGACTTATGAATTAATGCTTTTTAAGGAACTTTATCTGTACCTGTAAGATAATGCAGTCAATGGATGTACGAATCATTAAATCCTCATCATCATCATCACGAGTTTTATTTATGACAGACATTATAAAATACACATACTGATGCCAACTGTAACTTCAAACACCATATATGAAATGGCCAGCATGTAAACATGGTAATAATGTCCAATAATAAATTATTACATCTAGAAAGTGCATCATGCATACTGACAATATTTAGTTATACCTGCAAGTGCTGTTGAAACAACCACAAGAGATATAAATTAATACTGGTATATAGGTATCACAGTGCATAGTTACTCATGGACAATGTTGATGTAATACTGTATCTCAATTAAGTCAGCGTCAACCATTAGGCTTGTTAGTCTTGTACATTGTTAAAGAGGGAAGGTAATTTTTTTGTTTGTCATAGGTGGAGTATTACACATTAAATTATTACTGCTGTATTTTTTTTTGCGTCCCTAGTGCGCAATAACGCAGCCTAACCTCACATTTGATAGTCAGCTAATTGCCACACGCTACCCTACCCTACGCGTGACAGTAGGAAGGTAGTGTTGACGGATAAAGCTTTGCACAACCAGACATTCTTTTACCCTCTTCAACACTCTACAAGCAAAAAATGCATGATTTCAGCCGCAGACTTTATTGACGTACAGTATAACATCGGCATTACCCATCAGAGGCTGTCCACTGTCTGATACAGACATAGAATATACCTTTGCTATCCGTAGCCTTTGTTTCACCTACACTTGCAGGCACACACTTAAATTGTGACAAACAATGCCTAATGTTTTTTTAAATGGTTATTTTTTATTGTACATTATTGTGTCATCAATCACATTGATGAGTCCATGCTGGACATGTCATACATGCTATAGAAAGTTAAGATTTTATGAACTTAAATAATTGAAATGTCTGTGACTGTCACATAAAATTTGCGATGATGATGATGAGTGACTATTACAAAATCCATTGTCTTCACTATGTTATGGTTTAACATAGCGTTCCTTAAGCATTATTCATAAAAAAAAAATGGACTTTTATTCTTAAATTTACAACACTATATTTTGTTACCAATTTTTTGGGTGTTGTGTTGTTCCATTTATTTTTGGCATGTGCATATATGCGTTTATATTTCTATTTTCTTTATTTTTCCTTCTTGAAATTAGAAAACATGTGTATCTTTGTACCGTGTTAGCCAGTAGATAGAAAAATATTTAGACTTCAGAGTCAGCAGTGGTTGATACCTTTTAATGGATAACTGAAAAGATGGAAACAAATTGCAAGCTTTCAAGGCTACTCACGTCTCTTCATCAGGGAAAGACTAACTAAAAAAATTAAGCATCACATATTTCTATACACAACAGGACACAGGAATAGTGCAATAGGTAAGACAAGTAAGTGACGTGTATCAGAACTGTCATTATCTCACAGGGATGAACATAAATATTGGAACAGTTCCTAGATAAGGATAGAAAGTTTGATTGCCCTCTCATTGGCGTATTTTTTTGGGTTTTCATGACCCTGGAAGGGCATAGACGCAGATTCCTTAATTGATATAGAATGACATAAATCCATGTGATCTATTCATTCCATCACTAACAGTGTCAAAGGTCATGATGAGCTTATATTCTGAAACCTTTGTACGTTTCTCATATTTGAAGTTATATTTTAATACCAGTAATTCCATATCCATGATGCTATGACCGGGCATACAAAAGTATTTTGCCACAGGTAAATTCATTAATTTATCTGTGATTGTGTGGCGCTGATAATTCATCCTTGTTCTCCTTTTTGTTGCCGGTCTCCCCTCACTTGTCCCTCCCTCACTTGTCTTAGCTATTCCTGTGTCCTGTTGTGTGTAGAAATATGTGATTCTTCATTTTTGGCTTTACTCTTAGCCTGATGAAGACACCTGAGTAGTCTCGAAAGCTTTGAATTTGTTACCATATTTTCAGTTAGCCATTAAACGTTATCAACCACAGAGGACTGTCAAGTATAAATATTTTTCTATTCTTGTAATTGAAATTTATCATTTTATTGTTGTAGTAAAACTTCATTTATTCTTGTTTGAAGTACATACATTTGCAATGGCCACGTAACAAGGCAATAACTCAATATTTTATGCCTACACCCTCCTTGACCCTGGGCTTCAACAGCGCCAGTTGCTGCTCAGAAGTGTTAGATGCACAGATGAAAACAATCGCTGATGTGTTTGTGGGGTTCAGTAACGCCTGCTGTTCCCCTGCTGTGTGTCTGGCAAAAATTACTGCTAGCTACCTAATCATGGTGAAAAAAACATGACATCTCAAAGTGTCTAGTGCTACACATAGATATGAGGCTACACCATGATTTCTAAGCTGTAAACATTTGAAACGTCAACTTTCAAACCATAAAATGATTTGTCTTTGTCACAAATCTGTAACAAAATAATTGTGACATATTATTACAGATATGCACATGTCGAAAACAAATGCAAACACAAAAGCCTACTTATGCTATAGGATACTGATGGTCAACCTTGTCACTCCATAGCTTAGACAAATCCAACTCACATCATGATGACTCAAATACTGCAATGTTGGAAGTGCATAATGTGGGTTGAACTTTGACAACTGCTGCAGTGCGAAGGTTATACTTCAGTGTTCTTGCCTTTGAAATAAAAGCATACAAGTAAATATAATATCCAATGTTGATTAAGGGACGTGATGTACACCTGTAATATTGTGCAAACAATGCATGTAGGAATAGTCCTCTTCAACATTACTTATATTTGTGTCATTTTAAAAAATACATATTTGATTAGAAAGTTAACAGCCCATATCATAAAGGTCCTTAATGTAAACATGATAATCGCTAACAAAAATCATGCATTACCTTGGTAAAGTCAATGGTGCATAGTCACAATAGCAAAATATATACCTGTAAGTGGTGCTGAAAGAACGACAACTGATAGAATAGGTGAATGATATCTATTTATCAGACTGAATAGCGACACCTGTACAATGTCGATATAATACTGTACCTTAACAAAACAGCTGTGTCACACCTCACACGCATTTTTCTTGTAGCTTGTTATGTAATAGGGCACATGCGTGTATGTTTCATCATAGGTGCATGTTTACTGAGTAAAGCAGTCATGACAACGCCTTTGTGTTGTCAGTACGCTTGCGATGATGAACGATGCGCACCGTGAATGTTAGTCTGCGTCATAAGACGCACAGACGCTCCAATACCCAACGCGTCACAGCAGGAAGCCAGTCTGTGCGTCCAAACAAAGGCGCAAGCATACATGCACGTACCCTTTTAGAAAGCTATATAAAAATAAGGATGTAGTAGTAACGCACACTTTATTGAGGTACAGTATTACATCGCCATTCACCATCTGTGGCTATGCAGTGTCATCTATATATACCTTATCTATCCGTTGTCATGCTTGCAAGTCCACAGTCAGGCATAAATAGCTGTTTTCACTATGCACTTTTTAAAGGTTTTTTTTGTTAATATAAATGATTGGCACATATTATCAGTATTACATGATGGAAATTTTAGATATTTTTAAAAACTTTTTAGTGATATTATTCAGCAAATGAAAATGGTGTACATACTGTTACTTATCCATCATTAATGGATTCTGATATGTACTTGTATGCTTTTATTTAAAACCGTATAGCAGATTATTTAACCGATTTTTATTGTGGTTTGCATTGCTTTTCAACATGTTAATGTATGCGTTTATGTTTGTCAATTATTAATTTACATATATTTTTTAAAGTAAAATCATCATCTTATGGTACTAAAGGTTATATTTCTCTTGTTTGGAGTATAGACATTTTTAATTGACACGTAACAAGGAAAATACTTCATCTAGTATTTAAACATCCTCCTTGACCCTGGGCTCCAACACCGCCAGTTGTTGCTTGGAAGTGCTGTTAGCACAGTCTACACTTGCTCCTGTGTTACTGGGTTCAGTAATGTCAGCTGTTCCCCTGCTGTGTGAACGGCAAACAGTCCTGCTGCCTCCACCCTGTTCTCTTCTCATCCCTGGGTTACAACACCGCCAGTTGTTTCTCGGAAGTGCTGTTAGCACAGTCTACACTTGCTCCCGTGTTACTGGGGTTCAGTAATGTCAGCTGTTCCCCTGCTGTGTGAACGGCAAACAGTCCTGCTGCCTCCACCCTGTTCTCTTCTCATCCCTGGGTTACAACACTGCCAGTTGTTTCTCGGAAGTGCTGTTAGCACAGTCTACACTTGCTCCCGTGTTACTGGGGTTCAGTAATGTCAGCTGTTCCCCTGCTGTGTGAACGGCAAACAGTCCTGCTGCCTCCACCCTGTTCTCTTTTCATCCCTGGGTTACAACACCGCCAGTTGTTTCTCGGAAGTGCTGTTAGCACAGTCTACACTTGCTCCTGTGTTACTGGGTTCAGTAATGTCAGCTGTTCCCCTGCTGTGTGAACGGCAAACAGTCCTGCTGCCTCCACCCTGTTCTCTTCTCATCCCTGGGTTACAACACCGCCAGTTGTTTCTCGGAAGTGCTGTTAGCACAGTCTACACTTGCTCCTGTGTTACTGGGGTTCAGTAATGTCAGCTGTTCCCCTGCTGTGTGAACGGCAAACAGTCCTGCTGCCTCCACCCTGTTCTCTTCTCATCCCTGGGTTACAACACCGCCAGTTGTTTCTCGGAAGTGCTGTTAGCACAGTCTACACTTGCTCCTGTGTTACTGGGGTTCAGTAATGTCAGCTGTTCCCCTGCTGTGTGAACGGCAAACAGTCCTGCTGCCTCCACCCTGTTCTCTTCTCATCCCTGGGTTACAACACCGCCAGTTGTTTCTCGGAAGTGCTGTTAGCACAGTCTACACTTGCTCCCGTGTTACTGGGGTTCAGTAATGTCAGCTGTTCCCCTGCTGTGTGAACGGCAAACAGTCCTGCTGCCTCCACCCTGTTCTCTTCTCATCCCTGGGTTACAACACCGCCAGTTGTTTCTCGGAAGTGCTGTTAGCACAGTCTACACTTGCTCCCGTGTTACTGGGGTTCAGTAATGTCAGCTGTTCCCCTGCTGTGTGAACGGCAAACAGTCCTGCTGCCTCAACTTTAATTTCCATGGGTACCTTCTGCTACCCATCCGGGTTCCAGTACCGTCAGCTGGTTCTCCGCAGTGCCTTTGGCCTAGGTGCCTCCATGTCGGTATCCGAGTTCCAGCAACGTCTGCTGGTCCTTGGTAGTGCTTTGGAGCACAGGTACCTCCTGCTTAGTAACCCTGTCCCAGTAACGTCAGCTGGTCCTCGGTTGTGCCATTGGCTCTTTTCCTTCTGCTGACCCTCCGGGTTCCAGCACAGTCAGCTGGTCCTCGTTACTTTCATTGGCTCTTGTACCTTCTGCTACCCATCCGGGTTCCAGTACCGTCAGCTGGTTCTCCGCAGTGCCTTTGGCCTAGGTGCCTCCATGTCGGTATCCGAGTTCCAGCAACGTCTGCTGGTCCTTGGTAGTGCTTTGGAGCACAGGTACCTCCTGCTTAGTAACCGTGTCCCAGTAACGTCAGCTGGTCCTCGGTTGTGCCATTGGCTCTTTTCCTTCTGCTGACCCTCGGGTTCCAGCACAGTCAGCTGGTCCTCGTTACTTCCATTGGCTTTTGTACCATCACCAACAGGACAAAGAAGGTTAAGACAAACTACAAGATACAGAACAAGAGACAGAAGAACAATAAGCAGAAGATCAAAAAGCAGAAGAACATTAAGTATAAGACCAAAATGAAGAGCAAAATATATGCTCTAAATTCTAAGCAGAAGAAGACTAAGCAGTGTATGGGGGTAGTCCGTTCCTCCTCGTGGTGCCCCTGGAAAATGCCTGATGCTGCTGCAGGCTAAACTGAACGCGGACAAATACTGTTGTAATTAAAATCTTTCGTGACAGCAAGAACGGAAGGATGAAAATTCAGAGTTTTACAGATTACAAGTACAGGAATGTCTGTCACAAATAAGAATATGATGAAAAGGATGAATAGGAAGAAGATGAAGAAGTAGAATATGAAGAATAATAACTGTTTAATAAGAACAATATAAGTAATGTTAACAAAAAGATGAATAGCAAGAAGTTTTAGAAGATTAAGAAGGTGAAGATGAAGAATAATTTGATGAGAAAGATGATGCTGCTGAAGATTATGAAGGAGAAAGTGTGTGAAAAGTTAAAAAGGTGAAGACCATGGAAGTTGTGAAACAGACATATTTGACAAAATAGAAAAAAGGTTAACAACATTGTGAATTTCTTCGTCAATCCGAACGTATTTCCTAAAAAAAAAAATTAATGCTATTCCATTGGATTGGGTTAAACATCTATGCCTTTAATGTCTCCTCAACCTCCCCCAATACATTCTACATTACTCTTTGTTGTTTTCCTTCATGTACAATTAACCTACAAGGCAAGAATGGGGTTTTTTTTATTTCGATATTTTGTTCCCATAGACTTACATGGGACTTCCGGTATAGGTATCGGGTATCGCCGATATTTTTTGTGTATCGGCGATACCATTCCGATTCCGATACTTTTGGATATCGGAAAGTATCGCTCAACTCTAGTTATTAGGTGACTTTATTCTTCGGGTCGGTGCGATTATGGTGATAGCAGATTTACATCCTTTTTTCATGTTTAGCTTCAGTCACACACTAAAAGACCCTTTTTTTGGAAGAATTTTTTGTAAGAAATTTTTGCATCGCTGTATTTTGAGAGCTATAATTTTTCCATATTTCGGCCGACAGAGTTATGTGCGTGCTTTTTTTTTGCGGGACGAGCTGACGTTTTTATTGGTTCCATATTCGGGCACGGAACGTTTTTTGATCGCTTCCTATTCCTATTTTTGTGGAAGCAGAATGAACAAAAACCAGCAATTCAGGAATTTTTTTTTTCTCCCTTCTGCATGTGGTAAAATTGATAAAGCAGCTTTATTCTTCGGGTCACTATGATTACAATGATACCATATTTATATATTTTTTTTATGTTTTGGCGTTTTTTACACAACAAAAAATTTTATAGAAAAAATAATTATTTTTGCATCAGTTTATTTCGCGAGCTATAACTTTTTATTTTTTTGCTGATGATGCTGTATAGCGGCTTATTTTTTGCGAGACAAGATGACGATTTCAGGGGTACTATGATTATTTATATTCGTCTTTTTTATCGTGTGTTATTGCACTTTTTCCAAGTAGTATGATGATACCGCTTGGAAAAGTATAATTTACTACTTTTTTGTGCTTTTTTTTAACGGCTTTCACTGAAGGGGTTAACTAGGGTTATATTCTTAAAGGGCCATCAGCTGGCTATGCTTTGTTGTTCCCATTATTAAACAATGGGTCTCCTATACTGTTATTGCCTACGCAGTGAGTGGCTGGGCTGCCAAAAATTAGGACGCACCCCTTTGATGAGACATACAGGAGAGCCTCATGAAAATGCAAACACCAAACCTTCTGCCAGCTTTGGTCAGTTACTATATCATCCACCACCTTATTTTTCACTTCCTCACCCTAGACCTCCTCCTCACTTTCTGGTAATTATGTCTCATCATCATCATCCACCTCTTATGACATGTTCCCACTGTCGCCTTCGTGTGACCATGGCTACTCAAATATTTGGGCATTGCTACATGTGATTTTATCTTGCCCAGCTTCAAGTGCACCAGGCAAGAGGCCCCAATCTATAAATGGGAAAGTGAATAGCACTTTGGAGTGTCCAAGTGTGGGATCAGTTGTCTCTTGGCACTCGGCATGGTGGAAGGAAGGAGGATCATGGTGAGGAATATGCGGTCCAGACTCACGGCTACTCTGACTTGACCGTGTGGAAGACAGGGTGGTGATGATGGCAAACTGACTGGATGCATTATCCACTATCCAACCAACAACCTTTTGACACTGCTCTGTGTTCAATAGTGGTGTGCTGCTGCGGTATCCTAGTAATTGAGACAGTATGTTCGAGCGAGAACATGTGAGTGTTTGTTTTGGCCCAATTTCACCTTACCCACGGCCTCGGCCTCTGTATGCACCATCACCATAACATCCATTTCCCAGTCTCTTGCCACGTGCCTTGCCCATTTTAAATGGACTACAATATTTTCAACGTTCACTACAAATGGCTGAATATGGAGCAAACTTATATGTGATCCGTGTGCGGAAAACCACAGTTTTAAATATCTGGCCTGTAGGTAACTGGTGTCAAAAACTAGGGTAACACACAGCGAAAACAGTTGAATGGAGGCCTCAAATGCCACAATTTGTAGCCCACAGATAGATGATGCATGTGACGGAGAAACTACACTGTAAAATATGTGGCCTGCATTTTTATCTTTTTACAGGCAAATAGTGTCAAAACCTAGGGTAACACACAGCAAAAACAGTTGAATGGAGGCCTGAAATGACACAATTTGTAGCCCACAGATAGATGAAGCGCGTGACGTTGATACTAGACTGTAAAACATGTGGCCTGTATTTTTATTATTTTTTTACAGGAAAATAGTGTCAAGAACTAGGTAAGTTCAGATAAGGTAAGACGGTCACAGAGGAGCGCCAGCCAAGCGTAGCTTTGGGTGATGTAATGCAGCTCCAGCCGGGTGCCTCAGATGAGGAAGGGAGGTGCAGAGTTGGATGAAACCCGGGAAGCAGGAGCGCAAAAACAGGGGCTAAATTAATAAACAATCTTCTTTTATTAAAACCACAACGCGTTTCAACAGGTAATTCTGTCTTCCTCGGGTGGCAATGATAATGTGCACAGGGGGGATGATATATAAAGGGGCAGTGGCCAATGAGAAATGACAAACAATTAGTTACATCATAGACAATTACAAACTTAAGCAAATTACTAAAAGTAAGAGAAAAGAAATAAATAAAAAAAACACCTATATATAAACCTATGTAAAAAAAAACCACTCATGATAAAAGATGCAGAAATAAAAGGTTAAAAAATTGCTCATGATAAAAATACTAAAATAATTAGAAACATCAGTAGCCAGCAGATCTCAGTTAGTAAGGTTTAACCCCTCTGGGGCCAAGGTGCCGAGTTTAAAAATCCAGAAGCTCTCTCTCCTAATTAAATTATCATAGCGATTTATTACGTCATCACAAATGTGATCTATGATGGTGAGTTTCAGCAAATTTGGATTTTTGTTATGTGCAAGCAAAAAATGTTTTTAGAGGCTATTTCTAAGTTTAAATTACCCTTCTTTTATTTTCTACCGAAGATCCATAAAGACCCCATAAACCCTCCTGGTCGCCCTATCATCTCGGGGATTAAATCCATTACCTGCAATCTCTCCCACTGTATAGATTTGTTTTTACAAAAATATGTCCTAAATTTACCCTCCCACCTTAAGGATTCATCTCACCTGATTGACCTCCTTCTTTCCCTCCCCACCATGGGTAACTGCCTCTTACTCACCCTTGATGTTCAGGCCTTATACACCAATATCCCCCATGATTTAGGTTTGAAGGCGGTTCAACAATTTATTTCAACTGATGATCTCTTACCTTCCCTACAGAAAGATTTTTTTAAAAAAGCCATACTGTTTGTTTTTAACAATAACATATTTTCCTTTGAGAACACCTGCTACCGCCAAGTGAGGGGCTGCGCGATGGGGACGAGATTTGCCCCCAGTTATGCTAATCTCTATATGGGGGCTTTCGAGTCCGCCTTCATCGCGCAGTCACCACTGGCGGTTGGCAAGATAGCCCTTTATCGACGCTTCATTGATGATCTTTTTATAATATGGACTGGTTCAGAATTAGAAGCGCGTGAATTTACCCAATGCTTAAATGTATATACTTGGGGTCTTAAATTTACCTCCAACATCTCTAATACAAGTATTCAATTTTTGGACCTTATGGTTAATATCGACCATCATGGTCGAATCTCAACTTCAACTCACTTTAAGGAAGTAGATGTTAACAGCTACCTTAGCTTTTCTAGCGGCCATCTACCAAAATGGATTCTAAACATCCCCTACGGGCAGTATTGGAGGGTCCGCAAGAATTGTACCTATGACACTGATTTTCATAAAGAGGCTAAAATCTTGAAAGATCGATTCATAATTAAGGGTTACCCCAAGAAATTACTACAGGATGACTTGACTAGGGCCAGTGGACTCTCACAAAGAAGCTGTATTGCGAAAATAAAAGATAGAAGTAGGACTGACCAACAAAGGAATGATGAATCCTCTCATCGAGTGAAATGGAGCCTCATCACTACTTTTAATCAGTCTCATACATCCATACGCAACCTACTTAGGAAATACTGGTTCATTTTAAAGGGTGATCCTGTTTTGTCGGCACATTTACAGACACAGCCTATCACCATCTTTAGAAAAAATCGAACCCTACGGAACTTGCTGGCTCCTAGTAACACCTCTGTTAGGCATTCATCTTTACCACCCACCCAGGGTTTGTCCAACACAGGGTGTTTAGCATGCAAGGCTCCTAAGTGGCTATTTTGCACGTCTATTATGAATGGGGTGCAACATTTCAAATCTCGAACTACTGGTACGACATTCAAAATTAACTGCCATGTCACCTGTCAGTCAAGTTATGTCATTTATTTAATCGAATGTGACTGTGGGCTACAGTATGTGGGTAGGACTATACAGAATATGTACAATAAGCTGAATAAACATCGCCAGAACATCAGGAACGGATTTTTGTTGCGTAGCCTCTCAAAACATTTTTACTTGCACATAACAAAAATCCAAATTTGCTGAAACTCATCATCATAGATCACATTTGTGATGACGTAATAAATCGCTATGATAATTTAATTAGGAGAGAGAGCTTCTGGATTTTTAAACTCGGCACCTTGGCCCCAGAGGGGTTAAACCTTACTATTGAGAAAACTAACTGAGATCTGCTGGCTACTGATGTTTCTAATTATTTTAGTATTTTTATTCTGCAATTTTTATCATGAGCAATTTTTTAACCTTTTATTTCTGCATCTTTTATTATGAGTGTTTTTTTTACATAGGTTTATATATACAGTAGGTGTTTTTTTTATTTTTTTTCTCTTACTTTTAGTAATTTGCTTAAGTTTGTAATTGTCTATGATGTAACTAATTGTTTGTCATTTCTCATTGGCCACTGCCCCTTTATATATCCTCCCCCCTGTGCACTTTATCATTGCCACCTGAGGAAGACAGAATTACCTGTTGAAACGCATTGTGGTTTTAATAAAAGAAGATTGTTTATTAATTTAGCCCCTGTTTTTGCGTTCCTGCTGACCGGTTTCATCCAACTCTGCAAGAACTAGGGTAACACACAGCAAAAACAGTTGGATGGAGGCCCCAAATGCCACAATTTGTAGTCCACAAAAAGATGAGGCAACTAGCCCACTTTCAAATATCTGGCCTGTATTTTTTTTTTTTGCCAGCAAAATTGTGTCAATTAGCATGCTGAGACGCAACAAAAACAATTCTATGGAGCCTGAAATGGCAGAATTTTTGAGCGCAATGATATGAAATCCGTGGGGCGGACAAAACCCAGTATAAAATATCTGCCCTGTAGCTAAATATTTTTTTGGCAGCAAAATGGTGTTAAGAATTAGTATAAGACACTCCCAAAAAATTTTACAGTACCAAAAAAATGGCAGAAATTTCTGCGCACACAGATGTGATCACTGTGATGGAAAAAAAACGTTTTAAATAGCTGGATTTTCACACTGTACTATGAAAAGGATCTGGCTGTATTCTGCAGTCCCAACAAGCAAATGGACAAAAAAAGTGTGCTCTGGATTGCTTTTGAATTAAATAATCAGGATTAAGATGCAAAAAAATATTCCTGGCCAATGATACCTGGGCTATGTATATACGGTCAATATATGTAATAGGCAGCAGCAGACAGTAATGGAATGGACATTCTTGATCTATGCATTGAAGTATGCCACAGAATGCCTGTCTGCTACTGATATCTATATACCCACATACACTCCCTGCTTACCTAGCACTGCAATCTATATACCCCATAATTAGTCCTTAGAAGGACTGTTGATTTAGCTGGATTTGTGTATTCAATTATGGTATACCCACACTATCTTTGAAACCTCCAAATCTTACCCTATCTCGGCAGCAACTCTCCCTACGCTATCTGATTACGGAGCTGAATGTGACGAGCAGGGCATCGCCAGGTCTGATATAGACCTGATGACGCTGTGTGGCCAGTCAATCACTGTAATGCCACAACCAACATGGCTGTGGAATTACAGTGCATGGCACATAATTCCTGCATGTTGATTGGTGCTCTAAAGAGTGCCAAACATGCAGGGCATGGACCAGAACTCCCGCCGAACAATCCCGGAAATGCTCGGCGCTCACCAAGCACCGCGAGTACAGCGATGCTCGGGCATGTACCGAGCATTACCGAGTATGCTCGCTCATCACTACAGTACATGTTTTTAATTAATAAAATATTATTTTTCTGAAAAAAATGGCGTGGACTCCAGAATAATTTTCGTAACTAGCAGAGGGAAAGCAGACGGCTGGAGACCGATGATTATAGCCTGGGAAGGGGGTAATATCCATGTAGCTTCCCAGTCTATTAATATCAGCTAACAGCTGTTTACTTAGCCTTTACTGGCTATTAAAATGGGGACCCTAAAAATATGACGTAGGGTCCCCCTATAATGAACAACCAGCAAAGGCTATGCAGACAGTTGCAGGCTGATATTAATAGCCTAGGAAGGGGCCATGGAAACTGGCTCCCCAGGCTAAAAACATCAGCTCTCAGCCACCCCAGAAAAGGCTCATTTCTAAGATGCGCCAATTCTGGCACTTAGCCTCACTCTTCCCACTTGCCCTGTAGTGATTGCAAGTGAGGTGATAGTTGGGGGGTTGATGTGACCTTTGGATTGTCAGGTGACATCAAGCCCCAAGGTTAGTAATGGAGAGGCGTCAATAAGTTGCCCCATTACTAACCCCATAGTCCCATTGTAAGAAAACACAGACACCCAGAAAAAGTCCTTTAATTGAAAGAAAGACACAGACTCCTTTAATATTCTTAATTAAACCATACTTAGAACCTCACCTATTCCCCCGATGTCTTCGTTGTCTGGAAGAGGTAAAAAAAACAAACAACAGTATTCCTCACCTTTCAAAAGAGATGCTTTTAATCCATTTGTCCCACGATGGATCCAGCTCTGCTACATCTAGATGTAGATGGGTGCTCAGTGCCTTCCTGTGAACTGCTATTGCCTGTCTGAGGGCACTGCGAGAGTGAGAAAAATCTCATGCTCGTGATGCCGTCTGACAGGTCCTGCGAGTTCACAGCCAATTAACTCACTTCACTTATGTGACGTCAGCGCGAGCGCCGTGAGAAATTTTTCCACAGCGCTCGCACTGACGTCAGAAAGATGAAAGATGGCACCGCGAGCAGGAGAACTTTCTCAAACCATTAGGGCTCTATTACACATCTTGATATTTATTACTTGTTTCAAACATTGCCACATCAGTATAACGACGCCTGTGAAAAAGAGATACTGTTTGGGCTGTTCCCTGGCACCGGGTACTGAAGACAACTCACATCACAGTGCCCTGCTAGTGCCCCCTACATTTTTGATAACTGGCCAGGCAAAACTGTCTGCTGCGGGCTGCAACTTTCAGCTGTCAGCTGTAGCATGGCTGATTATCAAGAATAGAGGGGTCCCATGCCATTTTTAAAATTATTTAAATAAATAATTTAAAAAGCAGTGTGGGGTCCCCACCATTTTGACAACCAGCCAAGCTCAAGCAGATAGCTGGGGGCTGACATTCTCAGGCTTGTAAGGGGCCATGGATATTGGCCCCTCAGCCTAAAAATAGCAGCCCGCAGCCACTCTAGAAAAGGCGCATCTGTTTGATGCACCAATTCTGGTGCTTTGCCTGGCTCTTCCGATTTGCTCTGTGGTGGTGCCAAGTGGGGTTCATACTTATGGGGTTGATGTCACCTTTGTATTGTCCGGTGACATCAAGCCCATGGCTTATTAATGGAGAAGCATCTATAAGCCTCACATATTCCCCCCTCTGTTCAAACTGGTGGAGTAGAATCCTTGTCACCATACAGGATGGCCGTGACAGGGCATCTGCATTTCCTTGCGCCTTCCCTGCATGATCTTCCTCAGCGAAATTTAAATTTTGCAGAGACAGGAACCATCAGGTGACCTGAGCATATCTCTCCTTTGCATTTCTCATCCAAACCAACGGTTAATGATCTGTCACCAAGCGAAAATAATAGTGTAGGGACTCCAAGGCCCACTTAATAGCCAGGCACTTCTTTTCCACTAAAATTCTCAGCCGGGGTGAGTTTCCTACTTAGTTAGGTGATTGGATGTTCCTCTTCGCTCACCTCTGGCAACAGGACCGCTCCAAAGCCGACATTAGAGGCAGTTGTCTGTACGACGAAGACTTTCTTGAATTTGGAGCTAACGAGGACAGGCTGTCTGCACAGCGCCAGTTTCATAGACTGGTATGCTTACTCCACCTGAGGATTTCACCGGACCATAACTGACTTCTTTCCCTTTAGGAGATCGGTCAGGGGTGTTGTTCTTCCAGAAAAATTAGGCATTAACCTTTGGTAATACCCCACGATGCCGACAAATGCTCTCACCAGTTAGGTGGTAACAGGTCGGGGCCAGTTCTGTACGGCCTCAATGTTAAAGATTTCATAACCCCACGTCCGATCACGTATCCTCAGTACAAGGTTTCCTTGAGCCCTATCCCACATTTCTTGGAATTGGCTGTCAAGTGGGTATGTCAGTCCGTACTAAAGATGATGATATCCAAGTACGCTGATGCATAGTTCCGATGGGGTTCTAGCAGTATGTCCATCCACCTCTGGAACAATGTACTCCAAAGGGCAGCACAGTGGCTCAGTGGTTAGCACTGCAGCCTTGCAGCGCTGGGATCCTGGTTTCAAATCCCACCAAGGACATCTGCAAAGAGTTTGTATGTTCTCCCCGTGTTTGCATGGGTTTTTTCCGGGTTCTCCTGTTTCTTCCCACATTCCAAAGGCATACTAATAGGAAACTTAGATTGTGAGCCCCAAATGGGACAGTGATGATAATCTATGTAAAGTGCTGGAGTATATAATAGCACTATATAAGCAAAGCATAATAAATAATAAATAAAGGGCAAAACCTTCTGGTGTTATGAAGGCAGTTTTCTCTTTTGTTGACTCTGTGAGAGGTACCTGCCAGTACCCTTGCTCAGATCGAGCATGGTAAAGTACTGGGCCTGTGCCAGTCGCTCAATCAGCTCGTCCACCCGGGGCATTGGATAAAGATCAAATTTCGACACCTCGTTCAATTTACGGAAGTAATTACAGAACCGCAATGATCAGTCCAGCTTCAGGATTAGCACAATGGGGCTAGCCCACTTACTCTACGACTCTTAAATGACTCCTAGAAGGAGTATTTGCCTCACCTCACTCGCGATAGCCTGTCTCCGGGCCTCGGGCATACGGTACGGTTTCATTCGCACCCTTATATCAGGCTTGGTAACTATGTCATGCTGAATGACAGAGATACAGCGTGGTAGTTCCGAAAATACATCCATGTTCTCATGTACTAGTTTCCGAACTTCTCGAGGCTGCAATTTCAAGAGTATCGCCTATCTTTATTTCTGTCTTAGCCTTCATCCGGGTCGCTATCGGAGGGTCCCCAAATTATACTTCTTGAGTTGCATCCGTAATCATACTATCATGACTCATTTTTGGAATTGTGACAGCTATGGTTCTGCTTTAATTTAAACGTCAACAGAAATGTTAAAGTCAAAAATTGCAGCATATTGGTATAAAATAAATTATAATAAGGTATTGTTGCTGCTGACCAAAAAGGACCCATAACTAGGTTCAAATAACACAATGAAAACCGATAAATATATATCAACCTGAACACCAATTGTAAAAAGTCAAATATTTATTGAAAAATTATTAATACATAAATACAAGAATTAAAAAGTTGGAAATCTAGAAAAAAGGCACCGCAATCCACAATATAATCTACAGGAGGTTGCACAGAGAAATGTTGCCCCAAAAAGTACCTATGTCCCTCAGACCAAGAAAAATTTCTAATTACAGGATAATGATCCACCAAAATAGACTATGAGTGAACACTAAGACCAAAATAACAGTGCAAACATAATTTACCTCCTGTGGATCGTGGTGCCAGCCCCAACATACGTTTCGGCTCTGCAGCCTTCTTCCGGGGGTGGCATCACACCAACTGGAGCAGGATTTTATATATGTGTTGCACCAATGAGAAAAAACGTTCTACTTATCTATGAATTTTGTATATATTTTGTATATATGCACTTTGTCAGGGGTCCATATGCCCCCTTTCTTTCAGGGCGAAGTGTAGAGATGAGGCAATACTCCTGTTTATCTAAAAGGTCTGACCTGTCCGCTGTGCGCACGCGCCTGCTGGGCCTGCTCTGGGACATCGGGGGCGTGCCTTTCTGGCACGGTGTCCCGATCATGTGACTCAGTCCTTTCCACGTCAGACGTGGGCGGGGCCTGGCTCACTTTCGGGACTCGGCGATTTGTCGCGCCGCCTGATGCCCTGAAGCTGAGTCTGTGGGTGCGGTGTGCGTCGCTATAGCGGCATGTGTGCATGCGTCGCTGTAATATATAGCGATCGCATGCTATCCTTTATTTTACAAGCGATCATCTAGGGACTGTGGGATATATGGTATCTTATGTGGGGTTTATGATTGGCTCGCTGATCCACACCTCCCACAGTCCAGGCCCTTATTGGATAGGTCTTTAAACCATACAGATTATGTGTTTCATTATATCTATGGACCAGTAGACATCGTTGTTACAATGGAGCTGTATGCAACGTTTTTTCTCATTGGTGCAACACATATATAAAATCCTGCTCCAGTTGGTGTGATGCCACCCCCGGAAGAAGGCCACAGAGCCGAAATGTACGTTGGGGCTGGCACCACGATCCACAGGAGGTAAATTATGTTTGCACTGTTATTTTGGTCTTAGTGTTCACTCATAGTCTATTTTGGTGGATCATTATCCTGTAATTAGAAATTTTTCTTGGTCTGAGGGACATAGGTACTTTTTGGGGCTACATTTCTCTGTGCAACCTCCTGTAGATTATATTGTGGATTGCGGTGCCTTTTTTCTGGATCTCCCACTTTTTAATTCTTGTATTCATGTATTAATAATTTTTCAATAAAATATTTGACTTTTTACAATTGGTGTTCAGGTTCATATATATTTATCGGTTTTCATTTAATTTAAACATGTTTTTTTTTCTTTTAGGCCAGTAAGGGTTAATGTCAGTTTCCTTGATGGTATGTACTGTGTTGCTGGTCAGCTGATGTGGGTGGTGACCACTCCCACCATCCTTTCAATAGCCACATGACGCATCACCTGACTGTTGGTAATAGAGTTTTCTTTGTCGATCAGCCATGGAGTTGCAGCTCTCTGGCGTCAGTGCTGAATTTGCTACCTCTGTAGAGTTTGGGGTCCTGTATCCGTATTCTCTGTGATGTGGAGCTTGGCAGTGGATCCTGGAGCTAAGTTACTTGAGTATTTAACTTGTCTGTTTCGTGGTTGTCACTACCCCCTGTGTTTGTACAATCTGCAGCGGTGAGGCTAGCGTCCTTGCCGGCAAGTGCACTAGCCAGGGTATTGCGAGGTGACAGTTAGGGACTAGGCGGAGGGGGGAAGGACCCACATAGGGTATTAAGGGAAGAAAGAGATAGGCACAGGTTGTTGTTTAGGAGGTGCCATATTCCTCGTTCCATATTGTTAGGGCCTTCCTCTCTCCTTTACCATCCTATTGTGTGTTTGTTGTACAGTCCACTGGACTGACCCTGTTGGGTCGTGACACATACACTCACAGTCATTTAACGCTTTTAACAGATTGATGTGGTACAACTGTCAGTGTTTTCTTTTCCTGGGCTGGCATATTCAATAGTTCACCTCCCCAACCTTTTCTTGAACCTCATATGGCCCTTGCCACTTGGCCAAAAGCTTACTTTCAGCGGTGGGTACCAAAACTAAAACCAGATTGTCACGAAGTGCCCAAGGGGCGTGACAACTAACGAATGGTCGGTCAACGGATGACACCACAAACAAGGGAATACTGGGGAAACTTTAACAACGGTGGGTCCTGCGATAGGGAACGAGGGAAAAGGACACCTCTTGCATTCACCTAATGTCACGCTGTCTCAGGATAGAGGTGGACCGGAGTCTATGCTGACCCTGAGCTGGGGTCCTGTCTAATCCCTCTACCTGGAGGTACTGTTAATGGTACAGAGGTCCAGGCCGCCAGCGTAACCCTGTCTCCTGTAGATCCCTGACCACTGTAATCTAGTCCTGAGAAGGACCCTGATTACCACCACAGGGAATGGGTAGGTAACTGCCTGCAAACAGTATAAGACAAACGAGACAGACAAGGGGTAAAACAAAAGACTGCCTTGCATACAAAAACTTCAACTACAGAGGGAACACCAACGGGTAAGGAGATAAACTAAAAAGCGAGGAGAGGAGAAAACCACACAGGTACTCTTAGCTTTAGATCTCTCAATACGATCCGCTCTGCTGGTCTGAGTAAATGCTTTCACCGACACTTCCTCAACAGACTGGCAGAGATTTAAAGGAAGCTCATTAGTGCATCATTAATTGCAGCCGGGGAGGCTGGACCTAGTCTAGCAAAGAGAGAGGAAGAATTAACTCCCTCACTGCCAACAAACACCAAGCACCAACAACTCAGCTGTCAGAAGTCAGGGTGTGAAATCGCGACGATCTTCGTGGCTACACACCCGTGACATTACCCCCCCTTCTACGAGGGGCCTCCGGACCCTCAGGGCCAGGTTTATCTGGGTGAGATGTGTGGAAGGCCCGAATTAATCGGTCTGCGTTAATATCCGATGCAGAAACCCATGTCCTCTCCTCAGGACCATAACCCTTCCAATGAACCAAGTACTGAAGGGACCGGCGATTCCGACGTGAATCAATGATTTTCGACACTTGAAACTCCAAGTTACCATTGACCACTACAGGAGGAGGAGGTAAAGGTGATGGTATTACTGGCGCCACATACCTCTTAAGCAACGATTTGTGGAACACATTGTGAATTTTAAACGTAGGAGGGAGGTCAAGACGGAATGCCACCGGATTAATTATAGAACAAATCCTGTATGGCCCGATGAACCTGGGACCCAGTTTCCAGGAGGGAACCTTAAGTTTAATATTCTTGGTAGACAACCATACCAGATCGTTCACACTTAGGTCCGGACCAGACACTCTCCTCCTATCAGCCATACGTTTGTATCGGTTCCCCATAGTACTCAGATTATTCAGCACTCCTCTCCACACTGAAGCAAGTGACGACGAAAATCGTTCCTCCTCAGGAACCCCAGAAGAGCCCCCCCCATTGAAAGTACAAAACTGGGGGTGAAAACCATATGCCCCAAAAAATGGGGACTTACCAGTGGACTCGCTCCGCCTATTGTTAAGAGCGAACTCTGCCAGAGGCAAGAAAGAAGCCCAGTCCTCCTAGTTCTCTGAGACAAAACACCGGAGATATGTCTCTAAGCTCTGATTCAGACGCTCTGTCTGACCATTTGTCTGAGGATGAAAAGCCGAAGAAAATGACAACTGCATCCCCCGCCGTGTACAAAATGCCTTCCAGAATTTGGACACAAACTGAGACCCCCGATCCGACACGACATCGGAAGGTACCCCGTGAAGTCTCACAATCTCCCCAATGAACACCTGCGCCAGAGTTTTAGCATTAGGAAGAGCAGGAAGAGCAATAAAATGTGCCATCTTGCTGAACCTGTCTACTACAACAAGTATGACTGTTTTAACCCGAAGACGGCGGGAGGTCCGTAATGAAGTCCATAGACAGATGGGTCCATGGACGCTCCGGGATTTTCAAAGGCAAGAGGGCCCCAGACGGACGGGTATGTGGGGTCTTAGAGCACGCACAAACCCCACAGGACGCGACAAAAGTTACCACCTCCCCATTTAAGTTAGGCCACCAAAACCGGCGTGAAAGGAGATCCACAGTTGCTTTACTTCCTGGGTGTCCTGCCAAGGCAGAATTATGGTGTGCCTCAATTACCTTTTGTCTTAACTGATCTGGAACAAACAGTCTCCCTGGAGGTCCTACAGGGGCGTCCCCCTGAGCCTCCAATACCTCCTCCTCAAGCTCAGAGCATACAGCCGACACCACTACCCCCTCCCGAAGGATAGAAACCGGGTCATCCGTCTTCCCGGCCCCAGGGAAACTGCGAGACAAGGCATCTGCCTTTACATTTTTTGACCCAGGACGATATGTGACGACAAAATTAAACCTGGTAAAAAACAACGACCATCTAGCTTCTCTGGGATTCAGACGTTTAGCAGACTCTAAATATAGCAGGTTCTTGTGATCAGTAATGATGGTGACTGGGTGGACTGCCCCCTCCAAAAAATGACGCCACTCCTCAAAAGCCAACTTAATGGCCAAGAGTTCCCTATTGCCGACATCATAATTCCTCTCAGCGGACGACAATTTTTTAGAGAAGAAAGCGCACGGATGCCATTTACCAGGGGACGGACCTTGAGATAATACCGCACCCACCCCTACATCAGACGCGTCTACCTCCACAATGAACGGTTGTGACGCATCCGGTTGAATGAGTATAGGTGCCGAAGCAAAACATTTTTTCAAGGAGGAAAATGCTTGACAAGCTTTGTCAGACCACCTTGAAAAATCCGTCCCTTTTTTTGTCATGTCAGTGAGAGGTTTAACAATGGACGAGAAATTACGAATACATTTCCGGTAGTAGTTAGCAAACCCCAGGAAACGTTGTAATGCCTTAAGATCCTCTGGCAGATCCCACTCAAGCACTGCCTTCACTTTCCCAGGGTCCATACGGAAACCGGAAGCTGACACCAGGAACCCTAAAAACTGAAGTTCCTGTACGGCGAATACACACTTCTCACATTTGGCGTAAAGTTTATTATCTCGCAAGATCTGCAACACCTGTCTCACATGCTCCTGATGAGACACAAGATCCGGCGAGTAAACCAAGATGTCATCCAGATAAATGACAACAAACTGTCCCACTAGGTGGCGAAAGATGTCATTAACAAAATGTTGAAACACCGCCGGGGCAGTAGTCAGACCGAATGGCATGACAAGGTTCTCATAATGTCCCTCCGGAGTGTTAAACGCCGTCTTCCACTCATCCCCCTCCTTCATCCTAATCAGATTATACGCCCCCCTGAGATCCAACTTAGAGAACCATTTGGCGCCCACAATCTGATTGAAGAGATTGGGAATAAGTGGGAGCGGATACGGATCTCGGACCGTAATCCGATTAAGCTCACGGAAATCCAGACAAGGGCGTAGGCCTCCATCTTTTTTCTTCACAAAGAAGAACCCCGCGGCCACCGGAGAAGATAAAGGTCTAATATGCCCATTAGTCAGACTTTCCGAAATATAATCCTTCATAGCCTGCCTCTCAGGACCAGAAAGGTTATACAACCTAGATTTAGGTAACTTGGCATCAGGGAGCAATTTTATAGAACAGTCATACGTGCGATGAGGAGGTAGTTCTTGACACCCTTTCTCAGAAAATACATCCTCAAAGTCCACCAGAAAAGGAGGTAAGGTTCTAGGCACGACCGCACCGAATGACCGTGTTCATGCAGTTTTTAATGCAGAATTCACCCCATTGGCTTATCTCTCTGGATTGCCAATTAATAACTGGATTATGCTTTGTTAACCAAGGAAGACCCAACACAATAGGAGTGGGAAGACCCTCCAACACATAACAAGACAATAGTTCTTTATGTATTGCCCCCACTAGAAGGTCTATGTTATGCACGGCTTGCGAAAAACTACCTTGACCGAGAGGCCTGGCGTCGATAGAGAATATGGAATAGGTTTGGCTAATACACTCAGTTGCATACCTTGAACCTGGGCAAACCGAGCGTCCACCAGGTTAGCCCCGGCCCCACTATCCAGAAGAACAGAAATCCTTTCAGTTCTCGTACCTACCACCACCTCCGCCAGTACGAGAAACTGAGACGGATTTGGGAACGAAATACATACTCCCAGATTGTCGTCCACCACACAACCTGGGATTAATAGTTTTCCGGCGACTTCTTGCTCAGTAAAGTATGGGATGGACACCCCTCAATAAAATGTCCCTTTCTCCCACAGAAGAAACACCTTCCTGTCTTGCAGCGCTCTGCTGATCCCTTCCCTCTGAATGATGTCCCTCCTAACTGCATAGGTTCCTCGGAACTGACAAGGGGGTCCTCCATATCAGGGCTTTAGTAGAAGGTGGAGTCATCACAGGGGGAGGAGTTACCCCACACCTCTCCCGAAGCCGTCTATCAATGCGAATAGCAAGGGCCATAGCGGCTTCCAGTGACGGGGGAGAGTCATACTGAGCCAACACATCTTTTAATTTGTCAGATAAGCCTTGACAAAACTGGCTCCTAAGAGCCGGGTCATTCCACTGAGTGTCCGTGGCCCACCTACGGAACTCTGAAGAAAATTCCTCCGCCGGACGATCTCCCTGCTGTATCTTACGTAACTTCATTTCAGCAAGGGAGACCGATCCGGGTCATCATATACCAGACCCAGGGCTGTAAAAAATCTATCCACTGACTGGAGAGCCGGGGAGCCCGGGGGGAGAGAGAATGCCCAGGACTGGGGGTCCCCTTGTAAGAGCGAGATGACAATTCCCACCCTCTGATCTTCACTCCCCGACGACCGAGGCAGCAGCCGAAAATACAATTTACATGCCTCCCGGAAAGTAAAAAATTTGTTCCGCCCTCCAGTGAACCTGTCTGGGAGAGCTACTTTAGGTTCAGATCTGGCTTGCTCCAGGGGGTACAAAACCTTGGATTTAACGTCTGTCAGCTCCATGGACAAACTCTGCAACTGCTGAGCTAGATGGGCTACTGGATCCATGGTGGCTGGGGAGAATCTTTAGTATGGTCGATGAAAATGTCACGCTGTCTCAGGATAGAGGTGAACCAGAGTCTATGCTGACCCTTACCTGGGGTCCTGTCTAATCCCTCTACCTGGAGGTACTGTTAATGGTACAGAGGTCCAGGCCGCCAGCGTAACCCTGTCTCCTGTAGATCCCTGACCACTGTAATCTAGTCCTGAGAAGGACCCTGATTACCACCACAGGGAATGGGTAGGTAACTGCCTACAAACAGTATAAGACAAACGAGACAGACAAGGAGTAAAACAAAAGACTGCCTTGCATACAAAAACTTCAACTACAGAGGGAACACCAACGGGTAAGGAGATAAACTAAAAAGCGAGGAGAGGAGAAAACCACACAGGTACTCTTAGCTTTAGATCTCTCAATACGATCCGCTCTGCTGGTCTGAGTAAATGCTTTCACCGACACTTCCTCAACAGACTGGCAGAGATTTAAAGGAAGCTCATTAGTGCATCATTAATTGCAGCCGGGGAGGCTGGACCTAGTCTAGCAAAGAGAGAGGAAGAATTAACTCCCTCACTGCCAACAAACACCAAGCACCAACAACTCAGCTGTGAGAAGTCAGGGTGTGAAATCGCGACGATCTTCGTGGCGACACACCCGTGACACCTAAGTATGTGCCCTGATCTCCCTATCGTCCCTATATGGGTTTTTCCACCCCATGGTCGAGCAGGATACATTAAACTCTCACAGGTAGGAGAAGGCTTGTGAGAGCACTAGTCGAACCACTGCACTAATGAAACACAAAGGGAAGGAGCAGACAACAAAGTATAAAGGCAACAAAAACACCACACTTAGCTTTCTGCTGTAAAGCTCCACACAGCAGGATAAAGTCACCTGAACAAGGTAATAGCTGAAGCACAACTGCACTCAGCAAGCTTCTTCTCCTGCTTGGTTGGTCTCCAGAATTATCTGTATCATCAACAGTCAGCTGACCTTTTAAAGGATGATGGGAGTTGTCACCACCTGCATCAGCAAACTCAACAGAAATGTAACTACACCAGCGGCCACCGGGGGAAAAAACTGACATTAATCCCCGATGGACTGAAAGGAAAAAAGTTTTAATATGAAAAGCAAAATCTGCTACAGATCCAAAAATGGATCGTGACACAGATCTCCTGCCTTAAAGGAGCGTACCATGGCCTTTCTTCTATATGAGCTGCTTTGCACCACCTGAGAATCCACCAAATGCCTCCTATTTAGAGATGAGCGACTTTGCCTTTTTTAGGGTCGAGTCGGGTTTCGTGAAACCCGACTTTCTCAAAAGTCGAGTCAAACGAAGTCGGACGACTAACGGAAATTGTCGGGTCGGAGTCGAAAATCCGACCCCAATGCAAGTCAATGGGAAATAAAAGTTGGCAGGGAGTGGAGGACAGTAAACACACCTACAGTGCCCATTTCAATGCCAACTACATCAATTCTTATTACTTAAACTTGGCAACCTTAAATAACTTTATAATAATAGTAATGCATTGAAAACTGGGGGTTATTTGGCTAAAGTTGTGGGGGGGCAGTGCTCACTCCAGGTTTTCTTGGGCCTCGGGCCAAAGAGTCTCAGTGGGCCCCTTTAACACATACCACAATTCATGATGCTCCGATACGGCAGAGAAATATAGGTATAGTACAATGCCAAATACTTCACTCCTTACATTACATGACTGATATCTATTTTAAATTCTACAATAGCTCAAAAAATGGACAGTATAGTCCTCCATACAGTATTATGGGCACCACATAGTGCGCCATACAGAATAATGAGCCCCATATATTGCTCCATACAGAATAGGCCCCATATGTGCTCCATATGATGCTCCATACCCTATATGATGCCCCATAAATAATGAACTCCATATGATGCTCTAGCATATCATGGGTCCCATATATGATGCTCCAGTGTATAATACTCCCCATATATTGCTCCACACAAGCAATTTGTACACTGTCACTGGCAGGCAGCTTTGCTACTCCACCAAATTAATTGCCCCCTTATCACAGTCAGGCAGCCTACTAATTAGATGTGATTCTCCACACAAGCAATTTCTACAGCGTCACTGGCAGGCAGGCAGCCTAAGAACCAGCGTTGCTGCACACAGCAAAATCCTCCCTCTCACTGCACAGTCACTGTACAGCTAATCGCTATCAGCAGAAAGTAATTTTTTTTTAAGCCCTGCCTAACGCTCTTCCTGCTCAGACGCACCGCCAGCAACCTTCCCCTAGACTGAGTTCGGCAGATGTAAAATGGCGGTCGGCGCTGAGGGATTTTATATGCACTGTGACGCCACTGAAAACCAGCCAATCGCTGCAATGCCCTTCTCTAAGATGGTGCTGGCCGCTGGCTATGTCATCTCGTTGCCCACAGCCTGCGTCCTTGCTCATTGGCTGAGAAAAGGCGCTTAAAGTGTAGGGGAAAACCAACTCCAGCAAAATGGTCATCGAACACGTGACCGAACTCACTCCACGGTCGGGTTTCGTTTAATGAATCCCGACTTTGGCGAAAATCGGCGATTTTTGAAAATAATGACCTGTTTCACTCAACTCTATTCCTATTACATTTTTATGTGCCATAGGTTCCTGCTCCCACGTCTCTTTGCCTATGTCCAGCAGTCCCCTAGGATGCCTGCCATACAGTAGTGCAATGGGTGAATCACCATTCGTGATATTTGCCTCACAAATGGCAAACATCAAGTAGGGCAACAACATGTCCCAATCCCTTCCATCTTTGGAAGCTACCCTCTTCAACATAGACTTGAGGGGGCTACCAACACATATTAGTGATCGTAGACTACGCCACACAGTACGTAGAGGCCATTCCGCTTTGGCACACCTCAGAAAAGCTGATCGCCCGGAGCTGTTTGCCATGTTATGTCACCTTGGGCTACCGAAGGAGATCCTTACTGAACTGGGGACTCCTTTTATTTCCAAGGTGACAAAGGAACTGTGCAAGTTCATCAAGATAAAGCAGTTGCACATGTCGGTGTACCACCCCCAGACTGATGGGTTAGTTGAACGCTTTAACAAAACCCTCAAGGATGTCTGCATACTTAATTCTGCTCAATAATTATTGATACAATTAATATAAAAAATTACAATTAATATGTTAATATTGATATGGAGTACGATTAATTTCAGCCTATTGGTTCTGCCTACACAACAGTCACGCTCTCTCATATGGCCCTTTGAGAAAATTAATCTCCCACTACTTCTGTATAGCGCTATGTTATTTATAGTACTGCTCATAAGAGAAAAATTTGTGCTCCCGCACCTATGTTTGCTGGGTGGCACCAAGGAAACCAAGGCAATACAGTAACTGCAACTGTTATCCTTCAAATATATCCCTTCCATTTCAAGTACCAAATGACATTGTGCAAAAGACTCCAGTGGGGTCGAAACGTCCTTACTTTGTTAAATACTACAAAGTCACAATTAATTTTGTTTGTTTGCATGAAATAAAGACACTTGCATTACCAAAAACAGAGTGTGCAGTGAATCTCTCTAACCTAATTTTTTTTTATAAAAACCTGTAAAATGGAGTTCTTCATTGAGACCAAGTGGAGCAAGACTGTTAAGATTATAAATCCATATGGACTCATGATGCAACAGCTCACATGTTGCATTTCTCCCTTAAAGAGTGGTATGAACCAAATCAACCCGCAGAATTAAAAACCAGTCAGTGCATCCTCCATGCACATTTAAAAAATGTGTTGCCAAAGAGGTGTTTTACCTTGTTTTTGGTCTTTCCAAGCTCTGACAATATTGGAAAAATGCTTTTGGATTCTATGTCAAAGATCCTAGTTAATTGCACCAACTTAAACTTTGGACAGTTACAGATGATGATGCCGACAATGTAGACAATGTTACGCGATAGACAATTGCAATAAAAGTGTGCTTGAATCATTCTGGAAAAAATGGGAAGAGTCAAAATGTCTGCAATCTTAAAAGGACAAACTGTATAGCCACCACATGGGTAGCAGCCCACAAGTCTTGAGCCCATACCTGTACTATAAGTAGATAGCTTGAAGTAGCTAGCTGTAAGGTGGTCCTTAAGATTTTTTTCCCTTTTAGCCACCAACGGGTGATCCATGATGAATGGTTTGAGTTTGAGTTCACCCAAAATTTCATTTTAACTGTTATGCAGGATCTCAAGAATGTGACTCTAATGATTGTTATATGGAGTAATGCGATTAACAGTCTGTACTGCTTGTCGGGGTGCAGCTGTAGATCTCTTATCAATCACTCTGAAGAGAAAGTTGAAATGCTTTTGAGATGATTCTGCATGGATATCCCCTTGCCTTATACCTTGCCATGAGATCCCATGCCTCAGTGCGGAAATCACTGGACTACACCTACAGGTTATGGCTTTACCTACCTATACTTACTAAGCTTTATATGTCTCCATATTATGTCTTCACATTCTGTATAACATGTTCTGCAATAACTTTATAAGCACCAGGCACTTTTTTGCATAGCAATCTGCTACTTTAGGCTTAGGCCAAATACTGTTTTATTTACTTGCCACTGGAATAGGCTCAGGCAAGATACTGGTGAAACCATTTATCAGCAAGAGAAGCATACAGATTCCTGTGCACTTGTTCATGTGATAATTACTGTTGGTGATGGTGGATTCTGCACTTGAATTCCCCATTTTTAATTGTTTTTAAAATTTATTTGTTAAATAAAACTGAATTTACCTCTTAAGTGGCAAAAGCTTTCGTTATATATAGATTTATTAGTGGCAGTTGCTGTGCGAAACAGCAATGTTTTAATACTGTTGTTGTCCAGTGACATTTTCAGGTTCAGGAAATCTACATTAGAGGAAGAGATATTAGATGTAAGAATGATATCCACAAATTGTCAAGTCCAGAAATAATACTCTCACAACAAGACAAAGAGCCAGTCCAAAGGAGGAGAACATCATCGATATATCAATACCATCACAAAATGTGCAACTGAAAAATCAAAAGCGGGAGCACGTATGTCTCCTCCCACCAACCTAGAAATAGATTGGCATGGGAGGGGGCACAGTGGACACTCATCGTGGTGCCAGAGGTTTGCCTATAGAATGTGTGAGTGAGGTAAAAACATTTTTTCAAGCACTAGTTGTAAAAAATCTAACATAATGAATCATGTCTTCTGTCTCGGATGTTATCCTTGTCCAGGAAACTTGAAAACGTTTTTAGACCATGTTTGTGTTGGATGCAGGTATATTGAGATTGCACATTTGATGTTACCCCAAGGTATCAGCAGGGCTGATACGAAAATCAATTTGTTGAATCAAGTTTGAAGAGTCTCTAATGTTTGAACCTAAAGCAAAGACCAAAGGCTGTAGATAGAAATCAAGGTAAGTACACAGACGTTCATGCAAACCCCCAATAACCAAAACTATAGGTTTCCTTGGGGGTTCTTGTATACATTCGTGAACTTTTTGGAAGCATATAAAATGTGGTAACAATAATTGACTGTCTGGTAAGAAAATCCTGTTCATCACAAGGAATTACGGCCCCCACAGTAGCCCCCATAATGAATAATGGCTCCCACAGTAGTCCTCACACTGTTCGATACTCGCACACAGTCCCCCTACAATACTATGAAAATACATTTTTTATATATATAAACTGTATATATATATATATATATATATATATATATATATATATAGTCATCTAACCCCCTATCCTTTTAGGTTTGCTGGGAGAAAGGGGTAAGGGGAATGTAGACAATGTCAGCATTCTGGATGGGGATGGACCGACGTGATTAACCATCCATCACCCTGCTGTTCTGTTTGCCATTATCCTAAAGCAACTTGTGGCATACAAAACAAAGAGGGGTAATGCAGAGTCCATGTCTCCCTTCTCTATTGCAGAGCTTAACTGCATTGGCATGCTTTGCATGCTTATATAGTTAAGAGTAATGGTAGCTTTGAGTGGGCTCTTCTAAGTGAGAGGAACGGTCTATCACTCTTTCTGCACCTACTGTAGCTATGCTACTGCCTGGAATGTCTTTGAAATTGTCTCATACAGTTATATGAAAAAGTTTGGGCACCCCTATTAATCTTAAGCTTAATGTTTTATAAAAATTGGTGTTTTTGCAACAGCTATTTCAGTTTGATATATCTAATAACTATTGGACACAGTAATGTTTCTGCCTTGAAATGAGGTTTATTGTACTAGCAGAACATGTGCAATCTACATTCAAACAAAATTTGACAGGTGCATAAGTATGACCACCCTTATCATTTTCTTATTTAAATACTCCTACCTACTTTTCACTGACTTACTAAAGCACTTTTTTTGGTTTTGTAACCTCATTGAGCTTTGAACTTCATAGCCAGGTGTATGCAATCATGAGAAAAGCTACTTAAAGTGGCCACTTGAAAGTTGTTCTCCTGTTTGAATCTCCTCTGAAGAGTGGCATCATGGGCTCCTCAAAACAACTGTCAAATGATCTGAAAACAATGATTATTCAACATAGTTGTTCAGGGAAAGGATACAAAAAGCTATCTCAGAGATTTAACCTGTCAGTTTCCACTATGAGGAACATAGTAAGGAAATGGAAGAACACAGGGACAGTTCTTGTTAAGGCCAGAAGTGGCAGGCCAAGAAAAACATCAGAAAGGCAGAGAAGAAGAATGGTGAGATCAGCCAAGGACAATCCTCAGACCACCTCCAGAGAGCTGCAGCATCAACTTGCTGCAGATGGTGTCACTGTGCATCGGTCAACTATACAACGCACTTTGCACAAGGAGAAGCTGTATGGGAGAGTGATGCAAAAGAAGCCGTTTCTGAAAGCACGCCACAAACAGAGTCGGCTGAGGTATACAAAAGCACATTTGGAGAAGCCAATTTATTTTTGGAAGAAGGTCCTGTGGACTGATGAAACCAAGATTGAGTTGTTTGGTCATTACAAAAAGGCGTTATGCATGGCGTCAAAAAAACACAGCATTCCAAGAAAAACACTTGCTACCCACAGTAAAATTTGGTGGAGGTTCCATCATGCTTTGGGGCTGTGTGGCCAATGCCGGCACCAGGAATCTTGTTGAAGTTGAGGGACGCATGGATTCCACTCAGTATCAGCAGATTCTTGACAATAATGTTCAAGAATCAGTGACAAAGTTGAAGTTACGCAGGGGATGGATCTTTCAGCAAGACAATGATCCAAAACACCACTCCAAATCTACTCAGGCATTCATGCAGAGGAACAATTACAATGTTCTGGAATGGCCATCCCAGTTCCCAGACCTGAATATCATTGAACATCTGTGGGATCATTTGAAGAGGGCTGTCCATGCTCAGCGACCATCAAACTTAACTGAACTGGAATTGTTTTGTAAAGAGGAATGGTCAAAAATACCTTCATCCAGGATCCAGGAACTCATTAAAAGCTACAGGAAGCGACTATTTGTTTGGATGCAGATTGCACATTTTCTGTTAGTACAATAAACCTCATTTCAAGGCAGAAACATTACTGTGTCCAATAGTTATTAGATATATCAAACTGAAATAGCTGTTGCAAAAACACCAATTTTTATAAAACATTAAGCTTAAGATTAATAGGGGTGCCCAAACTTTTTCATATAACTGTATAGTGTACATTTGGGAGGTTATTGGTCAACAATGGCAATTGGAGCTACCAGTAGCGGATTTTGATCATTTGTGCACTCAAGTGCATTCAGCATGTCAGACCATTCCTCATATGTCCATTAATAACTCAACTGATAGCATGCCAAGGTGTGTGTGCTCATGCACAATACTAAATAAATCAAATTGTTTTGACTACGGTGATTTCCATAATTCCACAACTTTTCCCTCTTGATTTTGCAATTTCATTTCTTTTTGAGGCATGTATATCCGCTCAAGTTCATTTTGTTTCTCCATCCCTTCTAAAGGAAAACGAAAGACAGTGATCCAAAATCTGAATTGTTTCTCAGTATGTCCGCAACATGTCAAATGGTCTGACATTGGTAAATCTAGTCTCCTTTTCCTTATGGCAAATCATTAATGAATGACATGTATTATATTATGCTATGTCATCTGACTGATGTACAAAAGAAGAAAGGACACTGGAGGAGATAATGATTAAAATGAAATGCCTCTTATGTAATTGGGTGTCCAAATCTGTCATCCTCCAAAATGAGATAACAATTTACACAGCCAGGATAATAAGGTACAATAAGGTACCTATCTACTAATTTTCAAAGAGCTCACATCAGAATGTACAATCTATCCCCAATATTTCTATTAAATTTCAAAGAAAATAGAGGATGCTACAAAGTCACTTGCAAAGTACTGGAGGGAAGATCTGTATCACTGAGGTTATTATCTTCAGAGATACGAACCTAGAAAAATGCTCCAGCACACTAAGTGCTGAGAGGGGTTATTTGGCCATATTAAGAGGCAGGGATAGAAAACAGCTGAAAAATATCTGGGAGACTGTTCACCATATCTCCACCACAGGGTGCTGTTTAGGAGGTAAATAGCCAGTCTTTTGACTCAGTCAGTGTTCGGTGTACCTGAGACGCATCTACAGAACAGTGTTTTTGTCTAAGAAAACCGAACCTTGTTGTTTACCCAGAGTGGGCGGATCTCCACAACCACATGGACTGTGCAATATGTTATCTTTTGTCTTCTCGTTATGCCAGAAAAGCCAAGTTTATTTAGCTGAACTGTGAACTGGTTTATACCGTATCTTTTAAATAAACCAGTGGTAGTCGAGAAGCATTCCTGTGTCTATATCTGTGAGCAGCAAAAAGTGAACCAATCTACCACAAGGGGGATTATTAACCAAAATGTGAAAGTCAAAAAATGTGGCATCATGACTGAAAAGTCAGTTGAGCAAAAGCATGTCACCACTACAAATAGAACCCATAACTAGGTTCAAAGAATAAATTGGCTCCGATAGAATACATATGAACCTGAACCGTATTTTATTAAAAAGGTATAAACTTTATTGCAAACACAGAAAAATTACAAACAGACAAAAGTTAAAAAATGGGAAACCCTATGAGGCACCACAATCCACAATAAATCAATAAGAGGTTGCGAATATCTTATGACCCCAGTGTATATTGACCCCTGTGGCTAAGTAGCTCAAAACGAAGGGGATACTGTATAAGCAAGGTACAGCTACACAAAAAGATTCCAAATAATCACAATAAAGGATTAAAAAAGTGCAACTATCATTTACCTCCTGTGGATTGTGGTGCCAGCCCCAACGCACATTTCAGCATTACAGCCTTCTTCCGGGGGAGGCATCACAGGACTTTATATACAACCAGCACCAATGATAAGCCGCAATACACAAAACTTTGCTCTAACATCTTCACCCATTGGTTCTCAGACTTAAGGGATATGGAACCATCTTATTCAAAATAACAGACTAGAACCTATCAGCGAATAGTGGGTATGTAGGCGATCTTAATTGTGGGTGGTATAAAGTATCGATCATCCAATCCCATGCATGAAAACATTACAAGTGCCTCCCATAGTCAATAACAGAGTGATCTCATTCTAAACAGAAAAATCACAGAGGATCTGCATTAAGAGACTGTCTAGAGGCATACCGCTACGGCGGCGCACCCCGCTCCGACAAGCACAGTCCCGGGAATATCCAGCGGCGTGACAAGGCACCGTGCCCAGACCGCGAGTCAAGCCCTGCCCGCGTCTGATGCGGACAAGGCTGAGTCACTTGATTGGGACACAGCGCCAAAGAGTCACGCCCCTCGATGCCCCATGACAGGCCCGGTGGGCGCGTGCGCACAGCGAACGCTTCAGACAGTGTAAAATGTGTAAGATACTTCACGGAACAGTAAAATAGAAGATACCATCCAGCTCAAAGAAGCATGTACGCCCAATAGTGTATATATATCATAAATAGAGAACTTATAAGACTAATCAACATCTAGAATAAGGATAATATGCAAAATTAGGCACATGAAAATCTAATTTGTAAATATCAACCATACAAATATAAGAATAAACACGAATAGTATGTATAGATCACGTCTAGTTCGAAAGAGCATGTACATCCAATAGTGCAATAATATCTAAAAGAAAACATATAAGCATCATAATTCTCTAGAATTTAAGGATAATATGCAAGAAATAAGCACATAAAAGCCAGGGGTAGCCGAGACCCCAGAGAACATGAATTGTGTTGGTTTTTACTGACCCCGATGTTGCGATCGCCGTTATTAACCCTATAACAGCGATCGCAACAGCAAAAAAAAAATCTGATGTGCCATTTATTTTCTCTCTCCTCTGATGTGATCGGACATCAGAGGAGAGAGAAAATGGGTCCCCGATCCCCCACTTGTGGCCCCCGATCCCCACATTGAGGCCCCCGGTGGTCTTAGGGCCCTCCTGCCTCCTTGGTAGGCGCCGCCATCTTTAATGGTGAGAAAATGGCGGCGCATGTGTAGTGCTCCCGCCGCGATGTGCCGGTGGGTTGGGCAATTTTCTCCGGGGTCTCGGCTGCCGGGGGTAGCCAAGACCCCAGAGAACATAATCCAGGTCGGTATTTACAAACCACAGTGTTGAGATCGGCGTTTTAACAGTAAAACGGCGACTGCAACAAAAAAAAAATGAATGATTTCTCTCCCCTCTGATGTGATCGCACCCTGTACCTCCCGGTGTCCCCCCTGTCCGCCGGCAGCTCTTGCAGCTTCGGCCTTTTCATCCTGTAAAAAAAAATGGCGAGTGCAAGCGCAGTGCGCCCGCCGAATCTGCCTGGAGGCAAATTCAAAATATGAATGAATGAAAGTACATTTTGATCACTGTGATAAACTGTCACAGTGATTAAAATAAAAAAACAGTACATAAAGCCCCCCTTTGTCACCCCCTTAGTTAGGGACAAATAACAAAATAAAGAAATTGTATTTATTTTCATTTTTCCATTAGGATCAGGGTTATAATTAGGGTTATAATTAGGGTTAGGGTTATAATTAGGGTTATAATTTGGGTTAGGGTTATAATTAGGGTTAGGATTAGGGTTTGGGTTAGTATTAGGGTTAGGGGTGTGTTGGGGTTAGGGTTGGAGCTAGAATTGAGGGGTTTCCACTATTTAGGCACATCAGGGAGTTTCCAAACACGACGTGGCGTTCAAAAAGTCAAATGGCGCTCCCTCCCTTCCGAGCCCTGCCGTGCTCGCAAACAGTGGTTTACCCCAATATATGGGGTATCGGCGTACTCAGGAAAAATTGCACAACAGCTTTTGGGGTCTTATTTCTCCTGTTACCCTTGGAAAAAAAATAGCGTGCTAAAAAATCATTTTTGAGTAGTGTTGAGCGATACGATACCGCAAGTATCGGGTATCGGCCGATATTAGCTCTATCGGCCTTTCGATACTTAGTTCCGATATTTTCGTCTTATCGGATACCGGAATCGGGATTGTCACTGTCACTGTCAGTGTCCGTCGGTCGGGTCTGTCAGGAGTCAGCGGCACTTACCCGGCAGAAGATCTCCGGCGGTCACGGGTTGGACTGCTTCATGGCCGCCATCATCTTTCCCCGGCGGTCACATGCAGTTTCTCGCGATAACTGCAGTGACTGCTGGGTAATCCCGGCCGTAAAGCAGTCAGTCTGATGACGTCACCGCCGGGGAAGCAGGTAATCAGCTGTGCTGCGTTGCGATGACAGGCTCTGCCTGTCATTGCGATGTAGCAGAGCTGGATCGTCGTGGGACTGTCGTTACTATGGACTGCGTCGGACAGGTGGTATACTGTTGGTTTGTTTTTTTTCTTTTTTACAGGAGATCGATGGCGTCGCAGGAATGAGTGTATAATAAAATCAATGAAAACTGTGTTGTCTCTTTTATTTCATTAAAAGACTTTTTTCTTGCTTTGTCTTTTTTTTATACATTTAATAACTTTGGGATTAATAATGGATCGGTGTCTTATTGACACCTCTTCATTATTAACCGGGCTTATTGTCACCGTTCAATCAACAGTGACATTAACCCCTTATTACCCCACTTGCCACCGCTACAGGGCAGTGGGAAGAGCCGGGTAAAGTGCCACAATTGGCACATCTTTTGATGCGCCAAATGTGGGGCTGCTGTAGCCTGGTATTATCAGGCTGTTGAGGGCCAAAATCCATGGGCCTTGACAGTCTTTTAATACCAGGCCGCAGCAGCCTGCATTTTACTTGGCTGGTTAACAAAAATAGGGGGACCCCTACGCCGTTTTTTTTCGAGGGGATCCCCTATTTTTGTTAACCAGCCAAGCTAAGCAGACTGCTGTGGCCTGGTATTATCAGGCTTGCAAGGTCCATGGATATTGGATCCTTAGCAGCCTGAAAAACCAGGCCTCAGCGGTCTGCTTCATCTGGCTGGTTAACAAAAATAGGGGGGACCCCACGCCAATTTTTTTTCGAGGGGATCCCCTATTTTTGTTAATCAGCCAAGATATGCAGACTGCTGTGGCCTGGTATTATCAGGCTGGCAAGGT
This sequence comes from Oophaga sylvatica, assembly GCA_033576555.1. Taxonomy (NCBI): domain Eukaryota; kingdom Metazoa; phylum Chordata; class Amphibia; order Anura; family Dendrobatidae; genus Oophaga; species Oophaga sylvatica. Next base: position 234,458,578 of record JARQOD010000006.1, on the reverse strand, counting down.
CCTTGGATCTTGGCTCCTTAACAGTCTGAAAATCCAGGCCTCAGCGGTCTGCTACATCTGGCTGGTTAACAAAAATAGGGGGGACCCCACGCCAATTTTTTTCGAGGGGATCCCCTATTTTTGTTAACCAGCAAAGATAAGCAGACTGCTGTGGCCTGGTATTATCAGGCTGGCAAGCAGGGTCGGACTGAGCCACCGGGACACCGGAGAAACCTCCGGTGGGCCCCAGCTCCTGCGTGGTGGGCCCTGATTTGAAAGGATAGGTCGCGGGGCAGAGGGGGCAGTGGCCCCGGGCCCCGCGCTCTGAGGGGGCCCACCCGGAGCTACGCTACAGTAACTGTATCGGCGTGCACAGCACGCCTGCGGCAGAGCAGGGAGAATTGATCTTCCTGCTCTGTCGCCCAGAAGCTATGGGGCCTGAACAGGCGTTGGGGGGGCCCGGTGCCAGCAGTGGGCCCCCCAACCGTCATCGGAGGGTCAGCTGTATCGGCATGGGTACGGTTGGGGCGAGGATATGGGTGTGATTAGCTGTGAAATGGGTGTGGTCGGGGCGTGGCTTAAAATTCGCAGCGGCGCGCTATGCCTTTAACCCTCTTTCCTGTCTTCAAAATTTGGGAGGTATGCTGTATGACCTCCCTACAATTTCTGGGCATGCTCCTGATGAGCGCAACGGATGGTCTCCTGAGGGATCTCCTCCCACACCTGGACTAAAGCATCCACCAACTCCTGGACAGTCTGTGGTGCAACGTGGCATGGCCTAAAATTTGCTGCAGCAGGCACAGCGTGCCACAGCCTTTGTCCCTCTTTCCCTTCTTCAAAGGTTGGGAAGTATGATGGTGGGCCCCAAGAATATTTTTTCTCTGGTGGGCCCAAGGTACTCCAGTCCGACGCTTCTGGCAAGGTCCATGGATCTTGGCTCCTTAACAGCCTTAAATACCATGCCTCAGCAGCAGGGGCGTACATAGAAATCATGGGGCCCCATAGCAAAAGTCTGAATGGGCCCCCCCCCAAAAAAAAACCCAGAGCCATTGTAAATGTAAAGTGCCAGCACAGTGAGGGGACACATTAAACAAAAAAATTTATTATGCCCCCATAGATTGTGCCCCCATAGATGCTCCATAGTATAGGCCCTTATGCTGCCGCAGCTGCTGCAACCAAAAAAAAAAAAGACATACTCACTTTTCGCCGCTGGGGGCCAGGTGCCGGTGTCCTGAGCAGGGGGTGACACCAGGTGCCGATGTCACTGCTCGCTCAGGGCCCCGGCACCTGAGATATTTACCTGTCCTCTCTCCACTGCTGAGTGCCGCTGTCTTCGGGGTCCTCCAGCAGTGAATGATGAGGCAGAGGGCGCGGCGCGCACTAACGACGTCATCGCGCCCTCTGACCTGAACATTGCAGCAAGAGAACGCGAGCAACGGTGGAACGGGACAGGTAAATATCCCTTATACTCACCCTTCTGCCGGCGCGGTCTGTGCAGCCCCTGCTCTTCTCCCACGGTCTCCGCCGCCAGTGTTCAGCGGTCACGCGGGACAGCTCATTAAAGTCATGAATATGTGCGTATTCATGACTGTAATGAACGGTACCACTTGACCGCTGAACACAGGCATCGGAGACCGTGGGAGAAGAGCAGGGGCTGCAGAGACCGCACCAGGAGGGGTGAGTATATAGAAGAGCTGCGCTCCCCCTCACCCGCCGACCCCCTGGTAGTACTGTGTCAGCACAGCTACCCGACCGTCGAGGGCCCCCTCACCTGTCCGGGCCCCATAGCAGCTGCTTGGTCTGCTTCATTCACGGTACGCCACTGCTCAGCAGTCTGCTTCATCAGGCTGGTTAACAAAAATAGGGGGGACCCGACGCCATTTTTTATTCGAAGGAACCCCTATTTTTGTTAATCAGTTCCCTCTGACGTCACTGATTGTGTCCCTGGCTGACCTGAAGTGAAAGTGGAAAGCAATCAATTAAGCTTTCCACTTCCTCTCCTGTCAGCCAGGAGAGGAACTCATTCATTTGGGGGTTTACTGTGAGGCTGCAGCATTAGCTGCGGTCCCTGCAGTAAACATTAACCCTTTCTGAAGGATTACACCGTGGAACCTGACTGTGCATGGGATAGGTAAAAATAATTTTGCTTTTTTATTTTATTTTTATTACAGGAAATGGTTTTTGCAGTCAAATAAAAGATGGTCAAAAACATGTGTCTTTATTTCATTAAAATGATTTTTAATTAAAGTGTGTGTGTTTTATTTTTATTTCATGCAATAGGATTAATAATTGATAGTTGTCTAATTGACAGCTCTCAATTATTAACCTGGCTTAAGGTCACCTTTCAATTGCAATGTGGCTTTAACCCCATATTAACCCATTCGCCACCGCTACAGGGCAATGGGAATAGACGGGCAAAGTGCCAGAAAGGGCGAATCTAATTATAGATTTGTCTTTTCTGGGGTGTCTGGGGGCAGATGTTAGTAGCCAGGGGGGGCCAAAAATAATGGTCCCTCTCTGGGCTATTATTATCTGCCCCCATTCGCTGGCTTTGTCTGTCTGGTTGCGAAAATAGGGCGGGAGCCCACGCATTTTTTTTAAACAATTTTACACCTCATATATATATATATATATATATATATATATATATATATACACATGTCATTGAATTTGTGACACATATATTTATATTTATAGTACATACACTTCTACATAGTATAATAGCCGCTAATTCAATTGACGGCTTTTGTGAAAATGCAGAACCCGACATGAAATGACACTTGGTGTACATAGGGTTAACCATGTCTTTTCATGTCCTTTGCTATCTGATTTGCACAAACAATTACATCAGTCTATGTGTGCAAAATTTCACACCTGTAGGGGTTAATTAAAGGTGTAAATTCGTAGCAAAAAGTCCGTTTTTTTTACAACGAATTTACACCTTTAATTAACCTCTACAGGTGTGAAATTTTGCACACATAGACTGATGTAATTGTTTGTGCAAATCAGATTGCAAACGACATGAAAAGACATGGTTAACCCTATGTACACCAAGTGTCATTTCATGTCGGGTGCTTCTGTCTTTTCACAGAAGCCGGCTTTACCCGGCAATTGAATCAGAGGATATTTTACTATGTAGAAGTGTATAAACTATATATATATGTATATATATATGTCACAATGACATGTATATATATATATATATATATATATATGTATTCTATGTGTGTATATTTAGTGTTTACAAGGAAATAAAGGTTTTTTTTAGTTGCAATATTTTGTTCCCATAGACTTACATGGGACTTCCAGTATCGGAATCGGATATCGCCGATATTTAGTGATATCGGCGATACCATTCCGATCCGATATTTTTAGATATCGAGCAGTATCGCTCAACACTATTTTTGAGGAAAAAAATTTTCACGGCTCTATGTTATAAACTTCTGTGAAGCACTTGGAGGTTCAAAGTGCTCACAACACATCTACAGTAGATAAGTTCCTTAGGGGGTATAGTTTCCAAAATGGGGTCACTTGTTGGGGTTTCCACTGTTTAGGCACATCAGGGGCTCTCCAAACGTGACATGGCGTCCAGCCAATTCTGCGTTGAAAAAGTCAAATGGCGCTCCTTCCCTTGCGACCTCTGCCATGCGCCCAAAAAGTGGTTTACCGCCACATATGGAGTATCTGCGTATTCAGGAGAAATTGCACAACAAATTTTGTGGTTCAATATTTCTTTTAATACTTGTGAAAATAAAAAAAATTGGTTCTGAAGTTATTTTTTTGCAAAAAAAGTTAAATGTTAACCCCTTCACCCCCAAGGGTGGTTTGCACGTTAATGACCGGGCCAATTTTTACAATTCTGACCACTGTCTCTTTATGAGGTTATAACTCTGGAACGCTTCAACGGATCTTCGCGATTCTGAGATTGTTTTCTCGTGACATATTGTACGTCACGTTAGAAGTATAATTTCTTCGATATAACTTGCGTTTATTTTTGAAAAAACACAAATATGGCGAAAATTTAGAAAATTTTGCAATTTTCAAACTTTGAATTTTTTTTCTCTTAAAACAGAGAAATATGTCACACAAAATAGTTAAGAAATAACATTTCCCACATGTCTACTTTACATCAGCACAATTTTGGAACCAAAATTTTTTTTTGTTAGGAAATTATAAGGGTTAAAAGTTGACCAGTGATTTCTCATTATTACAACAAAATTTACAAAGCCATTTTTTTAGGGACCACCTCACATTTGAAGTCACTTTGACGGGCCTATATAGCAGAAAATACCCAAAAGTGACACCATTCTAAAAACTGCACCCCTCAAGGTACTCAAAACCACATTCAAGAAGTTTATTACCCTTCAGGTGCTTCACAGGAGCTGAAGCAACGTGGAAGGAAAAAAAAATATTTAACTTTTTAGCCACAAAAATGATCTTTTACAAACTTTTTTTCATTTTGACAAGGGTAAAAGGAGAAAATGGGCAGATAAATTTGTTGTGCAATTTCTCCTGAGTACGCCAATACCCTATATGTGGGGAAAACCACTGTTTGGGCACACGGCAGAGCTCGTAAGGGAAGGAGCGCCGTTTGACTTTTTTAAACTAAAATTGTCTGGAGTTGAGATTGGACGCCATGTCGTGTTTGGAGAGCCCCTGATGCGCCTAAACAGTGGAAACCCCCCACAAGTGACACCATTTTGGAAACTAGACCCCTAAGGAACTTATCTAGATCTGTTGTGAGCACTTTGAACCCCAAAGTGTTTCACAAAAGTTTATAATGCCTGGGTGTGAAAAAAAAAAAAAACATTTTCCACAAAAATGATTTTTTAGTCCCAAATTTTTGATTTTTCCCAAGGAAATTGGACCCCAAAAGTTGTTGTCCAATTTGTCCTGAGTACGCTGATACCCCATATGTGGGGGGGGGAAACTGTTTGGGCGCACGACAGGGCTTGGAAAGGAAGCAGTAACGTTTTGGAATGCAAACATTGATGGGGGTCATGTTCCGTTTGTAGTGCCCCAGAAGACCCTAAACAGTGGAAACCCCCACAAGTGACCCCATTTTGGAAGCTAGACCCCCTAAGGAACTTATCTAGATCTTTGGTGAGCACTTTGAACCCCCAAGTGCTTCACACAAGTTTATAATGCCCGGGCATGAAAATAAAAAATCCTATTTTTTTCCCACAAAAATTATCTCTTAGTCACTAATTTTTTATTTTCCAATAGGTAACAGGAGAAATTGGACCTCAAAAGTTGTTGTCCAATTTGTCCTGAGTACGCTGATACCCCATATGTGGGGGGGAACCACTGTTTGGGCGCACGGCAGAGCTCGGAATGGAAGGAGCACCATTTGACTTTTTCCAACCAAAATTGGCTGGAATTGAGATTGGACGCCATGTTGCATTTGGAGAGTCCCTGATGTGCCTAAACAGTGGAAACCCCCCACAAGTGACCCCATTTGGGAAACTAGACCCCCTAAGGAACTTATCTAGATCTTTGGTGAGCAATTTGAACCCCCAAGTGCTTCACACAAGTTTATAACGTAGAGCCGTAAAATTAAAAAAACATATTTTTTCCACAAAATTGATCTTTTCACCCCAATTATTATTTTCCCAAGGGTAACAAGACTCCAAAAGTTATTGTGCAATTTGTCCTGAGTACGCTGATACCCCATATGTGGGGGTAAACCACTGTTTGGGTGCATGGCAGAGTTTGGAAGGGAAGGAGCGCCGTTTGACTTTTTCAACGCAGAATTGGCTGGATGCCATGTCGTGTTTGGAGAGCTCCTGATCTGCTTAAACAGTGGAAACCCCCCACAAATGACACCATTTTGGAAACTAGACCCCTCAAGGAACTTATCTAGATGTGTGGTGGGCACTTTGAACCCCAAAGTGCTTCACAGAAGTTTATAACCTACAGCCGTAAAATAAAAAATCTTTTTTTTTTTTTACAGAAATGATTTTTTCGCCCCCAATATTTTATTTTCACAAGGGTAACAGGAGAAATTGGACCCCAAAAGTTGTTGTCCAATTTGTCCTGAGTACGCTGATACCCAATATGTGGGAGTAAACTACTGTATGGGCGCACGTTGGGGCTCGGAAGGGAAGTAGTGACGTTTTGGATTGCAGACTTTGATGGAATGGTCTGGGGGCGTCATGTCGCATTTGGAGAGCCCCTGATGTGCCTAAACAGTGGAAACCCCCCACAAGTGACCCCATTTTGGAAAATAGACCCCACAAGGAACTTATCTAGATGTGTGGTGAGCACTTTGAACCCCGAAGTGCTTCCCAGAAGTTTATAACGTACAGCCGTAAAAATAAAAAATCCTTTTTTTTTTTACAAAAATGATTTTTTTCGCCCCCAATATTTTATTTTCACAAGGGTAACAGGAGAAATTGGACCCCAAAATTTGTTGTCCAATTTGTCCTGAGTACGCTGATACCCAATATGTGGGAGAAAACTACTGTATGGGTGCACGTCTGGGCTCGGAAGGGAAGTAGTGTGTAATGTATGTAGTACAGTTCATATAGCGTCTTGTGCTTGGGTGCGATGAAAACACAGGAGTCACAGGTTTGATATAGAAAAGTCCTGTATTACTTCATACAAGTTGGCAGAAATAGTCACACAGTTTGCAGACACAGAAACAGGAGACACAGCAGGCCAGAGTAATCCAAGCTCAGCAATAACTCTCCAATACAGATTCAGGATCTTCTTCTCTGTTACCGTAAGTCCATGCAAACGTGGGTCTTTCAAAGAGCAGGGTTCAGAGTCCACAAGTGCTTCAGAGTTCCTCAGTAGGAATAGCTGGAGTACAAGGTCCAAGGCTTACAGGAGTCAAGTCACAGGTTCACTGCAGGCTAGATTCTGAAGCACTGATTGCTCAGCTGTGGCTGCTTAAGAAGCAAAGGAGAGAATCAAGGCGGGAACATGCAAGCTGGAAACTCCATTTTGACTGAGGGCAAGATAGCTGCAGCAAGACAGAAAGTAAAATGGCTGACGAACAAACTGAGTTTCAGGAATATATACATAGAACCTTACATTACTCCCCCCTTAAGGACAACCTCCGGATGACCTCAGACCAGGCTTGTGTGGGTGCCTCTGATGAAACTGACGGAGCAAGCGAGGAGCATTAACGTTATTGACCGGTTCCCATGAGTTGTCCTCCACTGGGTAGCCCTGCCATTTAATCAGATATTGTAACTGATTTCTATACAACCTGGAATCTAAAATCCTTTCCACCACAAATTCTTCCTGACCATCGACTAGCACTGGGTCAGGGCAAGGAGAGGAACGTCCAGGAAACGTATTGGGTGTCGCAGCCTTTAGTAGGGATACATGAAAGACAGGGTGGATTCTCATAGTTCTGGGCAGTTGAAGACGACAAGCAACGGCACTTATAATTTTACTGATTTTATAGGGTCCAATGTACTTATGTCCCAACTTAGACGATGGAATCCTTAACTTAAGATTTCTGGTTGACAGCCAGACCAAGTCTCCTACCTTGAAAGCTGGTGCAGGTTTACGAAATTTATCTGCTGCTTTCTTGTACCTTTCTTGAGCCGATTCCAGATTTTCCTTTAGAAGATCCATATTCTTCTGTAAAGACGTGATTCTTTCAGCCACTGCTGGTAAAGGCGTTTCTATGGGAAATCGTGTAGAATGTTAGGATGATAACCTAGATTAGAGTAAAAAGGAGACTGTTTAGTGGAGGCACTCTGGAGTTGTTATACGAGAACTCAGCTAATGGAAGTAGATCCACCCAATCATCCTGTAGGTGGCAGATAAAGCAGCGAAGATACTGCTCCAGGGTTTGATTGGTTCGTTCGGTCTGTCCATTAGTCTGGGGATGAAAAGCAGAAGAAAGGTTTACTTTAATGTCCAATGCTGCACAGAAATTTTGCCAAAACCTAGAAGTGAATTGCACCCCTCGATCCGAAATAACCTCATCCGGTACTCCATGTAAGCGAAACACATCTTTAATCATCAAATCTGATGTCTGTTTTGCAGTGGGTAAGCCGACACAAGGGATAAAATGAGCTGCCTTTGTTAGACGGTCAACCACCACTAGAATGGTGTTCTTCCCCTGAGAGGTTGGTAACTCCACAATGAAGTCCATAGAAATGGATCCCCACGGGCGGGACGGGGTGGGAAGAGGCTGTAACAGACCAGTTGGTGAGGAGCGAGGTGTTTTGCATCTTGCACAGACCTCACATGAAGTGACATAATTCAAAACATCCTTCCTGCAAGTGGGCCACCAAAAGAAACGAGAAAGAAATTCCTGTGTCTTTAGAATTCCTCTATGCCCAGCTATCTTGGAATCGTGAATGAGTTGCAATACTCTTAATCTGACTGTTTCAGGAATATACAGACGTTGTCCCTGAATCCACACACCATTCTTAAAGACAAGACTTACGTCCCTTGGGGGTTGTGCCAAAAAGGAATCCGCATGGTATGCTTCCTTGATGTCCTTAAGTAGGTCTTGATTATGGATTACTCCTAGGAATCTAGAGTCAGGAAGAATAGTCTTAGGAGGAGTAATTGGACGTGTCTCTGCTGAGTAAATCCTAGAGAGTGCATCAGCCTTTCCATTGCGCGATCCTGGTCTATAAGAGATGATAAAATTAAATTGGTTTAAGAAAAGATTCCAGCGAGCCTGACGAGGAGTCAGGCACTTAGCCGACCTGATAAACTCAAGGTTACGATGGTCTGTCAGGACGACTATTTGCTGTGCAGCTCCCTGAAGAAGGTGTCTCCATTCTTTGAAGGCGGCAATAATGGCCAACAGCTCTCTATTGCCCACATCGTAGTTCCTCTCAGCCGAAGACAACTGCTGGGAAAAGAAGGCACAGGGATGCAAGACATTCTTCTCACCTGTTCTCTGAGAGAGTATAGCTCCAACGGCACAGTCTGAAGCATCCACCTCTATTATGAAGGCAAGCTCGGGGTTGGGATGTACTAGGATAGGTGCAGTGGTAAATTTATCTTTTAGACGGGAAAATGCTTCCTGGGCTTAGGGAGTCCAGGAAAACCTAGACTCTTTCCGGGTAAGTTGAGTGATAGGTGACACTATCTCAGAGAAATTTCTAATGAAACGTCTATAGAAGTTGGCAAACCCGATGAAGCGCTGTACCTCCTTCACATTTCTAGGACTTGGCCAATCCTTGATGGCTTGGGTTTTGCTTCCATCCATACTAATTCCTTGTGTAGACAGTACATACCCCAGAAATTGAATTTCGGTCCTATGGAATTCACACTTTTCAAGTTTGATGTAAAGATGATTTTGTCTTAGACGTTCCAAGACCATTCTCACATGTCCATGATGTTCCTCTGTGGAGTTAGAAAAAATTAGAATATCATCCAAATAAATTACCACGAATGTATCTAGGAGATCCCTGAAGATGTCATTCACCAAGTGTTGGAAAGTGGCTGGGGCGGTACTCAGACCAAAAGGCATAACTAGATATTCAAAGTGTCCATAGCGTGACCTGAATGCAGTCTTCCATTCATCCCCAGGTCTAATACGGACTAAGTTATAGGCCCCACGAAGATCTAGTTTAGAAAAAATTTTGGCATGTCGCACTCTCTCCAATAACTCAGGGATTAAAGGCAATGGATAACGGTTTCTAATAGTAACCTTATTGAGTTCCCTATAGTCTACGCATGGTCTCAGAGATCCATCTTTCTTCTTTACAAAGAAGATGGGTGCACCTGCAGGAGATGAAGAGGGGCGTATGAAGCCTTTGGCTAGATTTTCATCTATGTAATCCTTTAAAGCCTTTAGCTCGGGCCCCGCCAGGGGGTAGATCTTACCAAAAGGTATCTCTGCTCCAGGCAATAATTCAATTGGACAATCATATGGACGGTGAGGAGGAAGCTGGTCAGCGTTCTTCTTGTCACATAAATCCACATAGTCCTGGTATACAGCTGGTAGTTCAGGGACTGACATGATTCCTTTAGGAACAGAGCAAGCTGAAACTTTTGGACTCATCTGTTTCTCTGGAAAGTGTAATTCCTTGGTCTCCCAGTTAATGGTAGGATTCTGAGCCTGCAGCCATGGTAGCCCTAGAATAATGGGAAAGTGGGGAGAAGAGATAAGCATAAAGGACAGTTTCTCTTGATGATCTTTACCCATAAGAACCCTCAAAGGCTCTGTTTCCTGATCCACTGGTCCAGAGGTCAGCAGGGAGCCATCCACAGTTTCCATCTGTACTGGAGTAGCCTTCTTCACTGAACGTATTCCTGTTTCAGAGCAAAGGAGACATCCATAAAATTTCCACTTGCCCCTGAGTCGATCATAGCAGAGCTAGACACCCAAGCTGAGTCAACCCAGAGTTTGATGGAAAGAAAGCAATGAGAATTGTTTTTCTTACAACTCAGCTGGGACACCGCTGAGGAAACTTGAAAAATGTCAGCGTTTACACAGTCAACGTCCTCAGAGGTAACGGAGTTTAAGTCCGAGAAATCAAGATCTGTTGCTGCAGATCTCTCTGGAGCCTGAGGCTCGGACCTGACAGATCCCCTCTCGCAACACTCACAATGAATGAGTGCTGCAGTAGTCTTACGAGAACGGCTGGGGCAGTTTATAATGAAGTGCCCTGACTTACCACAATAGAAACATAGATTCTCCTTAAAACGATGTTCCTTGCGTGCATCACTAACCCGTTGTTGTAAAGAGTCTACCTGCATGGGTTCAGGTTCAGGTTCCCGTGTAATCCTACTCAAAGGTTCCTTAGCTGGAGAGGAAGGTAGGAAAAGGTTAGTACGATTGCTTTCGAACCATCTCTCTTGCCTGCGTTCAGTCAGACGAGTATCAATACGGATGCAGTAGTTAATAAAGTCACCTAACGCAGTGGGAGGGTCGGCACGAGCAAGTTCATCCTTAATCAGTGGAGATAACCCCTTTCGAAAAATAGATTTTTTGGCGGAACTGTCCCAGGTGGTATCAAGGGCCCATCTCCTGAAATCCAAGGCATATTCAGCTACCGAGTGCTTACCTTGGCGCAAAGCTAACATGGCTGCTTCAGCTGTTGCACCTCGATTGGGGTCATCAAACACCTGCCCCATGGCTGAAATAAAATCATCAAGGTGATTCAAACAATCATCCTCAGTCTCAATCAGAGGGTTTGCCCACATTAAAGCCTTGTTGGTAAGCAACATAATTATAGTAAGCACCTTAGATCGTTCAGTGGGAAATTGTGAAGCATGTGCAGAAAAAAAAAGATTGCATTGATTAATAAATCCCCTGAATTTCTCACGTTCACCGCCAAAACGAAAAGGGGGCAACTTGGGAATCCCAGCACTCGGGGCTACGGCAGGAGCCTGGACTCGCCCCTCTAGAACCTCAATCCTGGCTCGCAAATCCTGGGTAGTCTGTCCAACCACTTGCAAATTGTGATTATTGAGGTCCTGTAGATTTGTAAAACGGGTCTTTATATTCTGCAAATCTGCAAGGATATTATCAGTCACTCCGCAAAGTTCCTTTATGCGGGCCTCCATTTTCCAGATCTTTTAAGACAGGATTACTGGAAGAAGAGGAGAGAAAAAAAACAATAGTGTTCACCTGTGGCAACACTGCAGAGAGAAAAAAAAATTAAGGGAACTGCTCACCTGGAATGGTTGTGAGAAGTCACAACCACTATCATCACAGAAAGTTTCAACCAGACATCTGATATCCAGAGTTACAGCAGACAAAAAAGAGAAAAGAAAGGAAAAAAAAAAAAAACAATAGTGTTTACCTGTGGTAACACTGCAAAAAGAAAAAACTTAAGGGAATTGCTCACCTGGAATGGTTGTGAGAAGTCACAACCACTGTCATCACAGAAAGTACAACCGGACGTCTGATATCCACAGTACAGCAGACACAGCCTTCCAGACCCAGCAGACACTAACGTTTTGGCTTCAGAATCTTGTAATGTATGTAGTACAGTTCATATAGCGTCTTGTGCTTGGGTGCGATGAAAACACAGGAGTCACAGGTTTGATATAGAAAAGTCCTGTATTACTTCATACAAGTTGGCAGAAATAGTCACACAGTTTGCAGACACAGAAACAGGAGACACAGCAGGCCAGAGTAATCCAAGCTCAGCAATAACTCTCCAATACAGATTCAGGATCTTCTTCTCTGTTACCGTAAGTCCATGCAAACGTGGGTCTTTCAAAGAGCAGGGTTCAGAGTCCACAAGTGCTTCAGAGTTCCTCAGTAGGAATAGCTGGAGTACAAGGTCCAAGGCTTACAGGAGTCAAGTCACAGGTTCACTGCAGGCTAGATTCTGAAGCACTGATTGCTCAGCTGTGGCTGCTTAAGAAGCAAAGGAGAGAATCAGGGCGGGAACATGCAAGCTGGAAACTCCATTTTGACTGAGGGCAAGATAGCTGCAGCAAGACAGAAAGTAAAATGGCTGACGAACAAACTGAGTTTCAGGAATATATACATAGAACCTTACATAGTGACGTTTTGGATTGCAGACTTTGATGGAATGGTCTAGGGGCGTCATGTCGCATTTGGAGAGCCCCTGATGTGCCTAAACAGTGGAAACCCCCACAAGTGACCCCATTTTGGAAAATAGACCCCACAAGGAACTTATCTAGAAGTATGTTGAGCACTTTGAACCCCGAAGTGCTTCACAGAAGTTTATAACGTACAGCTGTAAAAATAAAAAATCTTTTTTTTTTTACAAAAATGATTTTTTCGCCCCCAATATTTTATTTTCACAAGGGTAACAGGAGAAATTGGACCCCAAAAGTTTTTGTCCAATTTGTCCTGAGTACGCTGATACCCAACATGTGTGAGAAAACGACTGTATGGGTGCACGTCTGGGCTCGGAAGGGAAGTAGTGACGTTTTGGATTGCAGACTTTGATGGAATGGTCTGGGAGCGTCATGTCGCATTTGGAGAGCCCCTAATGCTCCTAAACAGTGGAAACCCCCACAAGTGACCCCATTTTGGAAAATAGACCCCACAAGGAACTTATCTAGAAGTGTGGTGAGCGCTATGAAGCCCCAAGTGCTTCACAGAAAATTTATAACATACAGCCGTAAAAACAAAAAAATCATTTTTTTTTTTACAAAAATGATTTTGTCGCCCCCAGTTTTTTATTTTCCAAAAGGTAACAGAAGAAATAGGACAAATTGCACAATAACTCTTGTGGTCCAGAGTACGCTGATACATCATATGCGGGGGTAAACTACTTTTTGGGCGCATGGCAGAGCTCAGAAGTGAAGTAGCACCGTTTGACTTTTCAACGCAGAATTGGCTGGAATTGAGATCAGATGCCATGTCACATTTGGAGAGCCCCTGATGTGCCTAAACAGCAGAAACCCCCAAATTCTATCTCCAACCCTAACCCCAACACACCCCTAACCCTAGTCCCAACCCTAACCACAAACCTAACCCTAACACACCCCTAACCCTAATCCCAACCCTAACCTAATCCTAACGTTAGCGCCAACACTAACCCTAACTTTAGCCGCAACCCTAACCCTAATGGGAAAATGGAAATAAATACATTTTTTTAATTTTATTATTTTTCCCTAACTAAGGGGGTGATAAAGGGGGTTTGATTTACTATTTATAGCGGGTTTTTGTGATTGGCAGCTGTCACGCTAAAAAACGCTATTTATTGCAAAAGTAGTTTTTTGCATCACCACATTTTGAGAGCTATAATTTTTGCATATTTTGGCCTACAGAGTCATGTGAGGTCTTATTTTTTGCGGTACGAGTTTGTCGTTTTTATTGGTAGCATTTTTGAGCACGTGACGTTTTTTGATCGCTTTTTATTTCGATTTTTGGGAGGTTAAAATGAACAAAAATCAACAATTCATGAATTTCTTTTGGGGGAGGCGTTTATACCGTTCCGCGTGTGGTAAAATTGATAAAGCAGTTTTATTCTTCGGGTCAGTACGATTATGGCGATACCTCATTTATATCATTTTTTTATGTTTCGGCGCTTTTATAGAATAAAAACATTTTATATAAAAAATAATTATTTTTGCATCGCTTCATTCTGCGAGCTATAACTTTTTTATTTTTTGCTGATGATGCTGTATGATGGCTCGTTTTTTGCGGGACAAGATGTCGTTTTCAGCGGTACCATGTTTATTTATATTGGTCTTTTTGATCGCGTGTTATTCCACTTTTTGTTCGGCGGTATGATGATAAAGCATTGATTTTTTGCTTAGTTTTTTTTTTTAATGGGTTCACTTAAGAGGTTAACTAGTGGGACAGTTTTATAGGGGGGGATCGTTACGGACGCGGCGATACCAAATATGTGTACTTTTATTGTTTTGTTTATTTTATTTACAGGAAGAAATGAATTTATTGGGGAATATTTTTTTTTTTTTTTATGATTTTTTTTACCACTTTTTATTTTTATTTTTTTTACTTTTTTACTTTGTCCCAGGGTGGGACATCACTGTATTTTAGCAGATCGCTGGTGTGACAGTGTGCACAGCACTCTGTCACACCAGCGATCGCTCTGGCAGTGCTGCGGGCTTCTCAGTGCCTGTTCTCAGCAGGCACTGAGGAAGCCGCCTCCCTGCAGGACCCCGGTGCCATCTTGGATCCGGGGACCTGGAGGGAGGACGGACCCTCGGAACAGCGCGACACATCGCGCTGCTCTGAGGGTCTCAGGGGAGCGCGCCGGGAGCCCCCACCCTGCGCGATCCTCCCCTGTGCCCCGGGGACACCGCGATCATGTTTGATCGCGGTGTGCCAGGGGTTAATGTGCCGGGAGCGGTCCGTGTCCGCTCCCAACACATAGTGCTGGGTGTCAGCTGTGATATACAGCTGACACCCGGCCGCGATCAGCTACGCTCCACCCGGGAGCGCTGCTGATCGCATATGACGTACTATTCCGTCCATGGGAATTAGGTCCAGGGTCACATGGACGGAATAGTACGTCTGATGGCAGAGAGGGGTTAATATTTTCCTTCCACATTGCTTCAGTTCCTGTGAAGCATGTAAAGGGTTAATAAACTTCTTGAAAGTGGTTTTGTAAATGGTGTTGTAAAAATGAGAAATCGCTGGTCAACTTTTAACCCTTATAACTTCATAACAAAAAAAAATTTTGTTCACAAAATTGTGCTGATGTAAAGTAGACATGTGGGAAATGTTATTTATTAAGAGATTTATGTGACATATATCTCTGATTTAAGGGCATAAAAATTAAATTTGAAAATTGCTAAATTTTCAAAATTTTCGCCATATTTCCGTTTTTTCCATAAATAAACGCAAGTCATATAAAAAAATAATTACCACTATCGTGAAGTACAATATGTCACGAAAAAACAAGCTCAGAATCAGCAGGATCCGTTAAAGCGTTCCAGAGTTATAACCTCATAAAGTGACAGTGGTCAGAATTGTAAAAATTGGCCTGGTCATTTAGCTGCAAATTGGCTCTGTCACTAAGGGGTTAATGATGATGAAGTAAAGGCTTCAGAATATCCTGTATATAAACATCCACTCTAAGCTGATTTTCCGGTATGTTTACGGAGTCATTCTCGGTCAATCAGGTGCATGGGTTGAAAAAATAAAAGTCCTGCTCAACAAAACAAACAAATAATAAAATTAGTAAAACAGACAAACAATGTGAGATAAAAATGTTAATACAGATAGTCAGAGAAATGGAACGAAACTACAGGTTTCATTGAGACCATATGGATGCATGGTTTTCATGGTCCAGATGCATTTTTTCTCAATCTGCGCAAGGGGACGGTTGACTTCTCCTCCTCTAATATCCAAGATGAGTCTGTCAATATCCCTTACTTTGAGGCCATTTGGATCACGCTGATGGTGCAACTTAAAGTGTTTTGGCAGCGTGCGCAGATGGTCAATGCATGTTTCTTCCCTCGCAGCGAGAATATTATATTGATGGCTCTAGTTTTCATGCCCACATAAATCAGTGGGCATGGACAGCATGCATAATAGACGACTGCCTTAGTTAGACATGTGATGGATTGAGTGATTTTAAACACCCTACTACCGTCTAAGGAAGAAAAAGATGTTGCACTTTCGATGTTTGGACACGCCACAAATTTGCCGCAGGGGGTACAACCCATTTAGGTTTCTGGGGTTGTGAGAAAGGTAATTTTTTCTGATCACTCTTGTTGTAATGACTACAAACAAGTATGTCCCTCAAGTTCTTACTACGTCGTGCAGTAATACTTGGAGTGGGAGACAGATATTTACTAAGAGTACGATCGGCTAGAAGTATAGACCAAAGTTTAACCATTGCTTTACGCATAAGGTTCCACTGCGAATGATAAGTGGTAACCATTCTGACTAGAAAAGAAGAATGTACGTCAATCTGAGAATCGACCAAGAGGCAATAGGTCAAAACAATCCAAAAAGGACTTTGAAGACCACAAGGTAATTAACCTTTCTGATCATGTCTTTTCTGCACTTGACTTATCTCTTCTATCCAGGGGCCTCACATTTTCACCTAGCTCACGTTTTGACCTCTTCACAGTAATAAAGGACCTTCATATCTTTGGTCTTTCTTTAATTTTCAAGAAATGATTCCAAAACAAAGACCTACACCAGATGTTTCCGACCAATGAGGAACATTTAGCTCTGCAAACCATGGAGGAATTGTCCAGGGAACATGAAGGCATGGATATGAGTAAGATACCCACCTGTTTATATAAAAAATCACGTAAGTTCCCACCCTTGTCTACATGTCCGAATGTAGACCTGTTTGTTTAGCTGGTTTCTGAGGAATTAGAGCACATTCCATCATGCATTTATAAAGACAACCTACCATCTGAGGAACGTGGTAGCCTCAAAAGACTGAAACAACTACAGGACGTTGTCTTTAAACCAGCAGACAAGGGTGGGAACGTGGTTGTGTGGCCATGCAAATTTTATGAGGCAGAAGCATATCGCCAATTAAGAGATAGGCATGCTACCAGAGGTTGTCCTATAATCCGTTGGGTACATATTCTGGTGAACTTATCAGAATCTTAGATATGGCTTTGGAGCAACATATTATTACCAAACAACTACGAGATGCACTTATTGTACCTGAAGCCAGGTTTTCCACCCTGTATCTCCTACCAAAGATCCATAAGGATTGTAGGACTCCCCCTGGTAGACCTATCGTCTCAGGTGTAGGCAATTTTCTAGAGAGAGTCTGTAAATACATTGATGCCCAGTTGAAGCCCCTGGTAGAAACATTACCATCATATATCCA
Organism: Oophaga sylvatica; assembly: GCA_033576555.1. Taxonomy (NCBI): domain Eukaryota; kingdom Metazoa; phylum Chordata; class Amphibia; order Anura; family Dendrobatidae; genus Oophaga; species Oophaga sylvatica. The sequence goes on along the minus strand of JARQOD010000006.1, from coordinate 234,441,410 downwards.
AGATACTGGTGATTTTCTCAAAAAGATTGATTCTATTAGTGTGGAGGAGGAAGCGATACTTGTGACTTGTGATGTCGAGGTCTGTACACGAGCATTCGACATGAGGATGGTCTGAAGGCAGCATCATATTATTTAAGTTTGACAAACTTTACCGTAGACAAAATTCAATTCATTATGGATTTATTAGAGTTTATTAGAGTTTGCATTAAAACATAACTTTTTTTTACTTTGGAGGGTCCCTTTACCTACAGCTTCAGGGAACAGCCATAGGGGCGGCGTTCACGCCCTACTATGCTAATCTGTTCCTGGGGCTGTGGGAGAGGGACCTTTTTCTGTCAGATCGACACACATCACTGGAACGCATCCAGTTTTGGGCGCAGTACATTGATGATGTTTTTTTGATCTGGCAGGGTACTCCAGAACAGTTAACTTCTTTATTCATAGATTTGAATACCAATAATTTAAATTTAAGATTGACGTACAAGTGTCACACGGATTTCATCGACTTTCTAGACGTCACAGTCAAGCGTGACAGTAACGGTTTTCTACAAACCGATCTGTTCCAGAATGCAACACCTACTAATTCTTTTTTGCATGCACAGTTAGCCCATCCGACACAGGTCATCATACCAATAGGCCAATTTTTAAGGTTTTACCGTATATGTTCATCTGATGTCGATTTTCAATCAAGAGCGGCGGACCTAAAACAACGATTCTTAGCCAGAGGGTATAGCAAGAGGCAGGTTAAGTTGGCATACGATCGTGCCAAGGGTCAGAAAAGACATGATTTAGTGTGCAATCCAAGTGAGAGGCAAAGTGAGCATAATAAGGAATCTAATACAGTCAGAATGGTTACCACTTATCATTCGCAGTGGAACCTTATGCGTAAAGCAATGGTTAAATTTTGGCCTATACTTCTAGCCGATCGTACTCTTAGTAAATATTTGTCTCCCACTCCAAGTATTACCGCACGACGTAGTAAGAACTTGAGGGACATACATGTTTGTAGTCATTACAACAAGAATGATCAGAAAAAATAAATTACCTTTCTCACAACCCCAGAAACCTAAATGAGGTTGTACCCCCTGAGGAAAATGTGTGGCGTGTCCAAACATCGAAAGTGCAACATCTTTTTCTTCCTCAGATGGTAGTAGGGTGTTTAAAATCACTCAATCCATCACATGCCTAACTAAGGCAGTCGTCTATTATGCATGCTGTCCGTGCCCACTGATTCATGTGGGCATGACAATTAGAGCTCTCAATATAAGAACCAGGGAGCATGTTCGTGATATTCTCGCTGCGAGGGAAGAAACATGCATTGACCATCTGCGCACGCTGCCAAAACACTTTAAGTTGCACCATCAGTGTGATCCAAATGGCCTCAAAGTAAGGATATTGACAGACTCATCTTGGATATTAGAGGAGGAGAAGTCAGCAGTCCCCTTGAGCAGATTGAGACAAAATGGATCTGGACCTTGAAAACCATGCATCCATATGGTCTTAATGAAACCTGTAGTTTCGTTCCATTTCTCTGACTATCTGTATTAACATTTTTATCTCACCTTGTTTGTCTGTTTTACTAATTTTTTATTTGTTTGTTTTGTTGAGCAGGACTTTTATTCTTTCAACCCATGCACCTGATTGACCGAGAATGACTCCGTAAACATACCGGAACATCAGCTTAGACTGGATGTTTATATACGGGATATTCTGAAGCCTTTACTTCATCACCATTAAATCTCTTCTTTGTAATCATGTTATCTTTGCCTTATATTTTGTATTAATATCATATTATTGACATTTACATGTTAAACTTTTATGTGCTTAGTTCTTGCATATTATTCTTATTCTAGAGAATTATGATGCTTATATGTTTTCTACTTAGATATATATGCACTATAGGATGTTAGGGCTCTTTCAAGCTAGACGTGATCTTATACATACTATTCGTGTTTATTCTGATATTTGTATGGTTGATATTTACACATTAGATTTTCATGTGCCAAATTTTGCATATTATCCTTATTCTAGGTGTTGATTAGTCTTATAAGTTCTCTATTTATGATATACATGCACTATTGGGCGTACATGCTTCTTTGACCTGGATGGGATCTTCTATTTTACTGTCCCGCAAAGTGTTATACCAATTTTACACTGTCTGAAGCGTCCGCTGTGTGCACTCACCCGCCGGGCCTGTCTAGGGGTATCGATTGGCGTGACTCTTCGGAGCTGTGTCCTGATCATGTGACTCAGCCTTGTCCGCGTCAGGCGCGGGCGGGGCTTGACTCGCGGTCGGGGCACGGTGCCTTGTCGCGCCGCTGGATGTTCCCGGGACTGTGCTTGTCGGAGCGGGGTGCGCCGCCATAGCGGTATGCCTCTAAACAGTCTCTTAATGCAGATCCTCTGTGATTTTTCTGTTTAGAATGAGATCACTCTGTTATTGACTATGGGAGGCACTTGTAATGTTTTCATGCATGGGATTGGATGATCGATACTTTATACCACCCACAATTAAGATCGCCTACATACCCACTCTTCGCTGATAGGTTCTAGTCTGTTATTTTGAATAATATGGTTCCATATCCCTTAAGTCTGAGAACCAATGGGTGAAGATGTTAGAGCAAAGAATTGTGTATTGCGGCTTCTCATTGGTGCTGGCTGTATATAAAGTCCTGCCCTGTTGGTGTGATGCCACCCCCGGAAAAGGCTGTAACGCCGAAACGTGCGTTGGGGCTGGCACCACCATCCACAGGAGGTAAATGATATTTGTCTATTTTTAATCTTTATTTGATTATTGGAATCTTTTTGTGTAGCTGTACCTTGCTTATACAGTATCCCCTTTGTTTTGAGCTACTTAGCCACAGGGGTCAATATACACTGGGGTCATAAGATATGTGCAACCTCTTATTATTGTGGATTGTGGTGCCTCATAGCGTTTCCCACTTTTTAACTTTTGTCTGTTTGTAATTTTTCTGTGTTTTGCAATAAAGTTTATACCTTTTTAATAAAATACGGTTCAGATTCATATGTATTCTATCGGAGCCACAAGGGGGATTACCAAATTCATTCATTTCAAGTAAACTTTTGCCTAACTTCACTCACTACTCTTTTCTCTAAACTAAAACACCATTGTTATTCTGTTTAGGTTCTTTTTCATATTTAGGATTTTAAAGAGAAAATAATGGTCCGTAATATATCTCTGTGTTGTTCAGGTATTGGTGGGACTGTGACCTGTGTTGCAACTTCCGCTGACAAAGCCGCTGAGTGCAGCGCTACGCGTCGGGTCTCTCCACACCCCCCTTTCCTCTTATTGTGGACCTGCATCTATATGGCTTTATTATAAGCCTCTTTTTGAGCTACTATTGTGACTGGAATTATCCTTATCCTTTTCATGGCTATTATGCCTTTTTCATTTACCTGAATTAGATCGCCAGTTACCAGGTTGTATATTTATTTTCTCTTGTGAATGCAAGATTATCTTATTATCTGTTGGTCTTTGGTGGTGTGCTTATATATTGGTTCATTTTATATAGATAATTGTTAGCCCTTTGCTCATAATACTATAGGTTATCATCATGGAACCTACATTTATAGCACTCCACATGCGGCCATACAACTTGGTATTATTGCTATAATGGCATATTTGTAATCATTGTCAGGACTTATCATTGATACATGGTTTGCATACATGAATATCATTCTATTTGTATCATATCCTGATTTTTATATGTGCCTTATGCATTAGTTATCTCAATTATCATTGTTATTGATGGTGGATTTTACCACAGATTTGATTCATACTAGGGGGTGTAGTTTGATTGCAATGTATCCATATTTTTAAATGGTTTTAATAGTTTGTTATGTTTGCGGTGCAATAAAGGTTTGTCTGTTTTACATTGTGGTTGTGCATACCATCATTGGTCTCGTCTTTTTCTCCCTATCTCACTGTTTTGCAACCCAGTCAGGCATAGATGCTTGTATTCCTTGTTCTGCAACTGAGCAGGAATATTTAGCTACCTGCTATGGTGTTAGGATCACATGGTGAGGTCGATCCTCAAAGCCTCAGGTCTGGGTTGGCACACGGACCTCTAGCATTGGTACAGCAGTCAGGAAGACATGTGAGTAGCAAGGACTAGGCATACTGAGGAATCTAAGGTTTAGTATTGCATATGAAATGGAACCCCACAAAATGGAAGCAGAGTAAAGGAACAAGATAAAGTAATAGCTTGTTTGCTTACTGCAACCAGTGAATGAATCCAGAGGTGACAGAGTGAAGGTGTCACCCTTCCATGGTTTTGGGGCGTCAGGATATAGCATAGCTTGCCTAGCTAGCCAATGCTCCACACGCCTCCAAACCATGATGACGTGGGGTGTGCGTCCCAGATGGTAAGGGAATGTGGACCCACTGAACCACAGAGGGTGACCTGGGCCTGCCCGGATTAGGGGAGGGCAGTGACCGGGGTCTGTGGCAGCTGAGCATGTGGGCAAGATGGCGACCTGTAGGACTAGACAACACCGCACAACTTCAGGTATGAAGAAACATAAAGTTTACTTGAAGAAAAACACAGTACATAAACAGAACATAATGCCAGGCTCCCGATTCCGCACATCAGGGAAGAGTACATGTCTCAGGATAACAGATGAATTCAGGAGGACATCACAGGTTGATGCAGGCCAAGGTTATCTGGCACGGGCATACTAGGGCGTCCTCTCTCTCAGGCCTCAGGAGTAGCACAGGCTCAGCAGAATAACATCAGACATTGACCCAGGACAGACATCAGATGATGACAGGGGTCATCACGGGTTGATGCAGTCCAGGGTCATCTGGCATTGGCATACTAGGACGGCCTCTCTCTCAGGCCTCAGGCGTAGCCCAGGCTCAGCAGGAGAAGATCAGACACAGACCCAGGACAGATGTCATCACAGGGTGGACCACGGGGAGCTGGCAGGACATCGGGACCCAGGCATGACCTCGGAACACTGGCGTGGCAGCTCAGGTCATTGGCTGGGACACGGTCGGCACAGGACCAGGAACAACAGCATGGCAGGTCAGGTCATTGACAGAGACATGGACAGCACAGATCCAGGAACACCGGCGTGGCCGCTCAGGTCATCAGCTAAGGCACAGGACCAGGTACACTGGCGTGTCAGCTCAGGTCATCAACTGAGACATGAACGGCACAGGACCAGGCAGAGGTTGTCGGGCTCCGGGTACCAGACAGCGGTCACCAGACTCTAGACATCGGACACGATCTCCAGGCACTAGACAGCGGTTGTCAGGCTCCAAACTATGGTCATCAGGTTCCGGGCATCGGATCTAGGAAGGAACTCAAGCATGATGTGCAAGCACGACCGGGTTGTACTGAAGCCGGACGTAGCTAGTACTGCATAGCAAGCTGAGCACAGAATAGTATATGCTCAGCATAAACACCAAACTGTTGTGAGCATGTTGGAAATGACTTCAGAGTTGGGGCTCCCTCTGGTGGTTGCTGAGGGTATTGAACCAGTGTTGAATAATAGAAGTCCATCACCTGCGAGCGATGACTGGCAATCAGGAGAGACGGACTGTGCTGATATAAGTTAGCTACCTTCCCATGATCCTCGCCGGTGATCAATTGTTGTTTCCTGGTTCATTTGGAAGTCAGCTTGTGTCTTGCCTTCGTCTGCTACTTTCAGATAAGTTATTTGCTGCTTGTTTCTATTGTGTTTGTTATTTCCATTTTTTGCCTACACTTTTGTGGGAGGTTAGCCGGGTTCCCCTCCAGGGGCCTGTGCTACTCTCTGTTTTTCAGTAGCCACTGTTTATTTGTTCCATTGCTCTGTCCCTGCTATGTGAGTGGCTGCGGGTTAGCCGCTTGGTCACATCAGAGATCTGATTTAGCGGGTGACGAGATTGTGTGGTCTCAGCATTTTTTAAATCAGAAGTGTTGGAATTTTTCTAGCATTTTTCTGGGTTGCAGATAGTATTCTATCCTGTCCTATCTAGGCAGTGTTTGGCCCCAGCATTGCTCACTCTATTTTCTGCCTGCATTTGTGTTTCATCTTGTCTAACCGCCATTATATGTGTGGGGGCTACCTATTCTTTTGGGGCGCTACTCCCGGGCAGTTAGCTTTCCTGTTTCTATCTTTAGGTGTAGCTCTCCGGCTGTGCTGAGTCGTTTAGGTCACCGTAGGTATGTCCCATGGCTGCTTCTAGTTGTGCGGTTAGTTTAGGGATCTGCAACCCATTAGTTCCCAACCTCTCTGGGTGTTTGGCTGCCTTTGCTGTTTTCTGCTCCTGTCCTCCTCGGCTACCAAATCATAACACCAAACTCAATCTTTAACAGATGTACCCAGATTGGTTCACATGACACCAGTTACAGGAAACTCACAGTCACTGGGTACATAGTTCCAGACACGGAGTGACTTCAGGAACATAACATATAGGACAAAGTTCCGACAGGGTCAGGTACAGGAACAGATCCAGGATCAAGGATTCAGGAAACAAGACAAAACAGGAACGGGCCTGGATATACAGCCTCCAGGAAAGGCGATCTGGGTATTCTGCCCCCAGAGCAGGCGGAAATACAAGACAGGATAAAGGGCCGCAGCTCTCTCAGAACTGATCGCAATCAGAGCAGGAGCTGAACGCACAAACACACATGGCTAGGTTCAGGAACTCAATGCGAAGCTCTGGCAACGCCCAACAGGAAATCAAAACTTTAAATAGGAACTGCTCCTCAGCAATAGGCTGGGGAGAGCAATTAAGCACACACACAGCCTTAATAAAATCAGGGAAGGTGCGGCCACGCGCACCCTAAGAACACACAGAAACCATTACAGCACAGTCAGCACAGGCACGGTAACTTAAGGCACCTGGCAGTGGCTGCAAGCCTGGACACACGTGGAAAGTCATGCAACAGCTGCAGTGGACCTCGCAACCCACGGATAACTTCTACAGCAGTAGCCAGGGACCACACATGCGGATGGTCATGCAGCAGAGCAGAGACATCACAACACATGTACGGCTACACAGCAGAGCCGGGAACTGAGCAGCATCCATACAGGTAACAGATAACAGTATCCCAGCTCGTTAGGGGGAAAGGAGCAAAGGGTTAAAGCAGAGACAAGCAAAGTAAACCGGGGAAACAAGGTCCAGATATACCGGCGTTACAGAAGGTTAACCTTCTGAGATGCAGATATGCAGGATCGGAGAGAGTTTGCAAGTAAAAGCACAAATGGTGGAGATTACCAAACGCAAGACACTAGTGTCTTAATCCAAAGATGCAGGTGTATGTCTTAGTGGTCCTTAACCCTAGAATGCATACCTGAGGCCTCGCAGGCCTGCTAGGTTAATTGTTTTCTATTTTCTGCAAGATTACTTTAGTTAAATTCTGAAACTCTAGGTATTCCTCAGGTATATACAGTAGTTGTTAGTAATTTCCAGTTGTTCATATATTTTTATGTTACAGGCATTTCGGTATAACAACTCTTTTTTGGGAATACCCCATATTCACATACCTGGGGCCTTTTAGGCCTGTACTAGGTTTACATGTGCGTATCTGTAATACTTGTGGACAAAATGTCTGCAAGGAACATTCTTCTGAAAAGATAACATGTGAAAATTGTTGGGGTCATCAGTAAAGTTGAAAAGGAAAGTTTGAAAAGAAATATTCCTGCAACATGTTTACTACAACTTTTATATAAAAAACGTTTAGACAAAAAAATTGTTAGTATAAAGAATTATATAGCATGCATTGCGGTTTTTAGCCCATGTACTTACTTTTTTTTGTTTTTGCACATAATTATAATGTAGTGGGAATGTATCCTTACTTTGCAATTTTCAAATAAACTTAGAAAAGTATTTTTATTTGAGCTATTCCATGTTATTGCACACAGGCCTAAAAGGCCCCAGGTATGTGAAAGTGCATATTTCTATGGTTATGCATTCTAGGGTTAAATAGATCTAGGGGAATTATGTAATTGAGCAATAGCTGGCAACTTCCAAACTCTAACATGGAGCACAGAAGGAAAGAAGATGCGTAAAAAGTCGCAAATGGGGCAGTACTGCACTCTACTTATACTCTCAGCATAGCGCTGGTAGTTGCCAATTACAAGTATATACTGACTCTGGATGATTCTCCTTTTGCTCTGATATCTTACCCTTCAAGCTTCATTCCTGCTGTTGACCTGGATGGAATGTACCTTGCGTCTGCTTTACGATTCTACCTCTTACTACGTTCTCCTTGTTCTAACATTGACTAACTTGCTGATCTTGTTTCTGTAGACCGAATTTTATTCTGTATCTGCCATTCCTGGTTTTGACAAGGCCAGATAAGGCAGCTCTTATCTGCCAACTTGCAAGTCTGACTGACAGCTACTTTGAGGACGCAACCTAAAGGGCCCGTCTCACATAGCGATATCGTTACCGAGATCGCTGCTGAGTCACTAGTTTTGTGACGCAGCAGCTATCTCACCAGCGATATCGCTGTGTGTGACATTCAGCGACGATCAGCCCCCTGCTGGGTATCGCTGATCGTCGCTGAAATGTCAGGACATTTTTTTGATCGCTGCTCTCCCGCTGACAGGCACGCATCGCTGCGTGTGACAGGCGGGAGAGCAGCGATCCGCTGGTATCCAAGGTACCATCAGCGGGTGTTCCGCGGACTGGAGCGCCTGGGGGAGCTGGGTGACCTAGGAAAACCCGCTGTGTACCTTGGATACCAGCCCCTGCATCAGGGCGCTGGTATCCAAGGTACACTGCGGGTAACTAAGCGATGTTACCCGCAGTGTCCTTGTGCTGATCGCTGCCCTGAGCTGCCTGTTTGACAGCTCAGCAGCGATCATGTAGCGATACACCAGCGATCCTGACAGGTGCATATCGTTGTCGGGATCGCTGGTGTATCGTTATGTGAGACCCAGCCTTAAGGGACCCAATTGTCAGTTGAAATTCCCATAAAGACGTTAAGGCCGGAGTCACACACAACCACAAAAAATCGGTCCGTTTTAGACGGTCGACAATCGGATCAAAATAAAAACATCACACATCCTTCTGGCATCCGATTTTCCTTCAAAGATGCGATTTAATCGCATGTGTGTGTACCTTGTAACATCCGATTTTCATCCGACTTGCGAGATTTTCTCGCAGGCTTGCAAAACTGACATATAATGGATCTAAAAGAATAGTATTTCAATCACAAAAAAAGAATAGATATATACACATAGAACACATATATATATATATATATTATATTAATGTCATTGTGACATGTATATATACATATATTTATAGTTCCTAGACTTCTACATACTGTTATAGCAGCTAATTCAATTGCCAGGTTTTGTGAAATCACAGAAGCCGACATGAAATGATACATTGTTTCCACACATTTAACCATGTAATTTCCTGTATTTTGATATTTGTTTAGAACTTACAATTACATGACTGTATTTGTGCAAAATTTCAGACATGTAGGGGTTAATTAAAGGTGTAATTTCGTTGAAAAAAAATGCGTGGGCTCCCGCTGTATTTTCTCCACCAGACAGACAAAGCAAGCGAGTGGGGGCAGATAATAACAGCCTAGGGAGGGTACATTTTTTGTGCCCCCCTGGCTACTAACATCTGCCCCCAGACACCCCAGAAAGGGCAAATCTATAATTAGATTCGCCCTTTCTGGCACTTTGCCCGTCTATTCCCATTGCCCTGTAGCGGTGGCGAATGGGTTAATTATCTCACCTTACTGTCACCTTGCTATTGAAAGGTGACCTTAAGGTAGGTTAATAATTGAGAGCTGTCAATTAGACAACTATCAATTATTAATCCTATTGAAGTAAATAAAAAAACACACACTTTAAGAATAAATAATTTTAATGAAATAAAAACACATTTTTTTGACCATATTTTATTTTACACTTAATCCGTGCGAAGCCATTGATCTCCTAAAATAAAGAAAAAAAAATAAAACAACATTATTCTTACCTATTCCGCCGATCTGTCACGTCCCACGCTGTAATCCTTCACAAAGGGTTAACTAGCTTTGAGCCAAGCAGTGCAAGTAATCCTGCATGCTCAGCTCAAAGCTCATGAATGAATAAGTTCCTCTCCTGGCGACAGGAGAGGATGTGTTTCATGAATGAAGCTTAATTGATTGTGTCCACTTTCCCTTTAGGTCAGGTCACTACAGTTAAATTGGCAATAAATCAATTAAGCTCCATTCATGAATCTATTCCTCTACTTTCGCTGGGAGAGGAACTTATTCATTCAGGGGAATACAGGTCTGAGACAGCATTATTAGCTCTCTGCGACCTGTAACCTGTTAACCCTTTCTGATGGATTACACCGTGGGACCTGACTGTACATCGATTGGTAAGTATAATTTTGCTTTTTTATTTTATTTTTATTACAGGAAATGGTTTTAGCAGGAAAATAAAATATGGTCAAAAACTGTGTGATTATTTCATTAAACTTATTTTTTATTAAACTGTGTGTGTTTGATTTTTCTTTCATACAATAGGATTAATAATTGATAGTTGTCTAATTGACAGCTCTCAATTATTAACCTACCTTAAGGTCACCTTTCAATAGCAAGGTGACAGTAAGGTGAGATAATTAACCCATTCGCCACCGCTACAGGGCAATGGGAATAGACGGGCAAAGTGCCAGAAAGGGCGAATCTAATTATAGATTTGCCCTTTCTGGGGTGTCTGGGGACAGATGTTAGTAGCCAGGGGGGGCACAAAAAATGTACCCTCCCTAGGCTGTTATTATCTGCCCCCACTCGCTTGCTTTGTCTGTCTGGTGGAGAAAATACAGCGGGAGCCCACGCATTTTTTTTCAACGAAATTACACCTTTAATTAACCCCTACATGACTGAAATTTTGCACAAATACAGTCATGTAATTGTAAGTTCTAAACAAATATCAAAATACAGGAAATTACATGGTTAAATGTGTGGAAACAATGTATCATTTCATGTCGGCTTCTGTGATTTCACAAAACCCGGCAATTGAATTAGCGCCTATTACAGTATGTAGAAGAGTAAGAACTATAAATATATATATATATATATATATATATATATATGTCACAATTACATATATATATATATATGTGGATTCTATGTGTGGATATGTATTGATTCGATTCTTTATTAAAGCTGTCAGTGTGCTTTTACAGTATAGGCAGGGATGAATTGCCGGCTTTTCTAAAGGACACCGATGCGATGTAATCGCAAGTCACACATGCGGTCCGTTTGTAATCCGATTTTTCATCGCTCCCATAGACTTGCATTGGCGATTGTCGACCGACAATCGGTGACAATCGCAGCATGCTGCGATTGCAGACGGACGTTTAAAACGGACCACAAAAAATCTGATACTGGGAGCTGCTCCATAGATTAACATAGGTCCGAATGCAATGCGATATTTCATCGCATTGCAGTCGTCCGATTTTGTCGCCAGTGTGACGCCGGCCTAAGAGAGTAAATTCAGTTTACCTCTGGTGGAGTGGCTTGTGCAAAGTCTGTCCATGGAAACTCTATTGAGATTTGCAAGGTTTCCACTTATACTTGCCTTGTACATTGTCCTTTTTCAATCCTCAGTTAATATATAATTAATTTTATATAATGTTTTAATTATTTAAGTTTGAAAACTTGTTTATCATTTGAGTCGGTTCAGGCTTCATCAGTTTCATGAGCCTGGAGTAGAAAATACATCCATCTAAAGACAATTACTAATGTGACTACACATACAAAACATTATATCCACACTGAGAGTAGCAGTTACAGTCACTGCCCTTCGCAGCTGCACAACGATTATATTCAGACATTTTCATATTAATGAACAAATGGAGTACTTACATTTTTAGTATCTTCTTATAATTACAGTAATTAAGATATTCATATGAATGAAGCATGGCATAAATTTCCAATAAGTTTCACTTTGCTAGTAAGATGAATATTTTTTTTACTGCAGTCGACAATTATTAGAGCGCAGTCCTGCAATTTTAATATCCTGCTCTAATAAATCTTTAGCTGAAAATTAAAAATAAATGATGTTTTAGCGTCTCAAAGTACAAAATGACTACTAATAGTAAAGAATTTTATCTTTTTGTCTGCCATTATAAAACTGACATTACAGTAAATGTAGGTTAGTTTAGCCTTTCAAAATGCAATATGAAAGTGATAAATTGTTAAAATATACTGATGTTCTGTACTGCAGCTCTACAATCTTAGTTTTTTTGACGGCTTCACTAATGATGTCCCCCAGGAATGTATTATGTCATATACGGTAAGAACTAAGAAAATGCTATAAACTACACAGGCATTATCATTAAAAGTATGAAGTTCAATCAAATGCATAGTCTCCAAACTCCTGTAAGTCATGCTTAGCAGATTACCAAACTAATTTAATAAATGATTATATTAATGTCGATAATAACAAGTGTTTATTATTCAGAGCAGCATAATAACCCTACAGGGGTTGACTCACATGTAAAAAAAAAATACTTTCTCTGTTAGATCACTCAAAAACATAAAATTTTGCAAAGGCTATATTAAAAAAATAAACAAGAAAAATAAAACCTTCCATCCTAGATACCGCTGTTACATACAGTACTTGTTATGACACTGTCTGGAATTGTTTCACTGTCTGGGACCTTAGTACAAGGGTGGGTGGAATGACTCCTGCTATTCTGTTGGCCAGTCAATATGAATCCCTGAAATAGAAACAGCTTCTTTTCTCTAGCACTGGATACATTAGATTGACGTGCTGAGAGCAAATCTATAAAATAGAAAGCACCATAAAAATAATACAAAAAATGTTTTGAGATAAAGGGACACGTAATCTTTATTTTTTTTTTTTATATAGCGCTAACATATTCCGCAGCGCTTTACAGTTTGCACACATTATCGTCGCTGTCCCTGAAGGGGCTCACAATCTAGATTCCCTATCTGTATGTTTTTTGGAATGTGGGAGGAAACCATGAACCCGGAGGAAACCCACGCAAACACGGGGAGAACATACAAACTCCTTGCAGATGTTATCCTTGGTGGGATTTGAACCTAGGACTCCAGCGCTGCAAGGCTTTAGTGCTATCCACTGAGCCACCGTACTGCCCAGGTAATGAAACAGCACTCTATGTGGTGAGAAAATGTTCAAACTGTGGTGAGAAAATTTTCAAAATTGGTTCCCAACCTCTCTGGGTGTTTGGCTGCCTTTGCTGTTTTCTGCTCCTGTCCTCCTCGGCTACCAAATCATAACACCAACTCAATCTTTAACAGACGTACCCAGATTGGTTCACATGACACCAGTTACAGGAAACTCACAGTCACTGGGTACATAGTTCATTAGTACATTACATTAGTACATGTACATTAGTTTGCAATGGGGTCATTCGTAAAGGGAATCTGTCAGCAGGATTCTATACCCCAAGCTATTTATACAGTATGTACTTATAGTACTTTCAAAAATAAATCCAGCAATACCCCTACCTAGAAATTCTGATTCTCCATTCCTGACAAATCAATGTTTGAATGCACATGAGGATATCAATTTAAATCCTCTGCCACTCCAACTTTATTCCCTGACCAGCACCACCTCTTCTTCCTTGATTGATGGATCCTCTGTCTATTTTCAAAGAGCGTTGAGGCCGTCAGTCAAACAGGAGTAGGCAGTTCTGGGCAGTGAATAGAGCTGTGGTGACAGAAGCTTTAGCATCATTTATATAGCAATTCAAATGCTAATTACTCAGTAATTTCATATAGGAAAGATGTGTATCTTCGTACCGTGTAAGCCAGTAGATAGAAAAATATTTAGACTTGAGAGTCCTCAGTGGTTGATACCTTTTAATGGCTAACTGAAAAGATGGTAACAAATTGCAAGCTTTCGAGACTACTCAGGTCTCTTCATCAGGCAAAGACTAATACAACATCTGAAGAATCACATATTTATACACAAGAGGACACAGGAATAATGCAATAGGTAAGACAAGTGACGTGAAGCAGAACTGTCATATGGCAGAGGGATGAACATAAATATTGGAACAGTTCATAGATAAGGAGTGAAAGTTTTATTACCCTCTGATTGGAGTCTGCTATTGTGTTTTGATGCCCCTAGAAGGTCAGAGAAGCAGATTCCTTAATTGATGTACACAGACATGAATCCGTGTGATATATTCATTCCAGCACTAAGAGTGTCAAAGGTCATCATAAGTTTATATTCCCAAACCTTTCTATCTTTCTCAGATTTGAAGTTAGATTTTAATACAAGTAATTCCATATCCATCATGCTATGACCGGGCATACAAAAGTGTTTTGCCACAGGTAAATCCATTCTTTTTTCTCTTATTGTGTGGCGATGAGAATTCATCCTTGTTCTCAGTTTTTGCCCGGTCTCCCCCACATACAGACCCCCAGTTGGACATTTCGATACAAATAATTAGGTACACCACATTAAGGGTATGCCACACTAAACAACATCGCTAACGGGATCGCTAAAAAACGTCACTATTTAGCGATCCCGTTAGCGATGTTGTTGTGTGCGGCATGCAGCAATGACGTGGCCCCTGCTGTGATCTCGTCCGTCGTCCTGATCGTTCCGGACCCTATTCTGATCGTCGGCGTCCCGCTGGGTAAGTATATATCGCTGAGTGTGGTACCTTTTTTAGCTATTTAGCGGTACTTTTGTACCGCTAAAGTCGTTAAGGAGATCGCTAACCGAGATAGCGTCCTTAACGACATCGCTAAATGTGGCCGACACTAGCGATATTGTAAACGATCCCGCTAGCGATCTCATTAGTATGCGACGCTAATGAGATCGTTAGCGGGATCGTGTAGTGTGGCAGTACCTTTAGATGTGATGCAGCTGAAAGTACCTGGGATCTTGTAGTCCTGATGGGAGTTGGGGATCTTCATCTTGTCTGTGGTCATTATAGATGCACAGGTTTTGCATTTCTTCTCGTTACAAGGAAAGGTTCCTGCAGCTGTTGGAGAGGATAGGGAGCTTCTGACAATGATGCTTCTTAGATTTGGGGGCTGCCTAAAACATAGTAGTGGGGGGTCTGGAAATATGGATTGTAATCGGGCATCTTTTTGTAGTAAAGGTTGTAGTTTCCGTGCAGCTCCCCTTAGCATCTCCAGATTTAGATTGTAGGTGACCACTAGAGGCACCCGGTTATTTTCTTCTTTAGCTTTCTAATGTAGCAGGTGATTCCTTGATATTCTGGTGGCTCTTGTAATTTGGTTTTCAATTGTTCTTGGATGGTAGCCCTGGTTCAAAAAGGTCTTTCTGAGGCGAATAAGGTGTTCATCTCTATCCATAGGGTTGGAACATATACGATTGTATCTGATGGCTTGGCTGTAGACAATAGAGTTTTTTATGTGTTTTGGATGGAAACTGTCCCATTTAAGGTATGTTGGACGGTCGATTGGCTTCTGATACAGGGATGTCTCTATTTCATTGTTCTTTAGCTTAATGGTGGTGTCTAAAAAGTTAATTTCAGTGCTGGAGTAGTTAAGTGTTAAGTTGATGGTGGGATGAAATTGGTTGAACTGTTCATGGAACGTCTTTAGCTGTTGTTCAGACTCCGTCCAGATGATTAAAATGTCATCAATGTAGCGGTAGTAGGCCCGAGGCCTGATGGGACATGAGGACAAAAATTCGCTTTCAAGCTTGGCCATGAGAAAGATAGAAAGGTTTGGGAATATAAACTTATGATGACCTTTGACACTCTTAGTGCTGGAATGAATATATCACACGGATTCATGTCTGTGTACATCAATTAAGGAATCTGCTTCTCTGACCTTCTAGGGGCATCAAAACACAATAGCAGACTCCAATCAGAGGGTAATAAAACTTTCACTCCTTATCTATGAACTGTTCCAATATTTATGTTCATCCCTCTGCCATAATGACAGTTCTGCTTCACGTCACTTGTCTTACCTATTGCATTATTCCTGTGTCCTCTTGTGTATAAATATGTGATTCTTCAGATGTTGTATTAGTCTTTGCCTGATGAAGAGACCTGAGTAGTCTCGAAAGCTTGCAATTTGTTACCATCTTTTCAGTTAGCCATTAAAAGGTATCAACCACTGAGGACTCTCAAGTCTAAATATTTTTCAGTAATTTCAATAATTTTCTGAGAGAAATACTTCATTTTCTGTAACAATTTCAAGGGTGCCAACACACTCAGCCATGACAGTATAGTACTTTTTAATTGCTAACAAAATTAAAATAAATTATGATATCTTAGATAAAGTGGCTAAAAAAAATCCTACAACCTTTTTTCCTTTTAGGCTCCTGAGACACATGACATGCCGTGATAGTCTACCACTAGTTGCTATAACTACACTTGTGTTCATGTCCCCCTGCCTTCTCAGAATACAATACCACCATTTGTTCCCTGGTAGTAGAAATGCTAGATTAGTGATAACAAGGAGAAAATCAAGAATACAATTAATGTTTAAAATTGATTACTAATTATGATAGTGTAAAAATAATTGGTACCATCAGCACTACTGTA
The DNA here is from genome assembly GCA_033576555.1 of Oophaga sylvatica. NCBI lineage: Eukaryota > Metazoa > Chordata > Amphibia > Anura > Dendrobatidae > Oophaga > Oophaga sylvatica. The sequence continues at coordinate 234,424,912 of JARQOD010000006.1, read as the reverse complement.
TGCACAGAACTGTCGACTGCCTAGTGAACAGTCTAGTCCTGGTGTTCAGTGGTGTGGATTGTGTTCCTCATCACGTAGTCTACTTTGGCACATAGGACCCACTATGCTGCACCAGAATCTGGAATCATGGATTAGTCCTACCTGAAATAATAATAAACACTCAGACTAAATGTTATTACTATGTGGAGAGTGAACAATACCACTTTATTCCGACCTAAAAACACCACTATACTGTGACTAAATAAAACGCCCCTACCATGGCTAAATCGCACATGCCCTATAGTACTGGGATTAAATAACCATCATACAGAAACTGAATATTACAGTACACTGCAACTAACATGATGAGAGACTGAATAGTACTGCCATATTGTTGGTAAAACACTATGGGAAAACCGACAATACCACTGACAGCCTTTTGACCACTGGTAACATTCTCGCTATATACAGAAATATGAAGAAAGGTGTCAATCTGTAGTGGGAGAGCAGAGGCATAAGCAATAAATGAACACATCAAACATTGAACAGCACCTGTTGTGAACGTTTTGGAGACGACTTCAGAGCTGAAGCTCCCTCTGGTGGTTGCTGAGGGTATTGAACCTATGTTGAACACCAAGAGTCCTACACCTGCAGATAACGAGTGGTTGTCAGGTGGTACTGACTGGCCTGATATAAGTGAGCTGACCTTCCATGATCCTTGCCGGTGACCAATTGTTCTTCCTGGTCCAGGTTGGAATTCAGCTTGCTTTCCTGCTGTCTCCTGCCTGCTTTCAGATAAATATCTTTCTGTTGTTTTTACTGTGGTTTGAATTCCTTGCTTTTTGCTGCATTGCTTTTTGTCCTTCAGCTGGGTCCCCTTTTGGGGCTTTGGCTGGTCTCCGTTCATTTTTCGTATTGGTTCTTTTGCTCAGTTCTTGTGATATTTTACTGCTCGGTTGCTAAGTGTCCACACCAGAGATCTGATATAGGTGGTCGAGACCGTGTGGTCTCAGTATTTTTGGATTCAGAAGTGTTGGAGTTTTTCCTAGGGTTTTTTGGGTTGCAGACAGTATTCTCTCCTTTGCTGTCCTATCTATACAGTTTTGGGCCCCAGCGTTTGCTCAATCTATTTTCTGTTTGTGTTCGTATTTTCATCTTGCCTAATGGCCATTATATGTCTGGGGACTTCCTATTCTTTTGGGGTCTACTCCAGGGCAGTTAGCTTTCCTCTTTCCATCTTCAGGGATAGCTATCTCTCCGGCTGTGACGAGGCGTCTAGGGCACCGTAGGAACGTCCCACGGCTACTTCTAGTTGTGCGGTTAGTTTAGGGGTCTGCAACCTATTAGTTTCCAACCTCTCTGGTGTTTGGCTGCCTATGCGATTTTTTGCTCCTGCCTCCTCAGCTACCAAAACATAACAAGCACCTATTAAAAAGTGAGTTTAAAGAGGTTTTCCCCTTTCAGAAGTTCTTAGTCCACATTTTTAGTTTAATATAAAAACCAAACTTGTTTTGCTTACTATCCTCGGGTCCAGCTGTTATGGGTCTGCAACTCAGGAATTGAGCTGGGGGAATCTGACCCTGCACTAGGACTAGACTCGATCCCTATGATGGAGCGGGCGACCTATTCCTTGCGAATAGACCCACCGACGATCCTAGTCTAGACTCAAGCAAAGACCTGAAGTTGGGGGAAGGGGATCCCTGAAAGACCTAAGGACTGGGAACAAAACACTGGTAACCTCCTAGCAGGGAAGTAGAGGAAGCTGCAGAAACAAAAGGAAAAAACAAAAAGACTAAGGCTACTTTCACACATCAGTTTTTTTGTGTCAGGCATAATCCTTCGAATACCTGAAAGGACGGACACGCCACTGATTTTGAAAAAACTGATGCAACGGATCAGTTTTGTTGCCGGATCCGTCCTGAAATTTTGAACCTGGAAGTGCTGGGTGTGCATGTCTGGGAGAGAGAGAGACCATGGATTCCAGAATCCGGATCAGTCTTTTGACGGATTGCACCAAAGACTGGTCCGGTACCATAGACTTCTATTGTTTCCGGCCGCCTGATGCTCCGCTTCAGTCGGGTCCGCTAAAAAAACCAAAACTTTGCAGTGACCGTTTTGTCCGCCCACCGGAATATACATTTCCGCTAATGAAAGTTAATGACAAAAAAAACGCATCCGGTACCGGATCCGTTTTTTTTAACAGCACGCCGGATCGAGCCTGAAGTAAAAAAACTGATGTGTGAAAGAATCCTAAGCAAGCAGAACTAGAGTTCCCAGAAATGCACAAAGTATAGCACAAAGCTATCAAGGTTCCTAGCCAGAACTCAAGCGGATTAACACTGATGTCCAGCAAGGACTTGGAGGCAGGTGCAGGGTAATAAAGGGTGATACAATCACCTGACCAACGACAAGCCCAACATTAGCGGAAAACGACCAGCAGCTAGAAACCACAACAAGATGGCAGATGGTCAAACTGAATAGATTCTAACACCAGCGATGAATCAATGCTCCTGATGACGGTGTCCAGAACTGACTGTGGCACTGTCTTTATGTAGACCATGCTGCAGCCAATTAGCAGCTCAGCAGTCCTCAGCAGCTCTGACAATGTAAATGGAACAAGTTAATCAGAGCCGATGACCTCACTGAATATCTGCTGGAGCAGATGTCAGGGCCACAGTCAATACCAGACAGTGGAAGCAACAGTAGAGTCTAAGAAGTGAACCCATGTTTGTGATAAAGTGTAGTATATATTTTTTTATAACAAACTGTGCCCAGGGACCAAGATTACTGTTTTTTAAGAATATAATTCTCTAAAAGATTGCTTTCAGCAGGCACAGAAAAATTATAGTTTTTAGGTAGCACTCACTACCTGTGATTATTGATTAAGGCAGTGAGCCAGTCTCACAGGTAGTAATACAATCATTGCTTGCAAAGTCCAGCACTCCTTTCATAATTAGTAGCAGGTAGCATGTGTTAACTTAAAGGGTATCTCTAGTTTCACAGGAAAATTATTGCAGGACTAAATCAAACTATCAGCGATTTTTGCTGATTACCCACCGCACGGACTACCCAAAGTCTGTGCTGCAGCCCCCACTAAACTAAGTAGCTTTCTTTTCCTGCTGCTAGGCTACTGTCTTCAGAGCAATCATCATAGGATTTTACAGCACAAACTACAACATTAAAAACAACAGCTTAGAGCAATGAGCAAGATGCTTCTTAGTATAGTGTCTTCAGAACAAACCTCACTCTGTCCGGATTATCGGTTATCAGCAAAAATCCCTAATAAAATTATTTAGAAAAATGATTAGTCCTGTACTAAAACAATTGTCTTGTGAAGCAGAGTTAAATTACAAAGCATCATTTTTTTCTTCATTCATGCAATCGGTAAAATTTTAGAGATCAATGTCTCTACAAGTCTGTAATTAATCGGTATAATGCTGTGGTGGCACCGTTGGGGCTGTATATCTGATGACAAGCACCCTTAGAGAAGTGAATAAATATTTCTGGTCATGTGTACCTTATTAAATAAAATTAAAAATTATATATACTGTATATATACAGCACAGACCAAAAGTTTGGACACACCTTCTCATTCAAAGATTTTTCTGTATTTTCATGACTATAAAAATTGTACATTCACACTGAAGGCATCAAAACTATGAATTAACACATGTGGAATTATATACTTAACAGAAAAGTGTGAAACAACTGAAAATATGTCTTATATTCAAGGTTCTTCAAAGTAGCCACCTTTTGCCTCATGACTGCTTTGCACACTCTTGGCATTCTCTTGATGAGCTTCAAGAGGCAATCACCGGTAATGGTTTTCACTTCACAGGTGTGCCCTGTCAGGTTTAATAAGTGTGATTTCTGGCCTTATAAATGGGGTTGGGACCATCAGTTGTGTTGTGCAGAACTCTGGTGGATACACAGCTGATAGTCCTACTGAATAGACTGTTAGAATTTGTATTATGGCAAGAAAAAAGCAGCTAAGTAAAGAAAAACGAGTGGCCATCATTACTTTAAGAAATGAAGGTCAGTCAGTCCGAAAAATTGGGAAACTTTGAAAGTGTCCCCAAGTGCAGTTGCAAAAACCATCAAGCGCTACACAGAAACTGGCTCACATGAGGACCGCCCCAGTAAAGGAAGAACAAGAGTCAGCTCTGCTTCTGAGGATAAGTTTATCTGAGTCACCAGCCTCAGAAATTGCAGGTTAACAGCAGCCCAGATTAGAGACCAGGTCAATGCCACACAGAGTTCTAGCAGCAGACACATCTCTACAACAACTGTTAAGAGGAGACTTTGTGCAGCAGGCCTTCATGGTAAAATAGCTGCTAGGAAACCACTGCTAAGGACAGGCAACAAGCAGAAGAGACTTGTTTGGGCTAAAGAACACAAGGAATGGACATTAGACCAGTGGAAATCTGTGCTTTGGTTTGATGAGTCCAAATTTGAGATCTTTGGTTCCAACCACCGTGTCATTATGCGATGCAGAAAAGGTGAACGGATGGACTCTACATGCCTGGCTCCCACCGTGAAGCATGGAGGAGGTGGTGTGATGGTGTGGGGGTGCTTTGCTGGTGACACTGTTGGGGATTTATTCAAAATTGAAGGCATACTGAAACAGCTTGGCTACCACAGCATCTTGCAGCAGCATGCTATTCCATCCTGTTTGCGTTTAGTTGGACCATCATTTATTTTTCAACAGGACAATGACCCCAAACACACCTCCAGGCTGTGTAAGGGCTATTTGACCAAGAAGGAGAGCGATGGGGTGCTACGTCAGATGACCTGGCCTCCACAGTCACCAGACCTGAACCCAATCGAGATGGTTTGGGGTAAGCTGGACCCAGGGCCGGAATAAGAACATGATGGGCCTGGAGCTGAAGGGGCGGGCAAGGGGCGGGGCAAGGGGTGGGGCCAAACACGGCAATTCACAAAGGCCAAAAATGTAACGTAAAAGATATAAACAAAGTAAATATATGATACATGCCACTTTGGCGACCATTTTGGTCGCCATCTGCAGCACTGTAAAGAGGCCTGCTGTTTTCGGGGCCCCATTAGGGGCCTGCTGTTTCCTTGGACCCTAGGCCCCTGATGGGCCTGCTGTTTCCTGGGGCCTGCAGTTTCCTGGGGTCCTAGGCCCCTGATGGGGCCTGCAGTTTCCTGGGCCTGCAGTTTTCTTTGGAGCTAGGCCCCTAATGGGGCATGATGCTTCCTTTGGACCTAGGCCCCTAATGGGGCCTGCTGCTTCCTTTGGACCTAGGCCCCTAATGGGGCCTGCTGTTTCCTAGGGTCCCATTAGGGGCCTGCTGCTTCCTGGGGCCTCTAATGTGGCCCGCTGTGTCCTGGACCCCCCCAAACACACATGCGATTTGCACACTTAGTCATGTACCCACGAGCTGCTCTCCCTAATGCTCTCAATGTTCAGTGAAAAACTGAGAGAAGCAGGAAGAGAAGCTCGATGTCACAGGACCATAAGTATAAAAATCGCATATGAGTGAAGTGTCCATGTGATGACTGCTGGAACCTGCAGAGCTGAATCCTGACATTGCAGCTTCTGAATTCTCACAACGAATGCACTGCACACTTTTAGGATTCTTCATTACCGGTGGCGAGAGTACACGGTCATGTCAGCATAAGCATGTGATTTATATACTTCTGGCCACATTCTGACTAGATGTGCCCCGCCTCGCTCCGTTCATTTTCATTGAGTGGGGCCACACGTCTAGTCAGCATGTGACCGCATGTATGTAAATCACCGGCACAAGAGAATCCTAACAGTGTGCAGTGATCACTGTGAGAATTCTGAAATTGACTCATTCTCATGTTTTTATTTATGTTAGGAGCATTAAAGGGGTTGTCCAGGTTTGTGCTGAGTCTTCAGTCATTCTATGTGACACAGACCTGGAGAACCCCTTTAATGCTCCTAACAAATAAAGACATGAGAATTAGTCAATTTCACAAATAATATTTACATCCAGGTACCTTATAGATGACGCTGTCTCTGGAGTCGTTCTCCTTTTCTTCATCTTGTCAAGATCCCATGATGAGTTTTCTCATCCACAGCCGTCTCTGCAGACCTCCATCTTCTCCGCTCTTCTGCACCAACTCTCCACACGATGCCCTTAAAGACAGAAGAGTCATTATAATGCCCCTAAATAAAAATATCTGCAATATACTGTCGCCTCACACTATTCCCCTCCCTCCTCATACTGTCTCCTCTCACATCACCCCTGTTCAGCATACTGTCTCCTCATATATTTACCCCCTCACTCTCTATACTGTCTGCTCACACATACCCCTGACTCCCCATACTGTGTCTGCACACATCCCATCACCCTCACTCCCCATACTGTGTCCACATGCATTTACCCGTTCGCTCCCCATACTGTCTGCACCCATCCCCCATACTGTTTCCTCATACATACTCTTCAGTACCCTCAAATCCCCCCACACATATTAAATGCCCCCATCGCCACTCCAAATCCCCCCACACATAAAATAACCCCCATACCCACTCCAAATCCCCCACATATACAATAACCCCCATCACCACTCCAAATCCCCCACACATAAAATAACCCCCCATCCCACTCCAAATCCCCCACACACATTAAATTCCCCCACCCCCACTCCAAACCCCCCACACTTAAAAGAACCCCCATCCCCACTCCAAATCCCCCCCACACATAATGTATCCCCCCATCCCCACTCCAAATCCCCCCACACATAAAAGAACCCCCATCCTCACTCGAACCCCCCCCATACACACACACTCACACAGTATGTCCCCCATTTATCTTCTGTGGTATCTTCAGCTCCATAATGGAGCACACTCACCACAAATGTTCACCCTTCTGGGCGCCGATGAAGAGTGACGTCAGCAGCGTGATCACATGACCTGATCACGCTGCAGACGTCGTTCTGACCCGGTGGTCAGAGCTTCAATTGTACTGGCGTCTGTATAGACGCCAGTGCAATTGATTCCTGGGAGCCGGCACGCAGCAGCTTCTCTGCGCCGGCTGTCAGCTTGACAGCCGGCACAGGGAGCCGCCGACTCTCAGGCCGGGGGCGGCAGAACGCAGCCGCAGGGAGACAGCTGCAGCAGGGACGGGCCCCCTTCTAGCCCGGGCCCTGTGGCAGCTGCTTCCCCTGCTTCCACGATAGTTCTGCCCCTGGATGACAGGCTGATGGGCCTATCTCTAACAAGGGGCCTGGAGCTGCAGCTCCATCAGCCCCTACGTTAATCCGGCCCTGGCTGGACCGCAGAGTGAAGGCAAAAGGACCAACAAGTGCCAAGCATCTCTGGGAACTCCTTCAAGACTGTTGGAAGACCATTTCCGGTGACTACCTCATGAAGCTCATCAAGAGAATGCCAAGAGTGTGCAAAGCAGTCATCAAAGCAGAAAGTGGCTACTTTAAAGAACCTAGAATATAAGACAAATTTTCAGTTGTTTCACACTTTTTTGTTAAGTATATAATTCCACATGTGTTAATTCATAGTTTTGATGCCTTCAGTGTGAATGTACAATTTTCATAGTCATGAAAATACAGAAAAATCTTTGAATGAGAAGGTGTGTCCAAACTTTTGGTCTGAACTGTATATATATATATATCTCTATATATCTCTCTATATATATAATATATATATATATATATATATATATATATATATAATATATATCTCTATATATCTAGAGATATATAGATATATATTGTGAGGCAGTTACCGGAGACATATGCGAGGGTTGCTATGTGTCCCCCAGGATGCACCACTCAGAAACACATTAGATCCACTGGAATGCCTTGTGGTCACAGCAGGTTGCCTGTGAGTCACAAGGCAGAATAAAAGTAAGTGTGAACTTGGTCAAGTTATTTGACCAAGGAATTTTTCAGGAAAACCAGATATGGGCTTTCATTTTTTAAATGGACTGCAGGAAGGTAGCGGGGCCGATCCATTTCCTCTAGCCCAGATCTTATAAGTGGCCCATGGCCACAGATTGGAGGAAAGGATAAAAACAACCCTGCAGGAAGAGTTTGGGTGTGTCAGTTTTGGTCTTACACGCAGACAGAGCAGTTGGTCTTCAGATCACTCCCTGTGTGAGGCAACACAGGGCCAATCGGAGCCAGAAGGTCTGACACCCCCTGCGTACACGGCAGTGCAGTCACTCTTGGCAACCAGTCCCAGACTGTCTTTTGTTTTCCCGGCTGCAATCTGGAGGATACAGTGTGCTGCGCACTGTGTGAGTTTTGGACATTAAACACGTTTTGTTTTGAACTTGCTTGGGTCACTGCCTAATCACTGCACAGTGTGGACACCACTGCACTACATATGGTTGGAGAATACGGAGCAGTGTGAACTGAGGCATATCCAAAAGCGTGCTGCATGTGATTCATTAAGCCTGCAAAGCTTTAGCTTAAGCTGGCTGACAAGATGGAGGAAATACTTAAGCAGTTGACCCTCACACAGCAGCTGCTGCAGCTCCACCGGGAATAGCATGAGCAAAGGCAGCTAGAGCAGCAGAAACAGCAGCAGGGATAGCAGCTACAGCAGCAGGAGTTGCAGCAATGGCAGCAGGAGCAGAAACAATGGCAGCAGGCAAATAATCTGTTGTTGCAGCAGATCGTGGCTCTACGAGAGGCACCCACCCCAGCGATCCCGTACCAGTCGAAGGCCTGGGACAGAGTCCGGTCAACACTGAGGAAGATGGCACGTGAGGATGTTATGGAGGCCTTCCTCACCATCTTTGAAAGCACTGAGGCGCGTGAGAGCTTGCCGGTGACCCAGTGGGTGGAAGTGGTGGCCCCCTTCCTGTCAGGAGATGCCCAGAAGGGCTGCCTGGACCTCAGTCAGGATGATGCTATGGATTATGGAAAGCTGAGCGGTGGGATCCTCACCAGACTGGGAGTTAATACATATATGCGGGCCCCACGGGTGTTCCAGTGGTCCTTTTCCGAGTCTCACCCACACTAATCTCAGGCCTATGACTTGCTGCAACTGGTTAAAAAATGGCTCCAGCCTGAGACCTTAACCCCATTCCAGATGGTAGAGAGCGTGGTGGTCGACCGACTGGTGAGGGCTCTGCCACCATCCATTTAGCATTGGGTGTGGCAATGGGACACGGGCACTCTGGACCAGGTGGTGGGACTGATAGAGCGGTATACAGCCACTCAGGACTTTACATGGGGCACTGCTCCACTTCGGCTGTCGGTGAAAAATCCACGGCCCTCCAACTGAGCCAATATGGATTGTGCCTGTACCAAGGGAATATCTCGTAAGGAGAGTGACAACCGACCCATGTCCCCTAAATCAGCCCCATGGTTCCCTCGGGTCGCAGTTGTTAAGTGTTGGCGATGCCAAGGGCCTGGACATGTGGCTGCCAACTGCCCTCTGACAGCAGAACTCATGGACTGCGGGTATGCGTGCCCAGTGTCTATGTATGCCCAGCCAGTCTGCACTGCCACTACAGGCCCTGCCATTACCGAACTTCAGCTGTGCTAGGTACTTGTTTATGGGTACCAGACGGACGCTCTTTTGGATTCAAAAAGCTTGGTGACCCTAGTGCACAAGTCCCTGGTTGCTAATGGACGGAAGGTGGGGGTGGTGAGCATACATGGGGACCTCAGAGAGTACCCGACCACTGAGGTTATGCTTTCCACCCCGTGTGGAGAGATAAAACATGTGGTGGGAGTGGTAAAGACGCTTCCATATGGGACTGTATTGAGAAGAGACTTACCCCTGTTCTGGTCCCTGTGGGAGACCAGGGTTAACCCTCCCAGTGTAAATGGTATTCTGGGTGCAGAACCCGAAAATCCCAAGTCAGGAATACGTGCCATAGGGGTCGACAACCTAGGGTCGGGACAGAGTGTAACCCCGATAGGTTTCCCATAGAGGTATTGAAAGGAGTAGTTGAGGAGACCCCTCCGATCCCTGAGCTAGAGGTATCATCTGGTAAGTTCGGGATCGCTCATCTCCAAGATCCCACTTTGACCCGGTAAAGAGTAATTGAGGTGAATGGGGTGGCTCAATGACCGGTGAGGAGAAGGAGTTTACCCGGATGACAATCAAACAGGAGTTACTGTGCAGGGTTGATAAAATCAGGGATGAGGTGGTAGAACAAATGGTAGTGCCCCAATCCTATTGTCGGGCGGTGCTCGACATGGCTCACACTCACATGCTGGGAGGGCATTTAGGGGGCCAAAAAGATTCTGGAGTGCATACTGCAGCGTTTTTTTTTGGCCTGGTGTCTATGCTGAGGTCCAAAGCTACTGCAAAACATGTCCAGAGTGCTAACAAACCTTACCCACCAGAAACTACCAGAGTCCATTGGTGCCTCTGCCCATTATAGAGCTACCTTTTGAGCAGATTGCAATGGATCTAATAGGACCCAGAGTAAAATATGCCCGGGGACACCAGCACATATTGTAGTTGTAGTCTACACCCCTCGGCACCCAGAGGCGATACCTCTTCGGCACACTTCGGCTCAACTAATAGCCCGTCAACTATTTGCCATGTTTTGTCGCCTTGGGCTACCCAAGGAGATCCTTATGTATCAGGGAACTCCTTTTATGTCTAAGATGACCAGGGAGCTATGTAAGCTGCTCTGGATTAAACAGCTACGTACGTTGGTGTACCATCCACAAACTGACGGGTTGGTGGTGAGGTTTAATAAGACCCTCAAAGCCATGCTAAAAAAGGTGGTCGCCAAGGATGGGAGGGATTGGGACATGTTACTGCACTATCTAATATTCGTCATCCGCGAAGTACCGCAGGCATCTACTGAGTTCTCCCCATTTGAGCTATTGTATGGCAGGCACCCGAGGGGACTTCTGGATGTAGCCAAAGAGACGTGGGAACAGGAGCCCACTCCACTTAAGAGTGTCATTGAGCATGTGGCAAGTATGCAGTATTGGATTGTTGCTGTGTGGCCTATAGTAAAGAAGCATCTGTTGGAGGCCCAGGTCACTCAAAGCCGCACATATAATAAAAGGGCCACGGTCAGGACCTTTAACCCCTTTACCCCCAAGGGTGGTTTGCACGTTAATGACCAGGCCAATTTTTACAATTCGGACCACTGTCTCTTTATGAGGTTATAACTCTGGAATGCTTCAACGGATCTTCGTGATTCTGAGACTGTTTTCTCGTGACATATTGTAATTCACATTAGTGGTAAAATTTCTTCGATGTAACTTGCGTTTATTTTTGAAAAAAATGCAAATATGGCGAAAATTTAGAAAATTTTGCAATTTTCAAACTTTGAATTTTTAGTCCCTTAAAACAGAGAAATATGGCACATAAAATAGTTAAGAAATAACATTTCCAACATGTCTACTTTACATCACCACAATTTTGAAACCAAAATTTTTTTTGTTAGGAAATTATAAGGGTCAAAATTTGACCAGCGATTTCTCATTTTTACAACAAAATTTACAAAGCCTTTTTTTTAGGGACCATCTCAGATTTGAAGTCACTTTGAGGGTCTATATTGCAGAAAATACCCAAAAGTGACACCATTCTAAAAACTGCACCCCTCAAGCTACTCAAAACCACATTCAAGAAGTTTATTAATCCTTCAGGTGCTTCACAGAAGCTGAAGCAACGTGGAAGGAAAAAATGAATATTTAACTTTTTAGTCACAAAAATGATCTTTTACAAACTTTTTTTTATTTTCACAAGGGTAAAAGGAGAAAATAGACAGATAAATTTGCTGTGCAATTTCTCCTGAGTACACTAATACCCCATATGTGGGGGAAAACCACTGTTTGGGCACACGGAAGAGCTCATAAGGGAAGGAGCGCCGTTTGACTTTTTCAAACCAAAATTGGCTGGAATTGAGATTGGACGCTATGTCGCGTTTGGAGAGCCTCTGATGCGCCTAAACAGTGGAAACCCCCCACAAGTGACACCATTTTGGAAAATAGACCCCCCATACAGATAGCTAGATCTGTTGTGAGCACTTTGAACCCCCAAGTGTTTCACAAAAATTTTAATGCCTGGGTGTGAAAAAAAAAGCAATTCTCCACAAAAATGATTTTTTAGTCCTACATTTTTGATTTTTCCCAAGGAAATTGGACCCCAAAAGTTGTTGTTCAATTGGTCCTGAGTACGCTGATACCCCATATGTGGGGGGGATACTGTTTGAGCGCACGGCAGGGCTTGGAAAGGAAGTAAAGTTTTGGATTGCAGACTTTAATGGGGGTCATGTTCCTTTTGCAGTGCCCCAGATGTGCCTAAACAGTGGAAACCCCCCACATGTGACCCCATTTTAGAAACTAGACCCCCTAAGGAACTTATTTAGATCTGTGGTGAGCATTTTGAAACCCCAAGTGCTTCACACAAGTTTATAATGCCCGGGCATGAAAATAAAAAATCCTATTTTTTTCCCACAAAAATTATCTATTAGTCACCAATTTTTTATTTTCCCAAGGGTAACAGGAGAAATTGGACCACAAAATTTGTTGTCCAATTTGTCCTGAGTACGCTGATACCCCATATGTGGGGGAAACCATTGTTTGGGCACACGGCAGAGCTCTGAATGAAAGGAGCACCATTTGACTTTTTCCAACCAAAATTGGCTGGAATTGAGATTGGACGCCATGTTGCATTTGGAGAGCCCCTGATGTGCCTAAACAGTGGAAACCCCCCACAAGTGACCTCATTTTGGAAACTAGACCCCCTAAGGAACTTATCTAGATCTGTGGTGAGCCATTTGAACCTCCAAGTGCTTCACACAATTTAAGAGCCGTAAAATTAAAAAATCATATTTTTTCCACAAAAATGATCTTTTCACTCCAATTTTTATTTTCCCAGGGGTAACAAGACTCCAAAAGTTATTGTGAAATTTGTCCTGAGTACGCTGATACCCCATATGTGGGGGTAACCCACTGTTTGGGTGCATGGCAGAGCTTGGAGGGAAAGGAGCACCGTTTGACTTTTTCAACGCAGAATTGGCTGGACGCCTTGTCGTGTTTGGAGAGCTCCTGATCTGCCTAAACAGTGTAAACCCCCAACAAATGACACCATTTTGGAAACTAGACCCCTCAAGGAAATTATCTAGATGTGTGGTGAGAACTTTGAACCCCAAGGTGTTTCACTAAAGTTTATAATGCCCGAGCATGAAAATAACAAAATCATATTTTTTCCACAAACATGATTTTTTAGTCCCCAACTTTTCATTTTCCCAAGGGTAACAGGAGAAACTGGACCCCAAAAGTTGTTGTCAAATTTGTCCTGAGTACGCTGATACCCAATATGTGGGAGAAAACTACTGTATGGGCACACGTTGGGGCTCGGAAGGAAGTAGTGACGTTTTGGATTGCAGACTTTGATGGAATGGTCTGCAGGCGTCATGTCGCATTTGGAGAGCCTCTGATGTGCCTAAACAGTGAAAAACCCCCACAAGTGACCCCATTTTGGAAAATAGACCCCCCAAGGAACTTATCTAGATGTGTGGTGAGCACTTTGAACCCTGAAGTGCTTCACAGAAGTTTATAACGTACAGTCGTAAAAATAAAAAACCTTTTATTTTTTACAAAAATGATTTTTTCGCCCCCAATATTTATTTTCACAAGGGTATCAGGAGAAATTGGACCCCAACAGTTGTTGTCCAATTTGTCCCGAGTACGCTGATACCCATTATGTGGGAGAAAACTACTGTATGGGCACACATCAGGGCTCAGAAGGAAGGAGTGTCTCTTTGGATTGCAAACTTTGATGGAATGGTCTGCAGGCGTCATGTCGCATTTGGAGAGCCTCTGATGTGCCTAAACAGTGGAAACCCTCCACAAGTGACCCCATTTTGGAAAATAGACCCCCCAAGGAACTTATCTAGATGTCTGGTGAGCACTTTGAACCCCGAAGTGCTTCACAGAAGTTTATAACGTACAGCCGTAAAAATAAAAATCTTTTTTTTTTACAAAAATGATTTTTTCGCCCCCAATATTTTATTTTCACAAGGTATCAGGAGAAATTGGACCCCAAAAGTTGTTTTCCAATTTGTCCTGAGTACGCTGATACCCAACATGTGAGAGAAAACTACTGCATGGGCACACGTCGGGGCTCGGAAGGGAAGTAGTGACGTTTTGGATTGCAGACTTTGATGGAATGGTCTGCGGGCGTCATGTCGCATTTTGAGAGCCCCTGATGTGCCTAAACAGTGGAAACCCCCCACAAGTGACCCCATTTTGGAAAATAGACCCCACAAGGAACTAATCTAGATGTGTGTTAAGTGGTATGAACCCCAAGTGCTTCACAGAAGTTTATAACGTACAGCCGTAAAAACAAAAAAATAACCCTAACCCCAACACACCCCAAACCCTAGTCCCAACCCTAACCATAACCCTAACCATAAACCTAACCCTAACACACCCCTAACCCTAATCTCAACCCTAACCCTAACTTTAGGCGCAACCCTAACCGTAATCCTAACCCTAATGGGAAAATGGAAATAAATGCATTTTTTTTATTTTATTATTTTTTCCTAACTAAGGGGGTGATAAAGGGGTGTTTGATTTACTATTTATAGCGGGTTTTTATGATTGGCAGCTGTCACGCTAAAAGATGCTTTTTATTGCAAAAAATTATTTTTGCATCACCACATTTTGAGAGCTATAATTTTTGCACATTTTGGCCCACAGAGTCATGTGAGGTCTTATTTTTTGCGGTACGAGTTGACATTTTTATTGGTATCATTTTTGAGCACGTGACATTTTTTGATCACTTTTTATTACGATTTTTGGGAGGTTAGAATGAACAAAAATCAGCAATTCATGAATTTAAATTGGTGGGGCGTCTATACAGTTCCGCGTGTGGTAAAATTGATAAAGCAGTTTTATTCTTCGGGTCAGTACGATTACGGCGATACCTCATTTATATCTTTTTTTAGGTTTTGGTGCTTTTATACAATAAAAACAATTTTATATAAAAAATAATTATTTTTGCATTGCTTTATTCTGCGAGCTATAACTTTTTTATTTTTTCGCTGATGATGCTGTGTGGCAGCTTGTTTTTGCAGGACAAGATGACATTTTCAGCGGTCCCATGTTTATTTATATCGTCTTTTTGATCGCGTGTTATTCCACTTTTTGTTCGGCGGTATGATGATAAAGCATTGATTTTTTGCTTTGTTTTTTTTTTTTTTTAAGGGGTTCACTAAAGGGGTTAACTAGTGGGACAGTTTTATAGGGGGGGTTGTTATGGATGCGGCGATACCAAATATGTGTACTTTTATTGTTTTGTTTTGTTTTATTTACAGGAAGAAATGAATTTATTGGGGAATATTTTTTTTTTTTCCTTTATTTTGAAATTTTTTTTTACACTTGTGATTTTGATTTTGGCACATAGTGCCGGGTGTCAGCTGTGATAATCAGCTGACACCCGGCGGCGATCAGCTGCGCTCCCCCCGGGAGCGCAGCTGATCGCTTGGACGTACTATCCCGTCCATGGTCAGATTGTCACGGGTTTTATGGACGGGATAGTACGTCCGATGGCAGAGAGGGGTTAAAGAGGGGGACTGGGTGTTGGTACTAGTGCCCACCCCAGAGAGTAAGCTCATGGCCAAGTGGCAAGAGCCTTATGAGATATGGGGGGAAGGTGGGGAAAGTGAATTACAAAGTGTGCCAACCCGGAAAAAGTAAACCCGAACAACTGTACCATGTAAACCTGCAAAAGGCTTGGAAGGACCGAGAATGTTTGGTCACGGAGGCGACTCCGGTTGCACCAATGGGGGCCCCTCTGGCACTGGCCAAGGACACAGCAGGGAGTCAGGTTAAAATAAATGAAACTCTCACCAAACAGCAGCGACGGGAGGCTCGGGCTCTGGTGCAGCAGAATACAGATGTATTCTCAGAGCTGCCGGGATGGACCTCTGTGATACAACATGACATTGTCACTGAACCCTGGGTAAGAATATGGATGAAACCGTACCGAGTGCCAGAAGCCCGAAGGCAAGCCATTGTGGCCGATGCGAAGCAAATGCTCCAGTTGGAAGTCATTGAGAAGTCTGGAAGTGAGTGAGCCAGCCCCATTGTCCTAATCCAAAACCAGACGGGTCATTACGCTTCTGTAATGACTTCAGGAGGCTAAGTGAAGTGTCAAAATTTTACTTATTTCCCATACCACGGATGGACGAGCTAATTGAGAGGCTGAGGGAGGCCCAGTACTTCACCACGTTTGATTGCACAAAAATTTACTGGCAGGTGCCCTTAACAGAGTCAGTGAAAAGGCCCCTTCACACATAGCGACGCCCCAGCGATCACGATAACGATCCGACCAGGCAAAGATCGCTGGTGCGTCGTTACAGGATCGCTAATTAGCTTTCAAACAGTCCGATCTCCTCAGCGATGCAAGACAGATCAGCGATTTGCATAACGACCTCATCGGTCGTTGAGTCCTTGTCACACTACTTTAATGTAACCGATTCCGACCTCGGTGGGCGTGCTTCAGCATTTCCCTTTCAACGCCCCCAGCACTGATTGGCCCCCCAACGCCCCCAACGCTACTTTCGGTACAATAAAAACGAAAAAGGGAACACTACTTTTATTAAAATTGGAAAACATACTTTGCAGACAGAGCAGTCCTTTGATGAATAAAATGAATCCACAAATAACAGCGCACTAGCGATTCAGACAGGGACGCTGAAGCAACCACGGTGTGAAATCCATTAAAATATCAACGCTATAGCGACTCACACGGGAACGCAGAAGGCAAACCGGTTAATACCATCCACAGTGCACAGGAACAAAGAATGGAAGGAGGCGCTACAGCGTTGTGTCACCCAATTTTCACGCATTGGGAGCGCTGTACTCACCAATAGGGGTAGAGGGGGCGTGACCTGTAACATAGCTTTGTCACGCCTGCGTTGCTGAGCTCTGCGTCGCTAACGAGGTCGCTCATCGTTTTTAAGCTTCAAACACAGCGATTAGTGCTGGCCAGCGGGACGCCAACGATGGAAAAATGGACAAGCGCATTCGAGCATAATCAGTGATAGCCAGCGGGCGGGCCGGTCGCTGCTACATTTCACACATAGCGAGATCGCTAGCGATAACGCTGTTGTGTCACAATATCGGTGACGCTTGAGCGATATCGCTAGCGATCTCGCTGTGTGTGAAGGCCCCTAAAGAAAAGACCGTTTTTATAATACCACAGGGTCTTTATCAATATGTCGTCTTGCCTTTTGGGATACATGGGGCTCTGGCCACATTCCAGAGGTTAATGGACATTGTGGTAGCGCCTCACTGAGATTACGCGTCGGCCTATTTGGATGACATAGTCATCTTTAGTACCGACTGGGATATCCATCTGTCCCAGGTACAAGCAGTGCTGGAGTCTCTGAGAGTTGCGGGGGTTAACAGCAAACCCAAAGAAATGCAAGATAGGTCTCATGGAGGCCTGGTACTTAGGTTACGTGATCGGCTGATGGGTTATCAAGCACCAAGAAAATAAAATTGAGGCCATAGAAAACTGGCTCAAGCCTTAAGTACCAAACAAGTAAGGGCATTCATTCCTTGGCATCATTGGGTACTACCACCTCTTTATACCCAATTTTGCTGGGAAATCAGCACCCCTAATGGACCTGTTAAAAGAAAAGAAGACAATGATGGTCTGGTAGAATCCTCCAGCGGAGGAATCCTTTCAGTCCCTGAAGTCGGCGTTGTGTGGACACCCGGTCCTCATCAGCCCCGACTTCAAGAAGACCTTTATTGTACAAACTGATGCTTCGAATGTAGGCCTAGGAGTGGTGCTGTCGCAAAAGGTGAATAGGGATGAGCATCCAGTCACCTACTTGAGCAGAAAACAGAAAAAAATTATAGCGTAGTGGATAAGGAGTGCTGTGCGATTAAATGGGCCTTGGAGTCCCTATGCTACTATTTTCTCAGGCGACAGCTTCGTTTGGTAATGGATCATTCACCCCTCTTCTGGATGAGAAACGCAATAGAGAGGAATGCCCGAGTCATCAGATCGTTCCTGTCCCTACAAAACTTTAGTTTTTCAGTGGAACATTGGGCAGGGAAGTCACAGGGAAATGAGAATGCCTTGTCACAGGCCCCCTGTATGGTGAAAAATGTTCAACCCCACAAGTTTGAACAGGGGGGGTTGTGTGAGGCAGTGACCGGAGTCATATGTGAGGGTCAATATGTGTCCCCCAGGATGTGCTCAGAAGCGTATTAGATTAGCTGGAATGCCTTGTGGTCACAGCAGGTTGCCTTTGAATAGTGATGGGCGAGCACTAAAATGCTCGGGTGCTCGTTGCTCGGGTCAAGCAAATTGGAATACTCGGGTACTCAGAAAGAACAATGAGCCCAATGTAAGTCTATGGGAGACACGAGCATTTTTACAGTGATCCCCCACGGGGGTCCTTTTCAGGTCTAAAAACATCTGAAAATGATGGAAACACTGCTCAAATGACACGGGGACATCATGGGGATCACCCTGGAAGCATTTTTAACTCCTACTTCACAGCTTTAAACAATGTTGTCAGAGTTTCTTGCCATTTTTACCGTTGCACCAAAAACATACCAAAATGAAACCAAAAAGGATTTTGCAGGGAAATATGTAAAGGTATATCTTTTCCAGGTTAATGACTTGTATATAAGGCAAATTAATTAATCCCAGACCAAAATGTTTCTCCACCACTTGGGCTATGTTCAGACACAGTGTTTTTGAAGCATTTTTCAAATTTAACATTGCTTTCAACCAATACAAATGCATTTACTTGGAAATATCATTGCAACTAGAATTGAGCGAAACAGGTCGGTCAGATTCAAAAATCACCGACTTTTGCCAAAGTCGGGTTTCGCCGATCGAAACCCGACCATAGCATTGGGTCGGCCATGCGGTCGTCTACCCGAGCGCCAAAGTCGGTTTTCCTACAGTGCTTGCAGGCACCTTTTCTCAGCCAATGGTCAAGGACGCACACTGTGGGCAACGAGATGACATGGGCAGCGTCCACCACCATCTTAGAGAAGAGCATTGCAGTGATTGACTTGCTTTGTGTGGTGTCACACTGGCTATAAAAGCCCTGACCGCCAACCGCTATTTTACTTCTGCCGATCTTAGCGTAGGGAGAGGTTGCTGCTGCTGTTTCTCAGTAGGGAGAGAGTTATTCTGTGCTTGAGCTGATAGCGATTGTGCTGTACAGTTAGTGTGCAGTGACAGGGGAGGATTTTGTTGTATGCAGCAGCGCTGGTTATTAGGCTGCCTGCCAGTGACAGGGGAGGAATTTCTTGTGTGCAGCAGCAGAGCTGATTATTAGGCTGCCAGCCAGTGGCAGGGGAGGAATTTCTTGTGTGAAGCAGCAGAGCTGATTATTAGGCTGCCAGCCAGTGACAGGGGAGGAATTTCTTGTGTGAAGCAGCAGAGCTGATTATTAGGATGCCTGCTAGCTGTATTGCTGTGTGTACACTGCTGTGCTGACTGCTTTTTACACAGCACCTACGCAGCACTAATACTTTTATTCTTTTTTTCTGCACAGTTACTGAGCGTTCATTTTTTCCTATATACGCTTCTCACACACTACCGTGTACTGGCTGGTATCACGGACAAATACATGCTGACTATCTGTGTGTGACTCAGGAAATATATACGAAGATTTAAATTTTCCCCAAAACCATATACAGCAGGTATCTTCTGATAAAGGACCGTTTTTCTGCCTTCTGTATTATGGTCAAATCCATACTGAGAGAGCGTCTGTGTGTTACTCCGGAAATATATACGGAGATTTAAAATTACCCCAACACTGTATACAGCTGTACGCTTCTGATACATTACCCTTGTTCTACTTTTTTTATTCTGTGTAATCCATACTGAGCCTGTGAGAGTCTGTGTCTGACTCTGGAAATATATACGGAGATTTTAAATTACCCCAACACTGTATACAGCTGTATGCTTCTGATACAGTACACTTTTTCTGCTTTTCACATTCTGGTCTAATCTATACTGAACCTGTGAACGTCGTGTGTTACTCTGGAAATATATACGGAGATTTAAAATTACCCCAACACTGTATACAGCTGTACGCTTCTGATACATTACCCTTTTTCTACTTTTTATGTTCTGGTGTGATCCATACTGAGCCTGTGAGAGTCTGTGTCTGACTCTGGAAATATATACAGAGATTTAAAATTACCCCAACACTCTATACAGCTATATGAGCATCTGTGTCTGACTCCTGATTAATATAGGGAGATTTACAATATTTTCACTATATTTATATACAACTGGTATCTGGTGATACAGTATCCTTTTTCAGCTTTTTATATTCTGGTCTAATCCATACTGAGCCTGTGAGTGTCTGTGTCTGACTCCTGTAATATATAGGGAGATTTACAATATTTTCACTTTACTATATATACCTGGTATCAGGTGATACAGTACCCTTTTTCAGCTTTTTATATTCTTGTCTAATCCATACTGAGCCTGAGAGCGTCTGTGTCTCTCTCCTGAAATATATACGGAGATATACAATTATCCCTAGACTGTATACAGCTGTACACTTCTGATACAGTACCATATATCTGCTGATATTTTGGGTATATTAGAAGGGGGGGGTACTGTTAGAACTCTCCTGTTAGGTTTTTTTATTTTGCTGGTCACATGACCTTTGTGGCCTATTTAATCTGGCTCCACCCTTCTGGCTTTGCTGGACTTCATTGTAACTTATACTCTTAAGCTAGCCAGTGCTTTGTTACCTTACTCAGACAGTTTTTGTTTGGTCTTTTGACCTCTATGTTCTATGTTCTTTGTTTGCCTTTTAATGCTACAACTTCTGTTAGGAGGTGTCCATCTTTTCTCCCAGTCCCTAGTCCTTGTAGGGATCCCTTCCTCACATCTATAGGTCTTCGTTCAGACTAGCTGAGGACTTTAGCGGGTCTGATCGCAGGATCAGGTTCCCCGTTACATCGTAGGGATCCAGCTTAGTTCTATTGTAGGGACAGACCTCCCTTCTTTCCTTAGTGCTTGTAGCAGATCATAACAGTAAGTCCAGCCAAAAAAATATCTCTAAAGAAAGATTTCCGGTTTTCATCATGGTGTCAGTTCAGGATTTGGCTCAACGCCTGCAGGGACTCTCCCTGGAGGTGGCTGAGATCCAGCAACACGTGAGTAGTTGTTCTGGAGCACATTTCGTGGAGCCAAAGGTACGTTTGACTGATTTATTTTTTGGTGAACAACAAGATTTTTTTTCTTTTAACCCCTTACTGCCATCCGACGTACTATCCTGTCCATGGTACCTGGGCCCGTATGACCATGGACGGGATAGTGCGTCCCAGCGATCGGATGCGCTCCCGGGGGGAGCGCAGTCGATCGCGGCCGGGTGTCAGCTGATTATCACAGCTGACACCCGGCACTATGTGTCAGGAGCGGTCACGGACCGCTCCTGGCACAAAAACCGCTGGCACACACAGCCGCGATCAAACATGATCGCGGTGTACCGGGGGCACAGGGAGGATCGCGCAGGAGAGGGCTCCCTGCGCGCTCCCCTGACACCCTCAGAGCAGCGCGATGTGTCGTGCTGTTCTGATGGTCCGTCCTCCCTCCAGGTCCCCGGATCCAAGATGGCGCCGGGGTCCTGCAGGGAGGCGGCTTCCTCAGTGCCTGCTAAGAGCAGGCACTGAGAAGCCTGCAGCGATGCCAGAGCGATCGCTGGTGTGACAGAGTGCTGTGCACACTGTCACACCAGCGATCTGACCCTATACAGTGATGTCCCACCCTGGGACAAAGTAAAACAGTTAAAAAAATAAAATAAAAATTGTTTAAAAAAAATCATAAAAAAAAAAATATTCCCCAATAAATTCATTTTTTTACTGTAAATAAAAAAACAAAACAATAAAAGTACACATATTTTTTATCACCGCATCTGTAACAACCCCCCCTATAAAAGTGTCCCACTAGTTAACCCCTTTAGTGAACCTCTTAACCCCTTACTGCCATCGGACGCACTATCCCGTCCATGGTACCTGGGCCCGTATTACCCGGGACGGGATAGTACGTCCAGCCCTTTAATGCGATATTGCGACTTAAGTCGCAATGATCGAATAAAAAATTCCCGACGCCATCTTACCTCAGGAGAGCAGGAGAGATGGCGCCGGCATCCCGGGGTCTGTCACCGCCCACCCTCACTCCCGATCGCTGTGATTGGCTGTTCAATTCTGAACAGCCAATCGCAGCCTTTCTCACTGTTTCAGCCAATCCGATGGGCTGAAACAGTGAGATCCCAGGCTAGAATCGAGTACCGATGTACTCGATCCTAGGCCTGGGCATAGAAACGAGCAGACCCCCCCTGGATTGGCGCGATCGCCGATCACATCGATCGCGCCAATCGCAGGGCACAGCCGCGGTGTATCCGCGCTGTGCCCTGCCTGTACCTGCCTGGATCGGTGCAGTAATAGCACCGATCCTAGGCCGGAGCCTAGGACAGGCCCCTGCAGCTGCTGTTTGGCGCGATCGATGTCATCGACGATCGCGCCAATCACAGGGCACAGCAGCGGTGTGACCGCTCTGTGCCCTGCTTGTTGACCTGCCGGTGACCTGCCTAGGAATCGGAGCAGTGAGCTCCGATTACTAGGCCGGTGCCTAGCAACCGGCAAAACAAGGGTCTCCTCTGATTGGTGGGATCGATGTGATCATCGATCCCACCAATGACAGGTCACAGCAGCGATGTGACCGCTCTGTGACCTGTCTGCAAACTGTCTGTGATCTGTGTGACCACACTGCAGGGGTCCTCACACTTGCTGAGGATTCCTGCAGTGCGGTCACACGCCAGATCTCCTCCTGTGCTGGGCCTTGTGGTGCCACAGTAGCCTGTGACACCACAACTCCTGCTGAAGAAAGAAGAGAGAAGAAAGAAGAGAGAAGAAAGAAGAGAGAAGAAAGAAGAGAGACTACAAACGTGAGTTTTTGAGCCCCTATCCCTGCCCGATCCACCCCAATCCCCCATTCCCCCCTCCCCCTTCCCTTTCCCCCTCTTTTTACCCCCCCTTTGCGCACATTTAGCAGCCGCCGAGCGTTGATTGGTGACGCAGTTCACCGATCAACACTCGTGCTCGTTTTTCTTTTGCACCC
The DNA here is from genome assembly GCA_033576555.1 of Oophaga sylvatica. Taxonomy (NCBI): domain Eukaryota; kingdom Metazoa; phylum Chordata; class Amphibia; order Anura; family Dendrobatidae; genus Oophaga; species Oophaga sylvatica. Next base: position 234,401,871 of record JARQOD010000006.1, on the reverse strand, counting down.
CCCCCCGTGAACACTCCAGCAGCCGCGGAACTTTGATAAGTGACACCGGTCACTTATCAGAGCTCGTTCCTGCAGTTTTTTTTTTTTCACCCCACTTTCCGCCACTCCGTGTGCACATCTAGCAGCCACGGAACTTTGATAAGTGACACCGGTCACTTATCAGAGCTCGTTCCCTGCCGTCTTTTTTTTTCACTCCCTTTCCGCCACTCCTGTGCGCACATCCAGCAGCCGCGGAACTTTGATAAGTGACACCGGTCACTTATCAGAGCTCGTTCCTGCAGTTTTTTTTTTTTCACCCCACTTTCCGCCACTCCCGTGCGCACATCTAGCAGCCGCGGAACTTTGATAAGTGACACCGGTCACTTATCAGAGCTCGTTCCTGCCGGTTTTTTTTTTTTTTTCACTTCCCTTTCCTCCACTCCTGTGTGCACATCCGGCAGCCGCGGAACTTTGATAAGTGACACCGGTCACTTATCAGAGCTCGTGCCTGCTGGTTTAGGACTTTTTTTCACAGACATTTTTTTCCCTATTCTCTTTCTTTTCTTTTAGCTTTTTCCTTTCAGCATAGTTTGCACCAACCACTATCCCCCCCCACACACACACAGTTATAAATAAAGTTCACACAAAGCACCACATTCACAAAAAAAATGTCCCGCTCGTCACGTTCTTCCCAACAGCGCTATTCAGTGGAGGAGGCATACGCTTTCCTTGCCTCCGACACTGATAGCGAGGGAGAGGATCCCACAATTTTCTTTACTTTTCAGATTCTTCATCCTCCTCTCTTCTTCCTCCTCTTCCTCATCTTCCTCCTCGGGTCCTGCGGAACCGCCACGCAGACGCCCCAGGACAGAAGATGAGGCAGCGCCCACCCCTGAAAAATGAACCAGCGCACCCCTCTTCGGACCCCATATGGACCCCGCCCCCCGAAAATTACGAGCCACTGATTCCTGATTTTGTGGCAGAATCAGGAATCAAGTTTGACACCACGGCCCAGAGAAATAGACTTTTCAAAGTCTTTTTCTCTGAGGATTTATTAACCTCGTGGTGGAGCAAACTAATTTGTACGCTCGGCAATTTTTGGCGCAAAAACCCCCCGTGTCATCATTTTCCAACTGGTCTCCTGTAACGCAGTTGAAATGATGCAGTTTTGGGGCCTGGTCCTCCATATGGGGATCCTGAAGAAGCCAGAACTTCGGCAATATTGGAGTGTTGATATTTTATACAACACTCCACTGTTCCGAATGGTCATGGTCCGGACGCGTTTTGAGGCCATCCACAAATTCCTGCATTATAATGATAATGCACAGTGTCCCCCACAAAATGACCCCAACTTTGACCGTCTGTTCAAAGTCGGCCGGTCATCGAACACTTCAGCAAAAAGTTTGCTGAAGTGACGTGCCCAACAGGGACATCTGCGTGGATGAGTCCTTGGTTCATTTTAAGGGACGGCTCCGATTCCGCCAGTACCTGCCCAGCAAGAGGGCAAGGTACGGAATTAAAACTCTACAAGCAGTGTGAGAGTAACCTCAGGGTACACGCACAGCTTTAGAGTTTACGAAGGAAAGGACACCAGGATTGAACCCCCTGAGTGTCCCCCCCGTCCTGGGAGTGAGTGGGAAAATTGTGTGGGATTTGGTGCACCCACTGCTGGATAAAGGTTATCACCTTTACACCGATAACTTTTATTTCCAGCGTCCCACTCTACAAATCCCTCTCTGCGCGAGGTACCGCAGCTTGCGGTACCGTCCGCAAAAATCAGAGAGGCCTCCCGAAGACGCTACTTGGGAAGATGCTCAGAAAGGGTGAGAGCAGAGCCCAATGTAGCGACCACCTGTTGGTGGTCAAGTACAAGGACAAGAGGGATGTCCTTCTCTTGACCACCATACATGGTGATGGCAGCGCCCCAGCACTGTACGGGGTACCTCTACACAGGTCCGCAAACCGGACTGGTACTGGGGTACAATAAATACATGGGGGGTGTTGATCTCTCTGATCAACTCCTCCAAACCGTACAGTGCTTTGAGAAAGGCCAAGGTGTGGTACAAAAAGCTGTCCGTGCACATCGTCCAAATGGCAATGCTCAACTGTTATGTTTCGGTAGCTGAGGAGTGCAGTAAAAAGGCAATACACCAGAGCGGCTGGAATCTATGAGATTGCAGTAACCCTGACTAACCACCACAACTAGAGGCAGCCGTGGAGCGTTCCTACGTTGGTCCTAGACGCCTCGTCACAGCCTGAGAAACTAACTACACCTAAAGGTAGAAAGAGGAAAGCTATCTGCCCCGGAGCAGATCCCCAAAGAGCATAGAAAGCCCCCAAACATGTAATGGCGGTGAGACAAGAAGAAAAACTGACACAGACAGAAAATAGTATGAGCAAACGTTGGGGGCCCAAACTACCTAAAATAGAAAAGGATAGGAAGGGCACTTACTGCAATCCCAAAAAACCCTGAAAAGCACCAACACTACTAATTTCAAAAACACCTGAGATCACACGACCTCTACCACCTAAATTAGTTCTCTGGGTGTAACAAAATCAAAACAGCAGCCACTGAAAAAACTGGAAAAAAGCAAATGTAAAAACATCAGTGGCTGAACTAAACTGAGAGGGCAAAAGCCCCCCGGAGGGGACCCTGAAGGTCCCCACAGAAGTGCAGGACAAAATGCAAAAATCAACACAAAAACAAAAAGAAGAAAATGTCTTATCTGTTAGCAGGAGATGCAGACACGACACAGCAGGCTACAAAGGAAACAGGAATCAAGGATTGAGACCAGAACAATTGATCACCGGCAACCCTGATGGGAAGGCGACTCCCTTATATAAGACCAGTCAGTCACACCTGATTCCCAATCCTCACAATCTTCACTGGACAGTCCAGTACCGCTTGTAACCACCAGAGGGAGCCTCTGCTCAGAACCCATTTCAAGTCCATTCACAACAGTACCCCCCCCTTGAGGAGGGGTCACCGAACCCCCACTTGAGCAACCAGGTCGGTCAGGATGAGTTCTATGATAAGCACGGATGAGTCTCCTAGCATGGATGTCCGAAGCAAACACCCAAGAATTGTCTTCCTGACCAAACCTCTCCACTTAACCAAATTACTGGAGTTTCCGTCTAGAAAAACGAGAATTCAATATTTTCTCAACCCAAACTCCAGATTGCCCTCAACCAGAACAGGGTCAGGAGGCAAAGCAGTAGGAACCACTGGCTCAACAAACCTCTTCAACAAGGACTTGTGGAACACGTTATGGATCTAAAATGTCCCTGGAAGAAGCAAACGAAAAGAAACAGGATTAAGAATCTCCATGATCTTATAAGGTCCAATGAACCTAGGCTTAAATTTAGGAGATGCCACTCTCATAGGAATATTTTTTGAGGACAACCAGACCAAGTCCCCCCACTTTAAACCGAGGACCATCAGTCCTATGCCGGTTAGCAAACCGCTGGGCCCTCTCCTGAGAGAGGGACAAACCTCTCCACTATCTGGTCCCAAATCTGTTGCATACGCTCCACAACAGAGTCAACACCTGGACAGACAGAAGCCCTCCATCTGTCCTGAAGAAAATCGAGGGTGAAACCCAGAATTACAGAAAAATGGAGACATCAAATGGCAGAGCTAGCCCTATTATTAAGAGCAAACTCAGCCAAAGGCAAAAAAGAGACCCAGTCATCCTGATCAGCAGACACAAAGCATCTTAGATAAGTCTCCAATGTCTGGTTTGCTCTCTCAGTTTGACCATTGGTCTGAGGATGAAACGCCGAGGAGAAAGACAATTGAACACCAATTTTAGAACAAAAGGTCCTCCAAAATCTGGAAACAAACTGGACTCCTCTGTCAGACACAATGTTCTCAGGAATGCCGTGTAAACGAACCACGTGCTGAAGGAACAAAGGCACCAATTCAGAGGAGGAAGGCAACTTAGGTAATGGCACAAGATGTATCATCATTGAAAAACCTATCACAAATCACCCAGATGACGGTCATTCTCTGAGAAACAGGGAGGTCGGAAATTAAATCCATAGAGATATGGGTACATGGTCTCTTGGGCACAGGCAAGGGCATCAACAAACCACTAGAGCGAGAGCAAGGCTTGAGCGAGAGCAAGTCCCGCAGGACTGCACAAATTCCCTGACATCACGAGACAAGGTAGGCACCAAAAGGACCGACTAACAAGTCTCTGGTACCAAAAATTCCGGGATGACCGGCCAACGCGGAACAATGAATCTCAGACATCACACACTTTTTCCACTGGTCCGGGACAAACAATTTCCAACAGGGCAGCGCTCGGGCCTATCCTCCTGACACCCCTCCAGAGCCAGTCTCAAATTGGGCGAGATGGCGGAAAGAACTACACCTTCTTTCAAAATAACAGAAGGATCAGATAACTCAGGAGAGTCCGCAAGGAAACTCCTCGAGAGGGCATCCGCCTTAACATTCTTAGTGCCAGGAAGAAAGGAAACCACAAAATTAAAACGTGTAAAAAACAAGGCCCACCTGGCCTGTCTAGGATTAAGTCGCTTGGCAGATTCCAGATAAACCAGATTCTTATGGCCCGTAAGGACCACCACCTGATGTTTGGTCCCTCCAGCCAGTCTTCACTAGTGTTTGAGCGTTACGAAATGCAAATATCGGCTATCGGCCGATATTAGCTCTATGGGCCTTTCGATAATTCGTTTCGATATTTTCGTCTTATTGAATACCGGAATCGGATTTGTCACTGTCACTGTGAGTGTCCGTCGGTCGGGTCTGTCAGGAGTCAGCGGCACTTACCTGGCAAAAAGATCCCCGGCGGTCACGTCCTGGACTGCTTGTTGGCCACCATTATCTTCTACCTGGCGGTCACATGCAGTTTTCGCGATAACTTGCAGTGACTGCTGGGTAATCCCGGCCGTAAAGCAGTCAGTCCGATGACGTCACCGCCGGTGGGGAAGCAGGTAATCCCCCTGTGCTGCGCCGGATGACAGGCTCTGCCTGTCATTCTAAATGTAGCAGAGCTGGATCGACGGGGGACACTCGTTACTATGGACTGCGTCGGTCAGGTGGTATACTTTTTTTTTTTTTCATTTTTTACAGGAGATCGATGGCGTCGCAGGATGAGACTGTAAAAAAGAATGAAAACTGTGTTTTTTTTTTTTTTTATAAATTAAAAAACTTTTTTATGAACATTCCCCCCGTCCGGGTACGTAACAATTTAACTATTTACATACAGGGACCCGTCCGGGTTATTTATAATTCTTTGGCAGGGGTGTTTCCAGGTACCACCTGGTACTCTTTGGTGCTGCCAAACATCCGAGACACCAAGGACCACCAGGACCTGATGACGTCGTGTGGCCTGTACAGTCAAGTCGTGCCCCGCTACTGGGTCTGTGTGGCCACCTTTTTCATCTCCCTCCGGGTCTGGAGCCCTATGTCCCGGACTGTACGAACCCCAGGGGGCCAACAGGCGCCGGGTACGGGCCAGCTATACTTATCATGTCCATAGCTGGGGCTGCTGAGGAGACCATGAAAGGGGGGCTGGGGAGATTTACGGCATGGGGTGGGCACTTTTGCAGAGGCTGGATGTGGGAGGCTGAAGGCTCCGAGGGCTCACAGGTTTCTGACACTCTGGGGAGTAGGGGTCGCACCTGGTAACATTAGGGTTACCATCCATTGTAACCCCAGTGTCGGGTGTAAGTCACCAAGTCTCCTGGCAACAGGTCCCTCCCCGGGTGTCCTTTGGGAGGTGACCTCCCACGTCCCGCCGGGTTACAAAAACTTCTAAATAAAGTCCGGCTCCTGGATGAAGCCCCCAACCCCCTTTCAATTTAAAGCTCCGTACTGCACCCTTACGCCGCGGCTCACACAGGGTTCCTTTATCCCTTTTTCATCCGGTCCTTATCTGCCCGTCCTTCTCCAGGTGACGTTGGCGAAGTTTTAGGGTTTCTCGCTGCTCCCTTTGGCTCTGCTTCCCGCTCCCAACGTCTCCACTCTTCCTCCTAACGCCGGTTGAAATTCTCCTCCACCAGCAGCTCCATGTCTCCACCACTCCACTGCAGCTTGCGATGTCCGGTTTGCGCAGCTCTCCTGGCGCCCCCCAGTCCTGGCGGCGCTCCCTGCGGAGGAAACAGACGGCTCTAAAATCAGATGACAGTCGGGCTCCGGTACAGACAGGTAGACCTCTGGTGCCTGCGCGGCCTCCTCCATGAGGACGGGTATCGCTTCTTCTGTTCCCCAGCGACGGGGGCAGACAGGGGATCTGGGTGCTGCCGGTGCTGCGGTTTTTGCAGGAACGGGTGCCCCCCACTGCGACAACGTCAACCGGATCACATTGCAAGGGCTCCTCTACTACAACGGGTGCCTCACCTTCCGGTACAGACACTTCAGGTAAGAGGGATTGGCGCCGCTCCAAGTTATTTTTAGGGCACGCCAGCTCGCTTCATCCTGGCGACCTTCTCCCGGTGCCGGGCCAGGCCTCTTAGGGTATCCTCCGCTTCTTGCAGCGTAGGAGGGTTTTCCAGGCCGGGTGCCCAACGTTGGTTCCGTGGCGATCGGTCGCTTCCGTGGGGGAAGAGCTCTTACTGCTCCATCCCTTCACACTCTGCTCTTGTCCATTAGCCATCCTTGCCAAGTCACATGTGTCATTAGCATCTGGGAGGGCCCTCTTTTGTAGGGAGGCGGGACCTTCGTGTTAGTTTTCCGCCCACTGAGGAGGATGAGGAGGCGGAACTCAAGAGCTGTGGGGCACGATGTTTACATTGCAGTACCATTTAGAGCCATCGTTTTTCGCGTCACTGAGTGAGTGTGTACACCCATGAAGAGCACGCCCTTCTTCTCACCAGTGCCTCGTCGTGACGCAGATATGGCGGAAAAATGGCAAATACATTCTCTTGATTTTACAATATCTCAAGCACAAAACCATTCAATACAGGCACACAGGACTCGCTTATAGCGAGCTACAGAATCCTGTTCGTGACGCCCAAGTTGAGGTCGCACAGAGCCAGAGGTTTTTGGGTACTCGGCACAGAGCCCATCGACTTCTATGGGGTATGCACGCTTTACCCGCAATTGAATCAGAGTCTATTTTACTATCAGAATGTAAAACTATAAATTATGATTATATATGTCAAATGACATGTATAATATAATATATTGTTTCTATGTGTTAAATTTTTTTGTTTACAACGAAAGAAAGGGTTTTTTTTTTTGCATATTTTGTTCCCATAGACTTACATGGGACTTCCCGTACGAAATCGGATATCGACGATATTTAGTGCTACGGCGATACAATTTCGATACGATATTTTTAGATATCGAGCCTATCGCTCAACACTAGTCTTCACTCTTAAAAAAGCCCACTTATGGCCAATATCCCCAATTACCACGTCATAATTACATTCAGTAGGGAAATTTTCGAAGAAAAAGGCCACAAGGGTTACTTTTAAGTCTCTGGATCCTTTGGGACAAAACGGCACCTGCCCCAATTTCAGAGGCTCAACCTCCCCCACCCCCCTGAAATGGCAGAGAAACATCAGGCGGGCCGAGAAAGGACAAAGGAAATCTTGCTTAAGTTCCTGAAATTAGGACTGCCTCAGGGGCCAATTCACCACATCAGAACCTTTTTGGTCAAATCAGTTAATGTTTAACAATAAACGAGAAATTACCAATAAATTTCGATAAAAATTGGCAAAACCAAAAATCTTTGAAACCCTTTAATGAAGAGGTTGGACCCCAATCCAGTGGCCGAACCTTGACCGGGTCCATTTCAATAACAGAGGGGACAAAATGAATCCCAAAAATGAATCCTTGTACGCCCCAAAAAAAACACTTTGATCCCTTCACATACAGAGCATTTCTCTCAAAATCGGAATACATTCGAACATGTTTCACATAAGCCCAGTCTTGGAAAAACAAGATTATCACCAAAAAACAATCGAAATTTATCCACAAAACCCTGAAAATGTCATTCTGAAATGGAAGACAGAAGGAGATTGTGACCCAAAGGGCTCACAAGGTACCAAAATGCCCCCAGGGGTATTTAAAGCCGTCTTCCATTTCCCGTGCTTAATGCGAATAAGGTTATTCCCCCCTGAGGTCAAGCTTGGTAAACCAAGTAGCGTTTTTTCACCTGGAAAAAGGTCAGAAAACAAGGGAAACGGATATTGATAATTACAGTATATTTTCAAAAGAAAGATAATCAATACACGGCCCTTAATGAAACCACCTTTTTGCCACAAAGAAAAAACCGGCACTAAGGGTGAAGAGGTGGTCTGAAGACCCTTTCCAATTGATCCTTATATAAACCGCATACGTCATGTTCTTTCAGACAAGTTAAAAAGGCGACCTTTAGGGAATTTACTACCAGGCATAATTCAAAGCGCAGTCATACTCCTATGGGAGGCAAGGATGCAATTTACTTTGTAAAAACATCAGAAAAATCAATCAAAAAGTCAGGAACATCCGAGCCTGGGGGAGGAGAAAAAACAGAGTTGGTATTAACACATTGGCCCCGCCCCCAACTGGTTACGAACAAGATTCCAATCCAAACCGGATTTGAACTTTAACCAAGGGAAACCCAGTACGATAATGTCATGCAGGTTATACAGAACCAAAAATTTAGCTCTCCTGATGTCAGGTTCAACCCTCCTTATCACCTGAGTAAGAACTGGGTTTATTCTCACCAAAGGGGTAGAATCGATCCCCATAGGGGAATAGACTTCCTAGGGGATCAAGGGAAACCCACAACTTTTAGCAAAACAAAAAACCATCAGGTTAATAGCGCTCCCGAA
>JARQOD010000006.1:234324358-234393005 GCA_033576555.1 Oophaga sylvatica | reverse complement strand
TTTAACCCATGGTCACCATTTTCTACTTACAGTTTTTCTCCTCAGCGTGGTTCTTTATAAAATAGATGCTTATAACTTTGCTCTAAGCGAGTCTTGATCAGGTATTACCTGCAATAGCTTTATTATATCTGGCTCATCCTATTTTACTGGGACACACGTATGTATATAAGTATTTTACCACATACTAAATTATATTCTCTTTTTTCAGGTATCTTTCTTGTGATTATAACTGGCACAACAGTCACCATTTAAATAAGAACACCATATCCTTCTTGGTTCTTGCGGTTCAATTTCCTGTTCACCTATATTATCTATTCTAGCATATCTTCCTTAACAATATCGTCACATATATGAATATTGACATCTCATTGCACCTCTGGAATATTTCATTTTCTTTCTTTTGTTCCTTTTTTAATTTTTTTTTTTTTTTCAACTAGTTTATTTATTTTATTATGTTTCTTTCTTATATGCTCTATTATGTCTATTAATAGTATTGCATCCAGCCATTGAATGACATTTAATGACATTTATTTGTCTGTTCATTTATTATGTTTCAGCTCTGTATACTATTTGTTCTGATAAAGGCCATGTTCAGGGGCCGAAAACGTTTAGCAACACATCTATTTTGTTTGGATGCCAATAAAAACCACAGCAATTCAAAATTTTTTTTCTCTATTGAATTCTCCATTGAGTGCCGAGTATTTCTTTTGTGAGTTTTGGGGCTGGATACCCAACTTGTGCACCAATATTTTTTTTTGTCTTGAGTGCCGTGTTACTTTATATCAAATGCCATGTTTGTCCAGATTCTTCTTGGGATCTGGACCACATCACCATACCTGCTCAGCCAGGTCATGATGTCAAACTCAGAAAGTGACTCGTTACTGGTAAGAATGGTCACTTTCTTTACGAATTCTGGCGGGAGATAGCCTGGAACATAAACCCCCGCCACTAGGGCAAATTCGAGCCAGCTCATACTGAGACCAGAAGAGCTCTAAGCCCTCTGGCCTCACAAAGCTGACATCGAAAAAGGTGGCTCCGTAGGGATGAATCAGGGCATAGATGTCCTCAGCCTTAAGCCTATCCCCAGGAAAAGCTCCACCACCTTGTCCCTAGAGGGGCATGCTTCATTGCCTTCCCACCGGAGACTGACCATATTCCTACGGCCACCACCCTGCCCCACTGTCGGCAGAGACCACTAATGTTCTCTGCCCCTTGCTCTCGGAAGGCGGACAGACCATGTCGGTCTATCCAAAATGACAATCTACCTCCCCTCCCTCCACAGTGATGGACTTCTCTCCCCTCTTCAAGGCGTCCAGGAGGCACCGTTGCAAGTCACCATACCTAGTGTCTCCTGACAAGGTCTGTCCACTACCCGCGGCTGTGACTGCCGCAAACGTGCGTACATGCGAGCCGCCTTCGGCTGCGGGCGCCGCAGAGCCTGAGTTTTTTGGCCTCACACTTGGCTCCTCATTCACACTCGCCCCTGCACCACCACTACCACCAAGACCAGCCGTTCCACTCGTCACTTCCATACTTACATCCTCTCCTGCTTCCTCGCCTGCATCTTCACCACCACGCACCCCTTCCATTTCCACCTCATCTTGCATCCCATCCACTCCAGTCAGAACAGGCGGGGCATCAACCACTCCTTCTGCAGTCCCGGCATCACTGGGGGGGCTTCAGGACAGCCGCAGCACTGTCTTCACACCCTTTCTTCCCCTCTGACTCTTTGGATCCTCCAACCTTCTCTTTGTGCTGGGCATCACCGGGGCTGGGATTTTGGGCGCCAGGCTTCACCGACCTCGCAGGCACGCACCGGCCGGCTTGCCCCCAACACCCTTGTCCCTCGCATACTGCCCCTCAACCCCTTTTTTCCCCTGTTTAGTCGTACCGCTGCACCCCTCGCCAGCAGCGGCCCTCTCCTCCTTCTCCAACTTCCGAACCTCAGCCAGGATTTTAGTAAAGTCCGCACCAGATCCACCACCAAGACCACTATCCCTGTCTGCGCATGACCCAGAAGTCCACGAGAGACAGAGACTGGAATTTCGCTATGCTGAGAATGTCAGGCGCCTCCACCTGCAAAGGCTCTTTGCCACGCCTATTGTTTTCCATAGGGATCGCCACACCACCACTCGCCTTATTTTTGCCTTTACTCTCCCCGCTGGACCCACGCCGCAGACCAACATCATGATCCGGGCGCCCCTGACCAGCGGGGGTTACACAGGAGACGGCAGCATCATCAGCATTATTATGTACATAATGTATACTCACCGTCTCCTGTGCCTTCTTCTTTGGCCTTTTCTTCTCCTTCCCGGGTCCTGGATCCTCATCCCTGAAGCAGAAATGTTGGAGGCTCACAGGGGACTCCAACATCCGGATGGTCGTCATAAGTCCCCCATACACTGAAGATGCCTCCATGTCCTCCTCTTCTGACGTGCTGGAAGCAGGCAAAGCCACCTGCTCAGGTCGCAGACAGGGGTACAGGATGGACTCACTGCCGCTGTCTGAGACTTGCAGTACTATTGCCGGTTGCTTCCTTCTTGCCTCCATCCTCCCATCTGCCCTCTGACTGCTTGAGCGCAGAGGTGGGTGGGACCAGGGGCGGGACCAGGGGTGGAGCTACGGAGTGCAATCTCCCAACCTCTGTGCCTGCACCTACGCCTTCCTCCTCTATCCACACACATCCCCCTCCACCACCCGCCATGGTGCACCCCTCCTTCTCTTCTTCCATGGCTAGGGCATCTTTTGGGTCAACACCAAGCACAGCGGTGGGCGGGACACAGGGCGGGACATGGGGCGGGGCCGGGGCTCCAGACACACGCTCTTTCTGGCTACTGTCCTTAGACCTGGGCGTGCCTTCACTTGCCGACAAGCCCTCCCCACACGCCCCCTCTCCTTGCCACCTGCTGGTTAACCCCTTCTGAGCTGAAAAACGCCGATCGTTAGCGAATTTCTCCATAAAGGGACCCGCTGTCTTCTCTATCTCCGCCTGCCGCTGCTTCAGCTCAGCGATTCTATCCTTAACCCTCTGGATCTTGGTAACAATCGCTGGGCTCTTTTCGCTGGGCCACAGCATTTCATAGGGACTTAGACTGCTGCAGCTCCAGCATGATTTTTTCTAGGGCCGCCTTCCCCTTCTCATGGCTCCGGAGCATCTCCACCACCCTCTTGGAAAAGCTCTCTGCCGACTCGTCCGAGCCGCTCTCGGCCCATGGGGTACCCCCTTTGTTCCCCTTAGGTTTGCCAGACCCTTTGATAGCCGGCGTGCTCACCGTAGTTGCCGCTGCTACCCGCTGGGACAGTCTCTCAGACCTCCTCACGGTCTCCTCTGAATCCATGTTTAGTCCTCCTTCCCCACCCGGCCTCGACCGGGAGGGCCGGAGCCTGGGGATGTTCCCTGACACCCTTGCCTCTGTCCTGGGAAGAAAAGAGGCTAGGTCGGGTACACAAAAAGTCCTGGCTGGTGCTTCCCAGGAGCTCCTACACACAGCTCACTCACTGCACAGTCCACAGGCCACACCTCCACCACTTCCTGCTACCGCGGCTGCTGGCATGAGACTTGCCCTCCAATAGATCCTTGTAAAAGGATTAAAAGTGTACTCATTCAAATTACAGAGACAATTTAAATTAAAAAGATTAGACCTGCCTCCACCGCAGGGGGGCTCGCTCGACCCACCAGCGGACAGGCACCAGTATTGGGAGAGGGGGGCTGGCCTTCAGGGTCCACCGCAGCTCTAGCACAAACCCCGCGACACGCAGGTCGCATGGGCAGGATCGGACTGGCCGTATCGGCTTTGCACTTTTTTGGTTTTAGAAGGGCATTACATGCCTATATCCGTGTCTCCCCCTCTTTTTTCTCCTCCACCTCTTTTCTTTTCGCATGACTATATGTACTTGTCACTTTTCCATGTATTAGTTGTGTCTTCTGAGCAGTTTGTCAGCTTTTGGACACCTTTGAAGTGTTTTCTATGTGTTTCTATGTGTTTTTGTTTGCCTGCCATTGGTTTTCACGGTGTTCGACGGTGTTCGACGAACAGTTCGACGAACAGTTCGTCGAACCTACAGGTGTTCGGCGAACCGAACCGAATTCGAACACTACGGGGGTGGCTCAACACTAATCAACATTAACAGAAAGAAACATTTGAAATTGATCACTCTGTTTGTAATGACTCTATTTAATGTATGAGTTTCACTTTTTGTATTGAAGAATTAAAATTAATTAACTGTTTGATGATATTCTAATTTTGTGAGAAGCACTTGTATATAATAGTGAAGAATCCAGATGCTGGCTTTTGCCTGACTAAAAGGCATCTTTCTTCTGAGCTTCTCTATTTTGTTCTGAATCTGACTTGACCCTGATCTCAGGCCTGTTACTGGATACAGTTCATGTCTCACTGCATCAAATTTGTTACCTTGCTCTTGCTGATCCATCTCACCACTAGGTAATCCTCTCATATGCATTTCCTTACCAATCAATACAATTGTAAATACACATGTATTCGAACTGTATTGCGTATAAACATATTGGGCTGCTCCGTGTATACCTTTAACTTTGCAGTCATTAGCTCTGAGGTTACAGAGCCACCAACCACAGTGGATGTTTATAATAGAAGTTTATGGTGAATATTATTGTTAGGTGTACCTGGTGAGGTGAATCCACAAAAATTCAGGTACAGGTGGCCAAATGAAATACCAGGCATTGGTAAAGCAGGCAGAAAGGCATGTGGGAATTGTTCTGCCTTCATACACGTTGACACGGTGTGCAATCTAGCATACAGCTAAACCATCATTCTGTCTTCCAAATATGCAGACATTCCTCTGTAGTCTAACTTGTTTATTGGTGATCAGTATAGAACATGTGCGCGGTAAAACTATAAAAAATACAAATGACATAGATAAGTATTGGGCAATAATCACACAGCTGACACTTTATAATTAACAGAAAGTATACAGTATGATGCAACTATAACATGAGAAAACACAGGATTCTAATAACATCTCCTATGCACTGGCTGCTATACAGTTAATAGTCTCCTAAACACTGCACTGCTAGCGAAGATATTGATCTTACCAGATATGCTTTACCAGGATAGCAAACTCAAGTTGGAGAGGTTACAGGAGAGCACATGAAACACGTGTATTCCCTGAAGTACATGGCAGAAAATGGAGTTTCTTCTTCCAGAACACCTTGCTTTAATCCCACAATGCAACACTCTATCTGCTTGTTAAAGGCACTGGCTTTAAATTCAGCCACCACTAGATGGTGCTATAACAAACAAAACTAGCACACAATAAGAAACATGCTGCCCAGTACTCAGAATGGGCAGAACAGGAATATGAGACTTGAAACACTGGAGACCACAGGATGTATAGCATGGCTGAGTGAATGGTATGAACAAAGGCCAAAATAGTCTGTGAAGTCTTTTAGCGGGAATAACATCTAGGAGAGTTAGCAGGCAGATCTTGCAGGTTGAGAACACAGAAAGCATTAGGAATGAAAAATACTAAACATAGGAACAGTAGCCATAATCCTAATGCAAAGGTGTGTGTTTTAATGGGCCTTATATAGGCCTAGGAAAATGATTTCATCCACACATGCCTGGTCCACTTGAAAAACTTGACATGAAGCACAATATTATTATTTTAGCTGTTTTGAAAGTACCATTCCTTCGATCGTGCTGTATATATTTTCATTATATAATTTTAATATTTGCACACCATTTACATGTCTCTCAATCTTGTGATTTCCGTAATGTCAGGACTTTCCCTTCTTGATGTTGCAAGTTCAATGTTATGGAGTGCAATTTGATAAATAATAATTACTTTGATGATGCCCCTCCATATTCTTCTGTCACTGTTAGTTTGTTCACTGTGAGTTATAAATGTATTTTGTATATTACACTTCTGCGCATATACTGGATTTTATAATTAATGAGGATTTAAAAGTAAATAATAATAATGATTTACACAGAATTTACTGCTAAAATCCATACACAGGAGGCAGTGGTGAAGAAGGATATTTAGCTTCAAAGAAAAATTAAAAGGTTGGAAGAGTAGTATAGAGCTGCTGCACTGAGAGAAGAGAGTGAGGGGGCAGAGAGAGAGCTAGAGATTGATAGTTTTATCTCACTCTATCTCACCCCAGTGCTCCATTCACAGCTATGCTTCTCATTACTTCTGTATAAAGTCCTCTATGCTGCTGCTTGTGTGAAAAATACAGATATTGAGGCAGGATCTCCTTTTCTTTTTATGTGCTTTGCAGTGTTGCCAACTTGATTTTTTTTTCTGTACAATTTATCCAAAAATCACAGAAAGCCAAACTTTTCTATGGACGCATTTGAAAACCATAATTCATCATTAACATTTTGGGCTCATACTCACTTGAGAGAAATATGGATGAGTGCAATCTGATAAAAAATCGGATTGCACTCGGACAAATGTTATTCAATAGGTGACATCTCATCTGCGATGTTTTTCTCCGCTGAAATCGGACTGAGAAAAAAATAGCAGCATGCTGTGTATTGCTCTGTGTCTCGGATGAGTCTCGCTAATGGATGCGAAAGAAAAAAAACGCACAGCAATCGTACCATTCGAGTGCTGTCCGATTTTTACCCACCGGTATCCTTTGAAAAGCCGGCAATTCATATGCTGCTATACAGTAAGATCACATTGATATGTTATAATATAAAAGAGAGAATAGATATATAAACATAGAATAGGTGTCTATATATATAATATATATTATATATATATATATATATATTTACACATATATATTTATATTTTATAGAGATATATATAGCAGAATGGGTGATAATTCAATCAATTGTCGGCTTCTGTAAAATCATTAAAAGTAAAATAAGTAAAACTAAAATAATAAAGCAAGCTTATTCTTACCTCTCCGGTGCCCAGTCAGGTCCCACGCTGTAATCCTCCACAAAGGGTTAACAGTTTTACATCGAGGACCGGAGCTAATGCTGCAGCCTCGATGTAAACCCCTGAATGAATGAGCTCTTCTCTCCGGCTGACAGGAGAGGAAGTGATTAGCTGGGAAGCTTAATTGAATGTTTCCCACGCTAATCAGTTCACTTCAGGTTAGCTGGGGACTCCCTCTGATGTCACTGATGCTGTGCGGAGTCCCCGACTGACCTGAACTGAACTGATTTGCATGGGAAACATTCAATTAAGCTTCCCAGCTTATTATTTTAGTTTTATTACAGGAGAACAAGGGAATTGTAAGGAGTACCAGTACAATAAAAGATGGTCAAAAACTGTGTATTTATTTCATTAAAATTATTTTTAATTAATGTGTGTGTTTTTTTTAACCATTTCATACAATAGAATTAATAATTGAGAGTTGTCTAATTGACAACTCTCAATTATTAACCTGCCTTAAAGTCACCTTTTAATAGCAAGGTGGCCTTAACCCATTATTATCCCATTAGCCACCGCTACAGTGCAATGGGAATAGATGGGTTAAGTGCCAGAAAAGGCGCATGTAATCATAGATGTGCCTTTTCTGGGGTGGCTGGGAGCAGATGTTAGTAGCCAGGGGGGGCCCAAAAATAATGGTCCCGCTCTGGGCTATTATTATCTGGCCCCACTCACTGGCTTTCCCGTCTGCTGGCGAAAATTTTTTTCAATGAATTTACACATTTATTTAACCCCTACATGTATGAAATTTTGCATACATACACTCATGTAATTGTTAGTGACAACCATATATCAAACTACATGAAATGACATGGTTAACTGTATGTAAACCATGTGTCATTTCATGTCAGGTTCTGTAATTTCACAAAGCTGGCAATTGAATTAGCGGCTATTATACTATGTAGAAGTCTTTGAACTATAAATACACATATATATATCACCACAATGACATGTATATATATATATATATATATATATATATATATTCTATATGTATATATCTATTCTTTCTATTCTTTATTAAACCTGTCAGTGTGATTTTACAGTATAGCCGTGGATGAATTGCCGGCTTTTCTAAAGGACACCAGTGTGTATTTCTCGCAAGTCACACGTGTGTTCCGTGTGTAATCCGTTGTTTTCTCGCACCCATAGACTTTCACTGGCATACAACGGGCTTAATACGCTGACAATTGCAGCATGCTGTTGGTGTCTCGCACCGTAACATCCGGCCGAGAAAAATGCGCATGATCAGAGCTGCCCCATAAAGAAATATTGGTCCGAGTGTAATGCGTTATTTTCACGCCTCTCACTCGTCCTTATTCCTCCTTAGTGTGATGCCGGCCTTACTGCTTGCAAAGGTACAAAAAAAATACAAGAAACAAGTCATATATTGATCATAAATAGTGTTATTCCTTTGTAAAGACACATTACAGTTTATTAAAAATAATTCCCTTGAAACAGTAGTAACGCTTTTGATCATTCAATATTTGATTCCCTGGATCAGATTATTTGTTATTGTGTATTTATGAACATGGATACAAGTCATCAAATAATAGCTAAGTAATACTTTAGAAATGCATCTACAATTAAGTCACGCAATAATCACTGTTTTGTAAGAAGCTGAAGTGGTGAACAAATGTTCTTCTGATTTGTTTACAAGCCTTAATATTTCATTCTAGCCTGTGCTTGTATATTATTTAAAAAATGTAACATTATAACTCTAATTTATTTCATCTGCTGCATTCAGCTCTGTCAAATTAGAAAAAAATACAACCCTCTAACGGGAATTTTCTTCTGACTTTGGCAAACTATGTAAAAGCTGAACAAAACAACACATTAATAAATCATTTGTTTCCTTTTTTCTTTATTTAAATAAAACAAAAAAAAACTATACTTTTATTGGCTAAACCTGCCTATGGCTAGGGAATGGAGGTTTATTTTACTGAGCCTTTCTTTCCATTTTAAATTCACCTAACATTAATATACTCATGAGTGGAGTTGGCAAAGTCTTTAAGTTGAAACAGTGTCAACTCTAAAATTCTAAATTTTAGCATTTCTGAACCATTCATAATCTATTTAACCCCTTAGTGACAGAGCCATTTTGCAGCTTAATGACCGGGCCAATTTTTACAATTCTGACCACTGTCACTTTATGAGGTTATAACTCTGGAACGCTTTAACGAATCCCGCTGATTCTGAGTTTGTTTTTTCATGACATATTGTAATTCACAATAGTGGTAAAAAATTTATTACATGACTTGCGTTTATTTATGAAAAAAACGGAAATATGGCAAAAATCTTTAAATTTTTATGCCCTTAAATCAGAGAGATATGTCACACAAATTTCTTAATAAATAACATTTCCCACATGTCTACTTTACATCAGTCCAATTTTGGGAACAACATTTTTTTTTGTTGTGAAGTTATAAGGCTTAAAAGCTAACCAGCGATTTCTCATTTTTTACAACACAATTTTTTTTTTAGGAACCACATCACATTTGAAGTCACTTTGAGGGGTTTATATGATAGAAAATACCCAAAAGTGACACCATTCTAAAGACTGCACCCCTCAAGGTGCTCAAAGCCACATTCAAGAAGTTTATTAACCCTTTACGTGCTTCACAGGAACTGAATTAGCATTTAACTTTTTTTGCAAAAACTTTATTTCAGAACCAATTTTTTTATTTTCACAAGTGTTAAAAGAGAAAATGAACCACAAAATTTGTTGTGCAATTTCTCCTGAATACACCGATGCCACATATGTGGGGGCAAACCACTTTATTGGCGCACGGCAGAGGTCTCAAGGGAAGGAGCACCGTTTGACTTTTTCAACACAGAATTGGCTGGAAAGCATGTCGCGTTTAGAGAGCCACTGATGTGCCTAAACAGTGGAAACTCCCAATAAGTGACCCCATTTTGGAAACTAGACCCCTTAAGGAACGTATCTAGATGTGTGGTGAGCACTTTGAACCTCCAAGTGCTTCACAGAAGTTTATAATGTAGTGCCGTGAAAATAAAAAATCATTTTTTTCCACAAAAACGATTTTTTAGGCCACTATTTTTTATTTTCCCAAGGTAACAGGAGAAATTGGACCCCAAAAGTTGTTGTGCAATGTTTCCTGAGTACTCTGATACCCCATATGTTGGGGTAAACCACTGTTTGAGTGCACGGAAGGGCTCGGAATGGAGGGAGCGCCATTTGACTTTTTGAATGCCACGTTGTGTTTGGAGACCCTCTGATGTGCCTAAATAGTGGAAACCCTTCAATTCTAGCTCCAACCCTAACCACAACACACCCCTAACTCTAATCCCAACCCTAACCCTAATCCTAACCCTAATTCCAACCCTAATTGTATCCCTAACCCTAATTGTATACCTAACCCTAATTGTATCCCTAACCCTCAGTGTAACCCTAATTGCAAGCCTAACCCTAGCCCTAACCATAAGGGAAAAATGAAAATAAATACAATTTCTTTATTTTGTTATATGTCCCTAACTAAGGGAGTGATAAAGAGCTTGCAGCCCCCGAGGAAGCCAGTGCGAAACGCGCGTCGGGGCGCGTCTCTGGGTTACATTTGCAATATGGGTGAGTCTTACCTTGAATATATGTAGTGGCTGGACATTACTATTGTGAATCTTGAGCCTAGGAGTCCGGATCCTGTTTTATATATGCACTAGCATTGAGCACAGATATATTATTGCTCTGGGATTCACATATATATATCCTCTCCACCACATCTCAATTTTGATCTATGTTTTTTTGGCACACTGTTATATCTAACATTGATATTTTATATGTACTCTCTTATGTGCCTCTCTCATTCTATTCAGCATATGTAGCTCAGATATTTTACATCTGTTAAACATCACGCATATTGTTTCAAAACCACTCATTCTGCTGTGTATTTATGGTTATTATGTATTGTTCAAAAATTTGATATATATGCTAATTTGTACTAAAATAAATATTTATACATAATTATGGCATTTTTCTCTAATCCTTCCTTTTTGTTCTCATAAATTTTATGGAGTGCCATGGGGCATTTGCTCCTATTGTTGTAGTACTGTGGTGACTACAATCTTGCCATGTATATTTGAAAGTGTGGACTTAGATCATGTTCTCTATAAGCACTAAGGAAAGAAGGGATATCTGTCCCTATAATAGAACTAAGCTAGATCCCTACTATGTAACAGGGAACCTGATCCTGCGATCAGACCCGCTAAAGTCCTCAGCTAGCCTGTACGAAGACCTATAGATGCGAGGAGGGGATCCCTACAAGGACTAGGGACTGGAGAAAGATGGACACCTCCTAACAGAAGTTGTAGCAGTAAAAGACAAACAAACAACATAGAACATAGAGGTCCGAAGACCAAGCAAAACTGACTGAATAAGGTAACAAAGCAACTGGCTAGCTTAAGAGTAGAAATTACAATGAAGTCCAGCAAAGCCAGAAGGGCGGAGCAGGATTAAATAGGCAAAAAAGGTCATGTGACCAGCAAAATAGAAAAAACCTAACAGGAGAGTTCTAACAGTACCCCCATTCTAAGAGGATCCTCCGGATCCCCTAGGCCCAGGCTTACCCTGAAACCTCTTGTGAAACGCTCTGGCAAGTCTGGACGCAAAAACATCATCCGCCCTCACCCATGAGTTATCCTCGGGTCCGAAACCCTTCCAATCGACGAGATACTGCAAACTCTCTCTATACCGTCTAGAATTTAGGATGCGGGAAATTTCATATTCCCCGTCCTCCACCACCAGGGGAACAGTGGCAGAGGCGTCTACATTCGACACATCAGCTCTTTTCAACAGAGAAACATGAAACACCGGATTAATCTTCCAGGAGGTAGGAACCTCCAACCTAACAGCAGATTGGTTAACAACCTGAAGCACCTTAAAGGGCCCTACAAACTTGGGACCCAATTTTTTAGAAGGAATTCTCAACAGCAGATTCTTAGAGGACAACCAAACCATGTCACCAATAGCAAACAAAACCTCTTGCCGTTTCCTATCAAAGTACCTTTTAGATTTTCTGTTAGCCTCCTGAAGATTACCACGCACATCCGTCCAAACTCTCTCCAAATCACCGGAAAAATTCTCCTCTTCAGGCATGGCCGATACCAATTTGGAGAATGACCCAAACAGTACAACAAAAATAAGGCGAACAACCAGCAGAAGAGGATGTATGGTTGTTAAGAGCAAATTCAGCAAGTGACAGAAACTCAGACCATCCCTCTTGATTGTCTGCCACAAAACAACGCAAGAACTGCTCAACATCCTGGTTTTTCCTCTCTGTCTGGCCATTAGACTCAGGATGATATCTGGATGAAAATGACAAATGAACTCCCAACCTGTCACAAAAGGCGCGCCAAAAACGAGCCACAAACTGAGGTCCCCTATCAGAAACAATGTCAGTAGGAACGCCATGTAGTCTGACAATTTCCTTAACAAAGGCCTTAGCGAGAGTCTTAGCGCAGGGCAGTTTGATGAAAGGAACCAAGTGACACATCTTGCTAAAACGGTCCACGACCACCCAGATGACAGTGAAACCCTCAGAGGGGGGAAGGTCAATAATAAAGTCCATAGCCAAATGTGTCCAAGGTGCACTAGGAACCTCCAGAGGGCAAAGCAACCCCGCAGCAGGAGTATGTGAAGACTTAGATCTAGCACACACAGTGCAATGATGCACCCACTTAATGACTTCCTTCTGCCATCCAGGCCACCAAAAACTGCGACCCACAAGTCTCTTGGTCTCAGAGATTCCAGGATGACCTGCCAACCGAGATTCATGACACTCAACAAACAAATCTCTCCTAAAGGTCTCAGGCACAAACAACCTCCCATGGGGAGTGTTAGATGGGGCATTCTCCTGTGCATTAAGAATCTCATCTTCCAACACAGAGTTCAAAGCAGCAATCACAACCCCTTCTTGTAAAATGTTCTCCTCCTCCTCAGCACCGACCATGGGGAAAAGCTGCGAGACAAAGCATCGGCTTTAACATTCTTAGTACCTGGGATGTAAGTAATGGAAAAATTAAACCGCGAGAAAAACAGTGCCCACCTAGCCTGACGGGCATTCAAGCATTTGGCAGCATCAAGATAGATCAGATTTTTATGATCAGTGAAAACCTGAACGGGAAATTCAGCACCTTCCAAAAGATGACGCCAGTGTTCAAATGCGAGTTTAATAGCCAACAATTCTCGATTACCAATATCGTAATTCAGTTCAGTGTCAGAAAATTTTTTTGAAAAAAAAGCACAGGGATGTGCTCCATCCCTGTTTTCCTGAGACAACACCGCGCCGACCCCACAGAAGAAGCATCAACCTCAACCAAAAATGGTTTAGTCACATCAGGCTGCATAAGGATGGGAGCAGAGCTAAACCTCTCCTTTAGAAACACAAAAGCTTCAATGGCCTCAGTAGTCCACTGAACCGCATTAGCACCTTTCCTGGTGAGATCGGTCAGTGGTTTGACAATAATAGAAAATTTTTTAATGAATTTTCTATAATAATTGGAGAAACCCAAAAACCTCTGTAACGATTTCAAACCAATAGGCCTAGGCCATTCCTGCACAGCTTGAACTTTCACCGGGTCCATCTCAAAACCTTCGCTGGAGATAACGTAACCCAAAAAACTAATTCTCTGTACAGCGAACTCACATTTCTCTAGCTTAGCAAAAAGCAAATTGTCAATTAATAACTGTAATACCTCACGTACGCTCCACCAATGAGACTCCAGATCCGGCGAATAAATCAAAATGTCATTCAAATACACAACCACATTTTTGCCGATCAAAGGTCTAAGGATGTCATTAATAAGATTCTGAAAAAATGCAGGAGCATTGGTAAGACCAAAAGGCATAACCAGATTCTCAAAATGACCCACAGGAGTGTTAAAAGCAGTCTTCCATTCGTCACCCTCCTTCATGCGCAACAAATTGTATGCCCCCCGAAGATCAATTTTAGAGAACCACTTGGCCCCCACTAACTGGTTAAACAAATCAGGAATCAATGGCAGTGGGTAAGGATTGCGTACAGTAATTTTATTTATCTCGTGAAAGTCCAGACAAGGACGTAAACTGCCGTCCTTTTTAACAAAAAAAAATCCAACAGCCACAGGAGACTTGGAAGGCCTAATGTGACCGGCGGCCAAGCTTGTCTGTATGTATTCCTCCAAAGCCTTTCTCTCAGGAATAGTAAGATTAAATAAACGACTTTTAGGAAGAGTCGCTCCAGGGACAAATTCAATAGTACAATCATAGTCTCTATGAGGAGGTAAAATCTGCGATGCCTTCTCAGAAAAAACTTTCCAAAAATCCTGAATAGTTACAGGTAATTCCCCTTTATCCACAGCAGCAATACGCCCGTTACAACACTTGTCATAACACTTAGGGCTCCAGGACTTAATTTCATTGGTAGACCAATCCAATACAGGATTGTGCAATTTTAACCAGGGTAACCCCAAAACCACCGGAGAAGGCAAATTATTCAATACTACCAAATCCAAATTCTCTTGGTGAATACCATTAATAGTGAGGGGAAATTCACAGACCTTGTGAGTAACATTCTTCAAGGGAGAGCCATCAACAGAAACCACGGCAATAGGGGATGACAAAGGTCTGGGTTTTAATTTAAGTTTTTCCAAGAATCCCCCATCAATCACATTCAGAGTAGAACCACAATCGACAAATACCCGAAATTCCATTAATTCTTCTTGAGCAGCAGTAGTGGCAGAAAGAAAGACACCCTTAGTGTTTAAACAGGCTATACGGGCGGAACAGATCTCTTTTTTTTTCTTTGTTCATACGAAGCACACAGTTCTTAATGAAATGGTCAGATTTGCCGCAATAAAAGCACAAACCTTCAGAAAACCTGCGGTCTTTTTCCTGAGAGCGGGTGCCATCGCTCCAATCTCCATCGGCTCTCCAATGTCAGTACAGACCCTCTCAAGATTTGGAGCTGACATGGCAGAGGATTTACTCTCATTAACCCTTGCACGCAGTCTCCTATCCACCCGTATAGCTAATTGCATAGCCTCCTGCAAGTTACCAGGTGTGGGATAAGCAATCAGCAAATCTTTAACCCTTTCACCTAGCCCTGCAAGAAACAAACTTTTCAAAGCTGAATCGTTCCACCCCACCTGAGTAGACCATCGACGGAAGTGAGTACAATATTTTTCCACATTACCTGATCCCTGCCTCAAACGTCTCAATTCTGTCTCAGCCGATGAGACATGATCAGGATCATCATACAATAACCCCAAAGAGGAAAAAAACTATCCACTGATCTAAAGCATGGATCACTAGGTTGTAGAGAAAAGGCCCATTCCTGAGGTTCTTTGCGCAAAAGTGTCATTATGAACCCTATGCGCTGTGATTCATCACCAGAGGATCTGGGTCTCAAACGAAAATACAACAAGAAAGCATTTTTAAAAGAAAAAAAATATTGTTGTGCACCAAAAAATAAATTAGACAAACGTACCTTTGGCTCCACAAAATGTGCTCCAGAACAGCTACTCACGTGTTGCTGGAGCTCGGCCACCTCCAGAGAGAGTCCCTGCAGGCGTTCAGCCAAGTCCTGAACCGACACCATGATGGAAACTAGAAATCTTTCCTTAGAGATATTTTTTTAGGCTGGATTTACTGTTATGTTTTGCTACAAGCACTAAGGAAAGAAGGGATATCTGTCCCTACAATAGAACTAAGCTAGATCCCTACGATGTAACGGGGAACCTGATCCTGCGATCAGACCCGCTAAAGTCCTCAGCTAGTCTGTACGAAGACCTATAGATGCGAGGAAGGGATCCCTACAAGAACTAGGGACTGGGAGAAAGATGGACACCTCCTAACAGAAGTTGTAGCAGTAAAAGACAAACAAACAACATAGAACATAGAGGTCCGAAGACCAAGCAAAACTGACTGAGTAAGGTAACAAAGCACCTGGCTAGCTTAAGAGTAGAAATTACAATGAAGTCCAACAAAGCCAGAAGGGCGGAGCAGGATTAAATAGGCAAAAAAGGTCATGTGACCAGCAAAATAGAAAAAACCTAACAGGAGAGTTCTAACAGTTATAGGGTTCATAAAGGCGATCGCAAAAGTGGGGTCTGTAAAAATCGACCCAAATCATGTTCTCCGGGTCTCGGCTACCCCCGGTAGCCGAGACCACAGAGAAAATCCGACTCTGGGGGGCGCTATAGGCTTTTTCCACAGCACCGTTAATTAACGGCGCTGTGGTTTAAGTACCCTTAACTACCGCCGTTAAAAGGCGTATCGGTGGTCGTTAAGGGGTTAAACGGGTACTGCCAAATCAACACACTTTGAATAAATGTTAAATCTTAACAGATAGATATGCTTCTTTCTCCTTTTACCTCCACTTTTTCACCTGCATCCTGAACTAACCATTGCAGCATAGTGGCTTCGGAGTTAGCACTGTAGTTTGAAGCACTGGGGAGAACATCTGCAAGGAGTTTGTGTGTTTGCGTGGGTTTATCCCACACTCTAAAGACATACTGATAGGGAATTTAGATTGTGAGACGTAATGGGGACAGCGATGACGACGTCTGAAAAGCGCTGCAGAATATGATGGTGCTATAAAGGCAAAGTTTAATAACTAAAATAATAATAAGAATCTTTTACTCTCATTAAAAAAAATCTTATATCTGTGCTGACCAAAGCAAGACAAACTTTCAGCACAATAAGATGTCAGGTTACACCTCCTATTTTATAAGGGGGGTAGAATGATAGTGGAGCATTCAGCACATTGAAAAGAAGACATGGGCAGACACAGACAGAAAAAGCTGCTGCTTCAAGGAATTGCTTTCCCTCTCTCTAGGGCTGGATTTTCAGCCACATAACTCAGTACTGCGGAATAAAGTCTTCAATGATATTGCTGCTTCTGTCCGTATGAAAGAGCAAGAACACATTTCTCTGTGGTTGCTTTATATTGGAAACATCATACCATCTAGTCTCTATCCATCTGCCCAAAATAAATAAAAAATTAGAGATCGAGGCCAAAGAAGGAAAAACTGGTGAAAAATTGCAAGATTCAAGTAAAATAATGGCCATAAAAAGTGTTATTCCACATCTACACATGTACAGCAGAGTATCTTGAAAAGCTACCTAAAACTAAATATATGCTTAAAGGAGTTGTCCGGTCTAAACCTATACGTTTGGAGCGGACCACAAGTGTATGGAAATGATGCCGCACCCACTGTCTGGGAGCATGCATAACTCATGCTTACCATCTTCTCCCAGGTAAGAAACTGGGGAATCTCCGAGGAGTCGTAGTTTGCAGTCAGTTTGGGCTGGACAACCCCTTTAAATTCTCACTTCATCACATAATTGCATGCACTAGTACAATAGCAGAAAAATGTGTCCAAAGTCTTCCATATTTGCAGGATTTACACCCATTGTTTAGGTAAGAAGTTTTTTTCTAAGCCTTTTATTATCAAAAGCTCTACAGCTAGAGGTTTCTTGCAGGATTATCTCTAAACATATTGGGCCTGCTTCATAAAAACTGGCATTGTTCATATCAGACTTGATGAGAGGATGAGCTGGAGTCAGACGCTTATGATTCTTGAAGAGTTGCATGCCTCTTCATGAATCTGTAGCAGTTAAATGAATGGCGTGGGCCTTTGCGCGCTAAGCCTGTGTTCTCACTCCAGTCTGGGAGCATGGAGCATCACAGCTGGTCATAAATTGCCTAGCTGTGGCATCATGCAGCAGCTATGCCCATATACTGTACCAGCTCTGCCTATTTTGGCAAAGTAGGGAGAAACTGGAGTGAAAATGCCAAAATGTAACCTATATAACAATGAAAAAGTGCCCCCCCAAAAAATAGCCCTTTTTTTGTTATTATATAGGTTACACTTGGGCACTGCCCTTGTCAAGGCGGGAGTCATACAGGGTAAGACAGGGGATATTAGGTTACTTATTACCCCTCTGGTCTGGCCCTTGACTATGGTCCACTACGAGAATTGGGTGAGATCTAAACCTTCATTTCTGGCACTGGCATCACTGAGCACTTTATTATTTTATATTTTTGTTTATGATATTTGTTGAGCAGAGCTCTTATAACCGAATGCATGAAGAGTTCGATTTTATGTCTCTTCTGCTGTATTAAATAATGTTAATTGAATAGTATACATTGCTATCTCCATTGATGGATCGTCTATTTTGATGCTATGCAAATAAAAATTATTATTATCATTAATATGATTCCGTGTCTTTCATTAGGATAGTTTCCATTAATCCAGCACTACAAGTAATTGGATTCTGCCCCAAATCAAGAAACGTTGTATTCGACACAGGAAAAAAAGAGCCTTGATAAATTGTGCAATCTGCAATTGTAAGCATATTTTAGGATATTTTTATAGCAGCTGATATTGAGAAAATGGGTCCTCATTAATAACACAAACACAGCAGTTTCAGCTCTATATTTACTGTAAGCTGTTATATGGGCACCAACCGTGACAAATTCTTTGTGATGGCATCACATTGTCCAAATAGCAGCAAAAGGATACTAATTTAAAACTTAACATTTATTCACCAAGTTTTGTTTAAAAACGGACACACACATTAAGAAACATCCTCAAACAAACACACAAGAGGATATTTGATATATTTCAGAGAGATAAGTCAAAATATTGATAAAAAAATAGAATTTAGGAGAATAACCTCAATTCAGATGTAATTTTATCAACCCTGCATCGCTAGAGTTGCAAAACATATATATTTAATTTCAACCCTGCACCACTAGGGTTGCATACATGTCATCTGAAAACATCTAGGATGTCAAGGTAGATTGGAACACTCTCACCCATCCACGAGGACATCAATTTCATATGCCATCTCCTTTCCAAGAACCGTCAGGTATTATCATATCCGAGTAAATCAGGCCATTTCCCAACGCGTTTCTGCCATTATGGGTTCATCAGGGGATATGGCGGTACAATCAAAAGTGCATACATCTCATTATTGCACTAAGTACATCTCTTATGGAGGATTCCATTACAAATACCTCCTTATATCAAATAGCAGACACTCCCATTACCAAAACAAACCAATCAGTGAAGTGCAAAAAACGCAAACCAATCAAAAACAAAAACTTGTAAATAAAATTTATTACTACATGTGGGCTAGGTGCATTATTCTGATGGAACGCACGCCGTACGTGTAAAAGAAAGCCACTTTCATTCAGCGGCATTGCCTCCTGCATAAAAGTGACCTCCGTTTCCTGTATGGGCAGGCGCGTGCGCAATCTCGTTCCAGTGTCTCCTTTGTTAGGGTTCGAGTTCCTGCTGCTGCACAGGGGGAGTCTCGAACCAGTCGCGCTGCGGTCCCCCATTCATCTCCGTCCGCAGTGGAGCCTGCTCAGCTTAGACGTCGGTCCCAGCGTCTCGCCCAGTCTAACAGTGTGCAGAGGATTACTGCTGTTCCTCCAGGCTCTGCTATTGTGGCCAATACTGGTTAGCGGCGAGCAGACGTCTTTAGGACAAAGTCCTTGTTTTCCCCTTCTGAGCATGCCCAGAGTGAGATCTCTCATTGGAGATCAGGGGTCACATGCTCAGGTACTGTAGCAGCTCCTATTGGTCTGCCAGGAAGGTCCTGTGACTGCTGTTGTTCTGGAACAGGTTTCATTGGTCCTTGTTTCTGGTAGGTCCTGTAGCTGTTACTATAAAAGAGTAGCATGGCTGGGCCGCCATGCGCTAATATCAACCATTGTATGCTATGCGCCAGTGTGGTCATGCGTGTGTGTGGTTAGGGACCCGGCTGAAATAAGCCCCTAGAATACCGACTTAATCGGTGAGGAGTTTGGTATGCTAGCTGGTCAGGGTCGGTGTCCTAGATGCCCTAGATTACCGGCATAACCGGTGAGGAGTTTGATTGCCGTATTCAGGGTCTGGCGTTCAGACGCCATAGATTGCGGGTGACTCCCGCGAGGACATTAGCGCATGGTCACGTTCTATGTTCGCTTAGCACTTAACTGTGTACCTGGGTGCCTGACAGGACACAGAACTTTTTCTCAGCTGCCCTGTGAAGTAACAGGGTTCGCTTTCAACGCTAGACAGCGCCCTAGCGTGTTTATTTTGCGACTCAGTTGTGTTTAGTGAGTTTGCACACATCGCCATATAGCGCTGCGGCCCTCCTTCTAGCGGCTCTGTGAAATAACAGAGTTCGCACATATTGCCACAGCGCATTGCGGTGTTTATTTTGGCGACTCTGAGGGATAACAGAGTTCGCGTCTTGCGCCATTTTACTAGCAGCAGTGCACGGTGGACCCCGGGCTGCGAACGCACCTCTCTGCCTCGTATATTTGGTGCGTTCCGCAGACCCTATCATAATATTAGCGCAGGGTCTGGCTAGTAAAATGGCGGATGACCAGCGTCTACCGCAGTACATCCAGCAGCTGGAGGGTAGGTTGGCGGCTCTTGAGCGCACAACCTCAGCTGTGGATGTTACCGCAGTCACTGTTCAGGCTGCTAGCGTGGCTGCAGCCAGTTTGTCCTCTGCCACCTTTGCCCCTACATTATCCCATCTCCCGCTTCCTGACAAGTTTGCTGGTGACAGCAAGCAATGTCGGGGATTCGTGAGTCAGTGCTCTATACAGTTCGAGCTACTGGCTGCACGTTTCCCCACGGATCGGGCACAAGTGGGTTTTGTACTGTCTCTACTCTCGGGCAGAGCGTTGGAGTGGGCAACGCCGCTGTGGGAGCGCGACGATCGTGTGGTGCGGAGTGCTCCTCGTTTCCTGGAGGCTCTTAAAAAGGTCTTTTTAGGACCTCAGGTCATCCACGATACGGCGCTACAACTGCTGGCATTGGCACAGGGTTCGTCTTTGGTCAGTCAGTTTTCCGTCCAGTTTCGGACTTTGGCCTCAGAGCTAGACTGGTCGGATAAAGTACTCATTCCAGTCTACTGGCGAGGACTGGCTGATCATGTTAAAGACGCTTTGGCTGCCAGGGAGATTCCCGCCACACAGGAGAAGCTTATCTCCATATCTACCCGCATCGACCTCCGTTTTGCCACACCTCTCGAATCCCCCGATCTGGCGTCTGAATCCCAAAAAGCCACAGAGGTTCCTCGTGCAGGACCTAAGTCTCGAGTCGTCCGAGTATCTGTGGTCTGTAACCTTTGTCAGCAGACAGGACACTATGCCAACAAATGTCCACAGCGATCGGGGAAGCGATCGCGTCTAGTGGCCCTGGGAGGAGGTTCACTAGAGACAGCGGCATTTTCCTCCAAGATGACATTTAAAGGGACAGTCACTGTGGACTCTTCCACACTTACAGTCGAGCTTTGTGTGGACTCAGGAGCAGAGGGGAATTTCATGTCATCCACCTTTGCTCGTCGCCACGCTATACATCTGGTAGCGCTCGACAAACCAGTGACTGTCCGGGTAGTGAATGGGTTGACATTGCCCTCGCCAATTACACATCAGACTGTCCCTCTTACTTTGTTTGTATCTCCTTCCCATCAGGAAATTATTTCCCTTCTCGTCCTTCCCGAGGGAATAGACGAAATCCTACTGGGAGTACCCTGGCTCCGTTCCCACTCCCCTCATATTGAGTGGACCTCCGGTAGGATACTGGGTTGGAGTGAGTTATGTAAGGACAGATGTGTCAGGGAGTGCATTCAGGTTACCACTACAGAGATACCAGCAGATCTTTCTCCTCTTCCCAAGTGTTATCAGTCATATGCAGACATGTTCTCTAAAAAGGCTGCGGAGACTCTGCCCCCCCATCGTCCCTACGACTGTCCTATTGACCTCTTGCCTGGAGCAGAACCTCCTTGGGGAAGGGTCTATCCCCTCTCTCTTCCTGAGACGGAGGCTATGTCTCAATATATCCAGGAGAATCTGGCAAGAGGGTTCATTAGGAAGTCGGTGTCACCAGCAGGAGCGGGGTTCTTCTTCGTGCAGAAGAAGAGTGGAGAATTACGTCCGTGTATAGATTACAGAGGTCTTAACTCCATCACCGTTAAGAATAAGTACCCATTGCCCCTGATCTCTGAGCTCTTTGATAGGCTCCGGGGAGCAAGGGTATTTACTAAATTAGATCTGCGTGGTGCTTATAACCTGATTCGCATCCGTGAAGGGGACGAATGGAAGACGGCTTTTAATACCAGGGATGGGCATTATGAATACCTGGTGATGCCCTTCGGGCTCTGTAATGCCCCAGCCGTTTTCCAAGACTTTGTCAATGATATCTTCCGGGATATGCTTTCCACCTCGGTAGTAGTCTATCTGGATGATATTCTCATCTTTTCTCCAGATATTGACTCTCACTGGAGGGATGTCTGCAAAGTCTTCGACCTGTTACGGGCAAACTCCCTCTATGCAAAGTTGGAGAAATGCATGTTTGAGCAGGAGTCTTTACCTTTCCTGGGCTATATCATCTCCGCCCAGGGATTGGCTATGGATTCTGCCAAACTACAGGCTGTGATGGATTGGCAAGAACCCCATTCTCTTAAAGCGGTGCAGCGCTTTATGGGGTTCATTAATTACTATCGCCAATTCATTCCCCACTTCTCCACTTTGGTAGCTCCCTTGGTAGCCCTCACCAAGAAGGGAGCCAATCCCAAATTGTGGTCAGAGGAGGTCTCCAAGGCCTTTACTTCAATTAAGTCCCATTTTGCTAGCGCTCCCATCTTACATCGCCCCGAGGTTGATAAGCCTTTTTTATTGGAGGTCGATGCCTCGTCCGTTGGTGCTGGAGCAGTCCTTTTTCAAAAGGATACTCAAGGTCGGAAACATCCTTGTTTCTTCTTTTCCAAGACCTTCACACCAGCGGAGAGGAATTATTCCATTGGGGATAGGGAGTTGCTAGCCATGAAGTTGACCTTTTCAGAATGGAGACATCTCTGGGAGGGGGCTCGCTTTCCCTTTCAAGTTTTCACTGACCACAAAAATTTGGTCTATTTACAGACCGCCCAGCGGCTAAATTCTCGTCAGGCCAGATGGTCCCTGTTCTTCTCCCGGTTTCATTTCACCCTCCATTTCCTCTCCGGTGAGAAGAACATTCGGGCCGATGCGCTTTCTCGCTCCGTGGTGTCCTCTGAGGAGGTGAAGGAGGAGCCTCGGTTGATTGTCCCCACAGAGAGCCTAAGAACTGTGGCCCCGGTTTCGCTTGAGTCTGTGCCTTCGGGCAAGACTTTTGTGCCCACCAATTTGCGACCGGAGGTACTCTCTTGGGCACATTCGTCCAGGGTGGGTGGACATTTTGGGGCAAAAAGGACATCTGAGTTGCTGGCGAGGACATACTGGTGGCCACATATGGTCCGTGACATCAGGGAATACGTTCAGGCGTGCGTCTCCTGCGCCAGGAATAAGTCCCCTCGACAACGGCCAGCTGGGCTACTTTTCCCTTTACCGGTGGCAGACAGGCCTTGGGAGATGGTCGGGATGGATTTTGTGGTGGGCTTACCCAAGTCTCGGGGCTTTACCATCATCTGGGTGATAACCGACCACTTCTCCAAAATGGTGCACTTAGTGCCATTACCACGGTTACCGTCTGCACGGGCCTTGGCAGCATTGTTCATTAGGCATATTTTCCGCCTACACGATATGCCAGACAAAATTGTCAGTGATCGAGGTCCCCAGTTTGCGTCTCGGTTCTGGAGAGAGCTGTGTCGTTTACTCAGCATTGAGTTGAATCTCTCCTCTGCATACCATCCCGAGACGAATGGGTTGGTAGAGAGGGCCAACCAGACCTTGGTCACTTACTTGAGACATTTTGTCTCTGCCAGGCAGGATGACTGGGCATCCTTGCTACCGTGGGCTGAGTTCGCTCTAAATAATGCTGTGGCTGACTCCACCGGACAGACCCCATTCCTCCTGAACTACGGTCAGCATCCGCGGGTACCAGTGCCCATGCCCGTGTCTTCCGCCGATTCCAGGGTGGCAGACTGGGCTGTGGAGGCACGGGAC
Source organism: Oophaga sylvatica (assembly GCA_033576555.1). Lineage (NCBI taxonomy): Eukaryota > Metazoa > Chordata > Amphibia > Anura > Dendrobatidae > Oophaga > Oophaga sylvatica. Next base: position 234,369,147 of record JARQOD010000006.1, on the reverse strand, counting down.
ATTTGGGACCGCACCCAGGATGCCATTCAGGCCTCCAAAGAGAGGATGAGGTCTTCGGCCGATGCCCATCGGTGCCTCGCTCCTATATTTGCTCCGGGTGACCTAGTGTGGCTTTCTGCCCGAAACATCAGGCTACGTGTAGAGTCCACCAAGATGGCACCTCGCTTTTTGGGCCCCTTTAAAGTTCTTGAGCAGGTGAACCCTGTGGTTTACAGCCTAGCCCTTCCGCCTCGCCTTGGTATCACCGACACCTTTCACGTGTCCCTACTGAAACCCGTGGCCATTTCCCGGTTTTCCGAGTCATCTGCCGGGATGTCGGGTTCATCTACCGACGATCATGAGGTGAACGCCATTGTTGGGTGCAAGGTGGTACGAGGTAAAAAATTGTATTTGGTGGATTGGAGGGGTTATGGGCCTGAGGATAGGTCCTGGGAGCCTGCCGAGCATGTTCACACTCCGCGGCTCATCGCTGCCTTTGAGCGCAGCGAGGCCCAAAGAAGGGGGCCCTAGGAGGGGGGGTAATGTTAGGGTTCAAGTTCCTGCTGCTGCACAGGGGGAGTCTCGAACCAGTCGCGCTGCGGTCCCCCATTCATCTCCGTCCGCAGTGGAGCCTGCTCAGCTTAGACGTCGGTCCCAGCGTCTCGCCCAGTCTAACAGTGTGCAGAGGATTACTGCTGTTCCTCCAGGCTCTGCTATTGTGGCCAATACTGGTTAGCGGCGAGCAGACGTCTTTAGGACAAAGTCTTTGTTTTCCCCTTCTGAGCATGCCCAGAGTGAGATCTCTCATTGGAGATCAGGGGTCACATGCTCAGGTACTGCAGCAGCTCCTATTGGTCTGCCAGGAAGGTCCTGTGACTGCTGTTGTTCTGGAACAGGTTTCATTGGTCCTTGTTTCTGGTAGGTCCTGTAGCTGTTACTATAAAAGGGTAGCATGGCTGGGCCGCCATGCGCTAATATCAACCATTGTATGCTATGCGCCAGTGTGGTCATGCGTGTGTGTGGTTAGGGACCCGGCTGAAATAAGCCCCTAGAATACCGACTTAATCGGTGAGGAGTTTGGTATGCTAGCTGGTCAGGGTCGGTGTCCTAGATGCCCTAGATTACCGGCATAACCGGTGAGGAGTTTGATTGCTGTATTCAGGGTCTGGCGTTCAGACGCCATAGATTGCGGGTGACTCCCGCGAGGACATTAGCGCATGATCACGTTCTTTGTTCGCTTAGCACTTAACTGTGTACCTGGGTGCCTGACAGGACACAGAACTTTTTCTCAGCGGCCCTGTGAAGTAACAGGGTTCGCTTTCAACGCTAGACAGCGCCCTAGCGTGTTTATTTTGCGACTCAGTTGTGTTTAGTGAGTTCGCACACATCGCCATATAGCGCTGCGGCACTCCTAGAGGCTCTGTGAAATAACAGAGTTCGCACATATTGCCACAGCGCATTGCGGTGTTTATTTTGGCGACTCTGCGGGATAACAGAGTTTGCGTCTTGCGCCATTTTACTAGCAGCAGGTTCCGCCTGCACGGTGGACCCCGGGCTGCGAACGCACCTCTCTGCCACATATATTTGGTGCGTTCCGCAGACCCTTTCATCCTTGGAGTACATACAAAAGAGACTTCCCGTCAACCCACACCCCAACTGCCTGTATGAGTCGGGCGCATGCACAGCACGTCAACAGCCGCCACCTGGGAGAATACAAAGGACGCGCGCCGAACAAGTCACTGCGTCGGCACGATAAAACAGAAAGCGCCGCATCAGGTCCGACGCAAGCGCGATTCTTCCGGCACTCATGGCATATAAAACGCAGGCATGAATCATGTATATAGGATATTACATGGCTCAAGATCAGAAATAGCAGGTGTCTAAGTGTTCCAATCAAGCACCATCTGCAAAAATAGTGCCCACATGTAATCACACATATTATAATAACGCCCCAAAAAAATACTGCATACAGTGCCTACAAGTAGTATTCAACCCCCTGCAGATTTAGCTGGTTGACACATGCGGAATTAACTTGCCATTGTGACATTTGTACTGTAGATCAGCCTGGAAGTGGGAAATGCACTGCAGCAAAATTTTTTGTTGTAATTGTTTTTTTTTTTAAAAAAAAAAAAAACGTTAAAAGTTAATTCAGAGTGTCATTTATTATTCAACCCCTCAAACCACAAGAATTCTGTTTGGTCCCCCTAAAGTATTAAGAAGTAGTTCAGGCACCAAGAATAATGAGTTTCACATGTGTGGATTAATGATCTCTTTTGCCAGCCTTTTCTGACTATTTAAGACCCTCCCCAAACTTGTGAACAGCACTCATACATGGTCAACATGGGAAAGACAAAGGGGCATTCCAAGGCCATCAGAGACAAGATCGTGGAGGGTCACAAGGCTGGCAAGGGGTACAAAACCCTTTCCAAGGAGTTGGCCCTACCTGTCTCCACTGTTGGGAGCATCATCCGTAAGTGGAAGGCTTATGGAACTACTGTTAGCCTTCCACGGCCTGGACAGCCTTTGAAAGTTTCCTCCCGTGCCGAGGCCAGGCTTGTCCGAAGAGTCAAGGCTAACCCAAGGACAACAAGGAAGGAGCTCCGGGAAGATCTCATGGCAGTGGGGACATTGGTTTCAGTCAATACCATAAGTAACGTACTCCACCGCAATGGCCTCCGTTCCAGACGAGCCCGTAAGGTACCTTTACTTTCAAAGCGTCATGTCAAGGCTCGTCTACAGTTTGCTCATGATCACTTGGAGGACTCTGAGACAGACTGGTTCAAGGTTCTATGGTCTGATGAGACCAAGATCGAGATCTTTGGTGCCAACCACACACGTGACGTTTGGAGACTGGATGGCACTGCATACGACCCCAAGAATACCATCCCTACAGTCAAGCATGGTGGTGGCAGCATCATGCTGTGGGGCTGTTTCTCAGCCAAGGGGCCTGGCCATCTGGTCCGCATCCATGGGAGGATGGATAGCACGGCCTACCTGGAGATTTTGGCCAAGAACCTCCGCTCCTCCATCAAGGATCTTAAGATGGGTCGTAATTTCATCTTCCAACAAGACAACGACCCAAAGCACACAGCCAAGAAAACCAAGGCCTGGTTCAAGAGGGAAAAAGTCAAGGTGTTGGAGTGGCCTAGTCAGTCTCCTGACCTTAACCCAATTGAAAACTTGTGGAAGGAGCTCAAGATTAAAGTCCACATGAGACACCCAAAGAACCTAGATAACTTGGAGAAGATCTGCATGGAGGAGTGGGCCAAGATAACTCCACAGACATGTGCCGGCCTGATCAGGTCTTATAAAAGACGATTATTAGCTGTAATTGCAAACAAGGGTTATTCCACAAAATATTAAACATAGGGGTTGTATAATAATTGACCCACACTTTTATGTTTAAAATTCATTAAAATTCAACTGAGCAACATAACTTTTGTTTTGTAAGATTTATGCTTCTGTTAATAAATCCTACTCTCGTTTGCAGTTTGAAGGCTCTAACTTATTTGCATCTTATCAAACCAGCTAAATCTGCAGGGGGTTGAATACTACTTGTAGGCACTGTATGAAAAATAATATGCTCATTCATTTATCATATTAGAGCATACCACTCAGTCAAGGCCCATACTGGTCAAATATTTTCATGAAGATTACTTAGACCTAATTGATCCGCAAACAATATGCTGATAATATGTTATATAAGTATATAAGGGCATGTTCAATAATGTATTGCTTTGTCATTATGTTTTCTATAAGCTGACAACAGCATATTAAATATTAGGGAGTATCAATTAAATGTGTCCAAAAATCTCACATTTAAAATAGAATATTAAAAAAATGGAGATATTTATAATGGAGATTAACACACTCCAAAAAAGATTTAAACAGAGCTTCGGCTAACTTCCATTACCACCAAAATGACCAAAACAGAGGTTTATATTAAACCACATTGGTATTGAATGGTTATATCATTATTTGACTATTACACCAAAGATATCAAATATTGGGTAAGGGAAAAAAAATTGTGGTATCACATTGTCACTAGATTGCCAAGAATTCCTTTACCATATGATTTTCTCTGCTCTGTCATAATTAGCATAAGGAATTAATTTCTAATATATTGTGTAGCAAAGGAGATATAGAGAGAGGACTACAAAAAGATAGGGCCATAACAAAGTTAGGTATTGCTATATCCACATGCTACAGTTAGGTCCATAAATATTTGGACAGAGACAACATTTATCTAATTTTGGTTCTAGACATTACCACAATGAATTTGAAACAAAACAAATCAGATGCAGTTGAAGTTCAGACTTTCAGCTTTCATTTGAGGGTATCCACATTAAAATTGGATGAAGGGTTTAGGAGTTTCAGCTCCTTAACCTGTGCCACCTTGTTTTTAAAGGGACCAAAAGTAATTGGACAGATTAAATAATTGTAAATAAAATGTTCATTTCTAGTAGTACTTGGTAGAAAACCCTTTGTTAGCAATCACTGCCTGAAGTCTTGAACTCATGGACATCACCAGACACTGTGTTTCCTTCTTTTTGATGCTCTGCCAGGCCTTCACCGCGGTGGTTTTCAGTTGTTGTTTGTTTGTGGGCCTTTATGTCTGAAGTTTAGTCTTTAACAAGTGAAATGCATGTTCAATTGGGTTGAGATCAGGTGACTGACTTGGCCATTCAAGAATATTCCACTTCTTTGCTTTAATAAACTCCTGGGTTGCTTTGGCTTTATGTTTTGGGTCATTGTCCATCTGTAGTATGAAACGACGACCAATCAGTTTGGCTGCATTTGGCTGGATCTGAGCACACAGTATGGCTCTGAATACCTCAGAATTCATTCGGCTGCTTCTGTCCTGTGTCACATCATCAATAAACACTAGTGACCCAGTGCCACTGGCAGCCATGCATGCCCAAGCCATCACACTGCCTCCGCAGTGTTTTACAGATGATGTGGTATGCTTTGGATCATGAGCTGTACCACGCCTTCGCCATACTTTTCTCTTTCCATCTTTCTGGTAGAGGTTGATCTTGGCTTCATCTGTCCAAAGAATGTTCTTCCAGAACTGTGCTGCATTTTTAGATGTTTTTTTAGCAAAGTCCAGTCTAGCCTTTTTATTCTTGATGCTTATGAGTGGCTTGCACCGTGCAGTGAACCCTCTGTATTTACTTTCATGCAGTCTTCTCTTTATGGTAGATTTGGATATTGATACGCCTACCTCCTGGAGAGTGTTGTTCACTTGGTTGGCTGTTGTGAAGGGGTTTCTCTTCACCATGGAGAGTATTCTGCGATCATCCACCACTGTTGTCTTCCGTGGGCGCCCAGGTCTTTTTGCATTGATGAGTTCACCAGTGCTTTCTTTCTTTCTCAGGATGTACCAAACTGTAGATTTTGCCACTCCTAATGTTGTAGCAATTTCTCGGATGGGTTTTTTCTGTTTTTGCAGCTTAAGGATGGCTTGTTTCACCTGCATGGAGAGCTCCTTTGACCACATGTTTCCTTCACAGCTAAACCTTCCAAATGCAAACACCACACCTCAAATCAACACCAGCCCTTTTATCTGCTTAATTGAGAATGATATAATGAAGGGATTGCCCACACCTGTCCATGAAATAGCCTTGGAGTCAATTGTCCAATTACTTTTGGTCCCTTTAAAAACAGGGTGGCACATGTTAAGGAGCTGAAACTCCTAAACCCTTCATCCAATTTTAATGTGGATACCCTCAAATGAAAGCTGAAAGTCTGAACTTCAACTGCATCTGATTTGTTTTGTTTCAAATTCATTGTGGTAATGTCTAAAACCAAAATTAGATAAATGTTGTCTCTGTCCAAATATTTATGGACCTTACTGTATATAAAGCATAAGTTAAGTGCTTCAAAAAGCTATATTTAACTTACTTTTAGAATAGAAAAGCTGCATGGGAGCATGGGGTTGTGATTTGATGCTGTAACGAAGAAAAAGTAGTCTTTGTAACCAAAATTGGCTCCTCAGTGGCTGGTGAGCACATCATTGCAGCTAGTAGAGGGAATTCTGTGGCTAGCAATTTTTGGAACCTTAGTTTCCTGTCTTACAGAAATGTGCTACAGCAATCATTGTGCAATGTAATTTTTCCTTGATTTTCATTCTTTTGGCGGAGCATTTCATATATCAATATATTACAGAGCTATTCTCTCACTGAAGCAAGGTTCAGGTATTATCTCAGTAGTATTATCTCGTAAATCTCAATGTAAACATGATAGAACGAGAAAAAAAGATGTGTGCAACTAAAATTTAGCTTTTAATTAAACATTAAAATTGTATTACTAAAAATTTTTCCATACACCTAAGGTGTATATTTGGTCTAATGTGGCCCTTAGAAAAGCCAGATAGATACTATTACAGGCAGTCAGCAATGACATTTTATCCACATTTATGCACTTTAATGCACATACGCCATAAGCTGTTACTGATTGGTGCCTGGTGATTATCCATATGTGAGTCTGGCAGCTTGCTGGGAGCGGAGCACTGCTCTCCACTTGAGACTCAGACAGCAGTGCAGTGTGTGTGATTGCTTTACCGCTGCCTATGTGATTGCTTTACTGCTGTTCACACGAACGGCACTGACTAGAGACCTTACCAGTGGTCATGCAGGCAGACTAAAGCCGCGTTATTGACTGGGAGTGCTTGAATGCTCTGCTAAGAAGGCATTATGGTGCCAGTAGTTCCAGAATAGATTAGATATATAGACAGACTCAAGCCGCTTTATTGAGTGTGAGCGCTGGAAGGTTTGCTAACAGGGCATTATGGTGCTAGTAGTTCCACAGTAGATTAGATCTATATATATATATATATATATATATATATATATCTCTGCCTGAGACTCAGACAGCAGTGCAGTGTGTGTGATTGCTTTACCGCCGCCTATGTGATTGCTTTACTGCTGTTCACACGAACGGCACTGATCAGAGATCTTATCAGCGGTCATGCAGGCAGATTAAAAGCCGCGTGATTGATTGTGAGGGCTTGAATGCTCTGCTATGAAGGCATTATGGTGCCAGTAGTTCCACTGTAATTAAGATATATATTTATTCACGCAGGTGGACACAAGCTGCCTTACTAATTGTGAGTGCTGGAACGCTTTTACTATTCAAGGCACTATGGTGCCAGTAGTTCCATGGTGCTTATATGTATGATATTGATTGAAGATCTTATTAGCGATCATGCAGGCAGACTAAAGCCGCTTTATTGATTGTGAGTGCTGGAACGTTTTGCAAACAGGGCATTATGGTGCCAGTAGTTCCACAATAGATTAGATATATAGGCAGACTAAAGCCACTTTATTGAATGTGAGCGCTGGTATGTTTTTCTAACAGGGCATTATGGTGCCGGTAGTTCCACAATAGATTAGACATATATATATCTATTTATGTGGGTGGACATAAGCCGCTTTGATAATTGTGAGCACTGAAACGCCTTACCATTCTAGGCACCATGGTGCCAGTAGCTTCACAGTAACTGAGGTATATATATCTACTCATATAATTTTGTTATGAGTGATGTGCAATATAATCTTGTGGAACAAGAGAAAGCTATGACTGCTCAGTAGTGGCTGATTAGACAGCTTCTCATGAATTAGTACCCCCTCATTGTGGGGAACTTATGTATAGTTCCAATATCTAGGGCATTACAGCCTATGACTTACTGGTGCCTGTCATTACTTTATAGAGAATTTACAACTAATAATTCTAAGGGACAATAGTTGCTATCCCTCTGATTTAATTTTTTTTTCTCTATCTGGGGATTTGTAGGTCACATTAGACACAATATACACCTTAGGTGTATGGAAAAATTTTAGTAATACAAAATTTAAAGTTAAATTTTAGTTGCACACATCTTTTTTTCTCTTTCTATCCTGAATTGACTATTTTTGGTGGTGTACACCTGTGTGTGACTTTGCTCTATGAGGATGGTTCTTATGTAGATCAGTGTAAACATGGCTGTATTTGTAGATAATTTGAACCTTCACTAAACTCTATGGGCATTGATCATAGTTATGTGCAGAATGTCACATAAGGTCATGTGTTCAGAGAATAGGACAAGTAAGGATTAGGGGAATGTATGTGAAGAGTTTGCTGCGTGTCCAGTCCTGGAAAATATTATTATAGCTGTCATTTAAGTCCATATTTAGAGCTAATATGTTTACAGTGTTTATAAGTTGTCTCCTTGTCTAGCATTCATGTATATTTAAACTTCTTGATAATTTGGACTCTTACCAGTATTATCTATGAATATTTTATGCATTGACTTTAATGCCAGAATTTCTTTGTTCTAATTTTGGAACGCCTGTGTGTCCAAATCTACATTTTGCTTCAATGATTTTACAGCTTATGACTGCAGTTTATAAATATTATTTTTCACACTGAAACAGTTCTCTCCTTGCTTTGGTGAAAATTCTCTGGGTTAGTCTAAAATAATGTAATTAGGACAATTAACTCAAACTTTATTCTTGAGGCTCAATAGTAACTTGTCACTGTACAGTCATGCTGTAGATCTTTGAGTCCTACCTTCTGCTCTTCCAGTACATGAAGCACAAGTCAAAAATAGGCTCTGGTAGGTTTTCAAGTCATGTCAAACTGGTAGTTATTTATTAAAAAAATCCCAAAACATTTCATAAATATATCAATGACAAAAGAAAAAACAGATATCAAACCCTTTAAAGATTAAATTAACAAGCTAATTTTAGAGGACAAAAAAAAGGCTGACATATTAAACTGACACTTTTCATTCGTGTTCACCAATGAACTGACTGTTCCAGGGATCTTTCAACAAGGCAAAAAGTTTACCACCTGATATAACTAGTTTACCCCAAGAAGTAAGCTTGCGAATGAGCAAATTAAACATTGACAAATCCCCATGCCAGATGGCATTCATTCACGGATATTGAGGGAATTGAACTCAGTAATTGACAGACTACTGTATCTCATTTTTTGCACTCTCTTATAACAGGGTTAGTGCTACATATTGGAGGATGGCTGATGTAGTACCTATACAGTATATGATAGATTAAGGGTAGGGGTCTTACCCTACCTTCCAGAGGAGGTTGGCACCCTAAGGTCACAATAATGGTGTTAGAGCTGGCAGAACGCACAAAATAGTTATAAATAATAGGTGCATTCGCAGCCCGGGGTCCACCTTGCAGGCAGAGCCTGCTGCTAGTAAGATGGCGGTATAAGCAAACTCTGTTACTTCACAGAGTTGCAAACATAGATGCTGTGGCACTATATGGCGGTATAAGCAAACTCTGTTACACCACAGAGTCGCTGAGGTAGATACGCAGAGATAGAGACTGTGTCCTGTTAACACCACAGGGGTACACAGATAACTGCTGTGTGGATAGCAGTCCGTGGTCATGGAAACAGCAATGCAAACAAGCAACTCCTCACCGGAGGTGCCGGTATTCTAGGGGCTTATTTCAGCCGAGCCCTAACCACATGCGTGCATGATCACACTGGAGCAAAGCACATAACACAATTGATACTAGCACACGGCCGAGCGGTCATGTGCATCTTTTATAGTAGTAGCTACAGGACCTTCCAGAAAAGGACCAATGAGAAACTGTTCCAGAACACAAGCAGTTTCAGTACCTTCCTGGCGGACCAATGGGAGTCGCTGCTGTAACCGAGCATGTGACCCCTGATCTCCAATGGGTGATCTTACCCTGGGCATGCTCAGATGGAGAAACGCAGGACTTAGTCCCAAAGACATCTGCTCGCCACTGACCAGTACTGGCTTCAATAGCAGAACCTTGAGAGGCAGCAGTAATCCTCTGCACAGTGTCAGACTGGGCGAGACGCTGGGAACGACGTCTCTGCTGAGCAGAGTCCACTGCGGCCGGAGACGGGTGGGAGACCACAGCAGGGATGGTTCAAGATTCCCCTTGTGCAGAAGCGGGAACTCAACCCCTAACAAATGGTGTCCCCACTCCTCTTATCTACTCTCCTTGCAACCCCTTACCTGTCTAATAACAGAGTTAAGCCAAGGTACGGATTCTAAACTGTTAGAGATAACTGTCATATATCTAAAAAAAACATTCCTTTATGAAGTATAGGTTATTTGAATCTCTGCGTCAAAACATTAACAATATTAATACAGAACTAAATACCAAACAGGTGCTCTATAGATATAAATAAATATACCTGTGTAAGCTTAAATTAGCTATCCTTCATATAATTCAACCAGCATGCATAAAATATTCACTTATCTGTACACATGTTGCACCTCTATGCTTTTCCCCTTTTATGGTGCCAGGTTCATCAGGAGGTCATGCTGAAGGATATTTTCCCATGAACTAGTAAAGTCCTGCTGCAGATGCACTTTCATGAACCTATGGTGCCAACCTCCGTGGGTCAGGCAGGGATAGAAACTAGATTAAGATCCTACAGACTTAACATAGTCATTCTCACCATGACAGTGGAAATCATGTTTATTGTGTTTTATTGCTCACTGTTTTGTGTTGTAAATATGAGTATTTTTAAGATTTATTTTTAAGAGGAATTTATGGTACTTGTTTCTGGAAAACACCCATGGAGTCAAAATCATCAATATACTTGTAGATAAATTCCTAAAGGGCTAACATTTCAAAAGTGGGGTCACTTGAGGGGGTATTCTGCTCTTCTAGAACTTAGGGGCTCTGTGTATGGATTCTACAAACTATTCTAGAAAATTCTGTGCACCAAAATGCAAATAGAGCTCCGTTCCTCCCGAGACTCGCTGTGTGGACAAGCAGTGCTGTACAGCCACATATGTGGTATTTGCATGTCAAGAACAAATTGCGTGACAAATTTTGGTGAAATGTTTACCAATTTTCCCATGTGAAAATACAATATTTGGGGCTAAAATACATTTTTGCAGTAATAATATTATTATTTTTCTTCACTGTCCAATGGTATAAAATTTTGTGACACACTCGTGTTGTCAATATTATCAATGTACCCTTAGATTAATTCATTGAGAGCTGTTGTTTGTAAAATGTGGACACTTATGGGGCGTTCTGCTGTTCTGGCACCTCAGGGGCTCTACTAGTGTGTCCTGGCAACTGCTAGCCATAACAGTAAAATCTGCACTAAATTACATTCTGAGTTTTGTACTGTGCCTCAAAAGTAGTTCCCAATTACATGTAGGGTATTGGCACACTCAGGAGAAATTGCAAAACAAAGGTTAATTTTTCCTATTAGCGCTGACAAAAATTAAAAATGTGTAATTAAAACATCATTTCAGTGGTAAAAATGTATTTATTCTTTCTTCACCGCTGAATTGTGTCAACATGCTCACTGCACCAACAGATGAATACACTGAGAGGTCTAGTTTGTAAAATTAAGTCACTTATGGATGGTTTCTACTATTCTAGCACATCAGGGGCTCTGCCAATGTGACATGGCACCCTCAAACCAACCCACCAAAATCTGAACTTCAATTTGTCACTTCTTCCCTTCTGAGCTTTGTACTGTGCCTCAAATGTAGTTTTCTACCTCATATGGAGTTCAAAGTACTCTGGAGAAATTGCACAAAAAATTGTATGATGCAATTTAATCCAATACCCATGTGAAAATAAAAAAAATCAGGCTTAAAGAAAATTTTTGCAGGAAAAATATGATTTTTATTTTCACAGCTGAACATTATAAATATCTGTGAACCACCTGGAGGTTCAAAGTGTTCACCACACATCTAGATACATTTTTTGAAGCGTCTAGTTTCCAAAATAGTACCATTTGTGGGGGGCTTCAACTGTTTAGGCACATCAGGGGCTCTTCAACCTGACATGGCATTCGCTAATGATACCAGCCAATTTTGTGTTCAAAAAGTCAAATTGTGCTCTCTACCAAACCCTGCTCAGAAGAATTGCAAAACAAATTGTTTGGTGCAAATTCTCCTGTTACCCTTGTGAAAATAAAATATTTCTGTGTGAAAAATTAGATGTTTTATTTTCACAGCTCAAAGTTACAAACTTCTTTGAAGCACTTGGGGGCTCAAGGTGCTCATTCACAGCTAGATACATTCCTTGAGGGGTCTAGTTTCCAAATTGGAGTCACTTGTGGGGAGTTTATATTGTTTAGGCACATCAGGGACTTTCCAAATGCCACATGGCGTCCACTAATGATTCCAGCAAATTTTGCGTTCAAAAAGTCAAATGGTGCTCCTTCCGTTCAGAGTCCTGCGGTGCACCCAAACAGTAGTTTTCCACTGCATACTGGGTATGGCCATGCTCAGGAGAATTTGCAAAACAAATTGTATGATGCCTTTTTCCTGTTACCATTGTAAAAATTCTAAATTTGGGACTAAAATAATATTTTTGTGTGAAAAATTTTATTTTTTTATTTTTATGACTCTACATTATAAACTTCTGTGAAGCACCCGAGGGTTCAAGATGATCAACACACATCTAATTACATTCCTTGAGGGTCTAGTTTCCAAAATGATGTATCTTGTGGTGGATTTCCACTATTTAGGCACATCAAAGCCTTTCTAAACGTGATATGGCATCTGCTAGTTATTCCAGCCAATCTTGTGTTCATAAAGTCTAACTGTGCTACTTCCCTTCAGAATCCTGCCATGTGTCCAAACAGTTATTTTCCACCACATATGGGGTGTCAGCATACTCAGGAGAATTGCATTTTTGGAGTTCATTTTCTTCTGTTATCATTGAGAAAATAAAAAAATTGGAGCTAAATCAACATTTTTGTGGAAAAAATGTAATTTTTTTATTTTCATGGCTCAACGTTATAAATTTCTGTGAATTACCTGGGGATTCAAGGTGCTCACCATACATCTAAATAAGTTCTTTGAGGGACATAGTTTCCAAATTGGGGTCACATGTGAGGGGTTTCCACTGTTTAGGCACATCAGTGGCTCCCAAACGCGACATGGCATCCAATTTCTATTCCAGACAATTTTGCGCTCAAAAGTCAAATGGTGCTTCTCTTCCGAGCCCTGCCATGCATCTGAACAATAGTTTGCCAATACAAATGGGTTACAGGAGAAATTGAACACATTTTTGAGTCTATTTTCTCATATTACCCTTGTGACAATAAAAAATTGGGTCAAAATTCAAACTTTTTTGAAAAAAAAATTAAATGTTAATTTTTTTCCTTCTTCATCGCTTCAGTTCCAGTGAAGCATCTGTAGGTTTTTGAATGTGGTTTTGAGCACCTTGAAGGGTTCGGTTTTTAGAATGGTGTAAATTATGGGTATTTTCTATCATATAGACCCTTCAAGGTCATTTTAAATGTGGTGTGGTCCCAGAAAATGGTTTTGTAAATGAGGAAAAATGAGAAATCGCTGAAGGTGAAAACAGGCTTGAGGGGTACAGGGGTTACAGTCTCCCTTGATGGCTACCTTACTAAGATTACCAGAGTTAACAGTCTCCAGGTGTTCCAGCAGCAGGAAACTCCAGTAACCTTAGAGTCTCCCTTAAAGGCTAATTTAAAGTTTCCAGGCCTCACAGCTATCACAAGACCCATTAAATGTGTACTCATGTAACAATTGGGCATCTGGCAACTGTGATGCTCGGAAACAGTAAAGGAGCTTTTAAAGGAGACATTAAGGCTACTGGAGTTTCCAGCTGCTGAAACACCTGGGCTGTGAAATAAGGTGACTAGATTTCTCAATCTCCTTTTGTTCCATCAGCTGGAAACTCTGGTTTATTTTAAAATCTCCCTTAAAGACTACTTTAAGGTTTTTGGACCTCACAGCTGCTGGGAGACTTAGTGGCTGTGAACACTGAAAATCCTTTAAGGTTACCTGAGTTCACAGCCACTAGGTTTTGCTGAAGCTTGATTGCTCATTAACTTGTGCTACCCTCGTGAGAACCACCACTCTGAACTGAGAAGGTGAATTGCAAAGTGTAGCGCCTGACCAGACAGTGGATGCTGCTCCAGCCTGGGAAGCTGTGTTCTCTAATCAGATCTCCATAGACTGGATAAATATATACACCAGATATGACATGGACACATGATGCAAATTATATGAAATAACTATACTTTGCATGTGTCCATAACGGATTAAATGCCTATCATCTTTTACTTAGGGTAAAGTATCAACAAAGAAGGATGATCAAACGGCAGTTTTTATCAAAAATAAAAAATCAGTTTTTATTAGGAACAGATCTAAAATCACAAACATTTAATAAAGGGGAGATGGACATAGCAATACACAATTGTACAATGTGAAATCATGAAAAGACACGTTCATCTGGGCAAAGCAGCATCATATAACAAAATAACAAAATGATAGCCCAATAGAAAATTGATCAAGTATATTATACTATATCACGGTATATATATCTCACAGATCAAGAGAAATTAGTCCTAATCAAAATGGGCCATCAAAATAGTAACACAGAGCTAGTATCGTAGTCAGTAAACTGCTGATAAAGGCGAAAGATTGCATCAATACCATAATTATCTAGCAGCCCATAGCTGCATAGTGATTAACATGCAAATCACCTAACAGGATATACCACGCACCTCATGGCATCACCCCCACCATATCTCTCCACTAAATAACAGGGAACACTGTCCAAATATTAAAGATCACATATATTTACCGGTGGGTAGAGTCACAGGTGGGCGGCAGATCCTGTGCCCGATGAGCGCGTCCGCCCCAACGCGTGTTTCGGCTGATCCTTTTTCAAGGGGCCTACTCCAGAACGTTACTGCCCGTCTTTAAATAGAAACCGGTAATTGCACGCTGCACCGCGCTACCGGAAATCTTGTGCCCAGCCCAGGAAGTGACGCGCCCTTTCCCCATGACGACCAAGACGCTGACTGGTAATGGCGTCACGCAGCTGAAGAGGCCAGGCGGGTGAAAAGGGGAAATTGTTGGGGAGTTATTTTTTCAAAGATTTTTTTTCAGTGTTTTTTTTCTCTTTTTACTTGCTGGGTTAGTAATGGGGGTGTCTGATAGACCCCTGTACATGTACTTGGCATAGCTGTGATTATGCTAGAAGAGCCCACACCGGGAAAGCTTGTTGATTGGCTGTGCTGGAGCCTTTCAAGAAGCCTTATTAGTTGGTCAAACCTGAACAGTAAATTGGATGTACAGTAAGAAGTGTTCAGAGTATGATACCAGACACCAATACCGGACGCAAGGTGTCTGGTGCAAACGCAGAACGTTACAGTTTGGGTTTGCTCATCCTATTAGTAACATCTTCTCCGAAGACTTTTAAAGGCTCGATTGGACACATTTCAATGTCTGAGTATTGAGACTATAATATGTTCTGCTGCTGTTAGTTTTGACCTTGTCTCCATCCAGTGGCTCCAGTTGCTATTATCTCCTGACACAATTACCTACTGTTCCTCAAGACCTATTGGTTAACTCATTGTTTGCAATAAGCATTGTGAACTGATATTTAGAGAATAATAACTATGCTGCATTGATCTTTGGAAACTCTTGTGATTTCTACAAAGTGTCAGACCTGCAGATTAACATTCCGCTTGGTACCTCGTGGTAAACCCATCATTTGATGAAAGCATTATGAATTTTTATTAGAGTCTGTTCATATTAAGCTCTACAGTCATGGACAAAAGTTTTGAGAATGACACAAATATTAATTTTTACAAAGTCTACTGCTTCACTTTTTCTAATGGCAATTTACATATACTCCAGAATGTTATAAAGAGTGATCAGCTTAACAGCAATTACTTGAAAAGTCAATATTTGGCTAGAAAATGAACTTTATCCCTAAAACACATTTCAACATCATTGCAGCCCTGCCTTAAAAGGACCAGCTAACCTCTTTTCAGTGATTGCTCCATTAACACAGGTGTGGGTGTTGATGAGGACATGGCTGGAGATCAATCTGTCATGATTAAGTAAGAATGACACCACTGGACACTTTAAAAGGAGGCTGGTGCTTGGCATCATTGTTTCTCTTCTGTTAACCATGGTTATCTCTAAAGAAACACGTACAGTCATCATTGCAATGCACAAAAATGGCCTAACAGGGAAGAGTATCGCAGCTAGAAAGATTGCACCTCAGTCAACAATCTATTGCATCATCAAGAACTTCAAGGAGAGAGGTTCCATTGTTGCCAAAAAGACTCCAGGGCGCCCAAGAAAGACCAGCAAGCGTCAGGACCGTCTCTTAAAAGTGTTTCAGCTGCGGTATCGGGCTACCAGCAGTGCAGAGCTTGCTCAGGAATGGCAGCAGGCAGGTGTGAGTTCATCTGCACGCACTGTGAGGCGGAGACTCTTGGAGCAAGGCCTGGTCTCAAGGAGGGCAGCAAAGAAGCCACTTCTCTCCAGAAAAAACATCATGGACAGACTGATATTCTGCAAAAAGTACAGGCAGTGGACTGCTGAGGACTGGGGTAAAGTTATTTTCTCTGATGAATCCCCTTTTCGATTGTTTGGGACATCAGGAAAACGCCTCATTCGGAGAAGACTAGTGTTGAGCATTCCGATACTGCAAATATCGGGTATCGGCCGATATTAGCTGTATCGGAATTCCGATTCCGAGTTCCGATATTTTCGTCTTATCGGATACCGGAATCGGGATTGTCACTGTCACTGTCAGTGTCCGTCGGTCGGGTCTGTCAGGAGTCAGCGGCACTTACCCGGCAGAAGATCTCCGGCGGTCACGTCCTGCACTGCTTCATGGCCGCCATCCTCTTCTCCCCGGCGGTCACATGCAGTTTCTCGCGATAACTGCAGTGACTGCTGGGTAATCGCGGCCGTAAAGCAGTCAGTCCGATGACGTCACCGCCGGGGAAGCAGTTAATCAGCTGTGCTGCGTTGCAATGACAGGCTCTGCCTGTCATTGCGATGTAGCAGAGCTGGATCGTCGTGGGACTATCGTTATGGACTGCGTCGGACAGGTGGTATACTGTTGGTTTGTTTTTTTTCTTTTTTTACAGGAGATCGATGGCGTCGCAGGAATGAGAGTATAATAAAAAAAATGAAAACTGTGTTGTCTCTTTTATTTCATTAAAAGACTTTTTTCTTGCTTTGTCTTTTTTTTATACATTTAATAACTTTGGGATTAATAATGGATCGGTGTCTTATTGACGCCTCTCCATTATTAACCGGGCTTATTGTCACCGTGCAATCAACGGTGACATTAACCCCTTATTACCCCGCTTGCCACCGCTACAGGGCAAGTGGGAAGAGCCGGGTAAAGTGCCACAATTGGCACATCTTTTGATGCGCCAAATGTGGGGCTGCTGTAGCCTGGTATTATCAGGCTGTTGAGGGCCAAAATCCATGGGCCTTGACAGTCTTTTAATACCAGGCCGCAGCAGTCTGCATTTTACTTGGCTGGTTAACAAAAATAGGGGGGATCCCCACGCCGTTTTTTTTTTCGAGGGGATCCCCTATTTTTGTTAACCAGCCAAGCTAAGCAGACTGCTGTGGCCTGGTATTATCAGGCTTGCAAGGTCCATGGATATTGGATCCTTACCAGCCTGAAAAACCAGGCCTCAGCGGTCTGCTTCATCTGGCTGGTTAACAAAAATAGGGGGGACCCCACGCCAATTTTTTTCGAGGGGATCCCCTATTTTTGTTAATCAGCCAAGATATGCAGACTGCTGTGGCCTGGTATTATCAGGCTGGCAAGGTCCATGGATCTTGGCTCCTTAACAGCCTGAAAATCCAGGCCTCAGCGGTCTGCTTCATCTGGCTGGTTAACAAAAATAGGGGGGACCCCACGCCAATTTTTTTTCGAGGGGATCCCCTATTTTTGTTAATCAGCCAAGATATGCAGACTGCTGTGGCCTGGTATTATCAGGCTGGCAAGGTCCATGGATCTTGGCTCCTTAACAGCCTGAAAATCCAGGCCTCAGCGGTCTGCTTCATCTGGCTGGTTAACAAAAATAGGGGGGACCCCACGCCATTTTTTTTTCGAAGGGAACCCCTATTTTTGTTAATCAGTTCCCTCTGACGTCACTGATTGTGTCCCTGGCTGACCTGAAGTGAAAGTGGAAAGCAATCAATTAAGCTTTCCACTTAAGGGCCCGTCTCACATAGCGATATCGCTACCGAGATCGCTGCTGAGTCACTAGTTTTGTGACGCAGCAGCGAGCTCACCAGCGATATCGCTGTGTGTGACATTCAGCGACGATCAGCCCCCCTGCCGGGTATCGCTGATCGTCGCTGAAATGTCAGGACCTTTTTTTGATCGCTGGTTTCCCGCTGACAGGCACACATCGCTGCGTGTGACAGGCGGGAGACCAGCGATCCGCTGGTAACCAAGGTACACAGCGGGTTTCCAGGCGCGGGGCTGTGCCTAGAAACCCGCTGTGTACCTTGGATACCAGCGCCCTGATGCAGGGAGCTGGTATCCAAGGTACACAGCGGGTTTCCAAGCGCTGCGCGGTGCCTGGAAACCCGCTGTGTACCTTGGTTACCAGCGGATCGCTGGTCTCCCGCCTGTCACACGCAGCGATGCGTGCCTGACAGAGGGAAACCAGCGATCAAAAAAAGGTCCTGACATTTCTGCGACGATCAGCGATACCCGGCAGGGGGCTGATCGTCGCTGAATGTCACACACAGCGATATCGCTGGTGAGCTTGCTGCTGCGTCACAAAACTAGTGACTCAGCAGCGATCTCGGTAGCGATATCGCTATGTGAGACGGGCCCTTAAGCGATGTTACCCGCAGTGTCGCTGTCCCAGATCGCTGCCTGAGCTGCCTGTTTGGCAGCTCAGCAGCGATCATGTAGCGATACACCAGCGATCCTGACAAGTGCATATCGTTGTCGGGATCGCTGGTGTATCGTTATGTGACACCCAGCCTTTACTCTCCTGTCAGGCAGGAGAGGAACTCATTCATTTGGGGTTTACTGTGAGGCTGCAGCATTAGCTGCGTTCCCTGCAGTAAACATTAACCCTTTCTGAAGGATTACACCGTGGGACCTGACTGTGCATGGGATAGGTAAGAATAATTTTGCTTTTTTATTTTATTTTTATTACAGGAAATGGTTTTTGCAGTAAAATAAAAGATGGTCAAAAACATGTGTCTTTATTTCATTAAAATGATTTTTAATTAAAGTGTGTGTGTTTTATTTTTATTTCATGCAATAGGATTAATAATTGATAGTTGTCTAATTGACAGCTCTCAATTATTAACCTGGCTTAAAGTCACCTTTCAATAGCAAGGTGGCTTTAACCCCATATTAACCATTCGCCACCGCTACAGGGCAATGGGAATAGACGGGCAAAGTGCCAGAAAGGGCGAATCTAATTATAGATTTGTCTTTCCTGGGGTGTCTGGGGGCAGATGTTAGTAGCCGGGGGGGGGGCAAAAATAATGGTCCCTCTCTGGGCTATTATTATCTGCCCCCACTCACTGGCTTTGTCTGTCTGGTTGCGAAAATAGGGCGGGAGCCCACGCATTTTTTTCAGCAATTTTACACCTCATATATATATATACATGTCATTGAATTTGTGACACATAATATATATATTTATATTTGAGTTATCACTTCTACTAGTATAGCCGCTAATTCATTGCAGCTTTGTAATGCAGAACCCATAATGACCTTGGTACATAGGTTAACATCTTTTAGTCCTTTGCTATTAATTCACAAATTATCAACTATTGTGCAAATTCACCTTAGGTTAAGTGAAATGGCAAAAAAGCTTTTTACAAGAATTTACACCTAATAACCTACAGTGTAAATTTGCACAATCTGATTATGTTTGGCAATAGTAGCAAAGACATGAAAGCGGTTAACCATGTACACAATGTCATTATGTGGTACCACATGAATGTTACAGGGTACCTGTCTTGCCTCATCTAATTTGCACAAACAATTAAATCAGACTATGTGTGCAAAATTTCACACCTGTAGGGGTTAATTAAAGGTGTAAATTCGTAGCAAAAAAGTCCGTTTTTTTTACAACGAATTTACACCTTTAATTAACCCCTACAGGTGTGAAATTTTGCACACATAGTCTGATTTAATTGTTTGTGCAAATCAGATAGCAAAGGACATGAAAAGACATGGTTAACCCTATGTACACCAAGTGTCATTTCATGTCGGGTGCTTCTGTCTTTTCACTGAAGCCGGCTTTACCCGGCAATTGAATCAAAGGATATTTTACTATGTAGAAGTGTATAAACTATACATATATGTATATATATATGTCACAATGACATGTATATATTATATATATGTATTCTATGTGTGTATATTTAGTGTTTACAAGGAAAGAATGGGGTTTTTTTAGTTGCGATATTTTGTTCCCATAGACTTACATGGGACTTCCGGTATCGGTATCGGGTATCGCCGATATTTTAGTGATATCGGCGATACCATTCCGATTCCGATACTTTAGGATATCGGAAAGTATCGCTCAACTCTAGAGAAGACAAGGTGAGCTCTACCACCAGTCTTGTCTCATGCCAACTGTTAAGCATCCTGAAACCATTCATGTGTGGGGTTGCTTCTCAGCCAAGGGAATCGGCTCTCTCACAGTCTTGCCTAAAAACACAGCCATGAATAAAGAATGGTACCAGAATGTCCTCCAAGAGCAACTTCTCCCAACCCTCCAAGAGCAGTTTGGCGATCAACAATGCCATTTCCAGCATGATGGAGCACCTTGCCATAAAGCAAAGGTGATAACTAAATGGCTCAGGGAACAAAACATAGAGATTTTGGGTCCATGGCCTGGAAACTCCCCAGATCTTAATCCCATTGAGAACTTGTGGTCAATCATCAAGAGACGGGTGGACAAACAAAAACCTAAAAATTCTGACAAAATGAAAGCATTGATTGTGCAAGAATGGACTGCTATCAGTCAGGATTTGGTCCAGAAGTTGATTGAGAGCATGCCAGGGAGAATTGCAGAGGTCCTGAAGAAGAAGGGTCAACACTGCAAATATTGACTTGCTGCATTAACTCATTCTAACTGTCAATATAAGCTTTTGTTACTCATATGTTTGCAATTATTATATTTCTGTCTGTGATAAAAACATCTGTCAAACACACATAAAAACCAGAGGGCAGCAGATCATGTGAAAATATAATATTTGTGTCATTCTCAAAACTTTTGGCCATGACTGTAATTTACTTTGAATTCTTCTAGCTACATCTGTGTGCTGCTTCAGATCTGCCATTTTGCTCTTGAATTGCCCCAATGGTTCTTTGGCTTTCATTGTGCCCTGTCTCACTTGTTTGCCTGCCATTCAGAATAACCTCTTGTCCAGGTCCTTACTTTTCCATGTACCTTCCAGCTTGCTTTACTAATGTCCTGGCTTTGTAAGCCCACCTTGACTTGGGCTTCGTGATCCAACCTCAGCAAGTGAGCCTAACACTTCTGGACTTAGGATTAACAAAAAAAGGAGTCTCCTAAGTAGTGATGAGCGAATTTGTTCGGAAAACAATCGCCAAACATATATTCGGCACTAATATGGCACATTTGGATTTGTGATTGGAAACACGAGCAAAATTTTATAAAATTGGAAAAAATCGGTAACATTTGCTAAAAAGTGCGGGAAAATATTTGCTTTGCCACAAAAGCAATGATAATGTTGGTGTATCAAGAGCGTTTGGCATGTGTTTTATCAGAGAAATAGATTTGCAGAGCTCAGAGGCACAACGTTCTTGTTAACAATCATTTATTTTCCTAACTTTATGTGTGCACATTGTGGCTAGCCAATCATGGGTTTAGGAATATTATCCATTTGTAGAAGCCATCCTATTTTCAACTTCAGCATTTTTACAGATGGTGTTATGTTTGCATTAAGAATTTGTTGAAATTTCATTGAATCCATCCTTTCCTCTACCCATGAAATGATTTAGTGCAATTGGCTGCAATACAACCCTAAATCACAATTGATCCATCCCAATGCTTAATGGTTGATTAGATGTTCTTTTCCTGAAACTGTGTGCCCTTTTTTCTCCACACATACAGTGAGTTCGAAAATTATTCAGCCCCCGTTACATTTTTCACTCTTTGTTTAATTGCAGCCATTTCGCAAATGCAAAAAACTTCATTTTTTTCTCATTAATGTAGACTCTGCACTAGAGATGAGCGACTTTGCCTTTTTAAGGGTCGAGTTGGGTTTCATGAAACCTGACTTTCTCAAAAGTCGAGTCGAACGAATTCGGCCGACAATCTGGAAAAGTCGGAGGTCCGACTGAAACACGAAACCCAATGCAAGTCAATGGGGAAGCAAAGTCGGCAGGGAGTGGAGGACAGTAAACACACCTACAGTGCCCATTTCAATGCCAACGACATCAATTATTATTACTTTAGCTTAGCAACCTTCATTTACTTTATAATAATAGTTACGCATTGAAAACTGGGGGTTATTTGGCTAAAATTGTGGGGGGGGGTAGGGCTGGCCCCAGGTTTTCGTGTGCCCCGGGCAAAAGAGTGTCAGTGCGCCCCTTTAACACATACCACAATTCATGATGCTCCGATACGGCACAGAAATATAGGTATAGTACAATGACAAATACTTCACTTCTTACATGGCATGACTGATATCTATTTTAAATTCTATAATAGCTCAAAAACCGGACAGTTTAGTACTCCATACAGTATTATGGCCACCACATAGTGCGCCATACAGAATAATGAGCCCCATATATTGCTCCATACAGAATAATTGGTCCCATATAATGTTCCATACAGTATATGGTGAGCTCCATATAATGCTCCAGTATATGATGGTCCCCATATAATGTGCCATACAGTATAGGACGGTCTCCATAGAGTAGAATGTGTCCCACATATTGCTCCATACAGTATAATGAGTCGCATATAGAGTTCCATACAGTAATATGATGGGCCCCATATATTGCTCCATACAGAATAAGCCCCATATGTGCTCCATATGATGCTCCATACCCTATATGATGTCCCATAAATAATGAACCACATATGATGCTCCAGTATTTGATGGGCCCCATGGATGATGCTCCAGTGTATGATGGGCCCCGTAAATGCTGCTCCAGCATCTGATGTCCCCCAATTAGAATGCTCCAGTATATGATGGGCCCCATGGATGATGCTCCAGTGTATGATGAACCAATATAATGCTCCATATATAATGGGCCCTATTTATAATGCTCCAGTGTATAATGGGCCCCGAAAATGCTGCTTCAGTATCTGATGTACCCCATTTAGAATGCTACAGTATATGATGGGCCCCATGGATGATGCTCCAGTGTATGATGGGCCAATATAATGCTCCATATATAATGGGCCCCATTTATAATGCTCCAGTGTATAATGGGCCCTATAAATGCTACTCCAGTGTCTGATGTCCCCCATTTAAAATGCTCCAGTATATGATGGGCCCCATGAATGATGCTCCAGTGTATGATGGGCCCCATGGATGAT
Organism: Oophaga sylvatica; assembly: GCA_033576555.1. Lineage (NCBI taxonomy): Eukaryota > Metazoa > Chordata > Amphibia > Anura > Dendrobatidae > Oophaga > Oophaga sylvatica. Next base: position 234,345,834 of record JARQOD010000006.1, on the reverse strand, counting down.
GCTCCAGTGTATAATGGGCCCCATATATCATTCTCCAGTGTATGATGCTCCCCATATATTGCTCCAAACATTAAAAAAATGAAATACCTCTCCTTGCTGGGTACTGCTGTACATCACAGCGGTGGAGCAAGGAGAGGTAAGTAGTGCAAGTGCTGAGGCCCTGAGCAAGTAGGGGGGCCCACTCGTGGGCGATGGCACTGTCACAGTGCCCCTCATAGTACACCAGTGTGTCTGACGGCGAGTGGGCCCCCCCAAGGTCAGAGACACTTTTGCGTACTATGAGGGGCCCTGTGCCAGTGCCGTCGCCCACGAGTCAGCCCCCCCACCTGCTCAGGGAAACTGTACTTGCGGGGTGCGCCAGGTGCTGACGCCGGCCCTGGAGGGGTACAGCACAGTTATGGAGGTGGAAAAACTGGCATATGTTGAGGTGTAGGCTGGACATTCAGCAGCTGTAAATCGAGGAATTGGAGAAGTCGGAGTAAGAGGAGAACAGAGAGAGCCATTTTGCTTTCAACCTATGTGTCATCAGGGGAAGGTAGTACAAAATCCTTTGAAACCTAGGCATGGTTCATTTTTATGAAGGTGAGATCACCAACATTTTGGGTCGACAGCCGGGTCCTTCTTTCTGTCAGGATTGATCCAGCAGCACTGAAGACTCTTTCTGATAGCACACTACCAGCAGGGCAAGCGAGCTCCTGTAAAGCATATTGGACCAATTCAGGCCAGGTGTCCAGTTTACAGACCCAGTAGTCAAAGGGGAATAAATTGTGAGGGAGAATATCGATAGGGTAGGAGAGGTAATTTTGAACCATAGTTGACCACTGCTGTCTCCTGTCTGTTGCAATCGATTCAGTATTAACAGTCTTGTGAGCGTTACTCGAGAAATTAGTCCACAACATGGTCATGAAACCCCTGTCTCCAACGCCACTTCAGCTGTGTGCACCATGAACACCTCTTCCATTTGGCCCACTACGGCTCGTGGTAGAACCTGCACCGCTGCTGTGTGCTGGGAATGCCTTTAACAAACGGTTTACCAGAGTTGCTTGTTTGTTCGCCAATATTAGCTCTAGGTTATCTTGTGGCATGATGTTCTGTAATTTGCCTTTATAGCGTGGATTGAGGATGCTGGACAACCAGTTGTCATCATCCTTCATAATTTTGGCAGTACGGGGGTCCCTTTTTAGTATCCGCAAGACATAATTACACATGTGGGCCAATGTTCCAGGTGTCAATGATGTACTGACAGTGGTGGGTGGAGGAGCACTTTCTGCCATATCCACATCCCACCAGTCATGCACAAACCCTGTACCTGACCTTGGCAAGCCAAAATTTTCTCTTGCCCCCTGAGAAGCATCCTCCTCCCCATAATAATCATCCCCTCATCCTCCTCCTCCTCTTCCTCTTCTTCCTCCACCTCGTCCAGGACATTTCCCTGAGCAGACAATGCCTGACTGTCATCAAGGCTTCCCTCCTCCTCCTCCTCTTCCTCCTCCGCTGCAGACACCTGATCCTTAATGTGCGTCAAAGTTTGCATGAGCAGACGCATAAGTGGGATGCTCATGCTTTTGATGACGTAGTCTGCGCTTACCAGCCTTGTGTATTCCTCAAAACACTGAAGGACTTTACAGAGGTTTTTCAGCTTTGACCACTGCACACCCGACAACTCCTTGTCTGCCCTCAAACTGCCTGCCCATGTATCCTTCCACAAATGCATTACAGCCTGCCTCTGTTCGCACAGCCTCTCAACCATGTGCATGGTGGAGTTCCACCTTGTTGCAATGTCTATGATTAGGCAGTGCTTTTGGAGGTGGAGCGATCGCTGCAGCCTCTGCATACGACTGGAGTCTACGGGCGACCGACGGATGTGCAAGCACAGTCTTCGCACTTTATGGAGCAGGGCTGTTAACTCCGGATAATTATTTAAGAAGCACTGCACCACCAGGTTCAAGGTGTGAGCCAGGCAAGGTATGTGTCTTTGTTTTGCCAGGGCTATGGCTGCCACAAAATTACAGCCGTTATCACTGACTACCTTGCCTGGCTCAAGATGTATACTGCCCAGCCATGACTCAGTTTCTCACTGCAAGTAGTCGGCCAGTACCTCCACGGTGTGTCTGTTGTCGCCCAAAGATATCATTTTTAAAATAGCCTGCTGACGCTTACCACTGGCTGTTCGATAGTGGGACACCTTGTGTGCAACACTGGCAGCTGCGGATGGAGTGCTCGTGCGACTGCGCTCTGTTGATGAGCTTTCGCTTCTGGAGGAGGAGGAGGAGGGTCGAACGCCTACAGCCACCTGTTGCCTATACCGTGGGCTAGACAGCACTGTTCCACCGCCGATTTCCCCTGTGGACCCTGCATCCACCACATTAACCCAGTGTGCAGTGATGCATCTGTTGTGAGGTGCACCTTTCCACTCACTGATTGTTTGAGTGCATGGACAATGCGGTCTTTCACATGCAGGTGGAGGGCACGGATGGCTTTTCTAGAAAAGAAGTGCCGACTGGGTAGGTAATAGCATGGACAGCGTAGGCAATGAGCTCTCAGAACGCTGCGCTTTCAACCAAACGGAAGGGCATCATCTCTAATTAGATCAGTTTGGCGATGTTGGTGTTCAAGCGCAGTGTTCGCAGATGAGAGGATGAGTACTTTCTTGTCCTACTCAGAGTGTCTGGTAGGGTGAGCTCGACTTGAGAGCTGCATATGGTGGAACTATCAGTGGACATGACGGACTGAGAGGGGGTTGGTGATGGTGATGGTGGTGGTGGTGGTGATGGCCTAGATGCAGTGTTTCGTTGCAAAAACATTGTGATTCCCTGACTGATTTGGCCTTGTGACGACACCTCAACATTTCTTGCTGTGGGCTTACAATGGGAGAAGCGATGGAGCATTGCTTGCTACCTTCAGTCAGAGCAGGTGCACATATGCTACCTGAGGTTTTGTAGTCCATCCACGCTTGCAAATGCATGTTCATTAAATGTCTAAGCATGCAACTGGTATTCAAATGTCCTTCCGCACCTCTTACAGATAACCTTTGCCTCATCAATAGGATTTTGGTCAAAAAAGTGCCACACTGGACTCTTCCTACTATGGTATAAATTTTCAGGGCTTGCATGCTGTGGTAATTTGACCGTCTGGCCAAGCTGTCCTGCAACTCTTTTTGTTTTTTTAACACCTTTTTGGACTGCTACAGGCCTGCCAGATAACCCCAGCTGCGATGTCGATACCTGCTGCGGATTCTCCTCCTCTTCTGAGCTATTGCCAGCGGCACCCTCTTCCCTCACTGGATGCCAATCAGGGTCAACAACTGAGTCAACCATCACCTCCGCCTCAATTTCATCTGCACCTTCCTCTGTGTCACCGTGTAAGGTGGTATAGTATGCAGGAAGGGGCACCTGAGTTTCATCAGGGTCACATTCTGGCTCAGTAGACTGCGAGGGCAATGTAGTGCTCTGGTTGATGTACCAGCACAATCATTTAGCAGTGGCTGTGCATCAGTGCACTCCATGTCAGGTTCATGTTGGACTGGGGAATTCAGGATTTGACTTGATAATCCAGGCATGGTATGTGAAAAGAGCTCCATGGAGTAATCTGAAGTGTGGCCTGCCGCATCCTTCCCTTTTGGTGGGGGTGAAGGACACAAGAAAGGGGTTGTTCCTGACCAGAAGCCTGCACTGACGACTCAGTGCTTGGGTTTTTGAACCTTCAGAAGAGGATTCTATAGAGCTGGAGGCTGTTTCGGCAATGTAAGCCAAAACCAGTTCCTGATGCTCCAGCTTTAAAAGCGGTTTACGTAGTCCCAGAAAAGGGAGCCTTCCAGGCCTTCTGGAGCCAGACGATGACGCAGGCTCAACACCTCCTGCCTTAGGTGCTATTGTGCTTTTGGCACTACCAGCAAATGCACCACCAACACCACCATCAGTATCAGGTGGCCCCCCACGGCCACGGCCTCGGCCTCTTCCACCATACCTCCTCATGTTTGTGAAAATATATCCAAAATACCAGCAGCTATATGGTACTGTAACAGAAGCGAACAGCTGTATACGGTGAGAGTGAAAAATTTTAATCTCCTCATATATTTCCGGAGTAACAGACACAGACTCTTACAGGCTCAGTATGGATTACACCAGAATATAAAAAAGCAAAAAAGTGTACAGAAGCGTACAGCCGTATACAGTGCTGGGTTAATTTTAAATCTCTATATATTTCAGGAGTAACACACACGGTCACAGGCTCAGTATGGATAACACCAGAATATGAATTGCAGAAAAAATGTACTGTATCAGTAGCGTACACACACACGCTCTCTCAGTATGGATTTGACTGTAATACAGAAGACAGAAAAACGGTGCTGTATCAGAAGAAACCAGCTGTATACTGTTTTCGGGAAAAATTAAATCTCCGTATATATTTCCGGAGTCACACACAGACGCTCTCTCAGTATGGATTTGACCGTAATACACTGTTAGGGATCGAGTTCCCTCTTCTGCACAAGGGGAATCTCGAACCATCCCTGCTGCAGTCTCCCATCCGTCTTCTGAGCATGCCCAGAGTAAGATCTCTCATTGGAGATCAGGGGTCACATGCTCAGGTACTGCAGCGGCTCCTATTGGTCCGCCAGGAAGGTCCTGAAACCACTTGTGTTCTGGAGCAGTTTCCTATTGGTCTTTATCTGGCAGGTCCTGTAGTTGCTACTATAAAAGGGTGGCAAGGTCGTGCCGCCATGCGCTAGTATCAATCACATTATGTGCTTTGCTCCAGGGTGATCTTGCACGCATTTGTTAGGGCTCGGCTGAAATAAGCCCCTAGAATACCGGCACCTCCGGTGAGGAGATTGTATGCTCGTGTTTAGGGCTCGGCTGAAATAAGCCCCTAGAATACCGGCTTCTAAGGTGAGGAGATTGTCTGATTGCGTTGCTGATTGCGTTACTACAGCATTTCCGGCATTTTAGTGATGCACATTATTTTGATGTTGATTTGACTATATACCTATACTATATGTGCTTTCTTCACCCTGCTGTTACATGTGCCACAGATACACTTTACATCTAGCAACAACACGTATGCAATTTCAAACCACTTTTTGAGCAGCATATTTATGTATATTGATTCTTATAATTATTGAGATGTATATTGGATATTAATAAATATTTATATATTATTTTATGGTGTTTTGCTCCAATTTTCTTGTGTTATGGGTATTTAGAGGAGCGCCATTGGGCAATTGCCCTTTCTTTGAAGGTTCTTCCTTGGACCACATATTTGCCATGTGCAGCATTTGAGTGTTTAGTCTGAGATCATGTTTTCCATGTCATCACGTTGCCTACAGTCTGCGTCCTTGCTTATTGGCTGAGAAAAGGCCCTTCAAGCATTATGGGAAAACCGACTTTGGCGCTCTGGTCGCCGAACGCTTGGCCAACCTCACGCTATGGTCACCCACTCTGCCGGCTTTTGTATGCGCTGTGATTCTGCATATGTTCATTGAACACATGTGGAATCACCGCAATCTATACATAGGACAGTGCTATTTATCTTGCGGAGACTGAGCATCTCCCAAGATAAATAGACTTGCTGCGGTCTAGAAAGACGCACCGCATGTGCGTATACGCAGGTCTGCCACCTGCCTCTTTTTTGAACGCATAGTGGACATGGGATTTTATAAAATCCCATCTACTATGCTGTAACATCTGGCCACTGCGGATTGGACACTGCGGCTGTACACCGCATCCAATCCGTAGCAAATACTGAAGGTGGAAACATACCCTTATACTTCTTCTCTGTTTGTTTCTTTCCTGACCAAATACTGAACAACTGAACATGAGAAAATAGCCTAAAACAAAAGTAAAAAGAATGCTAAATGTCCCTGTAACTTACGTACATTTTGGAAACTGCAGTCTAGCTTTTTTATGTCTCTGTGTCAGCGGTGGGGTCCTCCTCAGTCTCCTGCCATAGCGTTTAATTTCATTCAAATGTCAACAGATAGTTTGCTCTGACTCTGATACACTTTGAGGCTGCAGGCAGCTTGAATTTCTTTGGAACTTGACTGGGGCTGCTTATCCACCATCCAGATTATCCTGCGTTGCAACTTTTCATCAATTTTTTTCTACAATCCACATCCAGAGAGATTAGCTACAGCAACATTAGATTTGAACTTATTGATTATATTGCACATCGTGAACAAAGGAATATCAAGATATGAGATGGACTTGTAACCTTGAGATTGTTGACATTTTTTGACAATTTTGGTTCTCAAGTCCTCAGACAGCTATCATCTCCTCTTTCTGTTCTCCATGGTTAGTGTGGCACACACAGACACACAATGCAAAGCTTGAGGAAACTTCCCCCTTTTATTGGGTTTCAGGTGTGATTTTCATATTGCCCACACCTGTTACTTGCTACAGGTGAGTCTAAGGCTTAAAACCAACTTGTTTATCCACCATTTTGGAAAGGTACCAACGATTTTGTTCTGCCATTTTTGTGGTTATGTGTGAAATGAAATGCAATTTGCCTTGTTTTCTTTGTTTTTTTTGTATTGTTACAATACACACAAGGGAAATGAATGAATGAACAAAAGAATTAGATCCATAGGTCCCAACTGTCCCAGACACTACAGAACAGTTTATGGATGAGGTTGAAATTGCTAAGTGCGCCACATAGTTTGTACCATTTTTGTTAAAGTTGAGAGGTATGCATTGATGCAACCTGAGCAGTTGCACGGGGTCCCAAAAGATAAGGGGATCCACTACCACCTCCGCTATCATTAATCAGGCACTGTCTTGTTCTTATAAGTAGTGCATTACTAAGAGATATTAGACTACAACGGGACCATATATTTTCCTCCACATGGATCCTCTTTTATCTATCCTCCCTTGCACTAGTGTACAATTTCATATATTTGAAACACTTTGCTTTCCATATCTTTTTTAATCTGGAATTGCAACATGTTTTTTTCCCATTACTGCATACATAATTTCTACTGGTAACAAATGAAATCAGTAAGACTGATAGCTTAGCTTTCCTACATAACATTAGTGTGCAATGTCTGGAGTTATATCAATATAGCAGAACCCAAAATGTAAAAACTTGAAACCAGAGATGCTTTGTGGGGAAGTTAATCTGAAAATTTGTGCATGTGTGTTGCTGGATGTACTTGAGCATTAAGCTGCATCTTTAATACTCATTTGGTGAGATCAGTTAGAAACTAGATGGTACCATTACTTATGCACTTTATGGTCGTTAATAAAAAAGTAATGATTTAAACATACAGTACTTACTGTATTATGTCTGTATACATGGGTCATATACTGTATTATGGTTTTGTGAAATATTTATACACTATATTAGTGCTCTGTTCATGACCCATATACTGTACCTACATAGTGCTAAGGAATGGGCCAAATATTGCTCCTAAACATGATTGAATACTTTCTAAATCTTTTCTGGGGAAAGGTTATTCTGATCTAGCAGTATAAAATTATATCCATTCACTGGTATGTAATAGACAACTCCATCACTAAATAGTAATATGTTCATGGAGCCTAGGTCTTAAAGTGATCTATCTTTTTCATATGTTATATTACTTGTTATGCAAAAAATGCAGTGGTATAAGACAGCATTAAAACTATAAATGTAACTAAAACAGTACCACAGTTATAGAAACATAAAAAATGTATAAAATGACACTGCACAATAATGAGACTAAAAGACGGGGTAGCACAATATATATGTTCTAAGCATATGTATAACCAAGTCCAGGCATGGACTACATGTAAACGCAATTAATACAAAGTAGGAAATTGTTGAATGCCCATGTCCAAAATGTGTTTTTTTTCATTTGATAAAAATGCCGGTATGGCGTTTCAAAGCAGTGTGAATAAAAAACCCTATTGTTGTCATCATTTCCGAAGAATTTATTTACCACCTATGTGTTCATCAAATTGTAACCCAAGTCTAAAACAAAACATAGCAGAGTGATGGTATAGTAAGGGTTAGGCTATGGTCACACTGTCAGTATTTCATCAGTATTTTACATCAGTATTTGTAAGCCAAAACAAGATGAGTAACAGAGAAAAAGTATAACAGAAACATGTGCACCACTGTCTGTATTTTTAATCCACTCCTAGTTGTTTATTATTTTCTGCTTTTTTTTACAGGGGTCAAGGGCTTCAATGGAATGGGCGTAATGGGCGTAAGGTGGGTATAACTGTGCTTTTTTATTTTCATTTCAAACAAAGGAGTCAGTGTCTTTTTTTCAAATAGAGGATTTTATTCTGTCTGTGTCTTTTTTACAATCTAACTATTGGGTTAGTAATAGAGAGGTGTCTTATAAATGTCTTTCCATTACTTACCTGTGGACTTGATGTCAGCAGCCACACAAATATTGCCCCACTTGCCACCACACCAGGGCACGAGTGAAGAGCCAGGCAAAGAGATGGAATTGACGCATCTAATAGATGCGCCTATTTTAGGTGGTTACGAGCTGCTATTTTTAAGCTGGGGGCAATATCCTTGGCCCTTTGCCAGCCTGAGAATAATAGCCCGTCTACTGTCTGCCTTTGCTTGGCTGGTTGTCAAAAATGTGGGAGGGACCCCACGCTGTTTTTTAAATTATTTATTTAAATAATTTAAAAAAAAGGCATGGGTACCCCTCTGTTATTATTAATTACCGTATATACTCATGTATAAGCCGACCCAGGTATAAGACGACCCCCCTAATTTTGCCACAAAAAACTGGGAAAACTTATTGACTCACGTATAAGCCTAGGGTGAAAAATGATTATGCCCCCATATGCTTCATAGATTAGGCCCCATAAACTGCACAGATTATGCCCCCGTATGATCCATAGATTATGCCCCCATATGCTCCCCTGATTATGCCCCCATATGCTCCACAGATTATGCCCCCATATGCTCCAGATTATGCCCCCATATGCTCCAGATTATGCCCCCATATGCTGCACAGATTATGCCCCGTATGATCCACAGATTATGCCCTCATATGCTCCAGATTAGGCCCCCATATGCTGCACAGATTATGCCCCTGTATGATCCACAGATTATGCCCCCATATGCTCCACAGATTATTCCCTTATATGCTCCAGATTATACCCCCATATGCTCCACAGATTATGCCCTTGTATGCTCCAGATTATGCCCCCATATGCTCCACAGATTATGCCCCATAGTATACGTCCCTTATGCTGCCGCGCTGCTGCTGCTGCAAAAAAAGATGACATACTCACCTCTCGTCTCTGGGGCCAGGTGCCAGTGTCCTGAGCAGTCGGTGACACTGGCGCGCTATGGGGGACAGGTGCTGGTGTCACCGCTCACTCAGGACCCCGGCACCTGAGATATTTACCTGTCACCAGACCGGTCCACTGCTGCGCACTGCTCCCTCTTCTGGGTCCCAGGGGGCACGGCGCGCACTAACGACGTCATCGCGCCCTCTGCCTGAACATTCACAGCCAGAGGAGTCGGACGAGGGAGCAGCGCGCGCGGTGGTCCGGGGACAGGTAAATATCGCTATACTCACCCTTCCGCCGGCGCATCACTCTCTGTAGCATCTCCTTTTCTCCCGGCGGTCTCCCCAGCACTTCCGTCCTACAGCGGTCACGTGGTACCTTTCATAAAAGTCATCATGAATATGTGCATGTTCATGACTTTAATGAGCGGTACAATGTGACCGCTGCAGGAAGGAGCCGGAGATCGTGGGAGAAGCAGGGGGGCTGCAGATACTGCGCTGGCGGAGGGGTGAGTATAATCCGACACCCCAGCTCCCCTCCCCCGCCGACCCCCGTATATGACCCGTGTATAAGCCGAGAGGGGGACTTTCAGCCCTAAAAAATGGGCTGAAAATATCAGCTTACACACGAGTATATACGGTAACCATGATAATGCTGACAGCTGAGGGTTGCAGCTGTCAGTTTTGCCTGTGTTGGATATCAAAAATAGAAGAGACCACACAGAATTTTTTTTTTATAGCACAAATGCCAGCTGATGAATATTCCCAACAGCAGCGCCTGCTTTCAGTGTTATCAGCGACAGCAGACGTAGACTAATTGGAGTAGTACTCTCTCATTGGCCGATGCCTGTGACTGGTGGTAACTAGTGTTGAGCGATACTGCTCGATATCTAAAAATATCGGATCGGAATGGTATCGCCGATATCACTAAATATCGTCGATATCCGATTCCGATACCGGAAGTCCCATGTAAGTCTATGGGAACAAAATATCGCAACTAAAAATAACCTTTATTTCCTTGTAAACACTAAATATACACACATAGAATACATATATATATATATATATATATATATATATATATTATACATGTCATTGTGACATATATATATACATATATGTATAGTTTATACACTTCTACATAGTAAAATATCCTCTGATTCAATTGCCGGGTAAAGCCGGCTTCTGTGAAAAGACAGAAGCACCCGACATGAAATGACACTTGGTGTACATAGGGTTAACCATGTCTTTTCATGTCATTTGCTATCTGATTTGCACAAACAATTACATCAGTCTATGTGTGCAAAATTTCACACCTGTAGGGTTAATTAAAGGTGTAAATTCGTTGTAAAAAAAACGGACTTTTTTTCTACGAATTTACAACTTTAATTAACCCCTACAAGTGTGAAATTTTGCACACATAGACTGATGTAATTGTTTGTGCAAATCAGATAGAAAAGGACATGAAAAGACATGGTTAACCCTATGTACACCAAGTGTCATTTCATGTCGGGTTCTGCATTTTCACAAAAGCCTGCAATTGAATTAGCGGCTATTATACTATGTAGAAGTGTATGAACTATAAATATAAATATATATATATGTGTCACAAATTCAATGACATGTATATATATATATATAATATATATATGAGGTGTAAAATTGTTTAAAAAAAATGCGTGGGCTCCCGCCCTATTTTTGCAACCAGACAGACAAAGCCAGCGAATGGGGGCAGATAATAATAGCCCAGAGAGGGACCATTATTTTTGGCCCCCCCTGGCTACTAACATCTGCCCCCAGACACCCCAGAAAAGACAAATCTATAATTAGATTCGCCCTTTCTGGCACTTTGCCCGTCTATTCCCATTGCCCTGTAGCGGTGGCGAATGGGTTAATATGGGGTTAAAGCCACATTGCAATTGAAAGGTGACCTTAAGCCAGGTTAATAATTGAGAGCTGTCACTTAGACAACTATCAATTATTAATCCTATTGCATGAAATAAAAATAAAACACACACACTTTAATTAAAAATCATTTTAATGAAATAAAGACACGTTTTTGACCATCTTTTATTTGACTGCAAAAACCATTTCCTGTAATAAAAATAAAATAAAAAAGCAAAATTATTCTTACCTATCCCATGCACAGTCAGGTCCCACGGTGTAATCCTTCAGAAAGGGTTAATGTTTACTGCAGGGACCGCAGCTAATGCTGCAGCCTCACAGTAAACCCCCAAATGAATAAGTTCCTCTCCTGGCTGACAGGAGAGGAAGTGGAAAGCTTAATTGATTGCTTTCCACTTTCACTTCAGGTCAGCCAGGGACACAATCAGTGACGTCAGAGGGAACTGATTAACAAAAATAGGGGTTCCCTTCGAATAAAAAATGGCGTGGGGTCCCCCCTATTTTTGTTAACCAGCCAGATGAAGCAGACCGCTGAGGCCTGGATTTTCAGGCTGTTAAGGAGCCAAGATCCATGGACCTTGCCAGCCTGATAATACCAGGCCACAGCAGTCTGCATATCTTGGCTGATTAACAAAAATAGGGGATCCCCTCGAAAAAAATTGGCGTGGGGTCCCCCCTATTTTTGTTAACCAGCCAGATGAAGCAGACCGCTGAGGCCTGGTTTTTCAGGCTGGTAAGGATCAAATATCCATGGACCTTGCAAGCCTGATAATACCAGGCCACAGCAGTCTGCTTAGCTTGGCTGGTTAACAAAAATAGGGGATCCCCTCGAAAAAAAAAACGGCGTAGGGATCCCCCTATTTTTGTTAACCAGCCAAGTAAAATGCAGTCTGCTGCGGCCTGGTATTAAAAGACTGTCAAGGCCCATGGATTTTGATCCTCAACAGCCTGATAATACCAGGCTACAGCAGCCCCACATTTGGCGCATCAAAAGATGTGCCAATTGTGGCACTTTACCCGGCTCTTCCCACTTGCCCTGTAGCGGTGGCAAGCGGGGTAATAAGGGGTTAATGTCACCGTTGATTGCACGGTGACAATAAGCCCGGTTAATAATGGAGAGGCGTCAATAAGACACCGATCCATTATTAATCCCAAAGTTATTAAATGCATAAAAAAAAGACAAAGCAAGAAAAAAGTATTTTAATGAAATAAAAGAGACAACACAGTTTTCATTTCTTTTATTGTACTCTCATTCCTGCGACGCCATCGATCTCCTGTAAAAAAAGAAAAAAAAAAAACCAACAGTATACCACCTGTCCGACGCAGTCCATAGTAACGACTGTCCCACGACGATCCAGCTCTGCTACATCGCAATGACAGGCAGAGCCTGTCATCGCGACGCAGCACAGCTGATTACCTGCTTCCCCGGCGGTGACGTCATCGGACTGACTGCTTTACGGCCGGGATTACCCAGCAGTCACTGCAGTTATCGCGAGAGACTGCATGTGACCGCCGGGGAAAGATGATGGCGGCCATGAAGCAGTCCAGGCGTGACCGCCGGAGATCTTCTGCCAGGTAAGTGCCGCTGACTCCTGACAGACCCGACCGACGGACACTGACAGTGACAGACCCGACCGACGGACACAGACAGTGACAGTGACAATCCCGATTCCGGTATCCGATATGACGAAAATATCGGTACTCGGAATCGAAAGCCCGATACAGCTAATATCGGCCGATACCCGATATTTGCAGTATCGTATCGCTCAACACTAGTGGTAACCATTTTACTGCCGCTAACAATTGCTGACTCAAGCTGTTTTCTGACAGCGTGGGAACTGCAGCTCTCTGACCGGCGGTAATAATCTTATAGCCAATCAGAGTCTGTGTTTGCTGTTCTGTCATGCAGATGACAGCATGGTAAACAACAGATGTTCAGGCCCCCCCATTCATCTGAATCAGGTTCTTGTACCCAAGCCAAACTTTTTTTAGATGTTTAGCCAAATCCACTGGACCTGAACATCCATGGGCTTGCCCATCACTAGTTAACATTTCTGCTGCATAGAGAGCCCACTTAGCAATTTCTAGGATGCATATATCCAGTAGCACAAGCTAAACACAATGTATAGGCACTAAGCTGGCATATTTTAAATTCTCCAGAATAAAACTATGAATTGAATGTTGTAAAGTAAAATCACTTGTGGGGCCATAATCATTGCAGCCGTAAATTAATTCATCAATAGGTGTAATTCCTAAAATGTGGTCACATTTGTTGGTTTTCTGTTGTTTTGGTACCATAGGGGCTCCTCAATTATTGCCTGTAAAGTATTCTAGCAAAATATGCATTCTAATAGTCAGATAGTGCTCCTAGTTTCTTAGCACTATAGTGTGGCTAAACAATAGTTAACGACAACATATGGGATTTCCCTACATTCAGAAGAAATTCAGCAACAAAAACTGAGACCCAATTTTACCTAATACCCTTTGTGCAAATTTGCACGTAAAAACTGCTACTAAAATGTTAGATTTACATGACCCGATAAGTGAAATTCTGTAAGGCACCTGTAGACTCTAAAGAATCACTATATTCCTAGATGAATTCCTTAAGCAATGAAGTTTTAAAAATTGTATCCCTGTGGAAGTGTTTGCTAATTTGGCAACTTAGGGGGCGCTGCTAATGACCCCCACAATATTCAAAAACACCTGTGTTCTAAAAGCCAAATAGCACTGCTTACTATCTGATTCTTAATGTGTTCTCAAACGATAGTCAAACTACTACATATGGGGTACTGGCACATTCAGTAAAAATTGCATAACAAATTGTCCTGTTATCGCTATAAATCATTGCGTGAGTTAAAACTTTTAACGGGAAAACTTTCCATTTTTCATTTTCACAGCGCAATCTTATAAAATTATGTTACGTAATTTTTGGGTTAAAATGCTCGCTACACCACTAATTGAATTCCATATGGGGTTTCGTTTCCGAAATAGAGTCACTTGTGGGTGTTTATGATTTTTTTAGCACCCTGGGGGCTCTGCAAATGCAACAAGATATCCAAATTTTCTTTCCAAAAATTAAATAGTGCACTTTGTTTTCCGAGCTTTATCACATCAACAAACATTTTTTTCAACAAAAATGGAGTTCACTCTGTCCAGGAAAAATTGCATAACACATTTTGTGGTCCATTTCTTTTTATTACTTCTCATGAAAATAATAAATTTGGTACTAAAACTGTATTTTTCTGGGAAGATAAGCAAGTTTTAATTTTTACATCTAAATGTTACAAAGTTTCATGAATCAACTGGGTGATGAAAATGCTCAACAAAACCCAAGATAAATTCCTTGTGAGTGTCTATTTTCCAAAATGGTGTCATTGTGGGGGTTTCTATCAGGATTGTGCAAATTTGATATTGAATCTAGAATTTGTTTCAAAATTATTTGTACTCCAAAATTAAATTTTCTCCTATTATCCCTTTGTGAAAATTATAATCTACGGGCTAAAACATTTTAACAGGAAAAATGTCATTTTCAATTTCACATACAAATTTTAAAATGTTCTCTAAAGCAGCTATGGGTTTAAAATGCTAAACACATCCATAGCTGAATTTCTTGAGCAGTCTAGTTTCTAAAATGGGGTTATTTCTGGATGGCATCTGCTTTTTTGTTACATCAGTGGCTCTGCAAATGAGACAGCTTCCAAAATGTGTTGCAAGCACATTTTCGAGCCCTACCATGTGCACAAATATTACTTTTTGACCACATATGAAGTATAGCATAGTTACTAAGGTTGAAGGAAGACTTTAAGTCCATCTAGTTCAACCCAAATCCTATCCTAAGCTGCCCTAACATGTTGATCCAGAGCAAGGCAAAAAAAAACCATGTGGCAATAGTAAGCTTCACATTGGGGAAAAAAGTTCCTTCCCGACTCCATATACGGCAATCAGACTAGCTCCCTGGATCAACGCAATATCTAGGAAACTAGTGCATATAACCTGTAATATTATACTTTTCAAGAAAGGCATCTAGTCTAAGCTCGTGCAGATGAGATTGTGTAACAAAATAATCAATTTACTTCTATTACCCCTTGTGATAATAACAAACTTGGGGCCATACCAACATTTATGTGTGCTCAACCCCTACATTGGTATGTTCATTAAATCCATATCTGAATTTTCCCATGTGATTTTGACATCCAATCAAGGTTGGTGTAGATTTAAACATCATTGTTTGGGTATGCCATGAAGAAGAACCATAAATTATATGAAACGCATAGCATATCTCGGGGTCTTGTTCATGTTTTTTTGTGGATTATTCAAAAAAGCCATTATTATTTTATTTTGATCCTGGGAGCTGGATGTTTTTTATTTTCCTCTGATTTAAGTTATGTCCAGTTGTTTCATATACCCAAAGATCTGTATTGGTGAGTTTAATCAGAAACTTGTGAACAACCTCATAAACTATGCTCATTAGGAATTTTACCTGTGAAAAACATGGCTAAAACTCGTATGAGAAAAGCGAATGGCTGAATGAGGTCTTATATTGGCACAAATGAATTAATGTACAGTACAGTACAGTAAGAGTTGAGCGATACTTTCCGATATCCAAAAGTATCGGAATCGGAATGGTATCGCCGATATCATTAAAATATCGGCGATACCCGATACCGATACCGGAAGTCCCATGTAAGTCTATGGGAACAAAATATCGTAACTAAAAAAAACCCATTCTTTCCTTGTAAACACTAAATATACACACATAGAATACATATATATATATACATGTCATTGTGACATATATATACATATATGTATAGTTTATACACTTCTACATAGTAAAATATCCTCTGATTCAATTGCCGGGTAAAGCCGGCTTCAGTGAAAAGACAGAAGCACCCGACATGAAATGACACTTAGTGTACATAGGGTTAACCATGTCTTTTCATGTCCTTTGCTATCTAATTTGCACATTTGCTATCTAATTTGCATGGTTAACCCTATGTACACCAAGTGTCATTTCATGTCGGGTCACCCGACATGAAATGACACTTGGTGTACATAGGGTTAACCATGTCTTTTCATGTCCTTTGCTATCTAATTTGCACAAACAATTAAATCAGTCTATGTGTGCAAAATTTCACACCTGTAGGGGTTAATTAAAGGTGTAAATTTGTTGTAAAAAAACGGACTTTTTTGCTACGAATTTACACCTTTAATTAACCCTACAGGTGTGAAATTTTGCACACATAGACTGATTTAATTGTTTGTGCAAATTAGATAGCAAAGGACATGAAAAGACATGGTTAACCCTATGTACACCAAGTGTCATTTCATGTCGGGTTCTGCATTTTCACAAAAGCCGGCAATTGAATTAGCGGCTATTATACTATGTAGAAGTGTATGAACTACAAATATAAATATATATATATATATATATATATATATATATATATATATGTGTCACAAATTCAATGAAATGTATATATATATATATATGAGGTGTAAAATTGCTGAAAAAAAATGCGTGGGCTCCCGCCCTATTTTCGCAACCAGACAGACAAAGCCAGTGAGTGGGGGCAGATAATAATAGCCCAGAGAGGGACCATTATTTTTGCCCCCCCCCGGCTACTAACATCTGCCCCCAGACACCCCAGGAAAGACAAATCTATAATTAGATTCGCCCTTTCTGGCACTTTGCCCGTCTATTCCCATTGCCCTGTAGCGGTGGCGAATGGGTTAATATGGGGTTAAAGCCACCTTGCTATTGAAAGGTGACATTAAGCCAGGTTAATAATTGAGAGCTGTCAATTAGACAACTATCAATTATTAATCCTATTGCATGAAATAAAAATAAAACACACACACTTTAATTAAAAATCATTTTAATGAAATAAAGACACATGTTTTTGACCATCTTTTATTTTACTGCAAAAAACATTTCCTGTAATAAAAATAAAATAAAAAAACAAAATTATTCTTACCTATCCCATGCACAGTCAGGTCCCACGGTGTAATCCTTCAGAAAGGGTTAATGTTTACTGCAGGGACCGCAGCTAATGCTGCAGCCTCACAGTAAACCCCAAATGAATGAGTTCCTCTCCTGGCTGACAGGAGAGTAAAGGCTGGGTGTCACATAACGATACACCAGCGATCCTGACAACGATATGCACTTGTCAGGATCGCTGGTGTATCGCTACATGATCGCTGCTGAGCTGCCAAACAGGCAGCTCAGGCAGCGATCTGGGACAGCGACACTGCGGGTAACATCGCTTAAGGGCCCGTCTCACATAGCGATATCGCTACCGAGATCGCTGCTGAGTCACTAGTTTTGTGACGCAGCAGCGAGCTCACCAGCGATATCGCTGTGTGTGACATTCAGCGACGATCAGCCCCCCTGCCGGGTATCGCTGATCGTCGCAGAAATGTCAGGACCTTTTTTTGATCGCTGGTTTCCCTCTGACAGGCACGCATCGCTGCGTGTGACAGGCGGGAGACCAGCGATCCGCTGGTAACCAAGGTACACAGCGGGTTTCCAGGCACCGCGCAGCGCTTGGAAACCCGCTGTGTACCTTGGATACCAGCTCCCTGCATCAGGGCGCTGGTATCCAAGGTACACAGCGGGTTTCTAGGCACGGCCCCGCGCCAGGAAACCCGCTGTGTACCTTGGTTACCAGCGGATCGCTGGTCTCCCGCCTGTCACACGCAGCGATGTGTGCCTGTCAGCGGGAAACCAGCGATCAAAAAAAGGTCCTGACATTTCAGCGACGATCAGCGATACCCGTCACACACAGCGATATCGCTGGTGAGCTCGCTGCTGCGTCACAAAACTAGTGACTCAGCAGCGATCTCGGTAGCGATATCGCTATGTGAGACGGGCCCTTAAGTGGAAAACTTAATTGATTGCTTTCCACTTTCACTTCAGGTCAGCCAGGGACACAATCAGTGACGTCAGAGGGAACTGATTAACAAAAATAGGGGTTCCCTTCGAAAAAAAAATGGCGTGGGGTCCCCCCTATTTTTGTTAACCAGCCAGATGAAGCAGACCGCTGAGGCCTGGATTTTCAGGCTGTTAAGGAGCCAAGATCCATGGACCTTGCCAGCCTGATAATACCAGGCCACAGCAGTCTGCATATCTTGGCTGATTAACAAAAATAGGGATCCCCTCGAAAAAAATTGGCGTGGGGTCCCCCCTATTTTTGTTAACCAGCCAGATGAAGCAGACCGCTGAGGCCTGGTTTTTCAGGCTGGTAAGGATCCAATATCCATGGACCTTGCCAGCCTGATAATACCAGGCCACAGCAGTCTGCTTAGCTTGGCTGGTTAACAAAAATAGGGGATCCCCTCGAAAAAAAAACGGCGTTGGGATCCCCCTATTTTTGTTAACCAGCCAAGTAAAATGCAGACTGCTGCGGCCTGGTATTAAAAGACTGTCAAGGCCCATGGATTTTGGCCCTCAACAGCCTGATAATACCAGGCTACAGCAGCCCCACATTTGGCGCATCAAAAGATGTGCCAATTGTGGCACTTTACCCGGCTCTTCCCACTTGCCCTGTAGCGGTGGCAAGCGGGGTAATAAGGGGTTAATGTCACCGTTGATTGCACGGTGACAATAAGCCCGGTTAATAATGGAGAGGTGTCAATAAGACACCGATCCATTATTAATCCCAAAATTTTTAAATGTTTAAAAAAAAGACAAAGCAAGAAAAAAGTATTTTAATGAAATAAAAGAGACAACACAGTTTTCATTAATTTTATTATACTCTCATTCCTGCGACGCCATCGATCTCCTGTAAAAAAAGAAAAAAAACAAACCAACAGTATACCACCTGTCCGACGCAGTCCATAACGACAGTCC
Organism: Oophaga sylvatica; assembly: GCA_033576555.1. Classification (NCBI taxonomy): domain Eukaryota; kingdom Metazoa; phylum Chordata; class Amphibia; order Anura; family Dendrobatidae; genus Oophaga; species Oophaga sylvatica. The sequence continues at coordinate 234,326,839 of JARQOD010000006.1, read as the reverse complement.
CATGACGATCCAGCTCTGCTACATCGCAATGACAGGCAGAGCCTGTCATCGCGACGCAGCACAGCTGATTACCTGCTTCCCCGGCGGTGACGTCATCGGACTGACTGCTTTACGGCCGGGATTACCCAGCAGTCACTGCAGTTATCGCGAGAAACTGCATGTGACCGCCGGGGAAAGAAGATTGCGGCCATGAAGCAGTCCAGGCCGTGACCGCCGGAGATCTTCTGCCAGGTAAGTGCCGCTGACTCCTGACAGACCCGACCGACGGACTCTGACAGTGACAGTGACAATCCCGATTCCGGTATCCGATATGACGAAAATATCGGAACTCGGAATCGGAATTCCGATACAGCCAATATCGGCCGATACCCGATATTTGCAGTATCGGAATGCTCAACCCTACAGTACAGATCAAAAGTTTGGACACACCTTCAAAATTCAAAGATTTTTCTGTGTTTTCATGACTATGAAAATTGTAGAATCACACTGAAGGCATCAAAACTATGAATTAACACATGTGGAATTTTACATTACACATTACATAAAAGTGTGAAACAACTGAAAATATGTCTTATATTCTAGGTTCTTCAAAGTAGCCACCTTTTGCTTTGATTACTGCTTTGCACGCAGAAAAGGTGAACGGCTGGACTCTACATGCCTAGTTCCCACCGTGAAGCATGGAGGAGGTGGTGTGATGGTGTGGGGGTGCTTTGCTGGTGACAATGTTTGGGATTTATTCAAAACTGAAGGCATAGTGAACCAGAACGACTACTACAGCATCTTGCAGCAGCATGCTATTCCATCCGGTTTGCGTTTAGTTGGACCATCATTTATTTTTCAACAGGACAATGACCCCAAACACACCTCCAGACTGTGTAAGGGCTATTTGACCAAGAAGGAAAGTGCTGGGGTGCTACGCCAGATGACCTGGCCTCCACAGTCACCAGACCTGAACCCAATCGAGATGGTTTGGGGTGAGCTGGACCGCTCACCGCTTCAATTTTGAATAAATCCCCAACAATGTCACCAGCAAAGCACCCCCACACCATCACACCACCTCCTCCATGCTTCACTGTGGGAACTAGGCATGTAGAGTTCATCCATTCACCTTTTCTGCTTGCAAAGCAGTGATCAAAGCAAAAGGTGGCTACTTTGAAGAACCTAGAATATAAGACATATTTTCAGTTGTTTCACACTTTTTTGTAAAGTGTAATGTATAATTCCACATGTGTTAATTCATAGTTTTGATGCCTTCAGTGTGATTCTACAATGTTCATAGTCATGAAAATACAGAAAAATCTTTGAATGAGAAGGTGTGTCCAAACTTTTGGTCTGTAATGTATATATACATTATGATAAAACAACATTGTGATTTTTGGGAATACCCCTTTAAGACTGCAATGGAACAGATGTCAGCTAAATGATTCTCAACCTGTAATTGCTCTTGCTTGCAGTTGGATTGATTTAGCTACTGAGATATTGAGAATATATTAAAAAAACTGCATATTATTCCTTAGTTTAGTAGTTGTGTAATTTAGAATACTGTGAAAATACCCAGTAATTAAGCAATAATGTCCCTATGCATTACTTAGCCAGCTGGTTTTGCAATATATTTATATTCTACTACAAATAATTTCAGCTATGTCATTCCAGCAAGTAATATTGATCTAGAACATTACTAATTATTGTTTGGCTATTTTGCTACCTAAATGTAATTGTTTGTTTCATTTTCAGCAAGCATGCCCTTGAATGTAATGTCTGGCAAGTAGATACCTTAGCTAAGCAAGCAATCTGCAAGAAGTGTTACCAGAATCTGCAAGGAAGATGGAAAAGAATAGGAAATATGCTACAATAAATTTATGATACAAAATCAAAATCAATACATCACTATTGACACATTACTCAGCCCCATGAATAAAATGCATTCCCATGTTTAACTGTTTTCTTTACTGGAGATAAATATTTTATATTCCAAATATGTAGAAGGGGCTCCATGGTATACTCAGAAATGCCTTATTAGAACAATAGCTCTTTGTTCTCTTTGCTAGGTTTGAATTAACCATTACAGCATAAAACAAGCCTTGAAAATCCAAACTACCGCATGCAAACTAGAGAAAAGCATGAACGTGCCACAAATTGTATAATGTAGATTCTTCTTTGATCATGACAGAATAGATATCTGAGAATTTATGGGCTAATTTTCTTTGCTGAAAAATATTGCTGAAAAATGATTGTTCGAGTCTGGCTTTTGAACTTCATTTTCATGGTTTTTTTTTCCCAACAAACTATAATGAAAGTAAATGTCAATCACAGATTCAGAATTGTTACATCCATCTCTAATCTTTTGTACGCTAGTTCTAAAAATGAATACAAAATATGCTAAAGGTATATACCTTACTGAAGAAGAACTAAATTTACATACCTTGCTTCTATTAGATATTGTAAAAAAAGAGGAAATAAACCTTTATGCTGGGTTGGTGG
>JARQOD010000006.1:234248758-234324258 GCA_033576555.1 Oophaga sylvatica | reverse complement strand
TCCTGGACCGGAAGTGACTTCCCGTAATAGGAAGTTGGGCACAGGAGATGTGGGACATGCGCAGTAGCACATTAAGTGAAAGCAGGAAATGAAGGACATGCACAGTAGTGCATTGGAATACTGACATGCGCAGTAGTGCATTGAAATACAGACATTGCTAAAGATAAAGTATGTAACGTCATAGGGGGTGGTAGCAGGTGGTGTAGGTCATGCGCAGTGGCGCATTAGAAAATTGTTCAGAATAGGGGGCTTTTACAATTGAATGAGAATGAAAAAAAGGTAAACAAAAATAAAAAATAAAAAGTAAAATGAAAATAATATAATAAAAATGAATATAACCAATACATTAACTAAGGATTAAGGACTAAGGATCATAGAGGTCAGGGACATTTGGCAGAAACCCGGCTAAGGAGTAAACTCACCTGTGGGTGAAGAGTTTATCGGGTCTGTGAAAAAATTAGATAGTGTTAATATAGAGTATAAGATGTTTATAGTAACAAATCTATTTTCTATTTAATCCTTTAGGGGCTAGAGTGTCAAGCTTGTGGATCCAATAGGTTTATCTTTGTTTCAACAGTTTGACATGGTCACCACCTCTCCTAGGGCGTGGAACACCTTCTATAACCTGAAATTTCATCTGCGCAACTGAGTGTCTGAGTTTGGTAAAATGGTCCGGTAGTGGAAGCCAGTTTTTTTGACAACGGATAGTGGACTTATGACTGGCTATGCGGTCTTTAACGTGCTGGGTAGTCTCCCCAATGTATAGGAGGCCGCATGGGCACTTAATAAGGTACACTACAAAATTAGAATTACAGGTAAAGAAACCATTTATCGGAAAAGATTTGCCAGTCCTGGGGTGTGTGAGATGATCTGATCTGATGATGTTTGAACAGGCTGCACAATTTAGGCACGGAAATGTGCCGTGTTTCCGGGGGGCTAGAAGCCTTTGGTTGTTGGTAGAAAGAGCACTGCCTATATCTGCCTTTACTAACCTATCTGTAACATTAGGAGCCCTTTTTTTGCACATCAATACCGGAGCATCGAATGCCTCAATGTTCGGGTATGCTCTGGAGAGCAGGGGCCAGTGTTTTTTGATAACCGAATAGGCTTTCGGCATAAGAGGGTGGAAAGAGTGTACAAAGGGCACTCTTTCTTTCGAAATGGTAGGTGGCAGTGGGGACGGTGGTGTAATGGCTCGTATTTTTTCTTCCTGTAATAACCTTGTAGGATAGTGGCGGTCCCTAAATTTCTGTGCCATTGTGTCAAGTCTGGTTTCAAGTATGTCTTTATCAGACACAATTCTGCATACTCTACTCAGTTGGGATCTTGGCAAGCTATTTCTGGTTGAACGAGGATGGCAGCTGGAATAGTGTAAAAGGTTGTTCCTGTCAGTTGGTTTGTTGTAGAGGTCAGTTGATAGATTTCCATGTGTATCTTGTAAGACCTTAGTATCGAGGAAAGGGATTGATTCAGTATCGTAGTTTAAAGAGAATTGCAGTTCCGGAAGAATGGAATTGAGGTATGCATGGAATTCTAGTAGGGTATTAGTTGGACCAGTCCATATAAAGAAAATATCGTCTATGTACCGGTGATAACCAAGTACATAACGGTTAAAGAGGTCGCTGGGATATACGTGTGCTTGTTCAAATAAGTTCATAAACGCATTTGCGTAAGCGGGCGCGACGTTGGCCCCTATTGCGGTGCCACACTTCTGTACATAGTAGCTATCCTCGTACAGAAAATAATTCTCATGCAATACCAGGTGTAACAAATCCAGGCATAATTGGACAAGGACACTGCCTGGTGGTGTTAGAATCTTCTCCAGAAAGATGGAAAGTGGTCACCACTTTCCATCTTTCTGGAGAAGATTCTAACGCCTTATATCAAACAAACCAGATCATATTTCCTCGACACAGGGCATTTTCTGAGAGTTATCCAACTATTGGGGCCAACACCACCAGGCAGTGTCCTTGTCACGCTCGATGTAAACAGTTTGTATACGTCTATCGCTCATGATAAAGGGATTGAGGCAGTTAAGACCCTTCTGGAAACATCAGATTTAACCACCAATTCAGTCCAATTATGCCTGGATTTGTTACACCTGGTATTGCATGAGAATTATTTTCTGTACGAGGATAGCTACTATGTACAGAAGTGCGGCACCGCAATGGGGGCCAACGTCGCGCCCGCTTACGCAAATGCGTTTATGAACTTATTTGAACAAGCACACGTATATCCCAGCGACCTCTTTAACCGTTATGTACTTGGTTATCACCGGTACATAGACGATATTTTCTTTATATGGACTGGTCCAACTAATACCCTACTAGAATTCCATGCATACCTCAATTCCATTCTTCCGGAACTGCAATTCTCTTTAAACTACGATACTGAATCAATCCCTTTCCTCGATACTAAGGTCTTACAAGATACACACGGAAATCTATCAACTGACCTCTACAACAAACCAACTGACAGGAACAACCTTTTACACTATTCCAGCTGCCATCCTCGTTCAACCAGAAATAGCTTGCCAAGATCCCAACTGAGTAGAGTATGCAGAATTGTGTCTGATAAAGACATACTTGAAACCAGACTTGACACAATGGCACAGAAATTTAGGGACCGCCACTATCCTACAAGGTTATTACAGGAAGAAAAAATACGAGCCATTACACCACCGTCCCCACTGCCACCTACCATTTCGAAAGAAAGAGTGCCCTTTGTACACTCTTTCCACCCTCTTATGCCGAAGGCCTATTCGGTTATCAAAAAACACTGGCCCCTGCTCTCCAGAGCATACCCGAACATTGAGGCATTCGATGCTCCAGTATTGATGTGCAAAAAAAGGGCTCCTAATGTTACAGATAGGTTAGTAAAGGCAGATATAGGCAGTGCTCTTTCTACCAACAACCAAAGGCTTCTAGCCCCCCGGAAACACGGCACATTTCCGTGCCTAAATTGTGCAGCCTGTTCAAACATCATCAGATCAGATCATCTCACACACCCCAGGACTGGCAAATCTTTTCCGATAAATGGTTTCTTTACCTGTAATTCTAATTTTGTAGTGTACCTTATTAAGTGCCCATGTGGCCTCCTATACATTGGGGAGACTACCCAGCACGTTAAAGACCGCATAGCCAGTCATAAGTCCACTATCCGTTGTCAAAAAAACTGGCTTCCACTACTGGACCATTTTACCAAACTCAGACACTCAGTTGCGCAGATGAAATTTCAGGTTATAGAAGGTGTTCCACGCCCTAGGAGAGGTGGTGACCATGTCAAACTGTTGAAACAAAGAGAAACCTATTGGATCCACAAGCTTGACACTCTAGCCCCTAAAGGATTAAACAGAGAAATAGATTTGTTACTATAAACATCTTATACTCTATATTAACACTATCTAATTTTTTCACAGACCCGATAAACTCTTCACCCACAGGTGAGTTTACTCCTTAGCCGGGTTTCTGCCAAATGTCCCTGACCTCTATGATCCTTAGTCCTTAATCCTTAGTTAATGTATTGGTTATATTCATTTTTATTATATTATTTTATTTTACTTTTTATTTTTTATTTTTGTTTACCTTTTTTTCATTCTCATTCAATTGTAAAAGCCCCTTATTGTGTAGTTTGCCTCATTTTAGCTCTGAACAATAACTAAACAATATCCCCCCTTATATAGTAACTTTACCCTCAGGGCCCATGTTATACTGTTCCTCCTACAATAATCCCCCTCCCTATCTCTGAACAATTTTCTAATGCGCCACTGCGCATGACCTACACCACCTGCTACCACCCCCTATGACGTTACATACTTTATCTTTAGCAATGTCTGTATTTCAATGCACTACTGCGCATGTCAGTATTCCAATGCACTACTGTGCATGTCCTTCATTTCCTGCTTTCACTTAATGTGCTACTGCGCATGTCCCACATCTCCTGTGCCCAACTTCCTATTACGGGACGTCACTTCCGGTCCGGGAGCCTTACTTCCGGTCTGGCGCTTTAACAAGCGCCACCGAAGTATCCACATTGCAGTCCAGCCACAGCAAGGCGCGGGAGCGCCGCTCACACCACTACTCAACGCTAGCCAGGTAGGCTCTACACCAGCATATGCGATCGGATACTATTAACCACAAACTGCAACCATCCAGCAATCTTAACGATAGCACACTATTTTACCTTCAGGTCGGAAACATTTCCTGCTCTCTGGGCCCTCCATATATGAACTGACTGCCAGGTATGCTTCAGACAATCAATACCACGGTTCTTTTCACATGAGACCACAACATATTATATCTCAGCCTCTAATCTTTTCAGGATTACATTTCCTTCCAATTATTTGGCTATTCCCAGACAACCAGTATAACAGGTACCTCCGTCACTTCACTTGGGCCTCCTTAAAATCCTCTATACACAATCACGCTAAAAGGCATACCGTTACCTTATTATAGATTTCAACTGAGGCTTCTCCCTCGTCTCTTCAAGGCATATGATACAGGTATTAGGCTGCCTTGTTCTCTGGATAAAATTGTTTCATTATAGAGATTTAATTCTATCACTATTGCTTACAGCTATTCCCCACATTCGGGCACTTACCTTACTATGTGTACTTATCCACTAATGTTCCAGGACTAAGGTAATAAATTTTCTTTTGTCTCTATAGCCCCACTGTACCTTCGGGATCAATGTATATAAATGTTTATTGTATATATGTATATTTCTTTTATTCGTGTCAACCATTGTCTTCTAATTTTTCTCTGGAGAGTTGTTCTTAAAATTACCAACATCGACAAACGTGATGTATTTTCATAATTTTGTATATACTTTTCTTGTCACTTATTCTTTTTTCTTGCTTCACAGCGACTTCATGAATAAGGTTCCGGGCGAACCGAAACGTTGATACTAATGTCGCTCATTTCTTGTTTTGCCTCTATATTTTGATTGTCCACAGTAATAAAATTTATATTCACTTTGCAAAAAAATCCAATTGAGTGTGCGGTAAAATAATTTTTAGTCACTCCTTGTGAATCTCACACAAATTTTTGAATGGCCTTTTCTTAACAATCCTTTCAAGGCTGCGGTTATCCTGGTTACTTGTGTATCTTTTTCTGCCACACCTTTTCCTTCCACTCAATTTTTCATAAATATGCTTGGATACAGCACTCTGTGAACAGCCAGCTTTTTTAGCAATGACCTTTTGTGGCTTACCATCCCTGTGGAGTGTGTCAATGACTGCCTTCTGGACATCTGTCAAGTCAGCAGTCTTCCTCATGATTGTGGAGCTACTGAAACAGTCTAAGAGACCTTTCTAAATGCTTAGGAAGCCTTTGCAGACTTTTGCTAATTATTCTAATTTACTGAGATAATGACTTTTGGGTTTTCATTGGCTGTAAGCCATAATCATCAACACTAACAGAAATAACCACTTGAAATTGATCACTCTTTTTGTAGTGACTCGATATAATATATGAGTTTCACTTTTCGTATTGAAGAACTGAAATAAATTAACTTTTTGATGATATTCTAATTTTTGTGAGAAGCACTTGTATATTTCGCAGTTTTGCTGGATTTATTTCTTCATACATTTTTTCTCTGTGAAGCCAATTTTTCAAATATTTTATGCCAGAAAACTGGCACAAAAGCTTGGAAATGTCACAAAATTTTTGCAAGGAGCAGCGAAAAATTGTTGCTACTTTTTTGCTTTTGCTTAATAAATTTGGCAACTTCTACTACAGTAAGTCTGGCATATAGTAAGCTTGTGTTGTTCCACTCTTGATGATTCAACCCCTTTTTCTTAGGCATGTCAAAGTAAATTCTAGTTTGTTATTCATGATAGATAGCTATATTAATAATAATTGGTACAAAAGATGAGCGGACTAATCTATGGGAGATGGAGTGTGAATTTACCCAGATTTGTGCACTTTGAGATTCGATTCAGTTAAAAAAGAAAACAACTTAACTTACCACTCACCATTTCTCACAGTGTTGAACCATCAGAAACTGGGATAATTTTTTTTTTTGTGGCTTTAATGACTTCTCGCAATGTCCTGTAGCTACGACAGCTTAAAGAGTATCATACCTAGTATTTTGGTGGTCAGAACCTGGGCTGTCACATATCAGCAGTTCCCAGTGGAGCACAGTTTATACAGAAGAGTCATTTTCAATTTCTAGAGTCACTGGAAAAGTTTCTCTCTTTGGGAAAATGTAAGGTTTTATGGTCAGTGGGGTGTTCTCCAAATTTTTCCTATAGAGTGTAAGCTGTTATGAATAATGAAGTCCTAATTTCTGGGGAAGAAAATTCAGCAAAATTGCAAATTCTTGTCTAAAAATATCTCAAAGTTTGGAGCAACAAGCAAGTGCTATTATATTGAAGTTATGTGTTAACTAAAATATTCCCATATAAATATAGCTCTTGCTACACAGATGAACAGGGATGAGTGAAGTGGAACAGTGTAGTTCGGGGTTCATACCAGACACTTAGTATCACAAGCAAAGTTGCAAGAGATCCTGGGACTAGGGGCTCCTTAGGACTGCCTTAGCTATCCCTACTTCCCGGATTATTTGTGATGGTGAAGACCCATGCCTTACTAAGCTCTTAAATCAGCCCTTATCTGTCCCCACTCCCACCTAGGCAAGTGTGGAGTAGCAGTGTATACAATACACAAACCAGACTAACAGGGGAAGACAAAAACAGATAAATGAGAGTACCACTCATACCATTATGCACTCACAAACTACAGAGTGGAACACAGGGAAGGAAAGGGAGGAAAAACTAAATAGTAGAGGATGAGGATGTGCACACAGACCAATCTCCAATCAACAGTCTTTAGAACAACACTCCAAATGCCTCCTCAAACAACACTACCAACTCCAGAACCCGTTCAGTATTAAACTAACACTGACAATCCCTGCGTGCCAGGGATTGCCAGTTTTTCTCAGCAGACAACAGTATTTTAGAAGAATATGCCATTTACCAGGAGATGTACCCGGGAACCATACAGCCCCAACCGGACTTTAGATGCATCAGCTTGTACAATAAAAGGCTGAGTAATGTCAAGCTGTGTAAGAATAGGCGCAGATGCAAAACACTTTTTCAAGGTATAAAATGCCTCCCTGGCTGGACTGAACAAATGTCCATGTCTTTCCTGGACATATCCGTCAGAGGTTTGGCCACTTCCAAATAGTTTTTAATGAACTTAGAGTACTAGTTGGGGGAACCAAAAAACCTTTGTAACGCCTATAAATCCTCAGGACGATCCCAATCCCGTATCACCCAGTCTTTTGTCAGATCCATGTGAAAAATGGCGGACAATAAGAAACAACCCAAAAAGGGATCTCTTGAACTGAGAAGATAAATTTCTCGTGTTTGACAAATAATGTATTGTTTTTGAGTATCTCTAAAATCTACCTGACATGTACCTGATGTGACTCAAGGTCAGGTGAATAAATTAATATGTAATCAAGATAGATTGCAACAAATCTACCTGCCAGGTGACTAAACATGTCATTTAGGCCTTCTTCACAAGTCTGTTTTGTATGTCTGTATGCAGTCCATGTTTTAAGGACTTCAAATACGAACATACACACACCCATACATGTCAGAGTTTTTTGTGCAGCACGGACAAAATTCATGCTGCATGCGTGCACACTGATGATGCATGGATGAAATCCTTGTGTCATCAGTATGACAAGTATTGGCGCCTGGGAACAAGCTCTTCCCTGGCGCCGGCCAGCTGCTGAAGGCAGCTGCCATCATTGTCTTCTGCTAGCGCTAAGAACGGGAGACAATGATGGGAGTTTTACTCAGCAGCAGCTGTGTGCTTTCTGTGTAAAATAAATAATTTTACAATAATAAAAACAACATGGGCTCCCAAGCAATTTTTGTAATCTACAGAAGAAAAGCATACGGCTGGTGGCTGATGTAATAACCTGGGACAAGGGACAATACCCCATGAGGTTCCCAGACTATTAATAACAGCTTACAGTTGATTGCTTAGCCTTTCCTTGTGAATTTAAGGAAGACCCCAGGAAAAAAATGAAGTAGGGTCCCCCTGTAAATTCAAATCAGCAAAGACTAAACAGACAGCTGTGAGTTGATATTAATAGACTGGGAAGAGGTCAGAAATATTGCCCCCTTCCCAGATTCCCAACATTAGCCCTTGGTAACCTTAAAATAAATTGGGTTGAAGAAAAGATATTATTGGACTAATTCTGTCAAGGACATGACATAATTTATTGAATTTTAAATGTGCTTTCCATATATACATTTTTACTTAGAGTGTTTTTCAGCAAAGGAGCATGCCAATTTCACGTTTGCATTACATTAAATGAAACAATAATAGGGATTACATCTGTTATTTTAATAGAGGAAGGGTTTTGGTCCAGTGAGACATCAGATTGTCATTCTGCAATCTGGATTCAGTAATGAGGAGATTTAGCTGCTGTTTAATTTATGAATTATGTATTTTGTGCCCTGCAAACCATATAATAACTGAGGAATACAGTTTTGCACATAAAGACTGCTCATTGACATTATAGTAGAGTGAGTACCACTAGGAGATGACCTGATATTCACATGGTCACTGCTTTCATAGTTTAATCACAATTCTGCTGCGTAAAAATCAAAACAATGCGAAGATGACAAGCAGCCTGGCAGTGGTTCTATTTAGTCTTCTACATCAATGTTTCCTAAACCCCATCCTCACGGCCCACCAACACATCATGTTTCCTGGATTTCCTTGGTATTGCACAGGTGAGAGAACCTGTGGGAGTTTATGATGCCTAGATAATAATTCCATCACCTCTGCAATACTAAGGAAATCCTGAAAACATGCTCTGCTGGGGGGCAATAAGGACTAGAATTATGGAAACACTGTTCTTAAGCACCATGCTTTACTTAATTATGTTATAAGCCCTGGGAAGTAAGAAAAATCCAGTACATACCCATGCTGTTAGGCGTCGAGATCCTGCCGCTGCACAGTGGGAATATTGAGCCATGTCCTCTGCAGTCTCCCATTCTTTCTGCCACAGAGGATCCTGCTCAGAGGAGACGTGGGTCCCAGCGTCTTGCTCAGGCTAATGCTATGCGTTTGGTTGCTGCTGCCGCCCCGGGTACAGCTATAGCAACCAGAATTAGTCAGGGGCGAGCAGACGCTCCTGGGAGTTAGTCCGGCTTTCCTTCATCTGAGCATGCCCGTGAGACGACCGCTCATTGGTGGTCAGAGGTCACATGCTCAGGTCCTCAAGCTGTTCGGATTGGGCCATCAGCAAGGTCCTGGAATGCTGTGGTTATAAAATGATCGCACGGCCGCAAGCTAGTATAAACCATGTGTTATGTGTGAGCAAGTGGATACGCTGCCTCTCTGTCTATGCATGTGTGTTTGGGCTGAGAACCTGCCGCACTGTCAGTGTGTATGATCGCTTAGTGTTACCTAGAGAGGCAAGTTTTTACTCGGCTTGACCTAGCGCCGGTCTCGGCCACATGTGCTGCTTAGCACGGGCTGTTTACAGGGCACAGTCAACCCATGTGCTCTGGCACCCACCTTTTGGTACCGCTCTGCGGCCAGTTGAGCTTTTGCTCTTGTTTTGCGCCAACTCGTGGTGTGCTCTAGTTAGCTGTGTTTTGCTACCACTCACTGACAAGTAGTAGCATCACTTGTGCGATGCCGGACATATTGTGGGTCTGGCCAGACTCAAGTCCCCGCGTTCTAGGGGTTGAGCCTAGAGACCTCACTCGCGCCATCTCAGCTGTGTCCTGTGACATTTAACAGGGAACAGTGTTCTGTTACTTAGTTGCTGCGGATCTGTGAAGTATCAGAGTTCGCCACTGTTCACAACGGGTGACATCTAACCCACGTGTTTTCGACGTGCAACCACCATTTTGTTCCGCCATTGCTTAGCAGCAGGTTCCATCTCTGCACGGTGGATCCTGGGTTGTGAACACACCTTATTATTATTATATTTCATTTGGTGCATTCCCCCAACCCTAACATTAAACTAGCGCCAAGGTCTGGCTAGTAATGGTGGATGAAAAGTGACTACAGTGGTACATTCAGCAGCTGGAGTGCAGGTTGTCGGCTCTCGAGCGTACAACCTCAGCTGTGGATGTGTCTGCAGTAGCTGTTCAGGCAGCGAGTGAGGCTGCAGCCCGTATGTCCGCTGCCACCCCTGTTCCGACCTTATCCTGCCTCCCGCTGCCTGAGAGGTTCTCAGGCGATAGCAAGTTGTGTAGCGGATTCGTGTACCAGTGTGCAATACATCTGGAGCTACTGGCTGCACATTTCCCGTCAAAGTGGGCAAAAGTAGGGTTTATTATTTCCCTGCTGTCAGATAGGGCGTTGGAGTGGGCTACTTCGCTGTGGGAGTGCGACGATCATGTGGTGCAGAGTGGTCCGCCATTATTGAGCACTCTGAAGCAAGTCTTTCTGGGATCGTGAGTCACCCATGATATGGCACACCAACTGCTGGCATTGACTCAAGCCTCGTTTATGGTCAGTCACTTTGTCATCCACTTCTGGACTTTAGCATCTGAGCTGGAGTGGCCGGATAAAGTTCTCATCCCGGTCTTTTGGAGAGGGCTGGCTGACCATGTGAAAGATGCTCTGGCCACTAGGGAGATTCTGGCCACACTGGAGGAGCTAATATCCATCTCCACTTGCATCGACCTTCGTTTCTCCGAGTGAAAGTTGGAGCGAGCCCAGTGTCTGCAGAGGTTTCGGCTGGCTCCTAACTTTGCCCGACCTCTGTAATCCCCGGATCAGGCGTCTGAGTCCCAAAAGGCCATGGAGGTTTCACGAGCAGGATCCAAATCCCGGATTGCTCGTACACCCATGACCTGTCATGTTTGCCAGTAGTCAGGACATTTTGCCACCAAATGTACCCAGCGATTGGGAACCGACCGCGTCTAGTGGCCATAGGAGGAGGCTCACTAGACACAGCAGTGTTTTCCTCTAAATTTTCCTTTAAGGGGACACTTACATTAGGCTCATCCACTCACGCGGTAGAGGTTTGTGTGGAATCCGGGGCGAGGGCAATTTCATGTCTTCTTCCTTCGCCCAATGGCATGCAATAACTCTGGTCATACTAACCAAGCCTGTGACCATACGAGTGGTAAATAGATCGACTCTGCACTCACAGATCACACACCAGACCATTCCACTTACTCTCACCATGTCTTCATCTCACCAGGAGATAATCAACCTCTTAGTCATACCTGAGAGTATTGATGAGGTCTTATTAAGGGTACCTTGGTTACGCTACCATTCTCCTCATATTGAGTGGTCCTCAGGGAGAATTCTGGGATGGAGTGAGTCTTGTGAGGGTAGATGTCAGAGGAAGTGCATTCAGGTGGCTTCAACAGCAGTGCCCACAGATCTATCCTCGCTCCCCAAACACTATAGGTCATATGAGGATGTTTTCGCCAAGTAAGCTGCGGAGACTCTTCCGTCTCACCGCCCCATGACTGTCTTATTGACCTCTTTCCCAGCGCCAAGATTCCCCGGGGTTATATCTACCCATTATCTCTCCCGGAGATGGAGGCAACATCTCAGTAATGTAGGGATTTGCTCTGTTAGGCAGTGGCAGGGCCACAGTAAGGAGGCAACACACAGGCTTAGAGTCCAACTTCAGTGGTTTAATGTCACTTTAAACAGCAGATTTAACAAAAAAATAAAGAAAAATACAAATAAACTCCAGGTAGGAGAACCACTGGTCTCAGACTCACCCTTGCATGGACAGGCTTAACTAAGTGGCTGCCCGGTCAGTGGCGTCCATCAGGTGCCATTCCCAGGGTTGTTTGAGTGTTGCTGCTAAAACCTTTGCAGCATTGGGTAGTCCAACACAAATTCAGGATAACTCCAGCCTAGTTCCTCACACCTTGCACACACACTCTCCATGTGCCAAAAACAATCTCCATTACATAGCTCATTACCCCACCCACAGTTGAGGTACACATCACATGGGCTGGACACATGATCGTGACATCATTACAGGTCCTCCACTTTAGGAAAAATCCCAGCCAAACTTTATCCTGCTGAGAGAAATATATCTTCCATCCCGAAATACACCCTTTGCTGCACCACAGAACATTAAGGAGAATCTGGCAAGAGGGTTCATTAGGAAGTCAGTGTCACCCGCAGGGGCTGGTTTCTTCTTCATGCAGAAGAAGAAAGGAGAACTACATCCCATCCCGCACTACAACCTTTGCGGCAACCATATACCTCCCCCTTTGTTCAACCCTTGGGAGGTGGACACATGACATACAATGAACTCTGGATAGGGCATCTGCGTTCCCCTGTAGCCTGCCTGCCCGATGTTCTACTGAAAATTTGAAATTTTGCAGAGACAGAAACCACCTGGTGACTCACACATTCCTCTCTTTAGTTTGACTCATCCACGTAAGAGGGGCATGATCTGTCACAAAACAAAATGTTCTCCCCAGCAAATAATAGCACAATGACTCAAGTGCCCACTTAATGGCCAGGTACTCTTTCTCCACAATACTGTACCGGGTTTTGGCTGGGGTAAGCTTCTGGCTCAGGAAATTAATGCTCTTCCCCCTTAACCTATTGAGACATCACGGCACCAAGACCTATCTCAGAGGCATGAGTCTGCACTATGAACTCTCTTTTGAAATCTGGTGTAAACAGAACTGGTGTGCCACACAGTACCATTTTTAACTTTACAAAGGCCTCCTCTATCTGATCATTCCAGGGGACCATCACAGACTTCCTCCCTTTCAAGCAGTCAGTTAAAGGTGCGGACAGTGTTGCAAAGTTGGGAATAAACCACCTGTAACATTCCACTAAACCTAAAAAGGCTTTTACCTGCTTTGCTGTGAAGGGACTGGGCCAGTTCTGAATTGACTCCACTTTGTTTATATGGGGTTTGATGACTCCTCTCCCAATGACATAACCCAAGTATCAAGCTTCCTCCAGCCCTATGGAACACTTTTTTGGATTGTACATTTGGTATGTGACTCTCCCAGTCTGCACTGTACACAACAATATCATCCAGATAGGCTGAGGCATAACGGCGATGGGGACGGAGAACAACACCCATTAAACACTGGAACATCGCTGGCGCGCCATGAAACCCAAAGGGTAGTACTTTATACTGGAACTGCCCTTCGGGTGTTACAAAGGCTGTTTTTTCCTTAGCTGCCTCTGTTAGGGCCACCTGCCAATATCCTTTTGTGAGGTTAAGAGTTGAAAAATACCGGGCATGCCCAAACCGCTCTATCAATTCATCGACCTGGGGCATGGGATAGGCATCAAATTTTGAAATTTCATTGTTTTCTAAAGTCATTACAGAATCTTAGCGTCCCATCAGGCTTGGTTATTAAGACTACTGGGCTGGCTCACTCACTTTGGGACTCTTCAATGACCCCTACCTGCAGCATAGTTTTTACCTCCTCTGAGATGGCTTGTCTCCGGGCCTCAGGTACCCAATACGGCTTTAGTCGGATTTTGGCCTGTGGCTCCGTGACAATGTCATGTTGGATTAGGGAGGTGCATCTGGGAAGCTCCGAGAAAACGTCTGTATTTCGGCTAACAAACTCCCGGACCTCCTGAACCTGTTTTGAAGACAACGTATCTGCTATTTTGACTACAGAGAAGGTTTCTCCTGACACCCCCAGAGATACTGGAGCCTTTTCCATATGAAATGCAGGCAGCAGACTATCCTCCCCAAGGTGGTCTCTATCTTTTCATAGTGTAAGCAAATTAATATGGTAAACCTGTTCTGGCTTCCTACATCTGCTTGGTGTACCTTGTAGTCTATAGGCCGCATCTTTTCCATAATCTCGTAGTGCCCCTGCCACCTTGTAAGAAATTTGCTCTCTACTGTAGGCACAAGTACCAACACCCGAGCCTCCCGTTTATAGACCCGACTCTGCGACCGTTGGGCTGCCTCCATATGTTCCCGGACTAATGGTAGGACTGTCTCCATTCTTTCTTGCATTTTTGCAACATGTTCTATCACACACTTGTGGGGGGTTGTTTGTTCTACCAGGCTTCTTTTTCTATATCGAGTAAGCACCGGGGATGTCTGCCATACAATAGTTAAAAGTGTGAGAACCCCGTAGATGCCTGGGGCACCTACCGCACTGCAAACGATAAATATGGCAGTAAGAGATCCTAATCCTTCCCATCTTTAGAAATGGTTTTTCTTAACATGCTCTTTAGCGTCTTATTGAATTTTTCTACCAGACCATCTGTTTGGCGATGATAGACTGATGTGCACAATTGTTTAACATTTATCAAGCGGCAGAGTTCCTTCATAATTTTTGACATTAAGGGGGTTACCTGGTCTGTTAAAATCTCTTGAGGAATCCCCACCCGAGAAAACATACCCATGAGTTCTTTTCCTATGAGCTTAGCTGATGTGTGTCGCAGCGGAACGGCCTCAGGATGCCGGGTAGCATAATCTAGAACTACAAGGATGTGTTGTGTCCCCTTGCTGACTTATTGACAGGACCAACCAGATCCATTGCCACTCTTTCGAAAGTTACCTCTATAATTGGTAAAGGCACCAAAGGACTCTGAAAGTGAGGCTGGGGACTGGTTACTTGGCATACTGGACAGGAATTACAGTACCGTTTAACTTGTTCATGGACACCTAGCCAGTAAAATCACTGCAAAATTCGGTCTAGGGTTTTCTTTTTGCCCAAATGCCCACCGAGCACATGCGCATGTGCCAAGTCCATTACCAGCCTACAATATGCCTGAAGTATCAAAAATTGTTCTACCATTTCCCCACGTATTTTCTCGACTCGATACAACAGATCTCGGTACAGCTCAAAGCGTGGCAACACTGTAGCTGCCTCAGGATGTTGGGGTTCCCTGTTATTAAACTGCACATCTCCCCTGGCTCGAGCCAAAGTCGGGTCTCGGAGTTGCGCCGTACCAAAATTGTCACCTGATATATTTAAGTTTGACAAATCAGGTCCTGGCGGCAAGTCTTTCACCTCTCCAGCCAATACTTCTATGGGAAAATTTTCCCCCTCCTCCACCGAAGGGGAGGTTACCCCTACTGCCAGCACTTCTTCCTCTGTGCCACCAGGTTCATGCCCCACTTCTGGAGAATGTAACCTGGTTGCCACAGGTGCCGGCAGTTGTTCAGTGAGTGGGACAACAGTTGACCAAAGTACAGAAAATAAAGGGAAGTCTCTTCTAAGTATCACTTCATAATGTAAATTAATAACAACCCCCACTTCGCGGCACCGCCTCCCCGCTGGTGTGTTTATCATCACTAGTGCAGAAGGATAGTCTTTTAGATACCCATATATACACAACACCACAATTTTCTGACAAGTGTACTCGCTGGTTTGTACCAGACTGACTCGTACCAGGGTCATGAGACTCCCTGAGTCCAGCAGTGTCACAACCGGGGCGCCTTCGACCTCTACCTTACACAAATGTTCCACATTGGGACCCTCCGGGGTGCCCATTGCACAAATTGGTTCGGCATAATGGGATTGGTGGTACCCAAAGTTTGTGTCCATGGGCTCAGCCAGGTGGGGCAAAAAACTCTCATATGGCCTTGCTCCTGGCACTGCCAGCAGACTATTGGGCCCCTTTCTTCCAGAGACAAGTCTTGAGCAGCCTTCCTTGGCTCTTGCTGAGCCAGGGGTGAAGACTTAAGGAACCGTCCGGTTACCTTCCGGGGAGTCCCTCCCTGTAGCTCTTTGGTAGCCCTATATCTCTCTATGAGGTCTATTATCTAGATGGCATTAGTAGGGGATGCCTGTCCGATCCAAGTTTGGAAGGAGTGGGGCAAAGCCCTCCATAATATATCAGACATTATATGGTCCGGCATGGCCGTGGGAGACAGTATCTCAGGCTGTAACCACTTTTGTAACAAGTGCAACAGGTCGTAATACTGGGACCGAGCCGGCTTGAAGGAGCTAAACTCCCACTGGTGTACCCGCTGGGCCCGGACTAACACATTTACCCAAAGATGTGCCAGTATCTCACTCTTGACAATCGAGTAGTCTGCCTGTTGCTCAGTTGGTAGGTCCTGATAGGCTTTCAACTGTTCTGGGGCCAGAAACTGAGTGATGACTTCTGCCCACTGGTGTCGGGGTAGTTTCTCCCTCTCGGCCACTCCTGCGAACATCTCGAGGTATGTCTCAACGTTGTCAGGTTTCTCCATTTTGGGAATTGCTGTACGAACTGCTTTCCAGACATCAGGGATTCCCTGGGTAGTTCCTGTTGTCTGTGCCGCCGTGATGTGCTGTATCAATAGCCGGTAGGTTTCCTGCTGCTGTTGATTAAGTATCAGCTGCTGCTGCATAGCCTCTTGCTGCTGTCGCATTGCTTCCTACTGCTGCTGTCGCATGGCCTCCTGCTGCGTAGCCTGCTGCTGCTATCTCATGGCCTCCAAAAGCATTTTTACTGTGGTCTCCATTTCTGGGTCTGTGCCACTCTTTTCACCAGGGACATAAGCTGGAGTACAGAGCAAATAATAAAAAAAACAGCCAGGCCTCACTGCGTATGCCTGCATTCAAGCCACCTATATGTAGGGATTTACTCTGGTAGGCAGTGGCAGGGTCGCAGAAATGAAGCAACACACAGGCTTAGAGTCCAACTTCAATAGTTTAATGCCACTTTAAAAAGCAGGTTTAACAAAAAATAAAGAAAAACACAAATATACTCCAGATTGGAGAACCACTGGTCTCAGACTCACCCTTGGACAGGCTTAACTAAGCACCTGCCTGGTCAGCGGCGTCAGCCAGGTGCCATTCCCAGGGTTGTTTGAGTTTTGCTGCTAAAACCTTTGCAGAATATGTAGTCCAACACAACAAGTTCAGGCTAACTCCAGCCTAGTTCCTCACACCTTGCACACACACTCTCCATGTGCCAAAAACAATCTCCATTACATAGCCCATAACCCCACCCACAGGTGAGGTACACACCACATGGGCTGGTCACATGATCGTGACTTCATTACAGGTCCTCCACGTTAGGAAAAATCCCAGCCAAACGTTATCCTGCTGGGAGAAATATATCTTCCATCCAGCACTACACCCTTTGCTGCACCACAGAACATTAAGGAGAATCTGGCAAGAGGGTTCATTAGGAAGTCAGTGTCACCCGCAGGGGCTGGTTTCTTCTTCATGCAGAAGAAGAACGGAGAACTACATCCATGCATTGACTACAGGGGTCTTAACGCTATTACCATCAAAAATAAATATCCTCTGCCCCTTATCTCCGAACTCTTTGATAGGTTGCGGGGAGCAAGGGTATTTACTAAATTAGATCTGCGGGGCGCTTATAACTTGATACGCATCTGTGAGCGGGACGAGTGGAAGATGGCATTTAACACCAGAGACGGCCACTATTAATACCTGGTGATGCCTTTCGGGCTCTGTAATGCCCTTGCCGTTTTCCAAGACTTTGTGAATGATATCTTCAGAATATGCTAACCTCCTCGGTCGTAGTCTATCTGGATGATATTCTCATCTACCCTACCGATCTAGACTCCCACCGGAGAGATGTTTGCTAAGTCTTCGACCTCCTACGGGCAAAATCCCTCTATGCCAAGTTGGAGAAGTGTGTGTTTGAGCAGGAGTCCTTTCCTTTCCTGGGTTATATCATCTTGGCCCAGGGATTGGCCATGGATCCTGCCAAGCTACAGGCTGTGATGGACTGGCTAGAACCCCATTCTCTTAAAGTAGCGCAGTGCTTTATGGGGTTCATCTATTATTATCGTCAGTTCATTCCCCACTTCTCAACTTTGGTAGCTCCCCTGGTTGCCCTCACCAAGAAGGGAGCTAATCCCAAATTGTGGTCGGAAGGGGTCTTCCAGGCCTTTCAGTCCATTAAGTCACACTCGCTTTTACATCGCCCCGATGTCGATAAACCTTTTATTATGGAAGTGAATGCCTCTTTGGTCGGAGCAGGAGCAGTCCTCTTTCAAAAGGATGCTCAAGGTCGGAAGCATCCTTACTTCTTCTTTTCCAAGACCTTCTCACTGGCGGAGAGGAATTATTCCATCGGGGATAGGGAGTTGCTAGCAATGAAGTTGGCCTTTTCTGAGTGGAGACATCTCCTGGAGGGGCTCGTTATCCCTTTCAGGTTTTCACCGACCACAAGAATTTGGTGTATTTTCAGACTGCCCAGCTGCTGAACTCTCGCCAGGCCAGATGGTCCCTGTTCTTCTCCCATTTCAACTTCACCCTCCATTTTCTCTGGAGAGAACACTCATGCAGATGCTCTCTCACGTTCGGTAGTATCATCTGAGGAGGGAGAGGAACCTCAGCTTATTGTCCCTTCAGAGAGCCTGAGAACTGTGGCTCCGGTTTCGTTAGAGTCTGTGCCTCCAGGCATGACTTTTGTTCCACCCAATTTGTGACCAGAGGTTCTCTTTTGGGCTCATTTGTCCAGGGTGGGTGTACATTTTTGGATCAAGAGGACATCTCTGCTCCTGGCGAGGACGTACTGGTGGCCGCATATGGCCCGTGATGTCGGAGACTATATTGGGGTGTGTGTTTCCAGCTCCCAGAATCGATCTTCTCCGCAACGGTTTATTGTATCCCCTGGCGGTGGAGGATAGGCCCTGTGAGATTGTCAGGATGGATTTTGTGGTGGGTTTACCCAAAACCCGTACCTGCACCGTAATCTGGGTAGTCACCGACCGCTTCTCTAAATTGATGCACTTTGTGCCTCTTCCGCGGATACCTTCTGCACGGGCTTTAGCAGCGTTGTTCATCAATATGTCTTTCACCTACACGGTATGCCTGACAAAATAGTCAGTAAACGGGGTCCCTAGCTCGCATCTCGGTTCTGGAAAGAGCTTTGTCACCTGCTCAGCATAGAGATAAATCTCTCTTCAGCTTACCATCCCGAGACGAACAGGTTGGTAGAGAGGGCCAATTAGACCCTGGTCACATATTTATGATATTTTGTCTTCGCCAGGCAGGAATGACTGGACATTAGAGTTGAGCGATACTTTCCGATACCAATAAGTATCGGATCGGAATTGGTATCGCCGATACCCAAAAAGTATCGGCGATACCCGATACCGATACCGGAAATCCAATGTAAGTCTATGGGAACAAAATATCGGAATTAAAAAAAAAACATTCTTGCCTTGTTGGTTAATTGTACATGAAGGAAAACAACAAAGAGTAATGTAGAATGTATTGGGGGAGGTTGAGGAGACATTAAAGGCATAGATGTTTAACCCAATCAAATGGAATAGCATAAATATTTTTTTTTTAAAGATGTTCGGATTGACGAAGAAATTGACAATGTTGTTAACCTTTTTTCTACTTTGGCAAATATGTATGTTTCACAACTTCCATGCTCTTCACCTTTTTAACTTTTGCCACACTTTCTCCTTCATAATCTTCAGCAGCATCATCTTTTTCATCCAATTATTCTTCATCTTCACCTTCTTTATCTTCTTCTTAAACTTCTTGCTATTCATCTTTTTGTTAACATTACTCATATTGTTCTTATTAAACTATTATTCTTCTTCATATTCTACTTCATCTTCATCTTCTTCATCATATTCTTATTTGTGACAGAGATTCCTGTACTTGTAATCTGTAAAAGTATGAATTTTTCTTCCTTCCGTTCTTGCTGTCACAAAAGATTTAAATTACAACAGTATTTGTCCGTGTTCAGTTTAGCCTGCAGCAGCAGGCATTTTCCAGGGGCACCACGAGGAGGAACGGACTCATCCCCATACACTGCTTAGTCTTCTTCTGCTTATAATTTAGAGCATATATTTAGCTCTTCATTTTGGTCTTATACTTCATGTTCTTCTGCTTTTTGATCTTTTGCTTATTGTTCTTCTGTCTCTTGTTCTGTATCTTGCAGTTTGTCTTAACCTTCTTTGTCCTGTTGGTGATCTTCTTCTGGGTAATCT
Organism: Oophaga sylvatica; assembly: GCA_033576555.1. Classification (NCBI taxonomy): domain Eukaryota; kingdom Metazoa; phylum Chordata; class Amphibia; order Anura; family Dendrobatidae; genus Oophaga; species Oophaga sylvatica. The sequence continues at coordinate 234,304,380 of JARQOD010000006.1, read as the reverse complement.
TTTATTTCTTCTTTGTGATGGTGTTCAGGCTGGTTGGCTTGATGCTCGTCGTCCTTGTGGTCGTCATCTTCTTTGGGGTGGTCATCAGGGTCGTCGTCTTCATTGTTGGAGATCCAGAGTGATTACCCAAAAAAACATTTAAAAAATCTTCAATTTGTAAATGTAGCTGAAGGTACAAGAAGGCTGACTAACTTCCGCGAACCTGCTGACGTTACTGGAACCCAGACGGGTATCAGATGGTACAAGAGACAATGGAAGTAACGAGGACCAGCTGACTGTGCTGGAACCCGGAGGGGCAGCAGAAGGAAAAGAGCCAATGGCACAACCGAGGACCAGCTGACGTTACTGGGACACGGTTACTAAGCAGGAGGTACCTGTGCTCCAAAGCACTACCAAGGACCAGCAGACGTTGCTGGAACTCGGATACCGAGATGGAGGCACCTAGGCCAAAGGCACTGCGGAGAACCAGTTGACGGTACTGGAACCCGGACGGGTAGCAGAAGGTACAAGAGCCAATGCAAGTAACGAGGACCAGCTGACTGTGCTGGAACCCGGAGGGGCAGCAGAAGGAAAAGAGCCAATGGCACAACCGAGGACCAGCTGATGTTACTGGGACACGGTTACTAAGCAGGAGGTACCTGTGCTCCAAAGCACTACCAAGGACCAGCAGACGTTGCTGGAACTCGGATACCGAGATGGAGGCACCTAGGCCAAAGGCACTGTGGAGAACCAGCTGACGGTACTGGAACCCGGACGGGCACCATAAGGCACCCATGAAAATGTAAGTTGACAGGCCGCAAGCCGTCCGCAGTTACCGAATCACACAGTCCTACAGTGGGTGCTTGTCCTATTGTCACAACGGAAACAGCCTTTATTTACATATCCCACAGCACACATAGGAATGACCTAAACTGCAGGCACCATAGAGTCGGCTAACCAGAATGCAACACGACAGGACAACTTATTGGAGGCTAATTGACGTTGACACTGCCAGGAAACAGCTGTCGTGCTGTAACCAGGCTGGGCAGGAGTCAGTACCCGTGCCAAGTACTTCCGAGCAACAACTGGCGGTGTTGGAGCCCAGGGATGAGAAGAGAACAGGGTGGAGGCAGCAGGACTTTTTGCCGTTATCACAGCAGGGGAACAGCTGACATTACTGAACCCCAGTAACACAGGAGCAAGTGTTGACTGTGCTAACAGCACTTCTAGGCAACAACTGGCGGTGTTGGAGCCCAGGGATGAGAGGAGGACAGGGTGGAGGCAGCAGGACTTTTTGACGTACACACAGCAGGGGAACAGCTGACATTACTGAACCCCAGTAACACAGGAGCAAGTGTTGACTGTGCTAACAGCACTTCCAGGCACCAACTGGCGGTGTTGGAGCCCAGGGATGAGAGGAGGACAGGGTGGAGGCAGCAGGACTTTTTGACGTACACACAGCAGGGGAACAGCTGACATTACTGAACCCCAGTAACACAGGATCAAGTGTTGACTGTGCTAACAGCACTTCCGAGCAACAACTGGCGGTGTTGGAGCCCAGGGTCAAGGAGGATGTTTAAATACTAGATCAAGTATTTTCCTTGTTACATTTCAATTTTAAATGTCTAGACTTCAAACAAGAGAAAGATAACCTTTACTACCATAAGATGATGATTTCATTTAAAAAAATATCTAGATAAATAAAGAATTGACAAACATAAACACATACATTAACATGTTGAACAGCAATGCAAACCACAAAATAAATTAGTTAAGGAATCTGCTATACGGTTGTACATAAAAGCATACAAATACATATCTGAATCCATTAATGATGGATAAGTAACAGTATGTACACCATTTTTATTGATAGACAATGAATGTCTGACTTCAAAACATCATCAGCATTACAAGTTATCTGTGACATTAACCCCTTCACCCCCAAGGGTGGTTTGCACGTTAATGACCGGGCCAATTTTTACAATTCTGACCACTGTCTCTTTATGAGGTTATAACTCTGGAACGCTTCAACGGATCTGCACGATTCTGAGATTGTTTTCTAGTGACATATTGTACTTTACGTTAGTGGTAAAATTTCTTCGATATACCTTGCGTTTATTTTTGAAAAAAATGCAAATATGGCGAAAATTTTGAAAATTTTGCAATTTTCAAACTTTGAATTTTTATTCCCTTAAAACAGAGAAATATGTCACACAAAATAGTTAAGAAATAACATTTCCCACATGTCTACTTTACATCAGCACAATTTTGGAATCAAATTTTTTTTTTCTTAGGAAATTATAAGGGTTAAAAGTTGACCAGCGATTTCTCATTTTTACAACAAAATTTACAAAGCCATTTTTTTAGGGACCACCTCATATTTGAAGTCACTTTGAGGGGTCTATATGGCAGAAAATACCCAAAAGTGACACCATTATAAAAACTGCACCCCTCAAGGTACTCAAAACCACATTCAAAAAGTTTATTAACCCTTCAGGTGCTTCACAGAAGCTGAAGCAACGTGGAAGGAAAAAATGAATATTTAACTTTTTAGCCACAAAAATGATCTTTTACAAACTTTTTTTTTATTTTCACAAGGGTAAAAGAAGAAAATGGACACATAAAGTTGTTGTGCAATTTCTCCTGAGTACGCCAATACCCCATAAGTGGGGGAAAACCACTGTATGTGTGCACAGCAGAGCTCATAAGGGAAGGAGCGCCATTTGACTTTTTCAAACTAAAATTGGCTGGAATTGAGATTGGACGCCATGTCGCGTTTGGAGTGCCTCTGATGCGCCTAAACAGTGGAAACCCCCCACAAGTGACACCATTTTGGAAACTAGACCCCATAAGGAACTTATCTAGATCTATTGTGAGCACTTTGAATCCCCAAGTGTTTCACAAAAGTTTATAATGCCTGGGTGTGAAAAAAAAAAGAAACAATTTTCCACAAAAATGATTTTTTAGTCCCAAATTTTTGATTTTTCCCAAGGAAATTGGACCCCAAAAGTTGTTGGCCAATTTGTCCTGAGTACGCTGATACCCAATATGTGGGGGGGAAACTGTTTGGGCGCACGGCAGGCTTGGAAAGGAAGTAGTAACGTTTTGGAATGCAGACGTTGATGGGGGTCATGTTCCGTTTGCAGTGCCCCAGATGAGCCTAAACAGTAGAAATCCCCCAAAGTGACCACATTTTGGAAACTAGACCCCCTAAGGAACTTATCTATAGCTTTGGTGAGCACTTTGAACCCCCAAGTGCTTCACACAAGTTTATAATGCCCGGGCATGAAAATAAAAAATCCTATTTTTTTCCCACAAAAATTATTTTTAGTCACTAATTTTTTATTTTCCCAAGGGTAACAGGAGAAATTGGACCACAAAAGTTGTTGTCCAATTTGTCCTGAGTACGCTGATACCCAATATGTGGGGGGAACCACTGTTTGGGCGCACGGCAGAGCTCGGAATGGAAGGAGCACCATTTGGCTTTTTCCAACCAAAATTGGCTGGAATTGAGATTGGACGCCATGTTGCATTTGGAGAGCCACTGATGTGCCTAAACAGTGGAAACCCCCCACAAGTGACCCCATTTTGGAAACTAGACCCCCTAAGGAACTTATCTAGATCTTTGGTGAGCAATTTGAACCCCCAAGTGCTTCACACAAGTTTATAACGTAGAGCCGTAAAATTAAAAAATCATATTTTTTCCACAAAAATGATCTTTTCACCCCAATTTTTATTTACCCAAGGGTAACAAGACTCCAAAAGTTATTGTGCAATTTGTCCTGAGTACGCTGATACCCCATATGTGGGGTAAACCACTGTTTGGGTGCATGGCAGAGTTTGGAAGGGAAGGAGTGCCGTTTGACTTTTTCAACGCAGAATTGGCTGGATGCCATGTCGTGTTTGGAGAGCTCCTGATCTGCCTAAACAGTGGAAACCCCCCACAAATGACACCATTTTGGAAACTAGACCCCTCAAGGAACTTATCTAGATGTGTGGTGAGCACTTTGAACCCCCAAGTGCTTCACAGAAGTTTATAACGTACAGCCGTAAAATAAAATTATTATTTTTTTTTTTTACAAAAATGATTTTTTCGTCCCCAATATTTTATTTTCACAAGGGTAACAGGAGAAATTGGACCCCAAAAGTTGTTTTCCAATTTGTCCTGAGTACGCTGATACCCAATATGTGGGAAAACTACCGTATGGGTATACGTTGGAGCTCGAAAGGGAAGTAGTGACGTTTTGGATTGCAGACTTTGATGGAATGCTCTGGGGGCGTCATGTCGCATTTGGAGAGCCCCTGATGCACCTAAACAGTGGAAACCCCCCACAAGTGACCCCATTTTGGAAAATAGACCCCACAAGGAACTTATCTAGATGTGTGGTGAGCACTTTGAACCCCTAAGTGCTTCACAGAAGTTTATAACGAACAGTCGTAAAAATAAAATATATATTTTTTTTTTACAAAAATTATTTTTTTCGCCCCCAATATTTTATTTTCACAAGGGTAATAGGAGAAATTGGACCCAAAAAGTTGTGTTCCAATTTGTCCTGAGTACGCTGATACCCAATATGTGGGAGAAAACTACTGTATGGGAACACGTTGGGGCTCGGAAGGGAAGTAGTGACGTTTTGGATTGTAGACTTTGATGGAATGGTGTGGGGGCGTCATGTCGCATTTGGAGAGCCCCTGATGCGCCTAAACAGTGGAAACCCCCCCAAGTGACCCCATTTTGGAAAATAGACCCCACAAGGAACTTATCTAGATGTGTGGTGAGCGCTATGAAGCCCCAAGTGCTTCACACAAGTTTATAATGTACAGCCGTAAAAACAAAAAAAAAATCATTTTTTTTTTTAAAAAATGATATTTTTGCCCCCAGTTTTTTATTTTCCCAAGGGTAACAGAAGAAATAGGACAAATTGCACAATAACTCTTAGGGTCCAGAGTACGCTGATACCCCATGTGGGAGTAAACTACTGTTTGGGCGCATGGCAGAGCTCAGAAGGGAAGGAGCACCGTTTGACTTTTTCAACGCAGAATTGGCTGGAATTGAGATCAGACGTCATGTCACATTTGGAGAGCCCCTGATGTGCCTAAACAGCGGAAACCCCCCAATTCTAACTCCAACCCTAACCTCTACACACCCCTAACCCTAGTCCCAACCCTAACCACAAACGTAACCCTAACACACCCCTATCCCTAATCCCAACCATAACCCTAATACTAACTTTAGCGCCAACTCTAACCCTAACTTTTGCCGCAACCCTAACCTTAACCATAACCCTAATGGGAAAATGGAAATAAATACATTTTTGTAATTTTATTATTTTTCCCTAACTAAGGGGGTGATAAAGGGGGTTTGATTTACTATTTATAGCGGGTTTTTATGATTGGCAGCTGTCACGCTAAAAGACGCTTTTTATTGCAAAAAATAGTTTTTGCATCACCACATTTTGAGAGCTATAATTTTTGCATATTTTGGCCCACAGAGTCATGTGAGGTCTTATTTTTTGCGGTACGAGTTGACGTTTTTATTGGTACCATTTTTGAGCATGTGACATTTTTTGATCGCTTTTTATTTCGATTTTTGGGAGGTTAGAATGAACAAAAATCAGCAATTCATGAATTTCTTTTGGGGGAGGCGTTTATACCGTTCCCCGTGTGGTAAAATTGATAAAGCAGTTTTATTCTTCGGGTCAGTACAATTACGGCGATACCTCATTTATATAGTTTTTTTATGTTTTGGCGCTTTTATAGAATAAAAACAATTTTATATAAAAAATAATTATTTTTGCATCGCTTTATTCTGCGAGCTATAACTTTTTTATTTTTTCGCTCATGATGCTGTGTGATGGCTCGTTTTTTGCGGGACAAGATGACGTTTTCAGCGGTGCTATGTTTATTTATATCCGTCTTTTTGATCGCGTGTTATTCCACTTTTTGTTCAGCTGTATGATGATAAAGCACTGATTTTTTGCTTTGTTTTTATTTTTTTAAGGGGTTCACTAAAGGGGTTAACTAGTGGGACAGTTTTATAGGGGGGGTCGTTACGGACGCGGCGATACCAAATATGTGTACTTTTATTGTTTTATTTTTTTTATTTACAGGAAAAAATGAATTCATTGGGGAATTTTTTTTTTTTTTTACTTATTTTGGAATTTTTTTTTTTTACACGTTTATTTTTATTTTTTTTACTTTTTTACATTGTCCCAGGGTGGGACATCACTGTAAAATGTGAGATCGCTGGTCTCACAGTGTGCACAGAACTCTGTGAGACCAGCGATCTCACAGGCAGCGCTGCAGCTTCTCAGTGCCTGCTCTCAGCAGGCACTGAGGAAGCCGCCTCCCTCCAGGACCCCGGCGCCATCTTGGATCCGGGTCCTGGGAGGGAGGAAGCCCTCAGAATAGCGCGATCACATCGCGCTGTTCTGAGGGTCTCAGGGGGGCGCGCAGGGAGCGCTCTCCCTGCGCGATCCCCCCCTGTGCCCCCAGTACACCGCGATCATGTTTGATCGCGGTGTGCAAGGGGTTAATGTGCCGGGAGCGGTCCATGACCGCTCCTGGCACACAGTCCCGGGTGTCAGCTGTGATAGTCAGCTGACACCCGGCGGCGATCAGCTGCGCTCCCCCCAGGAGCGCAGCTGATCGCTATGACGTACTATCCCGTCCATGGTCAGATTGTCACGGGTTTTATGGACGGGATAGTACGTCTAATGTCAGAGAGGGGTTAATAAAATGTTACATTTACTGAATAATGTCACTAAACAGTTTATAAAAATTATACAATTTCCATCATGTAATACTCATAATATGTGCCAATAATCATTTTTATTAACAAACATAACCTTTAAAAAGTGCATAGTGCATAGTGAAAATTGCTATTTATGCCTGACTGTGGACTTGCAAGCATGACAACGGAGAGATAAGGTATATATAGATGAGACTGCATAGCCACAGATGGTGAATGGCGATGTAATACTGTACCTCAATAAAGTGTGCGTCACTACTACATAATTTTTTTTATATAGCTTTATAAACAGGGTACGTGCATGTATGCTTGCGCCTTTGTTTGGACGCACAGACTGCCTTCCTGCTGTGACGCGTTGGGTAGTGAACAGTTGTGTGCAGTGTTCACTGTAGTCTGAGTTTTTCATTTTTGGAGTGCAGATCACGCTTCAGTTAGTTCTTCAACCACTGCTGGTTGTAGTCTGCTGAGCGTGTGTCACTGGCACATCCTTGAAATTTTTCTCTAATTGGTGCTGCTCCATTCTATTTCAAATAACTAAAATCTATTAGTGTGATGCACTTCCATCCTTATACAATACATTGGTTGCAAACACTATAGAAGTACACAAAGGGGCCTTTCACACCTAGTGAACAGTTGTGTGCAGCGTTCACTGCAGTCTCTGCGGAATAACCACACTTAGGCCTTATAACTTTTCAGACTTTCTTTATCAATCTACCAAGATGAAGAAGGCAGGGAGTAAGGCACGTGGTCGTGGCCGTGGAGTTTCAGCAGGGAGAGGACATGGGGATTCTGTGGCTGCTGCCGCCACCAGTGACACAGCATCCACCAGTTTTCCCCGTGAGCGTTCCTTTATGCGCACTTTTGTGGGAGGTCGGCGTACCCCCCTGCTGCGGGAAGAACAAATTGAAGCCGTTGTTGGTTGGATGTCAGCCAATGCATCGACTTCAATTGCTTCCACCTCCTCTCAGGACCACAGCACTGTTGAGCAACCATCTGTCTCTTCACCGCCTGCCAAATTGCCCAGGCAGTCAGAGAGTTCTGTACAGGAGCCAGCTGAGTGTCTGCTTCAGTTCTCAGAATCTGTTGGCTTGCAAACAGGGGCCCAGCCAAGCAGCATTCTGGAATGTGAAGAAGAGGGAGTATGCAGTGATGCGCAACAGCTGTGTCTCTCTAAATCTGAAGAGGCGGGTGAGACAGTGCCGATGGTCAGCACACCGCAGAACGCATCTGATGATGATGAGACTCAGGTGCCAGTTTCTGTTGAGCATGGTGCTGGCCAGACCACCCAACAGCAGCAGGTGTTGGAAGAGGGTAGTGGAGATGATGAGGTCCAACACCCAACATGGCGTGAGGAACAGGAAGGTGGTGGGAGCAGCTCAGAGGAATAATAATAATAATAATATTTATTTATATAGCGCCAACATATTCCGCAGCGCTTTACAGTTTAGCAGTTTCAGAACACAAGTCATAAGTAACAACGTTAACAATACAATAATTAAAGCAAAATAAGTCGCCCCTGCTCGTGACAGCTTACAATCTACAATGAGGTGGGGGAGATACAAAGTATAGGTGTTTATATACAATGGTGCATTTACAATGATGGTCCAGCCATCTTAAGGGAGTGAGGGATGGAGATAGTGAATGGGCTAGACACACACACACTTACACAGAATACATAGAATGACTTTGATTAGTGAATGTGATAGGCCGCTCTGAACAAATGTGTTTTGAGGGAGCGCCTGAAACCATGCAAATTGTGGATAGTTTATATATAAGCGATGGCGATGGTATTCAATCCAAGAAATGGTTTGAGAAGTAGCTGATTGAAATGTTAAAACTTAACCTTTAATATATTAACTAAAAAAAACCAAAAGTGCAAAATGTGCTGATGTGCATGTGCCACACGAAACAAAAACCAAAGCGAAACACAAAGTCTATGACCTAAAAACAAAGAGACCAATGGTTCACCAGAAACCTAATAATGGACGATAGTGCCTCTATACCGACAATATAACCGCACTTATTAAATGGGACTGTATAAAGAACAAATTCCCCTGTTCTGGCGGTATTTGTAGGAGTATTATTCCTTTTTATTGGGTAAGCTAATCGTGCTGGAATCAGCGTTTTTGTTTCAAAGATATTGCCCCCTTTATATGCACTTCGTCCATATACATATATTATACAATTGGTTTTTATGGATTTTATATATAATGCTCATTTGGGTTTGGAGCCATAAATAAATGTGCACCTGTCATATAGATGTATCATTAAACATGCCCTTTATAGACAGGTAAACGCAGTACCATCAGGGGAGTGACAGTATAAATGTAATTCTGTCTATATTAACCCCCACTGTGGTTTAAACATTTGCGATTGTCTACAATACTCATCTGCGTTTTCGTAGTATGGGCATGATTCATCTCTCCTGGGGGAGATCCGTTCCATGTGCATGTATCATGTCCGGTAGTCTCTACCCCAGGGGCGTCTCCCGACGCGTTTCATCACATTAAGAATCTTCAGGGGAGATATTAGAGCATAAATGCTGAGACAGGACTTAGCGGCGCGTGCACGCTCGTGCTTTTTATAGATACCATGTGTATCGATCAGTTTCCTGTTCCAGACGCTTGCGGGCGTCATATCCGGTAATTGGAACGCATGTGCTGTTCATCTAGCACATGCGCTGTGATTACGACTATTTCAACCTCGAGGGACGTCATTTCCCTGTTTAAGGAAGTAAGAATCCCAATGCGCAGTGCATCTATAGTGTGTCTGCAGAATGTGCGATTCGTCCCTATTGAGTCTGCTTATGCGTTATAGAGGAAGAAATAGCAAATTTCTCCTAAATCACAAAAATGAAATCTGGAGAAACATATCTGCTGTGGTATATAATCTTTACATATAAAATCTACCAAACATAATATAGTGCCTCTTTGTGGAAATTTGCAAGAGATAACAAATCTGTTTCTGGCAATACTTGGAGCAGAGTGTCAGTCACATTCATAAATAGATGACGGAGGTATGGTATAGCAGAAAAAAATATACAAAATCTATGATGGTCAATTGCGTATGTGAAATGGAATATTGAATTATTGCATGCAAGTATTAACACGACGGACCTTCCTGTTGAAGGATAGAAAGGGTGCACACTAAGGAATCCCTGTTGAACCCTATCTGTTAAATCCCTACCTCACGCGGAGGTTGGCACCCTAAAACCTGCGCAGTGGCGCCCCCACTCGACGGCGGCTGACCCTGTTCTAGAGGCCCTAGTGGTCCTTACTCTACAAGAAGGAAGAATAGGTTATAAGTTCATTCAATCCTTTCGGATGGGTCGTTTGGAGATTGAATATCCAGAATGTTTCTCTTTGAAGGATACGTTTATCCCAATCTCCTCCTCTTTGATTTTGTCTGATTTTTTCAATTCCCATAAATGCTATGGATTTTGTGTCACCTCCATGCATTTGATTTACATGGTTCGCTACAGGGGTATCTCTTCTGTTTATGATGTCCCTATGATGTTCTCCTATTCTCTTCCTGAGTTCTCTTCTTGTTTTCCCTACATATTGTACGCCGCATTTGCAGGTGATGTTGTAGACAACCCCAATGCTTTTGCAGTTAATGAATTGTCTGATGGGGTATATTTTCTTGGTAATTGTGCTGTTGAACTCCTTCCCTTGTTTAAGGGCCCCACAGTATTTACATCCTCCGCATTTGTAACACCCTTGTATTGTGCTTTTCAGCCATGTAGGGTTTTTTGGTTCAGAGGAGGCAAAATGGCTGCATACTAATCTATCTTTAATAGATCGTCCTTTCTTAAATGTGATCTGTGGAGTGGTGGAGATAACACTAGACAAATCCTTGTCCATGCAAAGGACTGGCCAGTGGCGCATAATAATATCCCTCATTTCTTTTGATCTATTGGAGAATTTTGTTATGTACCTGGTGATGTTATCTCCTTCTGTTTTCTCTTTTGGGGTAAGGAGATCTTTCCTCTCTCGTGTCAAAGCTGTTTTGTAGGCGTCCCTAAGTACATGATCAGGATATCCTCTCTCTGAAAAACGATGTCTCAATTCGTCTGCTTGTTGTTTAAACAGGTTCGGGTTTGAACAGTTTCTTTTGATCCTGAAATACTGTCCTTTTGGTATCCCTTTTTTGAGAGGGAGGGGGTGATTCGATTCCCATCTTAAAAGAGAATTTGAGGAGGTGGGTTTCCTATATGTTTTGGTGACCAGATGACCTCCTTCACCTCTCTCAATCAAAATGTCCAAAAAAGGGAGACTCTGTGCATTGGCCTCAAAAGTGAAGCGGAGGCCAATGTTGTTGTTGTTAAGACCTTGCACATATTCCCTGAAACTCTCCACATCACCTCTCCAGATCACAAAAACATCGTCAATGTAGCGGAGCCACATGACTATTTTGTCCTCCGCCTCACCGTTTGATTCACAGAAGACGATGTTTTCCTCCCACCAGCCCAGGAGCAAGTTGGCATATGAAGGTGCACATGGGCTACCCATGGCTGTGCCCCTGAGCTGGTGGAAGTACTTGTTATCAAAAAGAAAATAATTTCTGGTCAAACAGAATTCAAGGGCTCTCAAGACAAATTTATTGTGTTCATTATACTGGCAGCCCTTAGTTTTCAGATAATATTCCGCAGCCATTATGCCTTTCTCATGGGGAATTGAAGAATAAAGAGCCTCAACGTCAATCGATCCTAGGATCATATTGTCGCCCAACTCGATATTGTCAATTTTGAGAAGAAGGTCCGTCGTGTCTCTAACGTATGAGCTTAATGATGAAACAAAAGGTCTAAGAATTTTGTCTATGTACAGTCCCAAATTTTGAGTGAGACTATCAATGCCTGATACAATCGGCCTACCTTTAAGTGGACAAAGGCCTTTGTGCACCTTAGGCAGACAATAGAAAGTCGCTACCATAGGATGGGTAGGAATCAAAAATTCTTTTTCATCCAGGCTGATAAGTTTTTTACTCAGCGCTTCATTGACCAGTGTTTTTAATTCTTCATGGTAGCGGGCTGTGGGATTTTCTTTTAGTCTCTCATATCCCATGTCCTCGCCTAAAAGGGAGCAACAAAGTGTTTTGTATTGGAATGTGTCCATCACCACGATGTTGCCCCCTTTATCTGAGGGTTTAATAATGATGCTCCCATCATTCTCCAGATCATTTAGTGCCTTCATTTCTATTTTAGTGAGATTGTGAAATTTTTTATTTTTACTTTTCTCAAGTTCCAAAAAATCTCTGGAAACAAGATTAGTAAATATATCGATAGCACTAACGTCCGTGACAGGGGCATGCGTTTGCTTTTGTTTTTAAGATCTGTGAATGGGCCTTCTCCCTCTTCCCCAATGGGGTCACCCAAATGGTAAAGAAATCTAACGTCAGCCAACATGTTGTCGTCAATTCCAAATTCAGCACAGCTTTTTTGTCCATATTTATAAAGTGCTTTTTCCACTTAAGTCGCCTAGAGAAAGGTGCAAGTCTTTGGTAGCTTCGAAACATTCGAAATCTGAGGTGGGTACAAATGACATGCCTTTACTTAGCACTGTCATTTCCTCTTTCGTGAGGTGTCTAGAGGAGATATTAACAATTGTATTATCTAATTCGGGTTTCGTGTGTTGAATCTGGTTCTCATATGGTACCCTGAATCTAAAAAATGTTCCCTTTGTGGGGGGCTACGATTTGTACCTCTGCCTCCCCTTGTACCTCCTCTACCCCTTCCTCTTCCTCTGGGGCCCTTGTACCTTGTCTCAGAATCTGAGAACTCAGCTTCAGAAGATGAAATATCGGTGTCTGGAGGTCGGTTTATTTTGATATTGCTTACAGAATATGCTTTATTATCGCGAAATTCCTGTAAATCCCTTATGAAATATTTATGTTTTCTCTCCTTTAGATGGTATTGGAATTTTTCAATAGTATTCTGAAGAATGGTCTCTTTTACAGTAAATTCCGGTTCAGTAGAAAACTTTTTTGTTATTTCAATTTGCTCTTTGAGTTTCTCATTTAAATTACTGAGTATAGATTTTTCTTCCTCTAAGAGGATTCTCATCAGTTTTAGTGAGCTTTCTGTAGCCTCTTTTTCTAGTTTGGCCAGAAGGGATGTGCTTTTATACCGATAACCGAATGATATTGCAATTCTAAGGTGTCTGGGTACGATCCCTGCTTTTATATAATTTTCGAAGCTTTGTACCTCCCACCATGAGGTAACTTGCTCCTTATATACTTTAGTGAGTTCTTTAAATGCTGCGTTGAAAGAAGGTGTATATTTTTTCTGAGTAAATACCCCGTCTGAGAATATATCCTTTGCCTCATTGATCCATTGATTAGTATCTAAACCAGTAGACAAGAATCCTGCCATATCCACAAAACAATTTATATATAAGCGATGGCGATGGTATTCAATCCAAGAAATGGTTTGAGAAGTAGCTGATTGAAATGTTAAAACTTAACCTTTAATCTATTACCTAAAAAAACCAAAAGTGCAGAATGTGCTGATGTGCATGTGCCACACGAAACAAAAACCAAACGAAACACAAAGTCTATGACCTAAAAACAGAGAGACCAATGGTTCACCAGAAACCTAATAATGGACGATAGTGCCTCTATACCGACAATATAACCGCACTTATTAAATGGGACTGTATAAAGAACAAATTCCCCTGTACTGGCGGTATTTGTCAGGAGTATTATTCCTTTTTATTGGGTAAGCTAATCGTGCTGGAATCAGCGTTTTGTATCAAAGATACTGCCCCCTTATATGCACTCCGTCCATATACATATATATACAATTGGTTTTTATGGATTTATATATAATGCTCATTTGGGTTTGGAGCCATAATAAATGTGCACCTGTCATATAGATGTATCATTAAACATGCCCTTATAGACGGTAAACTGCAGTACCATCAGGGAGTGACAGTATAAATGTATTCTGTCTATATTACCCCACTGTGGTTTAAAACATTTGCGATTGTCTACAATACTCATCTGCGTTTTCGTAGTATGGGCATGATTCATCTCTCCTGGGGAGATCCGTTCCATGTGCATGTATCATGTCGGAGTCTCTACCCCAGGGGCGTCTCCCGACGCGTTTCATCACATTAAGAATCTTCAGGGGAGATATTAGAGCATAAATGCTGAGACAGGACTTAGCGGCGCGTGCACGCTCGTGCTTTTATAGATACCGTGTGTATCGATCAGTTTCCTGTTCCAGACGCTTGCGGGCGTCATATCCGGTAATTGAACGCATGTGCTGTTCATCTAGCGCATGCGCTGTGATTACGACTAATTCAACCTCGAGGGACGTCATTTCCTGTTTCAGGAAGTAAGAATCCAATGAGCAGTGCATCTATAGTGTGTCTGCAGAATGTGGCGATTCGTCCCTATTGAGTCTGCTTATGCGTTATAGAGGAAGAAATAGCAAATTTCTCCTAAATCACAAAAATGAAATCTGGAGAAACGTATCTGCTGTGGTATATAATCTATACATATAAGATCTACCAAACATAATATAGTGCCTCTTTGTGGAAATTGCAAGAGATAACAAATCTGTTTCTGGCAATACTTGGAGCAGAGTGTCAGTCACATTCATAAATAGATGACGGAGGTACGGTATAGCAGAAAAAAATATACAAAATCTATGATGGTCAATTGCGTATGTGAAATGGAATATTGAATTATTGCATGCAAGTATTAACACGACGGACCTTCCTGATGAAAGATAGAAAGGGTGCACACTAAGGAATCCCTGTTGAACCCTATCTGTTAAATCCCTACCTCACGCGGAGGTTGGCACCCTAAAACCTGCGCAGTGGCGCCCCAAACATCTCCTTCTTGTAGGTAGGACCCTGCTCTAGACAGGTCACCGCCGTTGAGTGGGGGCGCCACTGCGCAGGTTTTAGGGTGCCAACCTCCGCGTGAGGTAGGATTTAACAGATAGGGTTCAACAGGGATTCCTTAGTGTGCACCCTTTCTATCTTTCATCAGGAAGGTCCGTCGTGTTAATACTTGCATGCAATAATTCAATATTCCATTTCACATACGCAATTGACCATCATAGATTTTGTATATTTTTTTTCTGCTATACCGTACCTCCGTCATCTATTTATGAATGTGACTGACACTCTGCTCCAAGTATTGCCAGAAACAGATTTGTTATCTCTTGCAAATTTCCACAAAGAGGCACTATATTATGTTTGGTAGATCTTATATGTATAGATTATATACCACAGCAGATAGTTTTCTCAGATTTCATTTTTGTGATTTAGGAGAAATTTGCTATTTCTTCCTCTATAACGCATAAGCAGACTCAATAGGGACGAATCGCCACATTCTGCAGACACACTATAGATGCACTGCTCATTGGGATTCTTACTTCCTGAAACAGGAAATGACGTCCCTCGAGGTTGAATTAGTCGTAATCACAGCGCATGCGCTAGATGAACAGCACATGCGTTCCAATTACCGGATATGACGCCCGCAAGCGTCTGGAACAGGAAACTGATCGATACACACGGTATCTATAAAAAGCACGAGCGTGCACGCGCCGCTAAGTCCTGTCTCAGCATTTATGCTCTAATATCTCCCCTGAAGATTCTTAATGTGATGAAACGCGTCGGGAGACGCCCCTGGGGTAGAGACTACCGGACATGATACATGCACATGGAACGGATCTCCCCAGGAGAGATGAATCATGCCCATACTACGAAAACGCAGATGAGTATTGTAGACAATCGCAAATGTTTAAACCACAGTGGGGGTTAATATAGACAGAATTACATTTATACTGTCACTCCCCTGATGGTACTGCATTTACCGTCTATAAAGGGCATGTTTAATGATACATCTATATGACAGGTGCACATTTATTTATGGCTCCAAACCCAAATGAGCATTATATATAAAATCCATAAAAACCAATTGTATAATATATGTATATGGACGAAGTGCATATAAAGGGGCAGTATCTTTGATACAAAAACGCTGATTCCAGCACGATTAGCTTACCCAATAAAAAGGAATAATACTCCTGACAAATACCGCCAGTACAGGGGAATTTGTTCTTTATACAGTCCCATTTAATAAGTGCGGTTATATTGTCGGTATAGAGGCACTATCGTCCATTATTAGGTTTCTGGTGAACCATTGGTCTCTCTGTTTTTAGGTCATAGACTTTGTGTTTCGTTTGGTTTTTGTTTCGTGTGGCACATGCACATCAGCACATTCTGCACTTTTGGTTTTTTTAGGTAATAGATTAAAGGTTAAGTTTTAACATTTCAATCAGCTACTTCTCAAACCATTTCTTGGATTGAATACCATCGCCATCGCTTATATATAAATTGTTTTGGGATATGGCAGGATTCTTGTCTACTGGTTTAGATACTAATCAATGGATCAATGAGGCAAAGGATATATTCTCAGACGGGGTATTTACTCAGAAAAAATATACACCTTCTTTCAACGCAGCATTTAAAGAACTCACTAAAGTATATAAGGAGCAAGTTACCTCATGGTGGGAGGTACAAAGCTTCGAAAATTATATAAAAGCAGGGATCGTACCCAGACACCTTAGAATTGCAATATCATTCGGTTATCGGTATAAAAGCACATCCCTTCTGGCCAAACTAGAAAAAGAGGCTACAGAAAGCTCACTGAAACTGATGAGAATCCTCTTAGAGGAAGAAAAATCTATACTCAGTAATTTAAATGAGAAACTCAAAGAGCAAATTGAAATAACAAAAAAGTTTTCTACTGAACCGGAATTTACTGTAAAAGAGACCATTCTTCAGAATACTATTGAAAAATTCCAATACCATCTAAAGGAGAGAAAACATAAATATTTCATAAGGGATTTACAGGAATTTCGCGATAATAAAGCATATTCTGTAAGCAATATCAAAATAAACCGACCTCCAGACACCGATATTTCATCTTCTGAAGCTGAGTTCTCAGATTCTGAGACAAGGTACAAGGGCCCCAGAGGAAGAGGAAGGGGTAGAGGAGGTACAAGGGGAGGCAGAGGTACAAATCGTAGCCCCCCACAAAGGGAACATTTTTTAGATTCAGGGTACCATATGAGAACCAGATTCAACACACGAAACCCGAATTAGATAATACAATTGTTAATATCTCCTCTAGACACCTCACGAAAGAGGAAATTACAGTGCTAAGTAAAGGCATGTCATTTGTACCCCCCCTCAGATTTCGAATGTTTCGAAGCTACCAAAGACTTGCACCTCTTCTCTAGGCGACTTAAGTGGAAAAAGCACTTTATAAATATGGACAAAAAAAGCTGTGCTGAATTTGGAATTGACGACAACATGTTGGCTGACGTTAGATTTCTTTACCATTTGGGTGACCCCATTGGGGAAGAGGGAGAAGGCCCATTCACAGATCTTAAAAACAAAAGCAAACGCATGCCCCCTGTCACGGACGTTAGTGCTATCGATATATTTACTAATCTTGTTTCCAGAGATTTTTTGGAACTTGAGAAAAGTAAAAATAAAAAATTTCACAATCTCACTAAAATAGAAATGAAGGCACTAAATGATCTGGAGAATGATGGGAGCATCATTATTAAACCCTCAGATAAAGGGGCAACATCGTGGTGATGGACACATTCCAATACAAAACACTTTGTTGCTCCCTTTTAGGCGAGGACATGGGATATGAGAAGACTAAAAGAAAATCCCACAGCCCGCTACCATGAAGAATTAAAAACACTGGTCAATGAAGCGCTGAGTAAAAAACTTATCAGCCTGGATGAAAAAGAATTTTTGATTCCTACCCATCCTATGGTAGCGACTTTCTATTGTCTGCCTAAGGTGCACAAAGGCCTTTGTCCACTTAAAGGTAGGCCGATTGTATCAGGCTATTGATAGTCTCACTCAATTTGGACTAACATGCAACTGACCTTTTCAAATATTCTTTTGGGACAATATGTCAATCATGACAAAGCCTATCTACCTAGAGCTTCTTGGTTAGAAACATCATATCATTGACATCAAGGCTTAGCTTGCTGATTGACAAATTAGTCTGTGGCACACTAATATGGATCATGTGACCTTTATGCTCAATTCCCTGGTAGGTGGAGGAAATTGTCGGAATCAATGGTGAGCGGAGACAAAATAGTCATTGGCTCCGACTTGCAGATTTTTTTGTCTGAAGGTGATTGAGAGTTTCGAATGTACAAGTCTTACAAACAACATTGCCTCCCTTCACTTTTGAGGCAAGCACGTCTCCTTTGTTTGACATGTTTGATTGAGAGAGGTGATTGGAGGTCATCGTCAAAAACAATAGAACCCACCTCCTCAAATCCTCTTTTAGATGTGGAATCAAATCATCCCCTCCCTCTAAAAAAGGATACCAAAGGACAATATTTCAGGATCAAAAGAAATTTTCAAACCCGAAACCTGTTTAAACAACAAGCAGACGAATTGAGACATCGTTTTCAGAGAGAGGATATCCTGATCATGTACTTAGGGACGCCTACAAAACAGCTTTGACACGAGAGAGGAAAGATCTCCTTACCCCAAAAGAGAAAAACGAAGGAGAAACATCACCAGGTACATAACAAAATTCTCCAATAGATCAAAAGAAATGAGGGATATTATTATGCGCCACTGGCCAGTCCTTTGCATGGACAAGGATTTGTCTAGTGTATCTCCACCACTCCACAGATCACATTTAAGAAAGGACGATCTATTAAAGATAGATTAGTACGCAGCCATTTTGCCTCCTCTGAACCAAAAAACCCTACATGGCTGAAAAGCACAATACAAGGGTGTTACAAATGCGGAGGATGTAAATACTGTGGGGCCCTTAAACAAGGGAAGGAGTTCAACAGCACCATTACCAAGAAAATATACCCCATTAGACAATTCATTAACTGCAAAAGCATTGGGGTTGTCTACAACATCACCTGCAAATGCGGCGTACAATATGTAGGGAAAACAAGAAGAGAACTCAGGAAGAGAATAGGAGAACATCATAGGGACATCATAAACAGAAGAGATACCCCTGTAGCGAACCATGTAAATCAAATGCATGGAGGTGACACAAAATCCATAGCATTTATGGGAATTGAAAAAATCAGACAAAATCAAAGAGGAGGAGATTGGGATAAACGTATCCTTCAAAGAGAAACATTCTGGATCTTCAATCTCCAAACACCCATCCGAAAGGATTGAATGAACTTATAACCTATTCTTCCTTCTTGTAGAGTAAGGACCACTAGGGCCTCTAGAACAGGGTCAGCCGCCGTTGAGTGGGGCGCCACTGCGCAGGTTTTAGGGTGCCAACCTCCGCGTGAGGTAGGGATTTAACAGATAGGGTTCAACAGGGATTCCTTAGTGTGCACCCTTTCTATCCTTCACAGGAAGGTCCGTCGTGTTAATACTTGCATGCAATAATTCAATATTCCATTTCACATACGCAATTGACATCATAGATTTTGTATATTTTTTTCTGCTATACCATACCTCCGTCATCTTATTTATGAATGTGACTGACACTCTGCTCCAAGTATTGCCAGAAACAGATTGTTATCTCTTGCAAATTTCCACAAAGAGGCACTATATATGTTTGGTAGATCTTATATGTAAAGATTATATACCACAGCAGAATGTTTCTCCAGATTTCATTTTGTGATTTAGGAGAAATTTGCTATTCTTCCTCTTAAACGCATAAGCAGACTCAATAGGGACGAATCGCCACATTCTGCAGACACACTATAGATGCCTGCTCATTGGATTCTTACTTCCTTAAACAGGAAATGACGTCCCTCGAGGTTGAATTAGTCGTAATCACAGCGCATGTGCTAGATGAACAGCACATGCGTTCCAATTACCGGATATGACGCCCGCAAGCGTCTGAACAGGAAACTGATCGATACACACGGTATCTATAAAAGCACGAGCGTGCACGCGCCGCTAAGTCCTGTCTCAGCATTTATGCTCTAATATCTCCCCTGAAGATTCTTAATGTGATGAAACGCGTCGGGAGACGCCCCTGGGGTAGAGACTACCGGACATGATACATGCACATGGAACGGATCTCCCCCAGGAGAGATGAATCATGCCCATACTACGAAAACGCAGATGAGTATTGTAGACAATCGCAAATGTTTAAACCACAGTGGGGGTTAATATAGACAGAATTACATTTATACTGTCACTCCCCTGATGGTACTGCGTTTACCTGTCTATAAAGGGCATGTTTAATGATACATCTATATGACAGGTGCACATTTATTTATGGCTCCAAACCCAAATGAGCATTATATATAAAATCCATAAAAACCAATTGTATAATATATGTATATGGACGAAGTGCATATAAAGGGGGCAATATCTTTGATACAAAAAGCTGATTCCAGCACGATTAGCTTACCCAATAAAAAGGAATAATACTCCTACAAATACCGCCAGAACAGGGGAATTTGTTCTTTATACAGTCCCATTTAATAAGTGCGGTTATATTGTCGGTATAGAGGCACTATCGTCCATTATTAGGTTTCTGGTGAACCATTGGTCTCTTTGTTTTTAGGTCATAGACTTTGTGTTTCGCTTTGGTTTTGTTTCGTGTGGCACATGCACATCAGCACATTTTGCACTTTTGGTTTTTTTTAGTTAATATATTAAAGGTTAAGTTTTAACATTTCAATCAGCTACTTCTCAAATTGTGGATAGTCCTAATTTCTTGGGGTAGAGCATTCCAGAGGATTGGCGCAGCGCGGGAGAAGTCTTGTAGTCGGGAGTGGGAGGTACGGATTAGTGCAGAGGTTAGTCGAAAGTCGTTTGCAGAGCGCAGCAGTCTGTTATGCCGATAGATAGAAATGAGGGAGGAGATGTAGGGGGGTGCTGCACTGTGGAGAGCTTTGTGGGTGAGAACCAGTACTTTGAATTGTATCCTATAATGAATGGGCAGCCAGTGTAAGGACTGGCGAAGAGCGGACGCGTCCGAGTACCGATTAGCCAGATGGATTAATCTGGCTGCTGCATTAAGGATGGACTGGAGAGGGGATAGTCGAGTAATGGGGAGGCCAAGTAATAGAGCGTTGCAGTAGTCCAGGCGGGAGTGGATCAATGCTACAGTGAGGGTTTTTGTTGTTTCCATGGTGAGAAAAGGGCAGATTCTAGAGATGTTCTTTAGGTGTAGGCGGCAAGAGCGGGTATTGTATATGGGAGGTGAAGGAGAGATTGGTGTCAAACATAACACCCAGACAGCGAGCCTGCTGCCGGGGTGTTATTATGGTGCCGCCCACGGAGAGGGATATGTCAAATCTAGGGAGGTTAGTAGACGGCGGGAGCAGAAGAAGTTCAGTTTTGGAGAGGTTGAGTTTCAGATACAGAGCGGACATGATGTTGGAGACTGAGGACAGACAGTCGGTGGCGTTCTGTAGTACAGCGGGGGTGAGGTCGGGGGATGACGTGTATAGTTGTGTGTCATCAGCATAAGGATGTTACTGAAAGCCAAATCTGCTGATGGTCTTTCCAATTGTGGCTGTGTAGAGAGAGAAGAGAAGGGGGCCAAGGACTGAGCCCTGGGGTACACAGACAGTGAG
Source organism: Oophaga sylvatica (assembly GCA_033576555.1). Lineage (NCBI taxonomy): Eukaryota > Metazoa > Chordata > Amphibia > Anura > Dendrobatidae > Oophaga > Oophaga sylvatica. Next base: position 234,283,075 of record JARQOD010000006.1, on the reverse strand, counting down.
AGGAAGAGAAGATGACGTGGAGCCAGAGAACAAAACACTGAAGGAGCGGTCAGAAAGATAGGAGGAGAACCAGGAGAGAACAGTGTCCTTAATACCTAGTGAGTGGAGCCTAGACAGTAGGAGACGGTGGTCAACCATGTCAAAAGCTGCAGAAAGGTCGAGAAGAATGAGCAATGAGTGGTCACCGTTACGTTTTGCTGGAAGAAGGTCATTGCTCACTTTGATGAGTGCAGTTTCTGTCAAATGTAGGGTGCGGAAGCCGGACTGTGAAGGGTCTAGGAGGGAGTGATTGGAGAGGTAACGGGTGAGGCGGGAGAAGACTAGGCGCTCCAAAAGTTTGGAGATGAAGGGGAGATTGGAGACCGGTCTGTAGTTGTTTGTGCAGGAAGGGTCGAGAGCGGGTTTCTTTAGTAGTGGAGTAATGATGGAGTGTTTGAAGGCAGATGGGAAAATGCCAGAGGAGTGTGAGAGATTAAAGATTTTAGTTAGGTGAGTTGTGACAACTGGAGAGAGAGACTGGAGGAGATGTGAGGGAATGGGGTCGGTAGTGCATGTAGTCGGACGAGAGGAAGAGAGGAGTCTGGACTCTGGAGACTTCTTCTTCTGTGATGGGATCAAATATGGAAAGTTAGCCAGGGGAACAGCAGGGTGGGATGGGAGTCACAGCCCTTGGTGGTTGAGAGCAGATTTCCTGATGGATAGTATCTATTTTTTATATAAAATGGGAGGCCAGGTCGTCAGCACAAATGTCTGTGATAGGGGCTTGTGCTTTTGGCCTGAGGAGGGAGTGAAGTGTCAAAAAGTTTCTTGGGGTTGTTGGCTAGTGAGGAGATCAGAGTGGTGAAGTAGGTCTGTTTGGCGAGGTGAAGGGCAGCATTATAAGTTCTTAACATGAATTTAAAGTGGATGAAGTCTTGTGGTGTGCGGGTTTTTCTCCAAAGGCGTTCAGCACTCCTAGAGCATCGCTGAAGAAGTTGAGTTTGCAATGTGAGCCAGGGCTGTTTTACTGTGTTTTTGGAAGTTCTGAGGGTAAGCGGCGCTACTTGGTCAAGGGTGCTTCTAAGAGTGTCATTGTAGTGATGAACAGCCAGATCAGGACAGGAAAAAGAGGAGATTGGGGACAGTGATGAGTGTAGGGAATCTGAAAGTGTCTGAGGGTTAATGGCTTGTAGATTTCTGAATGTGTGGTAGGTAGGAGTGCGCTGGGATGGTGGAGGATTTGTGAGCGTGAAGGAGAGAATGTTGTGGTCAGACAGTGGAAGCAGTGAGTTATTTAGGTGGGAGATTGAACAGAGGCGGACAAAGACCAGGTCAAGGGTGTTACCATCCTTGTGTGTCTCAGAGGTTGAAAGCTGTGAGAGGCCTAGAGAAGTGGTTAGTGATAGAAGGAAGATAGAGGAAGACATTGCCCCAACGGTACAAACAGGAGGGAGAGTTAGGCTGCAGACTCGGTTGCCTGTAGCCTCCAGTTTGGCACCTGTTCGGAGCAGTTGTCTTCCAAAAGTCAAAACGTGCGCTCCCAGGACTTGCACTGCGTGGTCCTTTTTTGACACACTTGCAGATGATATTTGCTATGTCAAATGCAAGTTGTGTAATCAAAAAGTAAAAAGAGGTAAAAGTGTCAGTAACCTCAATACCACTAATATGTGGAAACATGTGCGGACAAAGCACGTAGTTGAGTTACAAAGACACACTGGAGATGTAGGCCAACCTACAGCAGCACCTACATCTTCAGGTCGTGTTGAAGCCTCTTCATAGAGCTCACACACAGCTGGTTCGGCTTCCTCACAGGATCGCCATGGAAGAACCTCGGTCACTGTTGTCCAGAGACAAAGTGTTATTCACCCACAGCAGCAAGTTCCCTGTCATCCTCACACTCCCAGGCCACAAAACAGCCATCGGTAGCACAGGCATGGGATAAAAGACGGCCATACTCGGCAAACCATCCACGAGCACAGGCTCTGAATGCTGGCATTGCAAAACTCCTGTCCCTTGAAATGCTGTCATTCAGGCTGGTGGAGACTGACAGTTTACGTAACTTAATATCATTGGCAGTCCCACAATACAATGTTCCAAGCCGATTTCATTTCAGCAGGCAAGCCGTCCCTGGTCTGCAAAAGCATGTTGAGGGAAAAATTAAACATGCGCTACTAAACGCCGTCAGTAGCAAGGTCCACCTGACCACCGATGCGTGGACCAGTACCCATGGCCAGGGACGATACCTTTTCCTCACTGCCCATTGGGTCAATGTTGTGGAGCCGGGTACTGATCTTACGAGTGGCGCTGTACGTGTTCTGCCAACTCCAAGGATTGCAGGAATCATGTCTGTACACATTGACTCCTCCTCCTACTCCAGTTCCTCAGAATCATCGCTGCAGGAGCCGTCACGGTCTAACTCCACATGGACCCGTGAACGCTTACCTGTTGTGACCAATATGAGCACAGCCGTGGCCAAATGTCAACAGGCCGTCATGAAATTAATTTCCATGGGGAATCGAAGCCACACAGCGCAGGAGCTCTGGAATGCCATCAAGCAGGAGAGCGACGTGTGGTTTTTGCCAGCGAATCTCCAGCCAGGCTTGGTAGTGTGTGACAATGGCCAAAATCTGGTGGCAGCTCTGGGCCTTGGCAACCTCACTCTCATACCATGTCTGGCACATGTGCTCAACTTGGTCATGCAGAGTTTTTTGAGGGACTATCTGGATCTTGATGCACTGCTGCACAAGGTCCGCCTATAGTGCGCTCACTTGCGACATTCCAGCATGGCCAGATCGCTGATTGCAGCTCTGCAACGCAGATTTCGCCTTCCTGAACATCGCATCATATGTGACGTACCCACCAGGTGGAATTCCACTTTACATATGTTTGAGCGGTTGTGTGAGCAGCAGCCAACAGTAATGGAGTATCAGCTGCATCAGGCGCAATCAACTCGCAATTTGCGCCGTTCACACTTCACCACTACTGAGTGGGCCTCTATAATAATAATAATAATAATAATCTTTATTTATATAGCGTCAACATTTTCCGCAGCGCTTTACAGTTTAACAGTTTCAGAACACAAGTCATAAGTAACAACGTTAACAATACAATAATTAAAGCAATATAATCCGCCCCTGCTCGTGAGAGCTTACAATCTACAATGAGGTGGGGGAGATACAAAGTCCAGGTGTTTATATACAATGGTGTATTTACAATGATGGTCCAGCCATTTTGAGGGAGTGATAGATGGATGGAGATAGTGAATGGGCTACACACACAGACTTACACATAGAATGACTTTGATTAGTGAATGTGATAGGCCGCTCTGAACAAATGTGTTTTGAGGGAGCGCCTGAAACCATGCTAATTGCGGATAGTCCTAATTTCTTGGGGTAGAGCATTCCAGAGGATTGGCGCAGCACGGGAGAAATCTTGGAGTCGGGAGTGGGAGGTACGGATTAGTGCAGAGGTTAGTCGAAGGTCGTTTGCAGAGCGCAGCAGTCGGTTAGGCCAATAGATATAAATGAGGGAGGAGATGTAGGGGGGTGCTGCACTGTGGAGAGCTTTGTGGGTGACAACCAGTACTTTGAATTGGATACTACAGTCATTGCCAAAAGTTTTGAGAATGACACAAATATTAATTTTTACAAAGTCTACTGCTTCACTTTTTCTAATGGCAATTTGCATATACTCCAGAATGTTATAAAGAGTGATCAGCTTAACATCAATTACTTGCAAAGTCAATATTTGGCTAGAAAATGAACTTTATCCCCCAAAACACATTTCAACATCATTGCAGCCCTGCCTTAAAAGGACCAGCTAACCTCTTTTCAGTGATTGCTCCATTAACACAGGTGTGGGTGTTGATGAGGACATGGCTGGAGATCAATCTGTCATGATTAAGTAAGAATGACACCACTGGACACTTTAAAAGGAGGCTGGTGCTTGGCATCATTGTTTCTCTTCTGTTAACCATGGTTATCTCTAAAGAAACACATGCAGTCATCATTGCAATGCACAAAAATGGCCTAACAGGGAAAAGTATCGCAGCTAGAAAGATTGCACCTCAGTCAACAATCTTTCGCATCATCAAGAACTTCAAGGAGAGAGATTCCATTGTTGCCAAAAAGGCTTCAGGGCGCCCAAGAAAGACCAGCAAGCGCCAGGACCGTCTCTTAAAAGTGTTTCAGCTGCGGGATCGGGCTACCAGCAGTGCAGAGCTTGCTCAGGAATGGCAGCAGGCAGGTGTGAGTGCATCTGCACGCACTGTGAGGCGGAGACTCTTTGAGCAAGGCCTGGTCTCAAGGAGGGCAGCAAAGAAGCCACTTCTCTCCAGAAAAAACATCATGGACAGACTGATATTCTGCAAAAGGTACAGGCAGTGGACTGCTGAGGACTGGGGTAAAGTTATTTTCTCTGATGAATCCCCTTTTCGATTGTTTGGGACATCAGGAAAACGCCTCATTCGGAGAAGACAAGGTGAGCTCTACCACCAGTCTTGTCTCATGCCAACTGTTAAGCATCCTGAAACCATTCATGTGTGGGGTTGCTTCTCAGCCAAGGGAATCGGCTCTCTCACAGTCTTGCCTAAAAACACAGCCATGAATAAAGAATGGTACCAGAATGTCCTCCAAGAGCAACTTCTCCCAACCCTCCAAGAGCAGTTTGGCGATCAACAATGCCTTTTCCAGCATGATGGAGCACCTTGCCATGAAGCAAAGGTGATAACTAAATGGCTCAGGAAACAAAACATAGAGATTTTGGGTCCATGGCCTGGAAACTCCCCAGATCTTAATCCCATTGAGAACTTGTGGTCAATCATCAAGAGACGGGTGGACAAACAAAAACCTAAAAATTCTGACAAAATGAAAGCATTGATTGTGCAAGAATGGACTGCTATCAGTCAGGATTTGGTCCAGAAGTTGATTGAGAGCATGCCAGGGAGAATTGCAGAGGTCCTGAAGAAGAAGGGTCAACATTGCAAATATTGACTTGCTGCATTAACTCATTCTAACTGTCAATATAAGCTTTTGTTACTCATATGTTTGCAATTATATTTCTGTCTGTGATAAAAACATCTGTCAAACACACATAAAAACCAGAGGGCAGCAGATCATGTGAAAATATAATATTTGTGTCATTCTCAAAACTTTTGGCCATGACTGTATAATGAATGGGCAGCCAGTGTAAGGACTGGCGAAGGACTCTATGAAGGACATCTGCCACGTTTTGCATGCGTTTGATGAGTCAACGTGGATGGCGAGTGCAGATGATGCACTAGTCAGCCTGACTGTCCCCCTTATCTGCCTGCTTCAAAAAACACTGCAAGCACTAAGGGATGAGGTTTTGGAAGAGGTGGAGGATGAGGAGTCACAAATTCCATCACTTTCTGGACAGTCAGTGCAACGTGGTTCCTCACAAAGGGCTGGGCAGGCCTCACTTTGTGAGGAGGATGAGGAGGAGTCAATGGAGGAGGAAGACATCGCTCCAGAAGGAGGTACACAACGCTCTAGTCAGTATGTATAGCGAGGGAGGGGTGATGCAGAGCAGGCAGAGATGACCCCTCTTGCAGGGGACAGCGTTTCTTGGCCAGTTGGGAGTCTGCAGCACATGGTTGATTTCATGCTGCAGTGCCTGAGAAACGACCGCCGCATCGCCCACATTCTCACCACGTCTGATTATTGGGTGTCCACCCTCCTAGACCCTCGCTACCGTGACAAGTTACAAAGCCTCATCACACCGTTGAACCGGGAGCGTAAAATGCGGGAGTACCAAGACACACTGGTGCAATCCATAATGTTCTCCATTCCAGCCGAGAGCACTGCTGCTGCTACTGCTTTACAAAGCAGCTGTGTGCATCGATGCAGTGGAGACAGCTCTGCAACAAGAGGGAGCACAAGCAGCGCCTCTGCACAGGGCAAGATGTTATGATTTGGTAGCTGAGGAGAGCAGGCAAAAAAGGCAATACACCAGAGAGGTTGGAATCTATGGGATTGCAGTACCCTGACTAACCACCACAACTAAAGGCAGCCGTGGAGCGTACCTACATTGGTCCTAGACGCCTCGTCACAGCCTGAGAAGCTAACTACACCTAAAGATAGAAAGAGGAAAGCTATCTGCCCGGAGCAGATCCCAAAGAACATAGAAAGCCCCCAAACATGTAATGGCGGTTAGACAAGAAGAAATACTGACACAGACAGAAAATTGTATGAGCAAACGTTGGGACCCAAACTTCCTAAATAGAAAAGGATAGGAAGGGCACTTACTGCAATCCCAAAAAACCCTGAAAAGTACCAACTCTACTAATTACAAAAACACCTGAGATCACACGACCTTTACCACCTAAATTAGTTCTCTGGTGTAACAAAAACTAAACAGCAGCCACTGAAAAAACTGGAAAAGGCAAATGAACAAACAACAGTGGCTGAACTAAACTGAGAGGAGCACAAGCCCCCCAAGGGGACCCAGCAGACCCCCACAGAAGTGCAGGACAAAATGCAAAAAACAAGCACAAAAAAATAAAAGAAGAAAATGTCTTATCTGTTAGCAAAAGATGCAGGCACGAAACAGCAAGCTACAAAGTGTACAGGAATCAAAGATGAGACCAGAACAATTGATCACCGGCAACCCTGATGGGAGGGAACCTCCCTTATATAAGACCAGTCAGTAACACCTGATCTCCAATCTTCACAATCTTCATTGGATAGTTCAGTACTGTTTGTAACCACCAGAGGGAGATTCTGCTCAGAATTCATTTCTAGCACATTCACAACAGCAAGACCAGTATGTTCCAAATGTGGCGAAGTTTTGTGGCAGCGCCACCAATGTCTACACCATCCGAGACGGCTCCAGTCAGCAGGAGGCAACGTTTCCGTAAGATGGTGACAGACTACATGTCTTGCCCTCTCAGTGTACTCCCAGATGGCTCTTCCCCATTCAAGTTTTGGGTCTCTAAGCTGGATACATGGCCAGAGCTTAGCCAGTATGCATTGGAGGTGCTGGCTTGCCCTGCTGCCAGTGTATTATCGGAGCGCTTCTTTAGTGCTGCAGGTGGTGTACTAACAGACCGTCGCATGCGACTATCCTCCGATAATGTAGACCGGCTTACTTTTCAGAAAATGAACAAGGCATGAATTTGCCTGTCCGGTTTCAGATTAAATAACTGGTTGGCAACGTTATCCATGTCTCCTGTTATGTTCATCTTTCTACCACCTGAACTCTACTCCCTGGGCTACAACACTGCCAGTTTAAGCTCAGAAGTGTCGTGTCCACAGACCAATACACAAGCTATAGTGTTAGTGGGGTTCAGTAACGCCTGCTGTTCCCCTGCTGTGTGTCTGGCAAAAATTAATGCTGCTAACTCCAAATTAAACTTCTAACATCTCATACTAGGCCTCTGCCTACACCCTCCTTGACCCTGGGCTTCAACACCGCCAGTTGCTGCTCAGAAGTGTTGGATGCACAGATCAAAACAATCGCTGATGTGTTTGTGGGGTTCAGTAACGCCTGCTGTTCCCCTGCTGTGTGTCCGGCAAACATTACTGCTAGCTCGCAACACATGTTGAAAAAAACATGACATGTTAAAGTGGCTACTGCTACACATAGATAAGAGGCTACACCCTTATTTATAAGCTGTAAACAAGTGAAACGTCACCTTTAAAACCATAAAATTATTAGTCTTTGTCACAAATCTGTAACCAAATAATTGTGACATATTACTGCAGATATCCACATGTCGAACACAAATGCTAACACAAAAGCCTACTTATGCTATAGGGTACTGATGGTGAACCTTGTCACTCCATAACTTAGACAAATCCAACTCACATCATGCCTCAAATGCTGCAATGTTGGAATTGCATAATGTGGGTTGAACTTTGACAACAGCTGCAGTGCGAAGGTTAGCCTTCAGTCTTCTTGGCTTTTAAATAAAAGCATACAAGTAAATATAATAATCCATTGTTGATTAAGGGACGTGATGTACACCTGTAATATTGTGCAAACAATGGATGTAGGACTAGTCCTCTTCAACATTACTTATATTTGTGTCATTTGAAAAAATACATATTTAATTAAAAATTTAATAACCCATATCATAAAGGTCCATCATGTAAACATGAGAATCGGTAACAAAAATCATGCATTACCTTGTTAAAGCCAATAGTGCATAGTCACAATAGCAAAATATATACCTGCAAGTGGTGCTGAAACAACGACAACTGATAGAAAAGGTGAATGATATCTAGTTATCAGACTGAATAGCGACACCTGTACAATGTCGATATAATACTGTACCTTAACAAAAAGGCTGTTTGCAACCAATGTATTGTATAAGGATGGAAGCGCGTCACACTAATAGATTTGAGTTATTTGAAATAGAATGGAGCAGCACCAATTAGAGAAAAATGTCAAGGATGAGGCAGTGACACACGCTCAGCAGACTACAACCAGCAGTGGTTGAAGAACTAACTGGAGCGTGATCTGCACTCCAAAAATGAAAACCTCAGACTACAGTGAACACTGCACACAACTGTTCACTAGCTGTGAAAGGCCCCTTTGTGTACTTCTAGACTGTTTGCAACCAATGTATTGTATAAGGATGGAAGCGCGTCACACTAATAGATTTGATGTTATTTGAAATAGAATGTAGCAGCACCAATTAGAGAAAAATGTCAAGGATGAGGCAGTGACACACGCTCAGCAGACTACAACCAGCATTGTTTGAAGAACTAACTGGAGCGTGATCTGCACTCCAAAAATGAAAACCTCAGACTACAGTGAACACTGCACACAACTGTTCACTAGCTGTGAAAGGCCCCTTTGTGTACTTCTATAATGTTTGCAACCAATGTATTGGATACGGATGGAAGCACGTCACACTAATAGATCACTGTTAATTTCAATTCAATGGAGCAGCACCAATTAGAGAAAAATGTCAAGGATGAGGCAGTGGCACACGCTCAGCAGACTACAACCAGCAGTGGTTGAAGAACTAACTGGAGCGTGATCTGCACTCCAAAAATGAAAACCTCAGACTACAGTGAACACTGCACACAACTGTTCACTAGCTGTGAAAGGACCCATTGTGTACTTCTAGACTGTTTGCTACCAATGTATTGTATACGGATGGAAGCGCGTCACACTAATAGATTTGAGTTATTTGAAATAGAATGGAGCAGCACCAATTAGAGAAAAATGTCAAGGATGAGGCAGTGGCACACGCTCAGCAGACTACAACCAGCAGTGGTTGAAGAACTAACTGGAGCGTGATCTGCACTCCAAAAATGAAAACCTCAGACTACAGTGAACACTGCACACAACTGTTCACTAGCTGTGAAAGGCCCCTTTGTGTACTTCTATAATGTTTGCAACCAATGTATTGGATACGGATGGAAGCACGTCACACTAATAGATCACTGTTAATTTCAATTGAATGGAGCAGCACCAATTAGAGAAAAATGTCAAGGATGAGGCAGTGGCACACGCTCAGCAGACTACAACCAGCAGTGGTTGAAGAACTAACTGGAGCGTGATCTGCACTCCAAAAATGAAAACCTCAGACTACAGTGAACACTGCACACAACTGTTCACTAGCTGTGAAAGGACCCATTGTGTACTTCTAAACTGTTTGCTACCAATGTATTGTATACGGATGGAAGCGCGTCACACTAATAGATTTGAGTTATTTGAAATAGAATGGAGCAGCACCAATTAGAGAAAAATGTCAAGGATGAGGCAGTGGCACACGCTCAGCAGACTACAACCAGCAGTGGTTGAAGAACTAACTGGAGCGTGATCTGCACTCCAAAAATGAAAACCTCAGACTACAGTGAACACTGCACACAACTGTTCACTAGCTGTGAAAGGCCCCTTTGTGTACTTCTAGACTGTTTGCAACCAATGTATTGTATACGGATGGAAGCGCGTCACACTAATAGATTTGAGTTATTTGAAATAGAATGGAGCAGCACCAATTTGAGAAAAATGTCAAGGATGAGGCAGTGGCACACGCTCAGCAGACTACAACCAGCAGTGGTTGAAGAACTAACTGGAGCGTGATCCGCACTCCAAAAATCAAAACCTCAGACTACAGTGAACACTGCACACAACTGTTCACTAGCTGTGAAAGGACCCTTTGTGTACTTCTAGACTGTTTGCTACCAATGTATTGTATACGGATGGAAGCGCGTCACACTAATAGATTTGAGTTATTTGAAATAGAATGGAGCAGCACCAATTTGAGAAAAATGTCAAGGATGAGGCATTGACACACGCTCAGCAGACTAAAACCAGCATTGTTTGAAGAACTAACTGGAGCGTGATCTGCACTCCAAAAATGAAAACCTCAGACTACAGTGAACACTGCACACAACTGTTCACTAGCTGTGAAAGGCCCCTTTGTGTACTTCTATAGTGTTTGCAACCAATGTATTGGATACGGATGGAAGCACGTCACACTAATAGATCACTGTTAATTTCAATTGAATGGAGCAGCACCAATTAGAGAAAAATGTCAAGGATGAGGCAGTGGCACACGCTCAGCAGACTACAACCAGCAGTGGTTGAAGAACTAACTGGAGCGTGATCTGCACTCCAAAAATGAAAACCTCAGACTACAGTGAACACTGCACACAACTGTTCACTAGCTGTGAAAGGCCCCTTTGTGTACTTCTAGACTGTTTGCAACCAATGTATTGTATACGGATGGAAGCGCGTCACACTAATAGATTTGAGTTATTTGAAATAGAATGGAGCAGCACCAATTTGAGAAAAATGTCAAGGATTATACAGTGGCACACGCTCAGCAGACTACAACCAGCAGTGGTTGAAGAACTAACTGGAGCATGATCTGCACTCCAAAAATGAAAACCTCAGACTACAGTGAACACTGCACACAACTGTTCACTAGCTGTGAAAGGCCCCTTTGTGTACTTCTATAGTGTTTGCAACCAATGTATTGGATACGGATGGAAGCACGTCACACTAATAGATCACTGTTAATTTCAATTGAATGGAGCAGCACCAATTCCACAAAATAAAAAAAAAAAGAGGTCAGTGAGTGACACATGCAGATGACTACAAACAGCGTTGGATGCAGAGCAAACTGCAGCGTCACCTGCACTCACACACACACCTTGCACAGAGCTGTGAAAACAACACTGCAAGGAAAAAGGATGATTTACAGAGTGGTTTCTCAAATAGCCTGCCTACAGAACAATTCACAAAAACGCTATCTCTAACTGTCCCTCAGAGTCAGCAGAGCAGCGTCCTGTCCCTAACTTAATTCACAGCACAGTGACGGTAAAATGGCGGTGGCGCCTTTTATAGTGCATTCTGACATCATTTCAGCATCCAATCACAGCCATGCCATTAGTTAACATGACCGCAGCATTACAGGATGTGCCCACACTTTGTAGGATTCCTCATTGGCTGTCTAAAATCACATTGCCTCTCAAAGAATTATGGGAACTTCCGATTCCGGTATACGATATATGAAAAATATCGGAACTAAGTATCGGAATTCCGATACAGCGAATATCGGCCGATACCCGATACTTGCGGTATCAGAATGCTCAACTCTACTGGACATCCTTGCTACCGTGGGAGGAATTTGCACTGAATAATACCATAGCCGACTCAACTAGGCACACCCCGTTCCTCCTTAATTATGGCCAGCATTCACTTGTCCCTGTACCCATGCCCGTGTCATCCACCGACTCTACGGTGGCAGACTGGGTGGTGGAGGCACGTGACATTTGGGACCACACACAGGATGCCATCCGGGCTTCCAAGGAGAGAATGAGGGTCTCCGCTGATGCGCATTGGCGCCCCGCTCCGACTTTTTCCCCTGGCAATTTAGTGTGGCTCTCCGCCCATAACATCAGGCTGCGTGTTGAGTCCACTAATTTGTTAATTTGTTCATGTTCATGGCCTCTCTTCTTTCTACTTATACCTTGTGCACTACACGTCTCACCAAGCCTCCTGAAGAAACCGAGGAAGGTGAAACGTGCGTCAGGGCTTTTCTTGCCGTCCCTTTGCCGCTGCTTCAATTCACCGCATTATGTCACAAGGTAACTAATATTGTATTTATATTAAATCGCTGTGCATATGATACTATTCTACCTTTACCCTAAATTTGGCTAGAACTTCAGTATAGCCCTATTGCACATTGCGATATCCTCTATGCCTTGTATATGATATTTTTTAAGTCATTCAGGGTATATATAACTTTGTTCGGTATCTGTGGCATTATTTTGCCCCATAATCTAATTGTCATGCTATTGTGATAACCCTGCGTCTCTTTACATTTATATATTTGACATACTGTGATACTGGAGCATGCTTCTAATGGACTGCATTCTGTCTGGCTCCATACTAAACATCTTTTGAATATTAGCCTATCTTAGTTGTTTTGTCTCACCCTGTACCTTTGTCTAATTTAATTCTTTTTGCAAATAAATTATTATTATTCATAAAAATACTCCCTTGTCTTGCTGGTCTTATTATCTATATATATAGTATTGTATTACTTCATTACGGTCCTGCATTTATTTATTTATTTTTGGTTTTGTTGTTGCTGGCCTGGGAGTTTTTCATCCGTTAGGCCACGGATTTGGTTTTTGGGTTTATGCGCGTTGAGTCCACTAAGTTTGCTCTTCGCTACATAAGTCCTTTAAAGGTCCTGGAACAGGTCAACCCCGTGGTCTATCGTCTGGCTCTTCCTCCACGCCTAGGTATAACTGACACTTTTCATGTGTCCCTCCTAAAACCCGTTCACATGTCCCGGTTTTCTAAGTCATCTGCCGGAACATCTGGTTCGTCCGCGGATGAGTATGAGGGGAATGCCATTGATGGGTTCAAGATGGTACGTGGCAAAAGTTCTATCTGGTGGGCGGGAAGGGTCATGGCCCAGAGGACAGTACCTGGGAACCTATTGAGCACATTCGGGCTTCTCAGCTCATTGCGGTATTTGAGCATAGTGAGGCTCAAGGAGGCGGGGCAATGTTAGGCGTCGAGATCCCGCTGCTGCACAATGGGGAATCTCTAGCCATGTCCTCTGCAGTCTCCCATTCTTCTTCAGCCGCAAAAGATCCTGCTCAACGGAGAAGTCGGTCGCAGCATCTTGCTCAGGCTAATGCTATGCGTTTGGTTGCTGCTGCCGCCCCAGGTACAGCTATAGCAGCCAGCATTAGTCAGCGGCGAGCAGACGCTCCTGAGACTAAGTGCTGCTTTTCTCCATCTGGCCATGTCCCCGAGACGACCGCTCATTGGTGGTCGGAGGTCACATGCTCAGGTCCTCAAGCTGCTCGGATTGGGCCATCAGCAAGGTCCTGGAATGCTGCTGTTATAAAAGGAATGCTCTAGTTAGCTGTGTTTTGCTACCACTCAGCGCTAAGTAGTGGCTCGCTTGTGCGACGCCGTGCACATTGTGGGTCTGGTCAGACTCATGTCCCCGCTTTCTAGGGGTTGAGCCTAGAGACCTCATTCGCGACATATCAGCTGTGTCCTGTGACATTTAACAGGGAACAGCGTTCTGTTAGTTAACTGCTGCGGCTCTGTGAAGTAACAGAGTTCGCCGCTGTTCACAACGGGTGACATGTAACCCGAGTGTTTTCGGCATGCAACTAACATTTTGTTCCGCCATTGCATAGCAGCAGGTTCCATCTCTGCATGGTGGATCGGAGCTTGCAAACGCACCTTATTATTATTATTATATTTCATTTGGTGCGTTCCGCCAACCCTAACAGATGGTTTCATTAATAAATGTGTACTCAGTAGAGATTAGCTAAACTTTTGAACTTCAAATATTTCAGGTTCGTCTACTGTAAAAAAAAAAATTGATTCATAATGAGTTTCAAGTAATCAAATTGCTTTAAAATGTATAACATATCAAGAATTACTAGGATTGTATAAACTAATTTTAAGCTTTTTAAAGCAAACTCAGCCTTTAACATATAACTAACTGACCATCACCTGTATTTGTCACAAATCTGTTGTCGGGTGTCCGGGGATCATGGGCTCCTTCCCTGTCCTTAACGCTAGGGGCACCCTAATTTTTCCTGTTCCCCAGATTACTTCTGATGGTGAAGACGCCGTGGCCATGAACCTTGCCTTAGCTCTTGAATCACCCCTCAGTCTGTACTCTTCCCCCACCCAGGGAAGAGGGAGTAGCAGTGTACTCTAATTCATCAACCAGATTAACAAGGTAATATGAACAGGGATAAAGGAAAATATCAATCACACAAATATATACACATAAACAACAGATGCAAACACTAGGCAGTGGAGGATAGGTTTAAACCAAAGTAGGAGAAGAAAGGGAATTATCACACACTCAAAACATAGCAACAGTTATAGATAAATCCCACAATTGATTTCTTCAGTAACAGTCAATCACCAACAACCTCCAGCCATGCAGCGTAAGCTCGCTCTGTCAATGAGTGCTAGCAAGAATCCAGTTTTTATAGGAGAAAGGGAGTGGGTAACAGTGCACAACTGAGAGCCCTAATTCAGGAAAGCTTACAGGAGCTCTCAACTGAGCAGATTAACCCCAGCACTGCTAAAATACATTTACACTATTTAATATGAAGATGAAGTCCTTCTAATCAGTGCAAGAGTAAGAGAAATCAGATGCTGTGGTCTTCTGGCTCCTTTTTGTCTCTGTAAACCTGTGACAGTATCGCAATGGGTAAATGAATAGTAACCATTCTTCAATGTTGTGTTGTAACACACTATCTGTAATGTTTGTTCACTGTGTTACGGTTTTCTCTACCATGTGACAACCTCTCATGATTCAGATTCATCACAAAATGTCTGATGCATGCTTTGCCTCTGCTTTTATGCAGGTTATAAAGTAGAATCTAGGAGCAAAAAAAGTGCAAATAGGGTCTTATCTGATAACAAGTATGCCAATTAAAATTATGCTAGCCTGATAAGGTTATGTCACACAACCCCGATTATGCATGAAAACAGCTGCTGCAGATCCACAGGTTCTACAAACAGGAAAGAGGAAAAAAAAAAAGGAGCCAAATTTGGTTTATCCACGCTGCTGCTTTTTTTTTTATTTTATACAGGCTATGTTAGTGCTTCCTTACTGACTGTCTTCATTTGTTCCAAACATTGGTGGAAAGGATTTAAAATTACTTCATACCCAGATTTTGTCTACTAATCATTTTAGTAACACCACTACCCGTGAATTTAAAGCCATCAGTGACATGCAAGCCAACCCCTGTGTAACTATAAGACAATCAGATAAGGGAGGTTGCATCACAGTTTTTGATGCATCTTTATATGCTAGATTGGTCGATGATATCCTCATTGATGCCTATGTACACAATTCTTCATTCAGATCCTACCGATACCTTCAAACACACCCTATCCCAGGTCCTGGGAGAAAGTCTGTCTTTGGAGATTATCGATAATAAATTACACAGATAGTTATTAGTAGATCACCCTATTATGCTCATATTCCATGAACTACCTAAAACTCATAAGGGGGGATTTCCCCCTCCCCTCCAACGAATTATTTCTGGCATTAGGTCTTTAAATGAAAATTTGAGTCAATGGATCGATGACCACCTAAGACCATTAGTCATCAGAATTCCTGGTTACCTAAAGGTCACAAAGTTCTTAATGTATTCGACAAAGTTTCTTGGAATGATGATTAGTTCACAACTTTTGATGTCATGAACCTGTATACCATCGTTCACCATCACTTTGCTATTTCAGCTGTTCACTATCATCTCACTTACATATAGCCGGTATTGTCCCAATCTTAAACAATTTATTATTTTGGATTTTCAATAATTGCTTCATCATAATTTTTTCATGTTTAATTCTAAGTTTTACTTACAGTTATTAGGTGCTCCCATGGGCTCGAGGTTCTCACCATCTCTTGCAATTTTATACATGTCCTGGTGGGAGGCCCATGTGGACAGGTGGTGTCTGTGTAAAACTGTGCCAAGCTGACCTTATCTATCCCCTTGGGGTGCGGAATGTCATGTTGGTGCAAGTGCCGAGACAGTACTGCGTGATCCTTCCGACATAATAGCGATGCCAGGCTGGGTGGCGAGGTGCATGTTTGTCATAGGAACCAATGGTCGACCTTATAAATGGAGCGAGTTACAATTATTGCGGTTGGGAAAATCTGTTTGTTTTTTTGTAGGCAAAGTTAAAAATCTATTTCCACTCCAGCATTTTTTTTATTGCAGCACTGGAGTGGTGTTTGTAATCTGGGGTCCATAATCCTAGTCTCGTACTAACTTGCCGCTGTCTTCCCCTTTATCATCGATGCTCCCATTGGTCTTCAGCAGTTTGTGACCTGCCGGATCGTTCTATGGTTTGCTGGAGCAAGCCAGAGATCACAATTCACAACAAGTCTATGAGAGCCTCAATCTGGCTCTCCGGCCAGTCAGAAGTTGGAATCACAAGGTGGTGCAGCGAGACAGGAGCAGTGCCGATTGAAGGTGAACACGGCAGTGGGTGAGTATGAGAGTAGGGTCAGGGACTTTATATTGGAAGCACCACTCTAATGCTGAAAAAGCAAACGCTGGAGTGGTGCTTTAATGTTAGTCGTAATATGAGTGATATAGGCGATGGTAGCTTTGTTCTAGAAATAAGAGGGAGTAAAGGACTTTTATATATACTGAAATACTTTTTCCAAAGATTTGTCTGTATAATATAACAAATACATACAAATATTTTTTATTAGTTTTGTTCCAGTTCAATCAAATAGAAGCAGAAAATTTTTTGTAAATGACAAAGAATTAACAAGATGTATCATTCAGTGAAATCTAAAATAACTGCACTCTTTTTCCAAGCTGTGCTATGTTCAAAACTAAACTGTTCTCTCACAGGAAAGTATGACATTACTTTAACATACTTATATAATTGGGTTGAGGTCTTGTGGTTGGTTAACAAAGTTATTTCCTAACTCATTTATCACAACATTCAGATGACCCTTACAGAAGAGTCGATACTCTGTTTTCCATATGGCTAACTGGTTTTTGGCTGCAATTTCTGAGAGGCAAAGCAAGTGCAATTCAACTAGAAGATCTTTATGGATGCTAGAAGGTTGTTTTCTCCAACTTGTCATCTTCCCATTGGGGAAATCTGGAGTAATATTGCACTTTTTGTTTGATTGGTTGTTTGAAAAAGACTTTTTTGCTGAAAAAAACTTAATTGTAATGCTAAATAATTTTAGGATTTTGAATGTACAAGTATTTATGTTCGTCATATTATGGATCCATAATGCAGTCATATGCATGAGTCCTTAAGTATATCTATCTACATTTATATCTAAAGTGGGACTTGTGCTAAAAAAAAAAAAAAAAAAAAAAAGACATCAACAAACTGGAGCAAGTTCAAAGGAGAGCCACCAGAATGGTGACCGGTCTGCAAACCATGTCCTATGAGGAACGGTTGCAGGATTTGGGAATGTTTAGCTTGCAAAAAAGAAGACTGTTAGGAGACTTAATAGCTGTCTACAAATATCTCAAGGGCTGTCACATTGTAGAAGGATCATCTTTATTCTCATTTGCACAAAGAAAGACTAGAAGCAATGGGATGAAACTGAATGGGAGGAGACACAGATTAGATATTAGAAAAAACTTTTTGACAGTTAGGGTGATCAAGGAGTGGAACAGGCTGCCACGAGAGGTGGTAAGTTCTCCTTCAATGGAAATCTTCAAACAGAGGCTGAACAGACATCTGTCTGGGATGATTTAGAGAATCCTGCTTTGAGCAGGGGGTTGGACCAGATGGCCCAGGAGGTCCCTTCCAACTCTACCATTCTATGATTCTATGATTCTATGATTCTATAGGAACAATCCATTCTTTAATGATATATTATGGTTAGTGAGATACGTGGATGATCTTCCATTGGTATGGCAGGACGACACATCCCTGAATGACACATTTTCTCTATATTCTCAATTCTAATAAGTACAATTTAAAATTCACTGTAATTCAGTTACACAGAAAGTGGAATTTCAAGGTTTCTGGCAATACTGTTTTGCATCATTCCATTTCCCACCCTCCCCATACTATTCAAGCCATACCTTTTGGTGAATTCAATCAGGCCAAAAGTATTTGTTCCACTCCTACATAACATCAAAAGCATTATAATCCGCAAATGCCTCACTGACAGAGGCTTCTATACTTAAATTAAACAAGCTTTCAATACTGTTGCCAATAGACCTACACCTTCTTCAAATGCCACTGTGTCTTTA
Source organism: Oophaga sylvatica (assembly GCA_033576555.1). Lineage (NCBI taxonomy): Eukaryota > Metazoa > Chordata > Amphibia > Anura > Dendrobatidae > Oophaga > Oophaga sylvatica. The sequence continues at coordinate 234,264,866 of JARQOD010000006.1, read as the reverse complement.
TCTCTAGTGAACAGTGTCCAACCAGCCTAACATTTTCTACACCCTACAGCCCCAGTTATATCAAATCAGCAGCACTATCCTCAAGTATCTACCTATCACCAGCCAAGATGATTCCCTGCGCACTATCACCAAGCAAGGATGCAGATGTGTTGCCAAGAGAGGACTCACCCTTGGTAATATGGTATCTCCTAGCCAACTAAAGAATCATAGCTCTCCTTCCACCTGGCTCTCTGCAAAGGGTTTTCACAAATGTGGGGGAAATAGGATTAATGTATGTCAATACGACCTTAACAGAACAAAATCCTTTCTCATCACATACACAATTAATCATACCATCATGTCCTTTATCAACTGTGATACCAATTATGTGGTATATTGCATTATACCAAAAAAGTGTCAAAAAAGTTATATTAGCTGTACAATCCGCAAGCTGAAAAAAAGAATTGCAGAGCAAATATCTAAAATCAGTTGCAACAATAGTTCCTATTCTGGAGCGACTAAACATTTTGTGTACATCAGCAAAGTTGATCTTTCACATTTTGCATTTTTTAGGCTGGAAAAAGTGAATACCCAGTTAGAGGTGAGGACTGTAAAAGAGCTTTGATGATGAGAGAGGCTTATTGGATATTGCATTTGAACACCAAGTTCCCCAATGGAATGAACTTTAAAAACAATCTGTTATATATTTATTAAAGGTATGCTACACTTGTAGTTTGTCATGTTGTGAGCAGCTGTTGTATTTGATATGTACTCATTTTCTATTTGGTAATTGGATTATCCCTCCTTTATATGTTTCTCCTCATTCACTTTTTGACATCCTATGACCAAGGCTGCATACTCCACCAGAAACATGTCAGGTTGTTTTTATGCATTTTTCTCTTAACCCCTTAATGACCGCTGATACACCTTGGTTTGGGATTTAAGGTTAGGGGTGTGTTGGGGTTAGCGTTGTAGTTAGTGTTGGTAAAAGGGTCAGGGGTTTGTTGGGGTTAGGGTTTTGGTCAGGGTTATGGTTAGGGTTGGGGATTAGTGTTAGTGTTGTGGTTAGGGTTATTGTTAGGGTTGGGATTTAGGGTTAAGGGTGTGTTGGGTTAGGGTTGTAGTTAGGGTTGGGATTGGGGTTAGGGGTGTGTAGGAGTTAGGGTTGTTATTAGGGTTTCCACTGTTTAGGCACATCAGGGGCTCTCCAAACACGACACAGCGTCCGATCTCAATTCCAGCCAATTCTGCATTGAAAAAGTCAAATGGCGCTCCTTCCCTTCCGAGCTCTGCCGTGTGCCCAAACAGTGGTTTACTCCCACATATGGGATATCGGCGTACTCAGGACAAATTGGACAATGACTCTGGGGGTCTAATTTCTCCTATTACCCTTGTGAAAATAAAAATTTGGGGGCAATAAAATCATTTTTGTGGAAAAAATATGATTTTTTATTTTTACAGGTCTATGTTATAAACTTCTGTGAAGTTCTTGGGGGTTCAAAGTGCTCACTACACATCTAGATAAGTTCCTTAAGGGGTCTAGTTTCCAAAATGGTGTCACTTGTGGGGGGTTTCTACTGTTTAGGCACATCAGGGGCTCTCCAAACGCGACATGGCCTACGATTGGTGGGACAATACACATGATTGGAATACAAGGCTAGAAGGATACAACTTATTTGCAAGAAACAGACTTGATAAACGAGGAGGAGGTGTCGCATTGTATGTTAGAAAAGCGTATATCTGCACAGAGATTGACGCTTCAGAGACTGGGAGTTCTGTGGAAACTGTTTGGGTAAGAATACAAGGACAGAACAATGGAAAGGACACCATTGTAGGCATATACTACAGGCCACCTATGCAAGCTGAAGACATGGATGAACTCTTTATGCATCAAATGGCCAAGTTCTCCAAAAAATATGACATAGTGGTCTTGGGAGATTTCAACTATCCAGACATTTGTTGGGAATCTCTCTCAGGCAAAACTAACAGGTCAAGGAAATTCTTATCCTCTCTTGCTGACAACTTTATCCTCCAAAAGGTATGGCAGAAAACAAGGGGATCTGCTACCTTGGATCTAATCCTTATAAACAGGGAAGAAATGGTTGAGGAGTAGTGTTGAGCGATACTGCTCGATATCTAAAAATATCGTATCGAAATGGTATCGCCGATATCACTAAATATCGGCGATATCCGATTCCGATACCGGAAGTCCAATGTAAGTCTATGGGAACAAAATATCGCAACTAAAAAAAACCTTTATTTCCTTGTAAACACTAAATATACACACATAGAATACATATATATATATATATATATATATATATATACATGTCATTGTGACATATATATATACATATATGTATAGTTTATACACTTCTACATAGTAAAATATCCTCTGATTCAATTGCCGGGTAAAGCCGGCTTCTGTGAAAAGACAGAAGCACCCGACATGAAATGACACTTGGTGTACATAGGGTTAACCATGTCTTTTCATGTCCTTTGCTATCTGATTTGCACAAACAATTACATGAGTGGCTGTGTGCAAAATTTCACACCTGTAGGGGTTAATTAAAGGTGTAAATTCGTTGTAAAAAAAACGGACTTTTTTGCTACGAATTTACACCTTTAATTAACCCCTACAGGTGTGAAATTTTGCACACATAGACTGATGTAATTGTTTGTGCAAATCAGATAGCAAAGGACATGAAAAGACATGGTTAACCCTATGTACACCAAGTGTCATTTCATGTCGGGTTCTGCATTTTCACAAAAGCCGGCAATTGAATTAGCGGCTATCATACTATGTAGAAGTGTATGAACTATAAATATAAATATATATATATATATATGTGTCACAAATTCAATGACATGTATATATATATATATGAGGTGTAAAATTGTTTAAAAAAAATGCGTGGGCTCCCGCCCTATTTTTGCAACCAGACAGACAAAGCCAGCGAATGGGGGCAGATAATAATAGCCCAGAGAGGGACCATTATTTTTGGCCCCCCCTGGCTACTAACATCTGCCCCCAGACACCCCAGAAAAGACAAATCTAATTAGATTCACCCTTTCTGGCACTTTGCCCGTCTATTCCCATTGCCCTATAGCGGTGGCGAATGGGTTAATAAGAGGTTAAAATGACCTTGCAATTGAAAGGTCACTTTAAGCCAGGTTAATAATTGAGAGCTGTCAATTAGACAACTATCAATTATTAATACTATTGTATGAAAGAAAAATCAAACACACACACTTTAATAAAAAAGAAGTTTAATGAAATAATCACAGTTTTTGACCATATTTTATTTACCTGCTAAAACCATTTCCTGTAATAAAAATAAAATAATAAAGCAAAATTATTCTTACCTATCCCATGCACAGTCAGGTCCCATGGTGTAATCCTTCAGAAAGGGTTAATGTTTACTGCAGGGACCGCAGCTAATGCTGCAGCCTCACAGTAAACCCTCAAATGAATGAGCTCCTCTCCTGGCTGACAGGAGAGGAAGTGGAAAGCTTAATTGATTGCTTTCCACTTTCACTTCAGGTCAGCCAGGGACACCATCAGTGACGTCAGAGGGAGCTGATTAACAAAAATAGGGGTTCCCTTCGAAAAAAAAATGGCGTGGGGTCCCCCCTATTTTTGTTAACCAGCCAGATGAAGCAGACCGCTGAGGCCTGGATTTTCAGGCTGTTAAGGAGCCAAGATCCATGGACCTTGCCAGCCTGATAATACCAGGCCACAGCAGTCTGCATATCTTGGCTGATTAACAAAAATAGGGGATCCCCTCGTAAAAAATTGGCGTGGGGTCCCCCCTATTTTTGTTAACCAGCCAGATGAAGCAGACCGCTGAGGCCTGGTTTTTCAGGCTGGTAAGGATCCAATATCCATGGACCTTGCAAGCCTGATAATACCAGGCCACAGCAGTCTGCTTAGCTTGGCTGGTTAACAAAAATAGGGGATCCCCTCGAAAAAAAAAACGGCGTAGGGGTCCCCCTATTTTTGTTAACCAGCCAAGTTAAATGCAGACTGCTGTGGCCTGGTATTAAAAGACTGTCAAGGCCCATGGATTTTGGCCCTCAACAGCCTGATAATACCAGGCTACAGCAGCCCCACATTTGGCGCATCAAAAGATGTGCCAATTGTGGCACTTTACCCGGCTCTTCCCACTGCCCTGTAGCGGTGGCAAGTGGGGTAATAAGGGGTTAATGTCACCGTTGATTGCACGGTGACAATAAGCCCGGTTAATAATGGAGAGGTGTCAATAAGACACCGATCCATTATTAATCCCAAAGTTATTAAATGTTTAAAAAAAAGACACAGCAAGAAAAAAGTCTTTTAATGAAATAAAAGAGACAACACAGTTTTCATTTCTTTTATTGTACTCTCATTCCTGAGACGCCATCGATCTCCTGTAAAAAAAGAAAAAAAAAAACCAACAGTATACCACCTGTCCGACGCAGTCCATAGTAACGACAGTCCCACGACGATCCAGCTCTGCTACATCGCAATGACAGGCAGAGCCTGTCATCGCGACGCAGCACAGCTGATTACCTGCTTCCCCGGCGGTGACGTCATCGGACTGACTGCTTTACGGCCGGGATTACCCAGCAGTCACTGCAGTTATCGCGAGAAACTGCATGTGACCGCCGGGGAGAAGAGGATGGCGGCCATGAAGCAGTCCAGGCTGTGACCGCCGGAGATCTTCTGCCAGGTAAGTGCCGCTGACTCCTGACAGACCCGACCGACGGACACTCACAGTGACAGAGCCGACCGACGGACACTGACAATGACAGTGACAATACCGATTCCGGTATTCGATATGACGAAAATATCGGTATTCGGAATCGAAAGGCCGATACAGCTAATATCGGCCGATATCCGATATTTGCAGTATCGTATCGCTCAACACTATTGAGGAGGTAAGAGTGGCTGGGACCCTAGGAGGTAGTGACCATTCTATTTTAGAATTTTGGATAACAAGAGGAGGAAGACCTGTGAAGACTCAGACGTCAAGGTTAGATTTCAGAAAGGCAGATTTTAAGGGACTCAGAAAGAGAATTGGAGGGATCCAATGGCTGGATATCCTTAAGGACAAAAATATCCAGGAAGGATGGAAAATCTTGAAAAATGAGATTCTCAAAGCACAATTGTTAACAATTCCGAAAAGAGTGAAGAATGGGAAGCATTTAAAGAAACCAGGATGGATGAACACAGAACTTAAACACATGCTAAAAAGGAAGAAAGAAATGTTTATCAAATGGAAAGAGGGAGGCATATCTAAAGAAGAATATAATGCCGTCTGCAGAACCTGCAGGGCACAAATCATATTATCTAAAGCTGACAATGAATTAAGGCTTGCAAGTGACATCAAAAGCAACAAAAAAGGATTTTGGGGATACGTCAAAAGTAAAAGAAAAGTCAAAGATGCTATAGGATTTTTACAGGATGAAAATGATGAAATGGTAAGACAGGATGTTGAGAAGGCTGAACTGTTAAATTCCTATTTTGTATCTGTTTTCTCTCAGAAAGGAAATGTAACATCAACTGATCTTCACTGTCCTATTAAAGGAATAGAAGAATCCAGGATATTTATAAACAGAAAGACAGTGAGGAAACACTTAGCTAACCTAAATGAATTCAAATCTCCAGGACCAGATGAATTACACCCCAGAGTACTGAAGGAGATAGCAGAAGAAATTCTTGAACCACTGTCCATAATCTTTGAAAATTCTGGAGACTGGAGAAGAGCAAATGTTGTTCCTATCTTCAAAAAGGGGAAGAAGGTGGACCCAGGGAACTACAGGCCGGTGAGTCTGACTTCTATACCAGGAAAGATCTTTGAACAAATTATTAAAGAACATGTATGCAAGTACCTGGAGAAGAATGAAGTGATTAAACAGAGTCAGCATGGGTTTGTAACTAATAAGTCATGTCAGACTAACTTAATTTCCTTCTATGACAGAATCAATGACTGGGTGGATCAGGGAAATGCTGTACATATAGTATATCTTGACTTCAGTAAAGCATTTGACAAAGTATCTCACACAATCCTTATTGAAAAAATGACTAAGTATGGAATGGACAAGGCAACTGTTAGGTGGATTCATAACTGGCTTAGTGATCGGACCCAAAGAGTGGTTGTAAATGGCTGCACATCCAGTTGGAAGAATGTCTCAAGTGGGGTACCACAAGGCTCTGTTTTGGGCCCTGTATTGTTCAACATCTTTATCAATGATTTAGATGAAGGAATTGAGGGTAAACTGATCAAATTTGCTAAATATCCTAGGGATCTGAGCCTAGAGCAATGCCACTTCCTAAGGATCAATACAATCAAACAAAGACTTGGAAGCATATGGCTATGTAACAAACACTTTATTGAAAAATAATTAAAATATATAAACAACACTTTAAAAATGGGATGTGGGTCCAATAATATCCCAAAGATCATAGTATGCAAAATCACCAAAATATTCAAGTCACTGAACGCTATGTGCATATCTAATATTTCTACAATACAGTTCTAGAATATGTGTATATATATGTCCTAATATACCATATGCCATGTATCACTGGAAGAAGTCTATATTAGGGTATAATGGGGCAATTATGCCACTATCTGAGCGATACAATATAAGTTGTAGATTTCAACACCTAAGTCAAGTGATAAATAATGGCATAGATAGTTACGGACAGGCTACTAGTGCCTATATATGGACAGCAAACTATTGTACATAAAGATTTTGTATAGAGTCAAATGGCTATATGTACTGTACTGGATAAATGCACCTAAGAGATGGTACATAAATCATGCCACCAGTGGCATAGATAATTATAATGCTGCAGTGAGTATCGATATGTGGGCAACACACTGCTGTTCACAATGGGTTAAGTATTTCTGGTCAATATGCTTGAAAAGTATTAATCAGGCCTGCGTTGGCATAGATAAATATAAAGCAGAGGTAAATACCAATATTTAGGCGACATGCCAATTTCAAGTGAATACGATATAAAGTCTAAGGCATTAGCTGCGCCTGAGAAGTGGTATATAACACATGACTAGAATAACAGAATATATACAATGTTGAAAACATGGCGAAAAGTAAAAAGAGATATGCAAGTACGACCTGAGGGAATGCCGGAGTAGCCCCGACGCGCGTTTCGCGTTAGCTTCGTCCTGGGGATTTTGTTCGAGTGGTTAGGGGCATAAAGTGCCACTATATATATCTCAAATTGTGATACAATTACCTCTGGAATTGATTGCATATGTGTAGCGGGTCTGCATTCAGCGTGTGACGCTTATAAGATGCGCGCCCGTCAGCCGTGCAGCCATCTCCCCATCCAAAAACATCAGAGGGGGAGAGGCTACAGCTAGCAGATGCGGCGCCTCTCCATGGCAACAAGTGACGAGTGAAGCCGCTGAGACCCACATCCGCCGGCCATGCAGCCACCTCCCCCTCCAAAACGTCAGAGGAGGAGAGGCCACAACAAGCCGGACAGACGCGTCTCCACGGCCACACCTAGCATGAAGACGTCATCATGGTGCTCGTCCGCCGGTGGTGTGGCAACCTCCCACTTCGAATATCAGAGTGAGAGAGGCCACACCCAACAAGTGAGACGCGTCACCATGACAACGTCCAGCGTCATGATCGAGTGTCAACGGCCGCCGAACCGCATCCCCACCTGACGTCAAGGTGGGGAAGTAGTGCAGTCCAACCGAGGAACAGGTATCAAGAGCGCTGTGCACAGGGCCGGATTAAGAACATGATGGGCTTGGAGCTGAAGGGGCGGGCAAGGGGCGGGGCAAGGGGTGGGGCCAAACACGGCAATTCACAAAGGCCAAAAATGTAACGTAAAAGATATAAACAAAGTAAATATATGATACATGTGATACAGTGATCGAATAATATCACCTACAAGGAACAAATACCACCAGACCATATAATACCACCACAAAGTGACCAAATAATATCACATACAAGGAACAAATACCGCAACACCATGACCAGACCACATATTGCCACCACACAGTGACCGAATAATAGCACATACAAGGAACAAATACCGCCACACCATGACCAGACCATATATTACCATCACATAGTGACTGAATACTACAATACTGATCAGTAATAAAAAAAAAACCACAATACTATCACCATAAGTGCCATTCTACACAGGAGATCTGTACTTAGTATGCAGTGTCTGTGTACAGGTAATACAGTAATCACCGGTGACCTTGTACACAGGAGCTCTGTATACAGTGTATAGTGTCAGTGTACAAGTAACACTGACTCACCAGTGACGTCTCTAGGTGAAGTCCTTCATCTTTGCTTTTCATCTTTCATCCAGCATAGACCGCCATCACTTCTTCCTGCCAGGGCTCGTCTCTGCAGGAAATAACACAGTTATCTAGAGCTCCGATTGCAGAACACATTACTTATTTTTTTCCCAACTTCTAAACTACACCAGATGAAAAAAAAGGTGACATAGTGTCACTCTGCACAGTAACAGGACCTTCCCCCATTTAAAACAGTATACTCAAAAAAAATAAAATACATCACTGCAGTAATAATATCCCTTAATTAGCCCGTATTGTAATAATATCCCCCATCCTGGCCCTGTGTGTCTCATTCCTGGCTTCAGCCATATGTTCTCCCATCCCGCCCTCATGAGTATCCATTCTGCCCCATATGATCTCCCCATCCTGCCCCATCTGTCTCCAACCCTGCCTCCATGTCTTTTATCCTGCCCCCAGCGTCTCCAATTCTGCCACCAGTGTCTCCAATCATGCCCCCAGTGTTTCCAATCATGCCCCCAGTGTCTCCAATCATGCCCCCAGTGTCTCCAATCATGCCCCCCAGTGTCTCCAATCATGCCCCCCAGTGTCTCCAATCATGCCCCCAGTGTCTCCAATCCTGCCCCTTTTCCATCCTGCCCCCAGTGTCTCCAATCCTGCTCCTTCTCCATCCTGCCCCCAGTGTCTCCAATACTGCCTCCATGACTTTCATTCTGCCCTCAGTGTCTCCATTCTGGCCTCATGTCTTTCATTCAGCCCCCTGTCTGTATGTCCAATCCTGCCCCCAGTGTCTCCAATCTGCCCCGTCTCCATCCTGCCCCCAGTGTCTCCAATCCTGCCCCATCTCCATCCTGCCCCGTCTCTGTGCTGATTCCTGCCCAGTCTCCATTCTGCCCCATGTCCATTCTGATTCCTGCCCAGTCTCCATTCTCCCCCATCTCCATCCTGATTCCTGCCCAGTCTCCATTCTGCCCTGTCTCCATCCTGATTCCTGCCCCGTCTCCATGCTGATTCCTGCCCAGTCTCCATTCTGATTCATGCCCAGTCTCCATCCTTCCCCATCCAGTCTCCATTCTGCCCCCAGTCCTGCCCCATCTCCATTCTGCCCAGTCCTGCCCCGTCTCTATCCTGCCCCGTCTCTATGCTGATTCCTGCCCAGTCTCCATTCTGATTCATGCCCAGTCTCCATCCTTCCCCATCCAGTCTCCATTCTGCCCCCAGTCCTGCCCCATCTCCATTCTGCCCCCAGTCCTGCCTCGTCTTCATCCTGCCCATCTCCATTCTACCCAGTCCTGCCCCATCTTCAGTCAGCCCCCAGTCCTGCCCCGTCTCCATTCTGCCCCAGTCCTGCCCATCTCCATTCTGCCCCCAGTCCAGCCCGGTCTTCATTCTGCCCCGTCTCCATTCTGCTGCCCCCAGTCCTGCCGCGTCTTCATTTGCGCCCCAGTCCTGCCCCGTATTCATTCTGCCCCCAGTCCTGCCCCGTCTTCATTCTGCCCCCAGTCCTGCCCCGTGTTCATTCTGCCCCCAGTCCTGCCCCGTGTTCATTCTGCCCCCAGTCCTGCCCCTTGTTCATTCTGCCCCCAGTCCTGCCCCGTCTTCATTCTGCCCCAGTCCTGCCTCGTCTTCATTCTGCCCCCAGTCCTGCCCCGTGTTCATTCTGCCCCAGTCCTGCCCGTCTTCATTCTGCCCCCAGTCCTGCCCCGTCTTCATTCTGCCCCCAGTCCTGCCCCGTCTTCATTCTGTCCCCAGTCCTGCCCCGTCTTCATTCTGCCCCCAGTCCTGCCTCGTCTTCATTCTGCCCCCAGTCCTGTCCCGTGTTCATTCTGCCCCCAGTCCTGCCCCGTCTTCATTCTGCCCCCAGTCCTGCCCCGTCTTCATTCTACCCCCAGTCCTGCTCCGTGTTCATTCTGCCCCCAGTCCTGCCCCGTCTTCATTCTGCCCCCAGTCCTGACCCGTCTTCATTCTGCCCCAGTCCTGCCCCGTCTTCATTCTGCCTTTAGTCCTGCCCGTCTTCATTCTGCCCCCAGTCCTGCCCCATGTCCATTCTGCCCCCAGTCCTGCCCCGTCCTCATTCTGCCCCCAGTCCTGCCCCGTGTTCATTCTGCCCCAGTCCTGCCCCGTGTTCATTCTGCCCCAGTCCTGCCCCGTGTTCATTCTGCCCCCAGTCCTGCCCCGTCTTCATTCTGCCCCCAGTCCTGCCCCGTCTTCATTCTACCCCCAGTCCTGCCCCGTGTTCATTCTGCCCCCAGTCCTGCCCCGTCTTCATTCTGCCCCCAGTCCTGCCCCGTCTTCATTCTGCCGGGGCTCCAGCTTTGCCGCTTGCAACATTAAAAAAAAAAAAAAAAACCTTTCTCCTTACCTTGCCATGTTCCAGCGGCGAGGGATCCACACTGAAGAGAAAGCGCGCACTCGCCGGCAACTGACAATGACGTCAGGTGCCGGCGACGTGCGTGCTGACGTGAGCTGCCAGCCTCCGATTGGCTGGCAGCGTTAACTATTACTGTGCGGGCCCGCACGGTAATAGAGTAACTGAACCTGCGTCCTGGACGCAGGTTCAGTTACTTGAGCGGCAGAATCCTGCCGCTGGGGGCGGGGCTGTGGGGCCCGATCGGTAGGTGACGGGGCCGGTGCGGGCCCCCTCTGCTGATCGGGCCCCATACGCCAGTCAGGGCTGTAATGCCCTGATGGCGGCCCTGACTAGCACGGCCCGGCAGCCGAGACATCGGCGCGGCCGGCTGGGCCTATTTCTAACAAGGGGCCTGGAGCTGCAGCTCCATCAGCCCCTACGTTAATCCGCCCTGGCTGTGCAACAGATAAACAGAATGCACTATAACATCAGCCAATTATACATGCTGAGGTGCCGAATACTAGATGAACAAATAAATAAATACAGATCCACTATCCACCTCAAATTCCAGGGTTAGTACATACAAATGAAGGAATGTAAGTGAACACACACACTATTAATCTATACTCTAAGTTATATCTAGACTACTATCTAAAAAATTACATTACAATATAAGATAATTCTAACAATGACTAATAAATTAGACATGATAGATCATAATCAGAGACCTAATGTTAATGTGAAAGACACAAGCTCCACATAATATTAAATATTTCCAAGCAATAATCCAATTCCTGAAGATACAGGTTTCATATAAGGATGAATTAGTTGTTGTAATCTTCTTGACAGCTGGGAATCACGTCTTGTTCTTCAAATGTCTTCATTATGGAAGGTCTCGTGTCTTTTTCCTTACAGAGATCCATCTTGTTTCAGGTCATGTGTATCCATAGATAACTAAACTTAAAAATCAGATAGATGAGACATATATGCATAACATATGAAAAATAAAAAAAATTTTGCCACTAAAACTAATTATAGAAAGGGGGGCAAAACTCAGAACCTCATCAGACCTGCAGGAACATGGACCCCTACTTTTATGAATCCATTTGGTTTCGGTTTGAGCTAATTTTTTTTTCCAATCTCCTCCTCTGAGATCTATCCATATTTTATCAATGCCCATTACATGGAGTAATTTAGGATTTGATCGTATAAATTTTTAAATGCCTTGTTATAGGCTTCAAAGTAGTGATGTCATCAATTTCACAAGCATTCTTAATGTCCCTATATTTTCCCTCACTCGAATTTTGAGCGGTCTAGATGTCATGCCATGTAAATTTTTTTACACGGACAAAAGCATAATAAATCACTCCAAATGATCACATGTTATGTTTGAGTAATTTGAAATGTTTTCACTATCATCACTGACGTGAAAAATGTTGATCGATTCATATTGGGTCAAGAAATGCAGGTACCACACGGGAAGAACCCCCATTTAGGGCCCTTAGATCCAAAATTAGTCAACGTTTTTTTGCTTTATGATGGCTGTGTACCAAGGCATCACGAAGATTATTAGATCTTCTATAAGTAATGGAAGGATAGTTAGGACAAATTTCTTCAGAGTTCTATCTGTCGTGGTAGTGGCCAGTACTTCTCTAAGCGCTGCTTTGACTTCTCTCCATTTGTCGTTATACGTGGATATAAATCTCACCCTTTGTTGCCCTATATTATTATTACGATTTTTGGGAGTAAGTAAATCATTACGTGCAGCTAATCTGGCTCTTTTTTATACCTCTTTTGATGCTCCTTTTGAGCAACCTCTCTCCAGGAATCTGGATGTTAATCATCAACCTTTCTTCAAAAGCTGCTTCACTAGAGCAAATACTTTGCTCTTTTAAGGACTGCCCTATGGGGATATTCTCTATTAGTGATTTGGGATGGGAAGACGATTTTCTGAGCATCTTAAATGATAATAGCACTTAACATCAAATTGACATGTAAGTACAGTCAGACCGGATTGATTTTCTGGACATCATGATATCAAAAGTGAAAATGGTTTCCTACAAACTAACATACATAGAAAGGAGACATCAGTTAACTCCATCTTGTTGCCACGTCTTCCCCTCCCAAATCACTAATAGAGAGTTTCCCCATAGGGCAGTTCTTAAGAGCAAAACGTATTTGCTCTAGTGAAGCACTTTTGAAGAACAGGTTGATGATTTAACATCCAGATTCCTGGAGAGAGGTTACTCCAAAGGAGCATCAAAGAGGTATAAAAAGAGCCAGATTACTGCACGTAATGATTTATCTACTCCCAAAAATCGTAATAATAATATAGGGCAACAAAGGTGAGATTTATATCCACGTATAAGACAAATGGAGAGAAGTCAAAGCAGCGCTAGAGAAGTATGGCCACTACTCACGACAGATAGAACTCTGAAGAAATTTGTCCCTAACTATCCTTCCTTACTTATAGAAGATCTAATAATCTTCGTGATGCCTGGTACACAGCCATCATAAAGCACAAAAAACGTCGACTAATTTGGATCTAAGGGCTCTAAATGGGGGTTCTTCCCGTGTGGTACCTGCTTTCTTGCCCTAATATGAATCGATACAAATTTTCACGTCCATAATAGGTGATAGTGAACATTTTCAAATTACTCAACACATAACATGTGACTCATTTGGAGTGATTATTATGCATTTTGTCCGTGTAAAAAAATTTACATAGGCATGACATCTAGACCGCTCAAAATTCGAGTGAGGGAACAACTATAGGGACATTAAGAATGCTTGTGAAATTGATGACATCACTACTTTGAAGCCTATACCAAGGCATTTCAAAATTTATCACGAATCAAATCCTAAATTACTCCATGTAATGGGCATTGATAAAATATGGACAGATCTCAGAGGAGGAGATTGGAAAAAGAAATTAGCTCAAACCGAAACCAAATGGAATTCATAAAGTAGGATCCATGTCCCTGCAGGTCTGAATGAGGTTCTGAGTTTGCCCCTTTCTATAATTAGTTTAGTGGCAAAATGTTTTTTATTTTTTCATATGTTAGTGCATATATGTCTCATCTATCTGTTTTTTTAAGTTTAGTTATCTATGGATACACATGACCTGAAACAAGATGGATCTCTGTAAGGAAAAATACACGAGACCTTCCATAATGAAGACATTTGAAGAACAAGACGTGATTTCCAGCTGTCAAGAAGATTACAACAAACTAATTCAATCCTTATATGAAACCTGTATCTTCAGGAATTGGATTATTGCTTGGAATATTTAATATTATGTCGAGCTTGTGTCTTTACATTAACATTAGGTCTCTGATTATGATCTTCATGTCTAATTTATTAGTCATTGTTAAATGATCTTATATTGTAATATAATTTTTTTAGATAGTAGTCTAGATATATCTTAGAGTATAGATTAATAGTGTGTGTGTTCACTTACTTTCCTTCAATTTGTATGTACTAACCCTGGAATTTGAGGTGGATAGTGGATCTGTATTTATTTTATTTGTTCATCTAGTATTCGGCACCTCAGCATGTATAATTGGCTGATGTTATAGTGCATTCTGTTTATCTGTTGCACAGCGCTCTTGATACCTGTTCCTCGGTTGGACTGCACTATTCCCCACCTTGACGTCAGGTGGGGATGGGGTTCGGCGGCCGTTGCACTCAATCATGACGTGGACTTGTCTGGTGACGCGTCTCACTTGTTGGGTGTGGCCTCTCCACTCTGATATTGAAGTGGGGGTTGCCACACCACCGGCGGATGCCACCATAAACGCTTCATCTAGGTGGGCCGTGGAGAGCGTCTTCCGGTTGTTTTGGCCCTCCTCCTTGCGTTTGGAGGGGGGGGGTGGCTGCATGCCGGCGGAGTGCGTCTCGGCTTCACTCGTCCTTGTTGCCAGGAAGGCGCCCATCTGCTACTGTACCCTCCCCCTCTGAGTTTTTGGAATGGGAGAGGCTGCACGGCTGACGGGCGCGCATCTTATAGGCGTCAACAGCTGAATGCAGACCCCTCACATAGCAATCAATTCCAGTGGTAATTGTATCACAATTTGAGATATTATAAGTGGCACTTTATGCCCCTAACCACTCGAACAAATCCCCCAGGGACGAAAAGGAAACGCGCGTCGGGGCTATCCGGCAATTCCCAGGTCGAACTTGCAATCTCTTTTTACTTTTCCCATGTTTTCAACATTGTTATATTCTTATTCTAGTCATGTGTTATATACCACTTCCAGGCGCAGCTATCCCTTAGACTTTATTTTCGTTTCCCTTGAAATTGGTAGTCCCTAAATATTGGTATTTCCTTGCTTTATATTTATCTATGCCAACCAGGGCCTGATTAATACTTTTAAGCAAATTGACCAAAATACTTAACCCATTGTGAACACATTTTGCCCACATATCGATACCATGCAGCATTTTAATTTCATGCCACTGGTGGCATGATTTATTACCATCTCTTAGGTGCATTTACCAGTACATACATATTCCCTTTGCTCTATCAAAATCTTTATGTACAAAGTTTGCGTCCATAATAGGCACTAAAGCCTGCCAACTATCTAGCCATTATTTATCACTTGGATTAGGGTTAAATCTACACTTTATATTGTATCGCTCAATTTGGGATAATTGCCCCTTATACCCTAAAAAAAGGACTTTTTTCCATGTACATGGCATATGGTATATTAGGAATAATAAACACATTTCTAGAACTGTATTGAGAAATTTAAAGCACAAGCTTCGTGACTTGAAAATTTTGGGGATTTTGCAACTATATCTTTGGGGTTTATTTGGGCCCACATCCCCTTTTTAAAATGTTGTAAATTTTTTTGAACACAAAGCTAGGAGGGTAGCTAAACTAGAGAAAGGAGAAGGGTTCAAAAAATAAAAATAAACGGAGCATGGGGAGCAACTAACAAAGGATTTTAACAAGGGAAAAATGCAAAGTACTAATCTGGCAAAAAAAAAGAAAAAAGCATTAAAAAAAATGGGAGGAATAGGGTTTAAACAACAGCACATGTGAAAAAGACTTGGGTATACTAATTGATCACAGACTAACATGATCAAAGGTGAGCAGCCGCAAAAAAGCAAATGCAATTCAGGGGTGTTTAAAAGAAGCATACAATCAATCCCCTGAGGTCTTTTTTTTCCCCCACTCTTCTTTGGTCAGACCCTTTTTATGTTTTGGAGCTGAGGATGCAGGAAAAAAAGGGAATCACCCGAGCAGTTGGTCTATGGGATTGCAGTACCCGACTAACCACCCAAATAAGGCACCGTGGGGCGTTCCTACGTTGTCCAGACGCCTCGTCACAGCCTGAGAAAAAAACAACCTAAAATAGAAAAAGGAAAATGTTGTGAAGGGGTTTGAGATGAGTTTTGAGCAGAGGCTCCCTCTGGGGTTACAAGCGGATAGTGGGATGGGGGGACTGGATAGGTGTTCGGGCTTAAAATAAAAGGG
>JARQOD010000006.1:234190606-234248658 GCA_033576555.1 Oophaga sylvatica | reverse complement strand
GTGACATAAGGACCACTCAACTCTCTCACAAGCGTTTGCAAAAATGCCTTGCGTGTAGTGTTGAGCGATACTGCTCGATATCGAAAAATATCGGATCGGAATGGTATAACCGATATCACTAAATATCGCCGATATCCGATTCCGATAGCGGAAGTCCCATGTAAGTCTATGGGAACAAAATATCGCAACAAAAAAAACCCTTTCTTTCGTTGTAAACACAAAACATACACACATAGAATACTATATATATATATATATATATATATATATATATACATGTCATTGTGACATATATATATATATAAACATATATTTATAGTTTATACACTTCTACATAGTAAAATAGACTCTGTGCTTGAGAATTGCTAAAATCATCAGAGAATGTATTTGCCATTTTTCCGCCATATCTGCGTCACGACGAGGCACTGGTGAAGAAGAAGGGTGTGCTCTTCGTGGGTGTACACTCACTCAGTGGCGTGAAAACGATGGCCGACCAGTGTAAATGTTACTGCAATGTAAGATCGTGCCCCACAGCTCTGGAGTTCCGCCTCCTCATCCTCCTCAGTGTGCGGAAACTAACACGAAGGTCCCGCCTCCCTACAAAAGAGGGGCCCTCTCCAGATGCTAATGACACATGTGACTTGGCAGAGATGGCTAATGGACACGAGCAGAAGTGTGAAGGGATGGAGCAGTCAGAGCTCTCCCCCATGGAAGCGACCCGATCGCCACGGAATCACCGTTGGGCACCCGACCTGTAAACCCTCCTACGCTGCAAGAAGCGGAGGATACCCTAAGAG
Source organism: Oophaga sylvatica (assembly GCA_033576555.1). Taxonomy (NCBI): domain Eukaryota; kingdom Metazoa; phylum Chordata; class Amphibia; order Anura; family Dendrobatidae; genus Oophaga; species Oophaga sylvatica. The sequence goes on along the minus strand of JARQOD010000006.1, from coordinate 234,247,861 downwards.
GCCTGGCCCGGCACCGGGAGGAGGTCGCCAGGATGGAAGCAAGCTGGCGTGCCCTAAAAATAAACTAGGAGCGGCACCAATCCCTCTTACCTGAAGTGTCTGTACCGGAAGGTGAGGCACCCGTTCTAGTAGAGGAGCCCTTGCAATGTGATCCGGTTGACGTTGTCGCAGTGGAGGCACCCGTTCCTGCAAAAACCGCAGCACCGTCAGCACCCCAGATCCCGCTGTCTGCCCCCGTCGCTGAGACAGAAGAAGCGACACCCGTCCTCATGGAGGAGGCCGAGCAGGCACCAGAGCACTACCTGCCTGTACCGGAGCCCCGACTGTCATCTGATTTAGAGCCGTCTGCTTCCTCCGCAGGGGAGCGCCGCCAGGACTGGGGGGCGCCAGGAGAGCTGCCGCAAACCGGACATCGCAAGCTGCAGTGGAGTGGTGGAGACATGGAGCTGCTGGTGGAGGAGAATTTCAACCCGCGTCAGGAGGAAGAGTGGAGACGTTGGGAGCGGGAAGCAGAGCGACAAAGGGAGCAGCGAGAAACCCTAAAACTTCGCCAACGTCAGGTGCAGAAGTACCGGGCAGATAAGGACCGGATGAGAAAGGATAAAGGAACCCTGAGGGAGCCGCGGCGTAAGGGTGCTGTACGGAGCTTTAAATTGAAAGGTGGTTGGGGCTTCATCCAGGAGCCTGGACTTTATTTAGAAGTTTTTGTGACCCGGCGGGACTCACCTCCCAGAAGGACACCCGGGGAGGGACCTATTGCCAGGAGACTTGGTGACTTACACCCGACACTGGGGTTACAATGGGTGGTACGCCCTAAATGTTACCAGGTGCGACCCCTACTCCCCAGAGTGTCAGGAACCTGTGAGACCCTCGGAGCCTTCAGCCTCCCACATCCAGGCCTCTGCAAAAGTGCCCACCCCACGCCGTAAATCTCCACAGCCTCCCTCAGTGGTCTCCTCAGCAGCCCCAGCTATGGACATGATAACTATAGCTGGCCCGTACCCGGCGCCTGTTAGGCCCCCTGGGGTTCGTTCAGTCCGGGACATAGGGTTCCAGACCCGGAGGGAGATGAAAGAGGTGGCCACACAGACCCAGATAGCGGGTCACGACTTGACTGTACAGGCCACACGACGTCATCAGGTCCTGGTGTATAATAAGGTAGATAAACTTGGCACTCAACTTATAGATGATAATCCCAATTTTAATTGCAGTCACAGAACAGATAGAAGACGTTTCGGTCCAATAAGGGCCTTCCTCAATCTGACAGCAATATGGAGGATATTACAAACAAGAAAAAATACAATCAGTAAAATTCTAACAAAAACAATACAAGAGAGTACTATATACATATATACATATGTCCAAAAAACCTATCTAAAGAAGAGTAACAAGGAGGTGAGCATCTATGGTGGATTTATTTTATCAGGTGAAGATATAGTTTTGTGCTGTGATAAAGAAAGGTTCCAATACTTACCCGACTGCTTGTGGCAAAGGAGTAGTGTGAATGAAGGCAGCTTGCCTGAGAGGAAGATATAGTGCTATATCATATCTATAATCAAGTGTAGTCCTAAATAGGACATTCCAGGATCTAATCCTGATCATGGACAGAGATAAGGTGCTATATACCTTAGTAGAAAGACCCTCCTATAGTTAGTTCCTGGTATATACTTCTTATAAGGTGATCTCTAGTCAGGATCTAGGATATAAAGTAACAGAGACTTTTGTCTAATATGAGGAAGAGAGGAGGAGTATGGGGATATGTAGGTATAAGGACTTACATAATCCTAATCGGGATCAGGTGCTGTGGGCCACGGTGGCTCCTTAATAACCTAGAATATTAGAGGATGTATGGTATTGAAGATGTAGAATAGATATGTAGCAGAATGCTCACAGAATAATAATCGGCATGTAGCTTAGTATAAGTCATAGGGGTTACAATGGCCCATATATTAAGGCTGTGTGAGAGACGGTATGCACTCTGCATAAATGATGAACAGCCGTACCAGTACTGCACAAATACTAAGCAGTATAAAATGCTACCTATGGGTAGGTGCATATAATATAGTGGAACACATTGGTGGCAGTACTTACAATTCGAGCGTCAGGCAGGGGTGCGGGTCTCTCCTCTGATGCGGTATCCACCGCTTGTCAGGTGGAGAGACCGCGCCGTGCTGTGCCTTAAAAGGAAGAGGGAGGAGTGGAGATGGCGTGTGACGTCACAGGAAGTGACGTCTTGCGTTCCACAAGACAATAAGACAGGCTTGGGGCCTTCTTAGCAAGGCCCATCCTGAGGTACCCGGATGTGGGTCTCTTCGTTCCGTTTCGGATCCTGAGGTTGAGATGTCAGAAAAGGATCTGTAATTCGGCCTATTACGGGAAGAACGAAAATTGTGGTTCTTTTCTTCACAGAGTCGCTTATATTGATTATCTCGACTAGGACCCACACCCTTGGAACCCCCTACCCGACTGCATTCCAGCACCCTTTATTATTTTCTATCTACTCATTTCCTTTCCCATTATTTCTCTGACTACAATAAATATATTATTATTACAATCACCCCTTATTTCTCTTGTTTTGACTCACAGGACATGTTAACACACTATAGAGTTTTTCTCTCTAATATGTAGATAGATATATTATACCATACTCTTTAATATACTCCAGTCTTATACTCCCCTAATATCAGACCTATAGGCTTACACCTCCCACAATATACTCTTCTTATCCTGAGCCTCAATACTACTGTGCATGGCACTAGATTTACTTCCATAGAACATATCGCCCCCTTTTTTTCTTTAAGGTTACATTCTACATTACACCTAAATTGTACACATCTATGACGCTCAGTTAGCGTCTGGCATACATTTATGCCCCTCAGCGAACACCGTACCCGCTGACACGCATAGTGGAACGCAAGACGTCACTTCCTGTGACGTCACACGCCATCTCCACTCCTCCCTCTTCCTTTTAAGGCACAGCACGGCGCGGTCTCTCCACCTGACAAGCGGTGGATACCGCATCAGAGGAGAGACCCGCACCCCTGCCTGACGCTCGAATTGTAAGTACTGCCACCAATGTGTTCCACTATATTATATGCACCTACCCATAGGTAGCATTTTATACTGCTTAGTATTTGTGCAGTACTGGTACGGCTGTTCATCATTTATGCAGAGTGCATACCGTCTCTCACACAGCCTTAATATATGGGCCATTGTAACCCCTATGACTTATACTAAGCTACATGCCGATTATTATTCTGTGAGCATTCTGCTACATATCTATTCTACATCTTCAATACCATACATCCTCTAATATTCTAGGTTATTAAGGAGCCACCGTGGCCCACAGCACCTGATCCCGATTAGGATTATGTAAGTCCTTATACCTACATATCCCCATACTCCTCCTCTCTTCCTCATATTAGACAAAAGTCTCTGTTACTTTATATCCTAGATCCTGACTAGAGATCACCTTATAAGAAGTATATACCAGGAACTAACTATAGGAGGGTCTTTCTACTAAGGTATATAGCACCTTATCTCTGTCCATGATCAGGATTAGATCCTGGAATGTCCTATTTAGGACTACACTTGATTATAGATATGATATAGCACTATATCTTCCTCTCAGGCAAGCTGCCTTCATTCACACTACTCCTTTGCCACAAGCAGTCGGGTAAGTATTGGAACCTTTCTTTATCACAGCACAAAACTATATCTTCACCTGATAAAATAAATCCACCATAGATGCCCACCTCCTTGTTACTCTTCTTTAGATAGGTTTTTTGGACATATGTATATATGTATATAGTACTCTCTTGTATTGTTTTTGTTAGAATTTTACTGATTGTATTTTTTCTTGTTTGTAATATCCTCCATATTGCTGTCAGATTGAGGAAGGCCCTTATTGGACCGAAACGTCTTCTATCTGTTCTGTGACTGCAATTAAAATTGGGATTATCATCTATAAGTTGAGTGCCAAGTTTATCTACCTTATTATACACGGGTTGGGAAACCTACTTGTGCACCACCACGGTAGTGCGACGATATATTTTCACTATATCAGGTCCTGGTGGTCCTTGGTGCCTCGGATGTTTGGCAAGCATCAGAAGAGTACCAGGTGGTACCTGGAACACCCCGGCCAAAGAAGTATAAATAACCCGGACAGGGTCCCTGTATGTAAATAGTTAAATTGTTGATAAATAGTTAAATTGTTGATGTACCCGGACGGGTGAATGTTCACAAAAAAGTTTTTTAATTTAATAAAAAAAAAAAAAAAACATTTTTCATTACTTTTATTACAGTCTCATCCTGCGACGCCATCGATCTCCTGTAAAAAAATGAAAAAAAAAAAAAAAAAGTATACCACCTGACCGACGCAGTCCATAGTAACGAGTGTCCCACGACGATCCAGCTCTGCTACATCAGAATGACAGGCAGAGCCTGTCATCCCGGCGCAGCACAGCTGATTACCTGCTTCCCCGGCGGTGACGTCATTGGACTGGTTTACGGCCGGGATTACCCTGCAGTCACTGCAGTTATCGCGAAAAACTGCATGTGACCGCCAGGGAGAAGATAATGGCGGCCTCAAGCAGTCCAGGACGTGACCGCCGGAGATCTTCTGCCAGGTAAGTGCCGCTGACTCCTGACAGACCCGACCGACGGACACTCACAGTGACAGTGACAAATCCGATTCCGGTATTCGATATGACGAAAATATCGGTATTCGGAATCGAAAGGCATATACAGCTAATATCGGCCAATATCCGATATTTGCAGTATCGTATCGCTCAACACTACTTGCGTGACATTTTTTGGTGGGTTATCTCATTGAATATTATCCATGCATTTATACCCGCAAAGTCTAAGGCATTTTCAAATGCATGAACAGGCCATCTCCTTGTGCATGTTCGTGTGGTATATTTTCGTGCCATCTGATCCACTACATCTACTCCATATTTTGTTTCATTGTAAAACTTTACTGTTTCTGGAGATTTTTTAGCGGAATCAGACGCAACAACAACATCTGGATGGACGGAACTCAAAATGACAACATTTTTGTTGGGCTTTCCTTGATATACTGTAAGTGTAAAATTGTCTTCATTTCTAAACACTTTAGTGTTGTACAATTCCTCTTTCATGGATTTTATTTCTTTAGGCACTTCTCGCCTTATCTTGTTCAGTGTTCCCACGATGGTTGTTCCTTTGCTTTTTAGCTGTTTAGCTAATTTTACTGAAGTAAAATAATTATCGGTTGTAACATTGCGACCTTTTTTCAAAAACGGGTCCAATAACTTCATTACCACATGGTCAGCTAAACGGTCCTCAGCACGGCGTGTGTCATCTTTGCCTAGATAAGGGAAGCCATTTGCCAGATATTTGCTCTCCTTATCAACAGCTAGCCAATATTTGTGGCCATATTTATCTGGTTTGGAAGGCATGTACTGCGTGAATGGACACCTAGTTTTGCTTGGGAAAAGTTGCTCATCCACCGTTATGTATGGGCCAGGTTTGTAACACGCAATACAATTTTCAATAAACCTGTCCCACACAGTAGAAAATAGAGCAAACTTGTCCGTTTGCAGTCTCTCCGATCGAGTAGATTTCTCATCAAATCTGAGAAACCTCATAATTTCAACAAAGCGGTCCCTAGACATTGTCGCTTTGCAAAACGGTATTCCCCAGTCATTACACCAAATACTGCTAATCGAGTGACGGTTCGTGCCAGATATTCCACGAGCATAGAATATCGCAATGAATGCATCTAGCTCCTCATCAGATAGAATAAACTGTAAATTATTGTTCCTGCATGCTTCTGCAAGCGTACAGTTCTTTATATGTGTCAATATATATGAATCAAAAATTAGCATAAGATAAGAGCCTAGAGTAAACAAGCTATTTTGTTCAGCATTACACAGTAATACAAGCAGGTAAAACACAAGGAAAATGTGAAAAGTTGACATGTAAATTGAACTACATCTATATGAACATCAGGGTAAATAAGACAGAGTGAAAAAATTATGCACAAAACTTTATAGCAACATTTAGTGACAAAAGGACCTCAAAATATAGTAGGGAGTCAAAATGACTCCCTTCAGTAGTTCTTGGTAAATTTTGAAAAAAACGCGCAAATTTTTCACCAAAATTATTTATTCTCACAAAATCTTTTTTCACATCATATTTGAGGAAAAGTCACCGAGTTTCAAGCCGGAATTCTGAAAAATGTAGTCACAGAAGAGAAATAAAAAACGAAAGGAGTCAAAATGACTCCATCAGTAGTTCTAGTGTTAAGGCATATGGCTATCATGTTGGAAGTATACTCCCTCTGAAGGACCTAACTGGCTTGCTTTTAACATATCTAACCATCTATTTAAAGTGCAGGCAAGTATCACAAACACAATGTAAAGCCAGCTGAAATTCTCCCAGCAACGCCGACTAATTACAAAGGGAATCACGGCAGTCAGATGATCATGGAGCCAGCTTTAAGCGAAACAGAGTGAAAACAGTGAAACTTTACCAAACCTATAAACTTGAAGCCTTGTGTATATTTTCTGTTGTTTTTTAATTTGTCTTGACATTTTTCATCTTTTAATATTCCATACTCAATTTCACAATTTCAGAGTGATTATTTTATAGTAATTTTAATAGACGGTATTGTGTAGTAAATTTAGTAAATCAAAAGAAAATCATTATCTGCTGGTGGGCCGACACAAATGTTTGTCCTTCTGGTCATATTAAAGACTGGGAGTTGAAGAAGCTGTTCTGCTTTATATTATTCCCTTGAGAAACTTGAGTGGCAGACAGGATGATAATTCTGTTCACAGTTAATGTGCAGTAACAGGTGTTCTGCCCGTCTTATGTGTATGTGTACATAATCCTTGCAGACAGCATAACCTTGATCCCAACAGTGATTTGATAGACACGTGATGTCTGTTACCAAGTTTATTGCAGGAATCGAATATGGTAAAAAACTGTGGAACAAATAACAGTATTTTACTATGTGCTCACAAACATGTGGCAAGCATACAATATATACACAATATACAGTGGTGAGGGAACACACTATATGCATAACATGTAGTTACATATAACATGCGGTATATCCCATGCTTACTGACCAGTCGGAAAAGCATGGACTACAACTCTCACATTTTCATAACAGCATGATGTAAACATCCCAATATTTATACGGCTGTCAAGTTCATGGTGAATGTGTTTAGGACCTACCGATTGTGCAGCTACAGATCTGGATGTAAGAGATCACTATTGGATTCTGATGTTAGGAGGTACTCAGGAATGAACTGTCTTAGCTGTATACTGAGCAAAAAAACATGGCTGCTGGGGCTGGCTGATGAGTCATGAAAGCTATGACTCATGAACTACAGTGTGGTAGATATGTCAAAAAACCTCAATATCAACAACCAAAGACATTCTATAAAACGACCACTAGATGGTGCTGTTATACCACATAACAAATCTGAATATTTACACAGAAAATTCTAGCGGAACATCACACTCCTCGCCTGGTATCTTAAAGATACCACTTTAAGGTACCTCTGGAGAGAGCAACAAAATCAGTTCAGTGACTGGTCTGAGGAAAAGTTTAGGTTCGTGTTGCCTGCAGATCTTGACCTCCACTTTCCTAATTTTTCCATCTTCACTTGGAAACACTTTGGTTATCAGTCCCAAAGGCCAGTCATTTCTTTTTGACTGAGTGTCTTTGACAAGAACAACATTACCAACCTCCATGTTGGGTTTACTGGCTTGCCATTTATTCCGGGTCTGTAAGGTAGAAACATAGGATGAATCTCTGCATCAGAATCTGGTTCTAACATTTCAAATGTGTCTTTCTCAAAAGTGTCTTGTACTGATTTGTAGAGGAATGCTGGTCCTGTGAGCCATGTAGTGTCTTTAAGATGGGCTGCAGGAACAGCTCTTGTTGCGTGGTCTGCTGGGTTGTGATCAGTTGATACATAACGCCACTGGGTAGGTCGTGTTGACCTCCTGATTCTTTGAACTCTGTTATGTACGTAGACATAGAATCTTCTAGTCTCATTGTGAATGTAACCCAGCACTACTTTACTGTCTGTATGGAACACCGCATCTTCAAGCTTTAAATCTATCTCTGTCACAATGAGCTCAGCTAGCTCTGTTACTAGAACAGCAGCACAAAGTTCCAGTCTTGGTATGGTAAGCTCAGGACATGGTGCCAATTTTGCCTTTCCCATCACGAAGCCAATCTGGACTTGACCTTTGATATCTGTTGTTTTAAGGTAAGCGACTGCAGCTATCGCCTTTACTGAAGCGTCACAAAATATACACAACTGCTTAGTCTGAACCTCTGCAGCAGAGATGTGAGCATATGGTCTGTGAATGTGTAGATTAGACAATGTCTTTAGAGAGTCTCTCCAGGTTACCCATAGAGCTTCTTTCTCTGGGGGAAGTGGAGAGTCCCAATCACATGTGTCTGCAGTTAAATCTCTGAGGAGAGTCTTACCTTGGATGGTGACTGGTGCTGCAAATCCAAGTGGATCATATAGGCTGTTGATGGTGGATAAGACACCACGTCGTGTGAAGGGCTTTTGCTCTTGGTCAACCTGGAAGGTAAAGGTGTCAGACTTGAGATCCCAGCTGAGCCCTAAGCTGCATTGCATGGGTATGGGGTCCGTTGCAAAGTCTAGGTCTTTCAGATCGCTGGCATGATCTTGAACTGGGAAGGCTGCCATAACATCTTCGCTGTTTGAAGCAATTTTATGCAGTCTGAGGTTTGAACAGGAAAGCATACGTTGAGTCCTCTTGAGTAGGCTGATTGCAGCCTCTGGTGAGGGAAGTGACTTTAGACCATCATCCACATAGAAGTCTCTTTCAACAAACTTCTTAACGTCTTGCCCATAGTTTTCTTCACCTTCTTGGGCAGAGAGTCGCAGTCCATAAATGGCGACAGCAGGAGATGGACTATTGCCAAAAACATGTACCTTCATGCGGTATTCTATGACGTCTTTGGTAGGGTCGTTGTCTTCCTTTGTCCTCTGGAACACTGTACACCCCAGATGATCTTCATCTTCTGCACAGTCCGGGTATAACACACTTGTAGGCTTCTCTCTTACAAGGAATCTGTTAGGACAAGGCTGAAAGAGGGATGGACGTCCATTTTCCAATGTATTTGTGAAGAGAGGATTCACAGTGGTTGGCTTGTGAACGCTTCCTAGGCAGACATCGCCTATAATGACCAACCCTAGGTCGAGCTTCTGAGCATAAGCAGAACTGTGAGGACCGTTTATCTGTTTCCTCACCTTGTGGACTCTTATGATGTCTCTTCCAAGCAGAAGTACTATTGGAGCGTCTGGGTCGACTTCAGGAATTAGGTGCGCTATATTTTTTAGATGTCCTTGATGTGATGCTGCTGCAGGTGTAGGAATCTCTTCTCTGTTGTTTGGGATCTGATTGCATTCTATCAGCGTAGGCAGAGGCAGGGATGTTTCACCATTTAAGGATTCAATTTGGTAACCAGTAGCTCTTCTCCCTTTTTCTTCACTCACACCTGTGCAAGTCTTAAGTGAATATGCCGAGCTGTTTCCTTTAATGTCGAAGATATCAAAGAAAGTTGAATTAGCGAGAGACCTGTTGCTCTGATCATCAAGGATGGCATACAACTTTACAGCTTTCTCTTTGTGACCAATGGGGTAAACTGTGGCAAGACAGATCTTGGAGCAAGATTTGTTGCTAAGTCCTTCTCCACAGACTTGGGTGCACTGAGGTGTCACTTCAGGAGGTGTAGGGTCTCTCTGCTCCTCGCCGTGCTCTACCACTTGGTCTGAGGGTGTGAGAGTCCATGGAGCTGGTCCTGGGTGTAAAGCTGTGTTATGCTCTTCACTGTCACATTCTGAGCATTTAATGTTTGTTGTACAGTCTTTTGCAAGATGTGAAGTTGCTGCGCAGCACCTGTAGCAAATGTGGTTTTCTTTGAGGAAAGTTTTGCGATCTTTGAGCTGTTTTTCTCTGAATCCTCTGCATTTCAACAACGAATGTGGTTTCTTATGCAGAGGGCATTCTTTGCACGGGTCTTTAGATGAGGTCTTATCAGTCTCTGCAGTACGATAAGTTTTGCGTGAAGTGTCTTGAAGAGATACACTGGTTTTGTGTACTGCCACTGGTGTATCTCTCAGGTTACGCATTGAGACAGGTTCTCCTGATTTGGGGTACGTGGTGTCAAACATTGAGAAGTCAAAGCTGGGGTCATTTCTAATCTTTGCTTGTTGGTGTACAAAGTCAACAAAGAATGAGAATGGAGGAAATGGGACGTTGTATCGTTCTTTGTATTTGGAGCCTTGACCGATCCACTTATCTATCAGGCCTTGCGGAAGTTTGCGTACTATGGGATTTACACCGCGTGCTGTGTCCAAGAATGCTAGGCCTTGTAAGTCTCCTTGAGCTTTGGCAACTTGAAGTTCTGTCAACAGATCGCTCAATTCTCTCAGTTTTTGGAAACCTTTGCCTTGCATCTTGGGGAAATCCTCAATTCTTTTGAAGAGTGCGTTTTCTATCACTTCTGGTGAGCCGTAACACTCCTCCAGTCTCTCCCATATCAGGTTTAGTCCTCTGTCGGGATAGTCTAAATTGATGTCCCTAATCCGTTTTGCATGCTCTGTGGATTCATTTCCTAGCCACTTGACTAAAAGGTCGACCTCCTCGTTTGCAGACAGATCCAGATCTTTGATTGTATTTCTGAATGAGGATCGCCATGCTCTATAGCCTTCAGGTTTGTCGTTAAACTTGGAGAGTCCTTGGGTTATCAACTCACATCGAGCAAGGAATTTGAGAACATCTGACATACCTTGATTTCTGTTTGATGAATCTGGAAACGAGCTGAGGTGCAGAGGTCCATGTGGGTTAGAGTAGTCTTTAAACTTGTCTTTGTTGTAATAACTACCATCTACTTGTTCCTTCTTGAAGGCTGGAGCTGCTCTGCAGTTGTCTGTCGGTTGGAATGCAGGTTGCATTGGGGACCGATGATATATAAAGTTACTGTCTTGCTTGATGTATGGCATTTGGAAGGCTGAGGCTGCTTGTTGTGTGACAGGATTAGGCTGGAGTTTGTAAGCAGGGGTTGACTCAGCTCCTGGACCGTAATACAGACCGTCATCTGACTTAGCATACTGCAGTACGTATTTTGAAGTGTGTCGTGCTTTGTCCTGTTGACTGAGCTCTGATCTAAGAATACTGCTGCGTCTATTACTTGCGATACTTGCTGCCTCCTCCAAAACTTCAGCCTCTGCCAGTGCAACTGCGGCTTCCCTCTCCAATGCTAGTTTTTTCATGTGTGCTTGTTGTTCGGCCAGAGCTGCTTTCATGCGTGCTTCCTCTGCTTCCATGTGTGCCTGTTGTTTGGCCAGAGCTGCTTTCATGCGTGCTTCCTCTGCTTCCATGTGTGCCTGTTGTTCGGCCAGAGCTGCTTTCATGCGTGCTTTCTCTGCTTCCACGTGTGCCTTCTTTTGTGCTTCCTCTGCTTCTAATTGCCTTTCTTGTTCAGCAAACGATGCTCGCACTTTGGCAGCTTCTGCTTTTGCGCGGGCTATGGCGATGGTAGAGCTGCTCACTGACTTCTTTGAGCTTTTGCAGCTGGTTGAGATTGCAGATCTTGTGGTGAATGATCTACCATCTGCGGCTGACATGGTGACGCTCTGACAGGATTCGCGCCCTTTCTTTCAGGCTTGACAGAAGCTTGGTTTCACGACGATCACTATGTGCGAGCTGCGGTATCTTCTATCCAGCTTGTAGCGGGCAGTTTTACTGCGATCAGTATGTGAGAATCCGCAGTTCTTCTATCCAGCCTGCGAGGGTTAATCGTTTTTTACTGTTCTGCCCGTCTTATGTGTATGTGTACATAATCCTTGCAGACAGCATAACCTTGATCCCAACAGTGATTTGATAGACACGTGATGTCTGTTACCAAGTTTATTGCAGGAATCGAATATGGTAAAAAACTGTGGAACAAATAACAGTATTTTACTATGTGCTCACAAACATGTGGCAAGCATACAATATATACACAATATACAGTGGTGAGGGAACACACTATATGCATAACATGTAGTTACATATAACATGCGGTATATCCCATGCTTACTGACCAGTCGGAAAAGCATGGACTACAACTCTCACATTTTCATAACAGCATGATGTAAACATCCCAATATTTATACGGCTGTCAAGTTCATGGTGAATGTGTTTAGGACCTACCGATTGTGCGGCTACAGATCTGGATGTAAGAGATCACTATTGGATTCTGATGTCAGGAGGTACTCAGGAATGAACTGTCTTAGCTGTATACTGAGCAAAAAAACATGGCTGCTGGGGCTGGCTGATGAGTCATGAAAGCTATGACTCATGAACTACAGTGTGGTAGATATGTCAAAAAACCTCAATATCAACAACCAAAGACATTCTATAAAACGGCCACTAGATGGTGCTGTTATACCACATAACAAATCTGAATATTTACACAGAAAATTCTAGCGGAACATCACAACAGGATTGAATGAAATTCACTTTAGAAACTGTCATCTAGAGCTAGAAACAGCGATAAAGGGGCTGTGTATCAAACTCCTAGAAAGAGCATCAAGATTCACAATTTTTAACTCTGCTCTTGACAGCATCAGATGCTAGAAATGTTTTAATCAATGTTTTTTTTTTACATCCGATACAAGCTTGCTAAATTACAATAGTGATTATATAACAATCAGTAAAGAGCTATAATCAAGGCACTGTGCAACAGAAAATACATACAAAATAAAAATATTCAACGTCACATTATTGCAACATGGATAGCTGTAAAGTATTAAAAAAAATTAAAACTATGTTTAAAGCATGAAGAAAAAAGCTATGGTTACTTTATGAATATACACTCCTATATACTGAAATTTTAACACCAAGAAGGAAAAATTGTTGAAATATGAATATAACAGGATGGATAGACATGTTAATGATATGCAACTGATGGAAAAATGGAAACAATATTTTCAAAGTATCTCGATTTATGTATTATTATACCAAGAAGAATCATTTCCGAACTATGTCCACCTTTAATGTCAACCATAATCTGTGCAATTCAAGTTTAAAGTAGACTAAAATATTTTCAGGGGCAAAAATAAAACTAGAGCTTTGAGAAGTCGTTTTTTGTGGGACAAGCTGTAGTAATCGCTGGTGCTACTTTGGGGTATATAAAACTTTAACCCCTTACTGCCATCGGACGTACTATCCCGTCCATGGTACCTGGGCCCGTATGACCGGGGACGGGATAGTACGTCATAGGCGATCAGCTGCGCTCCTGAGGGGAGCGCAGCTAATCGCCGCCGGGTGTCAGCTGATTATCACAGCTGACACCCATGACTGTGTGTCAGGAGCGGTCACGGACCGCTCCCGGCACATTAACCCTTGCACACCACGATCAAACATGATCGCGGTGTACTGGGGGCACAGGGGAGGATCGCGCAGGGTGGGGGCTCCCTGCGCGCCCCCTGAGACCCTCAGAGCAGCGCGATGTGATCGCGCTGTTCTGAGGGCTTCCTCCCTCCCAGGACCCGGATCCAAGATGGCGCCGGGGTCCTGGAGGGAGGCGGCTACCTCAGTGCCTGCCGAGAGCAGGCACTGAGAAGCCTGCATCTATGCCTGTGCGATCGCTGGTGTGACAGAGTGCTGTGCACACTGTCACACCAGCGATCTGATAAAATACTGTGATGTCCCACCCTGGGACAAAGTAAAAAAGTTAAAAAAGTAAAAATAAACATGTGTAAAAAAAAATCCAAAATAAATAAAAAAAAAAAAAAAAATTCCCCAATAAATTCACTTCTTCTGTAAATAAAAAAAAAAAACAATAAAAGTACACATATTTGGTATCGACGCGTCCGTAACGACCCCCCCTATAAAATTGTCCCACTAGTTAACCCCTTTAGTGAATCCCTTAAAAAAAAAAAAAAAAAACGAAGCAAAAAATCAATGCTTTATCATCATACCGCCGAACAAAAAGTGGAATAACACGCGATCAAAAAGACCGATATAAAAAAACCATGGTACCGCTGAAAACGTCATCTTGTCCCGCAAAAAACGAGCCATCATAAAGCATCATCAGCAAAAAAATAAAAAAGTTATAGCTCGCAGAATAAAGCGATGCAAAAATAATTATTTTTTATATAAAATTGTTTTTATTCTATAAAAGCGCCAAAACATGAAAAAATGATATAAATGAGGTATCGCCATAATCGTACTGACCCGAAGAATAAAACTGCTTTATCAATTTTACCACACGCGGAACGGTATAAACGCCTCCCCAAAAGAAATTCATGAATTGCTGATTTTTGTTCATTCTAACCTCCCAAAAATCGAAATAAAAAGCGATCAAAAAACGTCACGTGCTCAAAAATGGTACCAATAAAAACGTCAACTCGTCCCGCAAAAAATAAGACCTCACATGACTCTGTGGGCCAAAATATGCAAAAATTATAGCTCTCAAAATGTGATGATGCAAAAACTATTTTTGCAATAAAAAGCGTCTTTTAGCGTGACAGCTGCCAATCATAAAAACCCGCTATAAATAGTAAATCAAACCCCCCTTTATCACCCCCTTAGTAAGGGAAAAATAATAAAATTAAAAAAAGTATTTATTTCCATTTTCCCATTAGGGTTAGGGTTAGGGTTGCGGCTAAAGTTAGGGTTAGGGTTGGCGCTAAAGTTAGGATTAGGGTTAGGGTTGGGATTAGGGGTGTGTTAGGGTTAGGTTTGTGGTTAGGGTTGGGACTAGGGTTAGGGGTGTGTTGGGGTTAGGGTTGGAGTTAGAATTGGGGGGTTTCAGCTGTTTAGGCACATCAGGGGCTCTCCAAATGTGACATGGCGTCTGATCTCAATTCCAGCCAATTCTGCGTTGAAAAAGTCAAACGGTGCTCCTTCACTTCTCAGCTCTGCCATGCGTCCAAACAGTAGTTTATCCCCACATATGGGGTATCAGCGTACTCTGGACTCCAAGAGTTATTGTGCAATTTGTCCTATTTCTTCTGCTACCCTTGGGAAAATAAAATACTGGGGGCGAAAATATCATTTTTGTACAAAAAAAAATATTTTTTTGTTTTTACGGCTGTACATTATAAACTTCTGTGAAGCACTTGGGGCTTCATAGCGCTCACCACACATCTAGATAAGTTCCTTGTGGGGTCTATTTTCCAAAATGGGGTCACTTGTTGGGGATTTCCACTGTTTAGGCGCATCAGGGGCTCTCCAAATGCGACATGACGCCCCCAGACCATTCCATCAAAGTCTGCAATCCAAAACGTCACTACTTCCCTTCCGAGCCCCAACGTGTACCCATACAGTAGTTTTCTCCCACATATTGGATATCAGCGTACTCAGGACAAATTGGACAACAACTTTTGGGGTCCAATTTCGTCTGTTACCCTTGTATAAAATAAAATATTGGGGCAAAAAAAATCATTTTTGCAAAAAAAAAAAGGATTTTTTATTTTTACGGCTGTGCGTTATAAACTTCTGTGAAGCACTTCGGGGTTCAAAGTGCTCACCACACATCTAGACAAGTTCCTTGTGGGGTCTATTTTCCAAAATGGGGTCACTTGTGGGGGGTTTCCACTGTTTAGGCGCATCAGGGGCTCTCCAAATGCGACATGACGCCCCAGACCATTCCATCAAAGTCTGCAATCCAAAACGTCACTACTTCCCTTCCGAGCCCTGACGTGCGCCCATACAGTAGTTTTCTCCCACATATTGGGTATCAGCGTACTCAGGACAAATTGGACAACAACTTTTGGGTTCCAATTTCTTCTGTTACCCTTGTGAAAATAAAATATTGGGGGCGAAAAAGTCATTTTTGTAAAAAAAAAAAAGATTTTTTATTTTTACGGCTGTACGTTATAAACTTCTGTGAAGCACTTCGGGGTTCAAAGTGCTCACCACACATCTAGATAAGTTCCTTGTGGGGTCTATTTGCCAAAATGGGGTCACTTGTGGGGGGTTTCCACTGTATAGGTGCATCAGGGGCTCTCCAAATGTGACATGACGCCCCCAGACCATTCCATCAAAGTCTGCAATCCAAAACGTCACTACTTCCCTTCCGAGCCCTGACGTGCGCCCATACAGTAGTTTTCTCCCACATATTGGGTATCAGCGTACTCAGGACAAATTGGACAACAACTTTTGGGTTCCAATTTCTTCTGTTACCCTTGTGAAAATAAAATATTGGGGACGAAAAAATCATTTTTGTAAAAAAAAAAAAGATTTTTTATTTTACGGCTGTACGTTATAAACTTTAGTGAAACACCTGGGGGTTAAAAGTTCTCACCACACATCTAGATAAGTTCCTTGAGGGGTCTAGTTTCCAAAATGGCGTCATTTATGGGGGTTTCCACTGTTTAGGCAGATCAGGAGCTCTCCAAACACGACATGGCGTCCAGCCAATTCTGCGTTGAAAGAGTCAGACGGCGCTCCTTCCCTTCCAAACTCTGCCATGCACCCAAACAGTGGTTTACCCCCACATATGGGGTATCAGCGCACTCAGGACAAATTGCACAATAACTTTTGGAGTCTTGTTACCCTTGGAAAAATAAAAATTGGGGTGAAAAGATCATTTTTGTGGAAAAAATATGATTTTTAAATTTTACGGCTCTACGTTATAAACTTCTGTGAAGCACTTGGGGGTTCAAATTGCTCACCAAAGATCTAGAAAAGTTCCTTAGGGGGTCTAGTTTCCAAAATGGGGTCATTTGTGGGGGTTTTCCACTGTTTAGGCACATCAGGGGCTCTCCAAATGCAACATGGCATCCAATCTCAATTCCAGCCAATTTTGGTTGGAAAAAGTCAAATGGTGCTCCTTCCATTCCGAGCTCTGCCGTGCGCCTAAACAGTGGTTCCCACCCACATATGGGGTATCAGCGTACTCAGGACAAATTGGACAACAACTTATGTGGTCCAATTTCTCCTGTTACCCTTGAGAAAATAAAAAATTAGTGACTAAAATATAATTTTTGTGGGAAAAAAATAGGATTTTTTATTTTCATGCCCGGGCATTATAAACTTGTGTGAAGCACTTGGGGGTTCAAAGTGCTCACCAAAGATCTAGATAAGTTCCTTAGGGGGTATAGTTTCCAAAATGGGGTCACTTGTGGGGGGTTTCCACTGTTTAGGCTCATCTGGGGCACTGCAAACGGAACATGACCCCCATCAACGTCTGCATTCCAAAACGTTACTACTTCCTTTCCAAGCCCTGCCGTGTACCCAAACAGTTCCCCCCCCCCACATATGGGGTATCAGCGTACTCAGGACAAATTGGACAACAACTTTTGGGGTCCAATTTCCTTGGGAAAATTCAAAAATTTGGGACTAAAAAATCATTTTTGTGGAAATTTTTTTTTTTTTTTTCACACCCAGGCATTATAAGCTTTTGTGAAACACTTGGGAGTTCAAAGTGCTCACAACAGATCTAGATAAGTACCTTAGGGGGTCTAGTTTCCAAAATGGTGTCACTTGTGGGGGTTTCCACTGTTTAGGCGCATCAGGGGCTCTCCAAACACGACATGGCGTCCAATCTCAATTCCAGCCAATTTTAGTTTGAAAAAGTCAAACGGCGCTCCTTCCCTTACGAGCTCTGCCGTGTGCCCAAACAGTGGTTTTCCCCCACATATTGGGTATTGGCGTACTCAGGAGAAATTGCATAACAACCTTATCTGTCCATTTTCTCCTTTTACCCTTGTGAAAATAAAAAAAAGTTTGTAAAAGATCATTTTTGTGGCTAAAAAGTTAAATATTCATTTTTTCCTTCCACGTTGCTTTAGTTCCTGTGAAGCACCTGAAGGGTTAATAATCTTCTTGAATGTGGTTTTGAGTACCTTGAGGGGTGCAGTTTTTAGAATGGTGTCACTTTTGGGTATTTTCTGCCATATAGACCCCTTAAAGTGACTTCAAATGAGAGGTGGTCCCTAAAAAAAATGGCTTTGTAAATTTTGTTGTAAAAATGAGAAATCGCTGGTCAACTTTTAACCCTTATAACTTCCTAACAAAAAAAAATTTTGGTTCCAAAATTGTGCTAATGTAAAGTAGACATGTGGGAAATGTTATTTCTTAACTATTTTATGTGACATATTTCTCTGTTTTAAGGGAATAAAAATTCAAAGTTTGAAAATTGCAAAATTTTAAAAATTTTCGCCATATTTGTGTTTTTTTCAAAAATAAACGCAAGTTATATCGAAGAAATTTTACTTCTAACGTGAAGTACAATATGTCACGAGAAAACAATCTCAGAATCGCGAAGATCCGTTGAAGCGTTCCAGAGTTATAACCTCATAAAGATACAGTGGTCAGAATTGTAAAAATTGGCCCGGTCATTAACGTGCAAACCACCCTTGGGGGTGAAGGGGTTAATTTAGCTCTTTTTATTCAGCTTTATGGCCCTCCTGCCAGAAAAAGAAAGCAATTTTGCCACTGTTATGTCAAACCTGTTTACAATTGTCCTCCTGTAGGATAATGATACAGTTTGCAGTACTAAGGCAATAGCAGAGAAATAAATAATTATTCAAAATAAAATTGATAAAATAGCCTGTATATTACTCTGCATAAAAGAGAATGGCAGACCATTCGGTATTAAAAGCAACCTATATCCATAAATCCTAAAATTAATATATAAGAAATTTAAAAAAATCATAAAAAAATGAATAGATAAATAAAATTCATAAATATTCAGACAAAAATTTATATAAAAACCCTTTATTAAATCATGGTTTAACACAGTATATAAGAAATAAAAAACACACCAAAAATAAACAAATATATGGCACACAGGTATGTATGGTCAGAGAATGAAAATGACGTACAGCATAAAAATTTTATCCACCAAGAGCTGTATATAAAACACAATAAATAATAAAAAATACAAATGAATATGTGATACAAAAAATGTGTATAAATGATTTCAGAAAAAAATATATCCCATATCTTATATTATATTATTGTGCATTAAAGTGCAAAAAGTGCTGGTAATTAAAACAATTCCTTTAATTGTATCAAGCAAGCAGGTACATGTGCAAATATGCTAAACTAAAGTGCGGGTGCTAATGTGCTGAACTGCAACATGCAAAGTGATATAAAGCTCTCAGCTGAACTCCCCACCTAAATGGAAAGGTATATATGCTAAATAACTTTATTAGGTGCTAATAGTGCTAAAAAAGTGCAAATAACCACTCTAAAGGTACTGCCACACTAAACAATCCCGCTAGCGATAGCGATAAAGACGCATACTAATGCGATCGCTAGCAGGATTGTTTCTATATCGCTAAGTGCGGCTTAACTTAGCGATATAGTTAACGACGCTATCGCGGTTAGCGATCTTCTTAACGACTTTAGCGGTACAAAAGTACCGCTAAATCGCTAAGAAAAGGTGCCACACTTAGCGATATATACTTACCTGCGGGGCGCCGACGATCTAAATAGGGTCCGGAACGATGTCAGCGACGAGCGAGATCACAGCAGGGGCCTCGTCGCTGACAGATGCCGCACACAACAACATCGCTAACGGGATCGCTAAATAGTGACGTTTTTTAGCGATCCCGTTAGCGATGTTGTTTAGTGTGGCATACCCTTTAATCATAATACAGATTATCCCCTAAATAATTCACAATAATATGTACAAAAGTGCTAATCATTAAGTGCAAATAGTGCAAGATTAGCTCTCAGCAAAAAAGACTGAACAACCCACCTGCACTAAATTGATTGCTCACAGGGGGTATAAAACATAGATTCAATAGGAGAAAGTCTCATTAAGATCTAAATGTGATCCCAGCGAATGTGCCACTCACATGAGGGGAGAGTTCTTATCACTGGCCAAATACTACCGATGTTGCCACATAATAAATAGATCAATAGCCCAAATTCATTACCTTAATATAGGAATCAAGCTGTCAGGCAGACGGTGTGTAACGCGCCCCGACGCGCGTTTCGGAATTACTCCTTCGAAGGAGTTTGCAGTGCTAGTCTATTTGATCAAAGTGATCCCCTATTTATATATATTGTTTTTTTTTATGTTTTCTTTGTACAGAATTAAGAAACATTTTTTTCCTGTATAATGTGACTGTTATATAAGGCAAAATTTAAAAAGTATTTAAAAAAATATATAATTTAACTAAACCAAAATTTTATTTTTTATTTTAAAAAAATTGGAAATTTCAATGTAATTTATGAAGTAAGCAAGAAGTGCCAAAAACAGGGACTCAGAAGGACTCATAAAGACTCTGCACTAAGTGCAAATCCTGTCAAAAATTAAAAACACCCATACACCCTTGAAAGCACCAACTGTAGTGCCTCATTCAAATAGTGTAATGAAAGTGTAGTTGTGGTACTCTTACACTTATAAAGCTCTATACCGTGCAAGCCTGCCATATTTCAAGTAGAGTCATCCATACACCAAAAAAGATGGCACCAACTGCAGTGGCTCTTAAATATATTAACAAAGTATAATTATGGTACTTTTACTCTCATATAAAGCTTTGCACAATGTGCAAATGCCATGAAAAAATTTTAAGGATCATCCATAAACCCTAGAAGGCATTTATGGATGTCCCTCATGTCACATATTTGAACTTAAAAACATTTATGTGGTGTAGTGGTGTGAATTAGTCATGTTTAATCAGTTGTTTATGACCTCCCGGTGGCACTAAAAAACACCACGCAGACAAGATGCTGGCAACAGGGAAGCACATACAACCTCCAAGCCATAGAGGAACAGCTCTTGCAAGGTGTTCAGCTTTGAGACCATTTGTTAATAGGTCACAGGGGAATTAGAATAGCACACTGTTTTTTCCCAGAGATCCAGCAGCCTGGGCAGTACTTACACTATATGTAGGATATAAACTAGCTTTCTTGGTTGAAAGGCTTGTTCACGTTATACAGTAACATCATAAAAAGGATAATCATGACAGGACAGTATTCAGATGGTGATGCATTTTGACTTAACAGTCATATCGTACACGCTCCTGTATGTTTTCTCAAATTTATTATAAACATTAAGACTAATCAACAAATGACATCATTTATAATTGATTATTTTGCAATGTGTATATGGATCAGATTTTTCATTTAAAATTACATAAATAAACTAATGTAAAATTGTACTGGCGTTTGACATGCAGTAAATTTTTCAATTAATATACTTATAAGATCATTGTGAAATTTAACCTTGAGGTGGACCTTGTACCCAGTTGTTGATCATAGTGTACTCATTCTTTAATAATAGTTTTCTCAACCCCCTCGTTTTTGAGTCTATTATACTTTGACAAAATCCAAAAAATGTACAGTAAATGCCGCATAAACGTCCTCCGTGCGATTCAAAATTGTTTTGCCGACCTAGAAGTGTTTAATCATTTTTTCTTTTTAATGTCTGAAATATGATCGCATTTCTAGTTTTCAATTATCTCATTGTGAACCCTTTTCACATCAAATTGCATTATGTGCACACTAACGCATACACAACATAAGTGGTATTAGGTGGCGTCACACTGGCGAGTTTGTTGCGAGTAAATCGCTAGACTTTATCGCATCAACACCCGGCACGGCGCCCGCTCTCGGAGCCGAGTGTGCGGATGCATGTATTTCTATGCAGCCGCACACTCGGGTCCGGAGAGCGGACAGGCCGTTGCAGGGTGTTGATGCGAGAAAGTCGTGCGACTTACTCGCATCAAACTCACCAGTGTGCGCCGGCCTTACAATTAATAAATGATTTTATTTGGACACTTGTGAGTCTCGTTTCCTAGTAGATTTAGGTTTAGGGTTTTGTGTTGACAGGACTGTACATTTATTTTCTCCCACTTTTAAAAGTACAACTTGGGGAAAACATGTTTTATTATAGGTGTGTTTACTTTTATAAAGACTTTGAACAAAGCATATCTATGATTTAACTGTTTTGGCAATAAAACCCAATCTTGATTAGTATCTTTGCCAAAGCTTCATCTGGTTTAATACCGGTAGAAGTTCTGTATTATCTACTCTTTATAGATTCAAATTGATTGCTGTAAGATGCAACAATTATTCACATATTACTATGGTTAAATTGGAAAATTTTTTGGATGAAATACCAAAAAGGTTTCTGGAATTTTATTGATTCACCAATTTGGGGTTTAGTTTGTTCTTTCATATTTTTGGGCCTGGTGGTTGTTTGGTTTGGGTTCTTGGCAAATTGTGAGGGGGGAACTAATTTTTATTGTTCTTTTTTTTTCGGGGGGGTTTTGTTTTTTTTGGGCTGGGAATTGGTTTTGGGGGAAAATGGGTTTTAGTTTTTTCTTGGGGGTTTTTTGGGATTTTAAAAAATTTTAAAGGGGTTTTGGGGGAAATTTTGGGTTTGGTTTTATTTTGTGGTTAAAAAACAATATTATATTAGTGGGATTGGAAGGCGGGGGATTTTGGGGAAGGGACATGGGTTTTAAATTTTCCTTACATAAAGGGGTTATAAAATTTTAGTACATTTATTTCATTTATAAAACTCGAGGGAAGCTGGGCCCTAGTATAAGCCGACCCCCCTAATTTTGCCTACAAAAAATGGGGAAAAATTATCAAAAACGGTTTAAAACCCAGGGTGGAAAATGGGGATTATGTCCATATGCTGCCCCCTGTATTATGCCCACAAGTTTCTCTATGTATTGTGCCCATATGCGCCCTATGTAAATTTTGCCCCACAAGATGCTCCATAGATTTTTTCCCCATAGATGTCCCTTACATTGTGCCCCCTTGAAAGCTCCAAAAGATTGTGCCCCCATAGATTGCTCCATAGTTATGCCCCCATGTTGCTCCCTAGATTATGCCACCATAGATTTCTCCTAGATTATGCCCCTTTGTGCTCCTTGATTTTGCCCCCCTAGATTGGGTCCCTAGAGTGTGCTCATAGATGCTCCATTAGTTGTGCCCCCCTAGAAGCCATAGATTTTGCCACCCATAGATGCTCCATAGATTGGGGCCCAAAAGTTTCTCCATAGATTTTTTGGCCCATAGATGCTCCTAGATTGTGCCCCCCCTTGATGCTCACTAGATTGTGCCCCTAGATGGGTCCATGGAATTATACCCCAAAAGATGCTCCATAGATTATGCCCCATATATGTCTCATAGATTATGCCCCCATAGATGCTCCATAGATTGTGCACCCATAGATGCTCCATAGATTATGCCCCATAGATGCTCCATAGATTATGCCCCCATAGATGCTCCATAGATTAAGCCCCCGTAGATGCTCCATATATTATGCCCCCATAGATGCTCCATAGATTATGCCCCCATAGATGCTCCATAGATTAAGCCCCCATAGATGCTCCATATATTATGCCCCCATAGATGCTCCATAGATTATGCCCCCATAGATGCTCCATAGATTATGCCCCTATAGATGCTCCATAGATTATGCCCCCATAGATGCTCCATTGTATATGGTCCCTTCTGCTGCCGCAGCTGCTGCAACCAAACAAAAAGACATACTCACCTCTCGTCGCTGAGGGCCAGGTGCCAGTGTCCTGAGCAGGTGGGGACACCGATGCGCTATGGGAGACAGGTGCCGGTGTCACCACTCGCTCAGGGCCCCGGCACCTGAGATATTTACCTGTCAGCCAGTGCACTGCTGAGCGCCGCTGTCTTCTGGGTCCTCCAGCAGTGAATGCTCAGGCAAAGGGTGTGGCGCGCACTAGCCACGTCATCGCGCCCTCTGACCTGAACATTCACAGCTAGAGAGGACGCGAGGACACAGCGGTGAGCAGTGGTAGAACAGGACAGGTGAATATCCCTTATACTCACCCTCCCACCGGCACGATCTCTGCAGCCCCTGCTCTTCTCCAGATGTCTCCGGAGCCATTGTTCAGCGGTCAGGTGGTACCGCTCATTAAAGTCATGAATATGTGTATATTCATGACTTTAATGAGCGGTACCACCTGACCGCTGAACACAGGCGCCGGAGACCGTGGGAGAAGAGCAGGGGGCTGCAGAGACCGTGCCAGGAGGAGGTGAGTATATAGCACAGCTGCGCTCCGCCTCCCCCGCCGACCCCCTAGTATATGACTCAAGTATAAGCCGAAAGGGGGATTTTCAGCCAAAAAAAAATGGGCTGAAAATCTCGGCTTATACTCCAGTATACAGATACAGATATATAGTCTAGTATACAGATCTGGACTCCTCTGGGTCTAATTCAGACTCAGTTATGTTAAATGAAGGAGTAAAAAAATGGGGCACGCTGAGAGGAGCCAGACATTTTCAGGAATCGATACCCAACAAAGAAAAAAAAGTGGTGGACTTTAAAACATTACAATAAAGCATGGTAGTGTTGTCACCTTTAATTCTATCTTATTCTCAATGCCTGGTTTTGGCTAAAAGATTGCATTTTGTACCATCATGTAACTTTAATATTATGGATACTATTAGAGATGTTAGCAGACTGCAGACTTATGAACTCTCCCAGATTACGTACAATGTGTTATGGGGACTTGCCTGTTTTCTGAGCACAGTGCATGGGGTCGCTCAATAAAGGTGTATGGAGCAATGGCCAATCAAACTAGACGGGCCCTCCGTTCCTGGCTTATAAACCATTGAATCCCCACAGCGCACAGTGCGTTCGCTGGGGGAAATCATAGGTATGGAGTCACACAGAGTGATTGCAGACGTATCTACTTCTCTACAGTATTTGGAACATACAACCTCTTTAAATTATTTATTGTTAGCAAATAGTTTTTTGGTTGATGATGAAACAAATAATCAAACACCATTTAAAGACACCAAATATGAATCTATTAACATCTATAAAAATGTATCCTTTCAGGAACAACTGGCTCTGTCATCTTTATGTAGTTTACAAAGAGAGGATATGAGGGGATTCAACTCGTGTCTTGAAATCAAATTTTAATACTCCTAATCTGACATAATATCTCATTCAGAAAATTACACCTACATGTGACCAATTTCAGACAATGATTGAGAGGGAATTGTCAGAATTACATACTGAAATGAAGATCAGCTATGGCAGCTATGTTGAAAGAACATCAATGAGTGGGGTAAATGCCCAATTCTGTTTATGCAACTTACTGGATGTGATGTGTGGCTGGATCAGTCCTGCTTCCCTCTGCCCCGATGAACATTTTGCCTACACTTCCTCAGTTGGGCATTTACCCCACTCATTGATTGTCTTTTAACATAGCTGACATAGCTTCATTTCATTTCAGTATGCGGTCTCCACTTTCATAGTTTTGCAAACTTCAAACCGGTGTGTAGCACCCTTGCATTTACCCTTATATGCCTCGTTGGCCACCATTTCATGTAGGACACATTCATATGGACTATTTCATTTGTTATGCACAGAAACTTTTTGTCATTGCAACCACTTTATAGGCTAATATTTTGCCATTATGTAAATACAGTGATATACTTTCATGCACAAGCTCTTTAACATTACACTCCTCTTTGTGGGCATACTATCTGTGCCAGTGACCTTATCTCGTACCATCAGTCTCTGCTAATTGGTAAAACATTTTTCTATTTTGCACAGCATTCATAATCATCATTTTTATGATAGTTTGTTAAAGTGAAAAAGCCTTTTACTGGAGATGCCAGTATTCTCCCTTCCTATTGGACTTAATCTGCCTCAATGTCTTTGGGTAGCAAATTAGACAAATGATAGTCACCTATTGGCCAGCACTTTAGATCGCAAGGCAGTGTTCACACGTTTCAGGCACTGTATGCTATTTCTTTCCAGTAGAACTGCAATGTTTTTGCTGCAATTTGGATAATCGTAGCAAAAGATTTTTTTTGCTGCAACTGTGGCAAAAAATGTAACACATCCATAACTTGTAAATGTAGTCTTAGACTAAAAAATTTAGATTATTGCCTATTCAGTACATTACCAAATGAGAGTACTTTGTTTAAAAATACATTGACTGTTTTATGATGATTGACAGAGTAGTAGTACAGGAAATTGCAGTAGAATTCCACTAGAATATTACAAAAATCTTCATTCACCAAAATGCAGAATTTGTTTGCATTTCATTTCCATCCAGATCCAGCAAAACAGCCTTATTAATATCCAAGTACTGTCAACCTATCTTGCTAGGAGAAAATGGATGATAACCGGTGATAACCAACAGCGATATTTTGTGGCATTTATAGGTCTAATATTTCAAGGAAGCATGGAAAAAAATATTTTTTACAAAACGCAGTTTGAGAGACAGACAGTTGTGTTTAAATATATGGATTATGGAATATGGATTTTTTTCATTTGTCTTAAAAATGTGTATGGCTTGCTTGTCTTACAACCAATGAAGCACATTTCCTGTCACACAAGTCTAGGCATCAAGATTTTATTTGTTTCAAAATTAGGACAGATGGAATTAACCCATTCTCCATATTTGCACTGTGTGCAGAACAAAAATTACTTTTAGTAAGGTGCTGTTACTGCAAAATATCGCAGGTAAGTTAATTCACAGTCACACTTACTATGAAGGTACAGAACCTTCCTATACTATTTGAATATTTGGAATATTTGGAATATTACTAACAGACTGAGGCTAGCAATCCCATTTTAAATAAACTCTCTAGTAATAAACTCTTATCAATTTAAGCCTCTGTCTATCCGATTGTGAAATAAGCTGCGTTCTCTGACCTCCAATCTTTAAGTTGTAAATGCCTAAAATACCCTTCTTTATAGGATCTTTTCTGCTATTCAGGCTTATGAACACACCGTTTGTTAACAAAACTGGTATTAGTGAACAAAAGTTGAAGTGACTAATAACTGAATATTAAATACTAGATGGTGGCCCGATTCTAACGCATCGGGTATTCTAGAATATGTATGTAGTTTATTTATGAAGATTTAAGAATAATGCAATGAATACACAGGATTTTCCAGGTAAAATATATACATTATCATTAAACGTTATTGCTCATAGAACTTAATACAACTGAGCGAAATTATTAAACAGATCATCAAAATATATGTCAGAACCCACTGCCGCCCACACATATCGTGCCATCACGCCGCAATAATTATTTCCCCCTCCATTTGCTCATTTTCCCCTCCATTTGCGCTCTAACAGTCCCTGTGACAGTCCCTGTGATGTTGCTAAGGCCGCGTTCGGGTATCCAAGGGGCGTGCCTGCACCACTCCCCCAGCAACACCCACATCCAATCCGGAGGCAGATGACCAATCAACCAATCAGCGACACGGGATTTCCGTTACAGACAGAAAGAATTAGATGATTATATAGTACATGTTACTGTGTATTACCTCATGTCACTGTGTATTACCTCATATTACTGTGTATTACCTCATATTACTGTGTATTACCTCATGTTACCGTATATTACCTCATATTACCTCATGTTACCTGTGTATTACCTCATGTTACTGTATATTACCTCATTTTACTGTGTATTACCTCATATTACTGTGTATTACCTCATGTTACTGTATATTACCTAATTTTACTGTGTATTACCTCTACTGATTTACACTGTATATTATCACATTACGTATTATGTACTGTGTATTATCACATGTGTTTATAGACTGTTATATATTACCTTTCATGTTACCATGTCATGTATTACTCTCCATGTTCACTGTGTATTACCTCTTATGTGTATTACTGTATGTATATTACCTCTTATTATTACTTATGTCTTTTATTACCTCTATATCACTGTGTATTTACCTCTACACTGTTATCATATAATTACACTCATATATACCCTCTCATGTTACCTGTGTATTACCTCAATGTCACTGTGTATTACCTCATATTACTGTGTATTACCTCATGTTACTGTTATATTACCTCATTTACTGTATTATTACCCTATATTCTTAACTTTATGGTATTACCTCTAATGTCACCTGTTGTATTACCTCATATGTAACTTTTTGTATTACCTCATGTCACTGTGTATACTTACACCGTGTTCAGTAAACGTGACAGAAGTACATCAGACACTGTGACTGACAAAACATGTTCAGTACATTATGGGCAGTTGGTGAGTCACATGACCACATGGGGGAGTTAGCCCTGCGTCGCTGATGTTACTGTGTATTACCTCATGTCACTGTGTATTACCTCATATTACTGTGTATTACCTCATATAACTGTGTATTACTTCATGTTACTGTGTATTACCTCATATTACTGTGTATTACCTCATATCACTGTGTATTACCTCATGTTACCGTATATTACCTCATATCACCCCATGTTACCTGTGTATTACCTCTTATTACTGTGTATTACCTCATGTTACTGTATATTACCTCATTTTACTGTGTATTACCTTATGTTACTTATGTATTACCTCATGTCACCTGTGTATTACCTCATGTCACTGTGTATTACCCATGTTCAGTAAATGTGACAGAAGTACATCAGACACTGTAACTGACAAAACATGTACAGTACATCATGGGCAGTTGATGAGTCACATGACCACATGGGCAGAGTTAGCCCTGTGTCGCTGATTGACCGCTGCCGGACCAATCAGCGACATGGGATTTCTTGGACAGACAGACAGACAAACAGACAGGATAAGACGATTATATAGTAGATAAGGATTATTGGTTTATAACTAAAAACATTTAAAATTTCAGGAATGAAGTACTGGAAAAATAAAGGGAGAATTAAAAACCACAATAAAAATATAAATGTCAGTATACAATGGCTTTCCTTAGGTTTTTAAATTATTTTAGGGCGATTGTTTCCTAAAAGTGCTGATGCATATATGTAAATAAAAAAGTGAACCAGGAATGAATTAAAGTGCAAATGCCAGTAAGTGAAGTTAAATAAATTTAGTTTAAGAATAGATATGCAAGAAAATCAAGTTCAAGGTTTGCTGTTACATTGGGTGATGCACTATCCTTTCATAATTCTAAGCTGCATATGCATAAATGAGTAAATCACTGTCATAACTCTAATGCATGGAAACAGTCATAACATAAGCTAGGATCCTCTAGCTGTAAGGCTGCAACAATAAGACATCAATAAGGAGAGCAACAAGAGGTATCACTCATGCCCTGCTGAGATAAAATCCTGGTGAGACTCTATGGTATAGCTATCTTTTATACTGAGTTTCTTGAAAAGACCATGAAAAAACACAGTATAAAAGATAGCTATTTCATACAGTCTCACCAGGATTTTATCTCAGCAGTGCATGAGTGATACCTCCCGTTGTTTTCCTTATACCAGTGGTCGTCCTCTCGACTGGTATCTGTGCAGCAGCTGTTATATGTCATTCATGTGTTGCCATTAAGCAACACAGCAAGGTGAGTGTTTCTCACTTTTTCCCCGACACCCTATTGTCATTGGATAAGACCCTATTGTGCTTTTTCCTTCCCATTTATATTCCTATGATAGGATATCTATGTTTACAATAAATGAATTTATATGTTCACATAACAACTTAAACAAGCAGGGATAAACAAGCTTTGTGCGATGAACAAAAGTGACACAGCATGTATAAAGATATGGGAAGCAATAGAATACCTCAATGCAGCTGCTGTGTGTGGAAATGTGCCCTGGTCCTCCAGCCTCCTAGCCCCAATTCTCGCATTTCACCCTGTTTCTTTGGGGGGCGTGTCATGAGTAAGGGGCGGGTGTGTATAATTATTTTGCTGATCCAATGAAAAGTTTCCCTCCAGATGTCAGTTGTTGCCGTGTGTCTGTTAGGGTTCAAGTTCCCACTCCTGCACAGGGGGAATCTCGAGCTGCTCTCGCTGCGGTCCCCCTTCCGCCTCTGGCCGCAGTGGTTCCTGCTCAGTAGAGACGTCGGTCCCAGCGTCTTGCCCGGCCCAGTACTGTGCAGAGACATGCTGCTGCAACCAGTGTTGGAGCAGGCAGATTTGGGACTAAGTCCTTTGTTGCTTCATCTGAGCATGCCCAGGGCAAGATCTCCCATTGGAGATCAGGGGTCACATGCTCAGATACAGCTGCCACTCCTATTGGTCCTTCAGGAAGGTCCTGTGGCTGTTGATGTTCTGAAGCAGCTTCCCATTGGTCCTTCCTGGAAGGTCTTTTTTCTCGTGGCTGCTATAAAAGGCTGTCCTTACCGCACGGCCGTGCGCTAGTATCAAATCTGTTACGTGCTTGCGCCAGTGTGGTCATGCATGCATTTGGTTAGGTCTGGCTGAAATAAGCCCATAGAATACCGGCACCTCCGGTGAGGAGATTGTATGCACGTGTTCAGGGCTCGGCTGAAAACGCCATTAGAATACCGGCTACTCCGGTGAGGAGTAGGGTTGAGCATTCCGATACTGCAAATATCGGGTATCGGCCGATATTGGCTGTATCGGAATTCCGATTCCGAGTTCCGATATTTTCGTCTTATCGGATACCGGAATCGGGATTGTCACTGTCACTGTCAGTGTCCGTCGGTCGGGTCTGTCAGGAGTCAGCGGCACTTACCTGTCAGAAGATCTCCGGCGGTCACGTCCTGGACTGCTTGATGGCCGCAATCTTCTTTCCCCGGCGGTCACATGCAGTTTCTCGCGATAACTGCAGTGACTGCTGGGTAATCCCGGCCGTAAAGCAGTCAGTCCGATGACGTCACCGCCGGGGAAGCAGGTAATCAGCTGTGCTGCGTCGCGATGACAGGCTCTGCCTGTCATTGCGATGTAGCAGAGTTGGATCGTCGTGGGACTGTCGTTATGGACTGCGTCGGACAGGTGGTATACTGTTGGTTTGTTTTTTTTCTTTTTTTACAGGAGATCGATGGCGTCGCAGGAATGAGAGTACAATAAAATTAATGAAAACTGTGTTGTCTCTTTTATTTCATTAAAATACTTTTTTCTTGCTTTGTCTTTTTTTTATGCATTTAATAACTTTGGGATTAATAATGGATCGGTGTCTTATTGACACCTCTCCATTATTAACCGGGCTTATTGTCACCGTGCAATCAACGGTGACATTAACCCCTTATTACCCCGCTTGCCACCGCTACAGGGCAAGTGGGAAGAGCCGGGTAAAGTGCCACAATTGGCACATCTTTTGATGCGCCAAATGTGGGGCTGCTGTAGCCTGGTATTATCAGGCTGTTGAGGGCCAAAATCCATGGGCCTTGACAGTCTTTTAATACCAGGCCGCAGCAGTCTGCATTTTACTTGGCTGGTTAACAAAAATAGGGGGGATCCCCACGCCGTTTTTTTTTCGAGGGATCCCCTATTTTTGTTAACCAGCCAAGCTAAGCAGACTGCTGTGGCCTGGTATTATCAGGCTTGCAAGGTCCATGGATATTGGACCTTACCAGCCTGAAAAACCAGGCCTCAGCGGTCTGCTTCATCTGGCTGGTTAACAAAAATAGGGGGGACCCCATGCCAATTTTTTTCGAGGGGATCCCCTATTTTTGTTAATCAGCCAAGATATGCAGACTGCTGTGGCCTGGTATTATCAGGCTGGCAAGGTCCATGGATCTTGGCTCCTTAACAGCCTGAAAATCCAGGCCTCAGCGGTCTGCTTCATCTGGCTGGTTAACAAAAATAGGGGGGACCCCACGCCAATTTTTTTCGAGGGGATCCCCTATTTTTGTTAATCAGCCAAGATATGCAGACTGCTGTGGCCTGGTATTATCAGGCTGGCAAGGTCCATGGATCTTGGCTCCTTAACAGCCTGAAAATCCAGGCCTCAGCGGTCTGCTTCATCTGGCTGGTTAACAAAAATAGGGGGACCCCACGCAATTTTTTTCGAGGACCCTATTTGTTAATCAGCCAAGTATGCAACGCTGTGCTATATTATCAGCTGCAGGTCCATGATCTGGCTCCTAACAGCCTAAAACCAGCCTCACGGTCTGCTTCATCTGCTGCTTAAAAACAGGGGGACCCACCCATTTTTTTCGAAGAACCCCTATTTTGTAATCAGTATCCCCTGACTCATGATTGGTCCCTGGCTGACCTGAAGTGAAAGTGGAAAGCAATCAATTAAGCTTTCCACTTAAGGGCGCGTCTCACATAGCGATATCGCTACCGAGATCGCTGCTGAGTCACTAGTTTGTGACGCAGCAGCGAGCTCACCAGCGATATCGCTGTGTGTGACATTCAGCGACGATCAGCCCCCCTGCCGGGTATCGCTGATCGTCGCTGAAATGTCAGGACCTTTTTTTGATCGCTGGTTTCCCGCTGACAGGCACGCATCGCTGCGTGTGACAGGCGGGAGACCAGCGATCCGCTGGTAACCAAGGTACACAGCGGGTTTCCAGGCGCGGGGCTGTGCCTAGAAACCCGCTGTGTACCTTGGATACCAGTGCCCTGATGCAGGGAGCTGGTATCCAAGGTACACAGCGGGTTTCCAAGCGCTGCGCGGTGCCTGGAAACCCGCTGTGTACCTTGGTTACCAGCGGATCGCTGGTCTCCCGCCTGTCACACGCAGCGATGCGTGCCTGTCAGAGGGAAACCAGCGATCAAAAAAAGGTCCTGACATTTCTGCGACGATCAGCGATACCCGGCAGGGGGGCTGATCGTCGCTGAATGTCACACACAGCGATATCGCTGGTGAGCTCGCTGCTGCGTCACAAAACTTGTGACTCAGCAGCGATCTCGGTAGCGATATCGCTATGTAAGACGGGCCCTTAAGCGATGTTACCCGCAGTGTCGCTGTCCCAGATCGCTGCCTGAGCTGCCTGTTTGGCAGCTCAGCAGCGATCATGTAGCGATACACCAGCGATCCTGACAAGTGCATATCGTTGTCGGGATCGCTGGTGTATCGTTATGTGACACCCAGCCTTTACTCTCCTGTCAGGCAGGAGAGGAACTCATTCATTTGGGGTTTACTGTGAGGCTGCAGCATTAGCTGCGGTCCCTGCAGTAAACATTAACCCTTTCTGACGGATTACACCGTGGGACCTGACTGTGCATGGATAGGTAAGAATAATTTTGCTTTTTTATTTTATTTTTATTACAGGAAATGGTTTTTGCAGTAAAATAAAATATGGTCAAAAACATGTGTCTTTATTTCATTAAAATGATTTTTAATTAAAGTGTGTGTGTTTTATTTTATTTCATGCAATAGGATTAATAATTGATAGTTGTCTAATTGACAGCTCTCAATTATTAACCTGGCTTAAGGTCACCTTTCAATAGCAAGGTGGCTTTAACCCCATATTAACCCATTCGCCACCGCTACAGGGCAATGGGAATAGACGGGCAAAGTGCCAGAAAGGGCGAATCTAATTATAGATTTGTCTTTCCTGGGGTGTCTGGGGGCAGATGTTAGTAGCCGGGGGGGGCAAAATTAATGGTCCCTCTCTGGGCTATTATTATCTGCCCCCACTCACTGGCTTTGTCTGTCTGGTTGCGAAAATAGGGCGGGAGCCCACGCATTTTTTTTCAGCAATTTTACACCTCATATATATATATACATGTCATTGAATTTGTGACACATATATATATATATTTATATTTGTAGTTCATACACTTCTACATAGTATAATAGCCGCTAATTCAATTGCCGGCTTTTGTGAAAATGCAGAACCCGACATGAAATGACACTTGGTGTACATAGGGTTAACCATGTCTTTTCATGTCCTTTGCTATCTAATTTGCACAAACAATTAAATCAGTCTATGTGTGCAAAATTTCACACCTGTAGGGTTAATTAAAGGTGTAAATTCGTAGCAAAAAAGTCAGTTTTTTTTACAACGAATTTACACCTTTAATTAACCCCTACAGGTGTGAAATTTTGCACACATAGACTGATTTAATTGTTTGTGCAAATCAGATAGCAAACGACATGAAAAGACATGGTTAACCCTATGTACACCAAGTGTCATTTCATGTCGGGTGCTTCTGTCTTTTCACTGAAGCCGGCTTTACCCGGCAATTGAATCAGAGAGGATATTTTACTATGTAGAAGTGTATAAACTATACATATATGTATATATATATATGTCACAATGACATGTATATATATATATATATATATGTATTCTATGTGTGTATATTTAGTGTTTACAAGGAAAGAATGGGGTTTTTTTAGTTGCGATATTTTGTTCCCATAGACTTACATGGGACTTCCGGTATCGGTATCGGGTATCGCCGATATTTTAGTGATATCGGCGATACCATTCCGATTCCGATACTTTAGGATATCGGAAAGTATCGCTCAACTCTAGTGAGGAGATTATTGCTTGGGTTCTGATTGCATGACCACAGACTGCAATCCGCTTAGCAGTCATCTGTGTTCCCTGTGAGTCTAACAGGAAACAGTCTTTGTTACAGCGGCTCTGTGAATTAACAGAGTCCGCTTATATCGCCATATAGTGCTACGGCGTTTACATCTGCGACTCAGCGGGATAACAGAGTTCGCTCATACTGCTTATTTACGCCATCTTACAAGCAGCAGGCTCTGCCTGCACGGTAGACCTCGGGCTGCGAACGCACCTCTCCTTAATATCTATTAGGTGCGTTCTGCAGGCCCCTAACAGTGTCACTGCGCATGCGTGACTTGAAAAATCATCCAATCGGATTTTAGCTAGAGTTTGTGACATGGGTAGTTGCCAGGTATTACGGTGTATGCACGAGCCAAGTGTTGTGCATTACTATAACAAGACCTGTAGGCTAAAATTGTGTGAGTCTCAACATCTCCACCGCTTACCCTATTGGGGTGGGGAGAGTGGTAATCACATGCAGATCAGCAGCTGACAGCTCTGAATGCCGACACAGCCCACACATGTGCACCATCCAGCACACCCGAAAGAGATCACCTGTGATTTTAAGACACCTAATGATGTAACTCCCTGACAGAAGTTATGTCAGTTCAACTGAAGGTCTGGGGTGCTGGGTTTCTTTTTATACACACCCACTAATTAACCAACATTTACTGAGCACAGGTGAGGATGTAAACTAGAATTGGGTGCATTATGTGACCATGCGACAAAACTTTTGTCTTGACAAAATCTGACCATTCTGTGTCCATTAAATGATCAATATTTCTGCATTGATGCCAATTTATTTTCTTAACCAAAACCACATTTCGGAGGGTTTCAGCTTTCAAAAGAATAATTTATACAACCAATGGATGAATTTAATGTCAGGTTATAAGCTTTTATTTACATAACATGGATAAGCGACATAACTTCTGTCCGGAGTGTACTAGAAAAACAATAACATTAAAAGTGCCTAAAACTAAAAAAATGACTAATATATTATTGTGCATGGATGTGAAGAGATGTGTGAGGGGAGTAAATGAAAGGTAAAAATATATGCAATGTAAATAGACATATGGTGTATGTGTCATGTATAAGAGTAAATAACAAAAATAACACATATATAGCAATGGGCGAGCACTAAAATGCTCGGGTGCTCATTGCTCGGGTCAAACAATTTGTAATATTCGAGTACTCGGACAGAACAACGAACCCAATGTAAGTCTATGGGAGACCCGAGCATTTTTACCGCGATCCCCCCCGGGGGTCCTTTTAAGATCTAAAAATGTCTGATAATGATGGAAACACTGCTCAAATGATAAAGGAATATCATGGCAAATGTCTCCGGAAGCATTTCTGACTCCTTGGTCACAGCTGTAAATAATGTTTTCAGAGTTTCACGCCATTTTTATAGGTGCACCAAAAAACATACAAAAACTAAACCAAAATGGATTTTGTTGGGAAATATGTTAAGGAACATCCTTTCCAGGGTAATAACTTGTATATAAGGCAAAATAATTAACCCCAAGCAAAAATGTTCCACCACCACTTGGGCTATGTTCACACGCAGCGTTTTTTATGAGTTTTTCAACTTTAGCATTGCTTTCAACTAATACAAATGCATTCACTGGGAAATGTCATTGTAGCATTTCACAACCTTAGCTGTCCGTGTGCTGTGTGACACATAAGCAGACACATTTCATTCATTAAGCAGGGTTTCTTAAAGTCACAGAGCCTATTTTTAGAGGGGCATCAGGCGGCATTAATATTCTTAAAGGGCCATTATTAAACAGTGGGTCTTCTATAATGTTATTGCTTAAGCAGTGAGTGGCTGGGCTGCCAAAAATTAGGATGCACCCCAATCTCCCTTTCACCAGACATACAGGAGGACCTCTTGAAAAAATGTTGCATTGAATGCAAGGTCTGGCCTGCCTAAAGTTACATGCACACCAATAACCCTTTCAGCAGACGTACTTGAGAGTCTCATGGCAAAATTGTTCCCATTAGAACAAAGTGTGTCTCCCATACTGTTTGCTTATGCACTGAATGCAAGGCCTGGCCTGCCCCAAAGTTACATGCAGCCCAATAAGCCTTTCAGCAGACTTACTTGAGGGCTTCATGGCAAAATAGTTCCCATTAGAACAAAGTGTGTCTCCCATACTGTTTGCTTATGCATTGAATGCAAGGCCTGGCCTACCCCAATATTACATGCACACCAATAACCCTATCAGCAGACGTACTTGAGGGCCTCATGACAAAATTGTTCCCATTAGAACAAAGTGTGTCTCTCCTACTGTTTGCTTATGCAGAGAATGCAAGGCCTGGCCTGCTCCAATGTTACATGCACCCCAATAACCCTTTCAGCAGACGTACTTGAGGGCCTCATAACAGAATTGTTTCCATTAGAACAAAGTGTGTCTCCCATACTGTTTGATTATGCAGAGAATGCAAGGCCTCTCCTGTCCCAATGTTACATGCTCCCCAATATCCCTTTCAGCAAATGTACTTGATGACCTCATAACAAAATTGTTCCCATTAGAACAAAGTGTTTCTCCCATACTGTTTGATTATACAGAAAATGCAAGGCCTAGCCTGCCTCAATGTTACATGCACCCCAATAACCCTTTCAGAAGACGTACTTGAGGGTCTCTCATATGAAAAAATAACCGTGTGCACAACCAAGAAGGTGCCAGAGTAGGTTCCCAAACCGTATCTAATAGAAAATGAACTCGGCACTCAACTTTAGTATAGTGAGAATAAAGATTTTTATTCACAGTAGTAACACGAAACGTTTCGGTCCTATATCATGGACCTTCATCAGTCACAGATACTACTGGGAAGGGGTTGATCCACATAGGGAAGAAAGAAAGGGCTGGATATAGCCTGTGTTGGTGGGGTGAGATGAGGAAGAGGACAATGCCTCTATTGCACTAGTAACCTGTTGTGAAGGAGTCCGGTAGTGAGGATAGGTCTCTGCATTAATGGATAGGTCTCTGCATCACAACAGGTTACTAGTGCAATAGAGGCATTGTCCTCTTCCTCATCTCACCCCACCAACACAGGCTATATCCAGCCCTTTCTTTCTTCCCTATGTGGATCAACCCCTTCCCAGTAGTATCTGTGACTGATGAAGGTCCATGATATAGGACCGAAACGTTTCGTGTTACTACTGTGAATAAAAATCTTTATTCTCACTATACTAAAGTTGAGTGCCGAGTTCATTTTGTACTTGAGGGTCTCATGACAAAATTGTTCCCATTAGAAGAAAGTTTGTCTACCATACTGTTTGCTTATACGCTGAATGCAAAGCCTAGCCTGTCCCAAAGTTACATGCACCCCAATAACTATTTCAGCAGACGTATTTGTGGACCTCATGACAAAATTGTTCCCATTAGAACAAAGTGTGTCTCCCATACTGTTTGCTTATGCAGAGAATGCAAGGCCTAGCCTGTGCCAATATTACATGCACCCCAATAACTCTTTCAGCAGATGTACTTGAGGGCTTCATGACAAAATTGTTCCCATTAGAACAAAGTGTGTCTCCCATACTGTTTGCTTATGCATTAAATGTAAAGCCTGCCCTGCACCAATGTTACATGCACACCAATAACCTGTTGAAACACGTACTGGATGGCCACAGGAAACAAAAGTTTCCATTATTCTTTTTTTTATTACCATAAAGTTTGTCCATGAAGTGAATGCAAGGCCTGGCCCTAATTTGCAAGCACCACAACCTCCTTGGAAGAAGGGAGGAGGAATGTTTCATAAAAAAAAATTCACACTAAAAAGGAGCGGTTCACCTATACTTGGAATACCCATACATTAAGTGTAAATATCAACATAGTCTGTAAAAATTTTTTAGGAGCATCATAAACACCTTGGAAAACAGTAACATGATTTCCTACACAGTTGCTGCTGGGAAGGTGCAGGTTTTTGGTAAAAATATGGCGGACGAATCATTGGATGAAGTGATCAAGAAAAGGGGCATGGTGACAAGAGGAATGGTAATGTACAGGATTAATAACAGCGGTGGCTATGGGAGGTATGAGATCCAGGATACAGCCTACAATGATTAGTCATTTAGCCGGCCCTCTACCAATTACCATAATGTGTTTCATGGCTGTCAGTAGATCAGTGTAACCGATGCACGTGTGAAGCTCGGCATAAAAAATGTCCGTAAAAAATATGTTGCCAAAGACGCACTTGTCCGTATAAAGGGCAAAGTGCAACATGTTTGTGAGATACTGAATTAGAGAAAGCACATCAGTATTGAAGGAAAACAAAATAAACTGAGGATGCTCATGAAAAACTATGTTTAAAGAGGAGTGCACTGTCCGTAACTATTAACACACCCGTGGCACAAGGTTCTTCATCTTCACTCATATATATTACTAATAATTTCTAAATGTCATAGCCAAAAATCATTTGTTCTAGTGTAACGAACACTGATAAAGGAAAGCCACTAAACGTAGATAACCACGACCCTGGGAAACACCAGATTTCCTCTTTACAAGATAGGGATGATGAAGGTATTGATGACGACTTTGAACTTTACCACATCCCCACCAAGAAGATGAAAATCACAGCTGTAACCAATGTTCAAAAAAGGCTATGAATATCTGGAAATTCATTTTCTTTTGGGTAAACTTTCCCTCTTACTGAAGTGGTACCGAATGATGCATACACAGCTGTCATGTCTACTCAGTGTGGGATGGTTGAAAGATGATGTATTCCGTTTTGTCCTTGTCTACAAGCAAAAGCAAGCAGAAAAGAAGGATGAAATAGTGGGTAGACGTGTGATTTTGGTCAGTAAGGAGGAGATGTCAGGTACAGATAGGTAGATTTTGTCCCAGGCCGAAGGTGTAGATGGAGAAGAGTAGGGGTCCTAGAACTTAGCTTTGGGGAAAACCGAAAGACAGGGGTTGAGGTGAGGAGGTGGTGTGGCAGATGAAGATGCTGAATGTCCCTGTAACAGTCTGGTTGTTTTTTAAAGTCTCTGCCGATAACCCCAAAAAGGCCATTTGCACCACCAGCCATGTCCGCATCAGAAGGGGTAGCAAAACTACCAACCTAACCACCACCAGCATGATCAGGCACATGGCAGGAAAGCACCCGACTTTGTTGGCCAAAAACCAGGCTCCATGAACAGTGTCTTCAAGTGATACCATTGTTTCTTCCACTGTTGTGCGTGCAAACCAATCCCCTGTTCATTGTGCATGCTAAGATGCCTCCTGCCTTGCATCTGTAGTTGCACACAAACTCAATTAGTACCATCAACAAGCACGTCCATGTCCTTGTCCCAGCGCAGCGTTCAGTTGTCCATATCCCAGTCCTTGGAAATCAAGCGGAAATACGCAGCCAACGACACACAGGCCACAGTACTAAATTCACACATTTCTCGTCTGCTTGTGCTCTAAATGTTTTTTTAGGCTCGTGGGAGGCGGAATCTTTCCGTAACCTGATGGCAGTGACTGTCACAAGGTACTCGGTCCCCAGATACCACAATTTCTCACGGTGTGCCGGCATGGCATAACACAATCAAGCACGTGTCCCACAACAGTACTCGGGCCCTCAACATTGCTGTTACTGGGAAAGTGCACCTAACAACAGACATGTGGACAAGTGCTTGTGGACAGGGATGGTACATCTCGCTGACACCACACTGGGTTAGCGTAGAGGAAGCCATAACCCAGTCGGACATTGGGAGACCATGTCACAGATGTATGGAGAAGACAGGTTGTGGAAGGCTTTGTATGTCATAATTAGGGTTTTGAACTGTAGCCTCTGGGCAATAAGAAGGCAGTTAATGGCCTGGCAGAGAGGAGAGGCTGGGGAATAATGGAGGGACAGTTGTATTACTTGGGCAGCAGACTTTAGGATAGATTGGAGTGGTGCAAGAGTGCTAGAGTGGAGTCCAGAGAGTAGAATGTTGCAATAGTCAAGGCGTGAGATGATGAGGGCATGCACAAAAGTTTTTGAAGTTTCTTGTAATGTACGGATCCGGGAAATGTTTGAGTTGTAGTGGGCAGGAGGAAGCAAGGGCTTGGATATGTAGCTTGAAAGAGAGGGCATAGTCAAGGATCACCCCGAGGCGCAAAACATGTGTGATTATTTGTCCCGGTGTGCTGTCCCGACATTACACAGGCACTTGTCCCACAACATTACCCGTGCCCTCCACAATGCTGTTACTGGGAAAATCCACCTAACCACAGACACGTGGACAAGTGCTTTCGGGCAGGAATGTTATATCTCGCTGACGTTACACTGGGTTAACATAGTGGAAGCCGGGACCCAGTCCGACCTTGAGATGGTGCACTTCCTTCCAATCCCAATCTGGGTTGCCCCCACAGTCTACAGCTCCTGCACCTCCTGCTCCTCCTCCTCCTCTTCAGCCTCCATCTCCGAAAATGTCACATCAGTCACAAGCTGGAAGCACTGCAGCACTGCCTCATCCAAGCAGCAACAGGCTGTACAGAAGATAATATGCTTAGGTGACAAACCACACAATGCTGAAAAGTTGTGGACAGCTCTGAAAGAGCAGTCAGATCTGTGGCTGACATCGCTGAACCTACAGCCAGGCATGGTCGTGTGTGACAATGGCCGGAACCTGGCGGCTGCTCTGAGGCGAGGCGAGCTCACACAAGTGCCATGCCTTGCGCATGTGCATAACCTCATTGTTCATCGGTTTATGAAAAGCGACACGGAGCTGCCGGATCTGCTAGGGAAAGTATGATACCCTGCGCACCCATTTTAGAAGGTCAGCTAGAGCAGGGTTCCCCAACTCCAGTCCTCAAGGCCCACCAACAGATCCTGTTTTCAAGATTTCCTTTGTATTACATAGGTGATGCAATTATCACCTGAGCAATACTAAGGAAATCCTGAAAACATGACCTGTTGGTGGGCCTTGAGGAGTGGAGTTGGGGAACCCTGAGCTAGAGCTTCATTGGCCCTTGCCGTGATTCAGCAGCGCTTGCAGCTTCTGGCTGAACGACTGGTGTGTCATGCCCATAGGCCTTGGAAATTTACACTGCAGATGTTGGAAAGGATTTGTGAGCAGAAGAGGGCATTTGGTGACTACCATTATCGACAAGGCGGTCGATATTCAGTTCTGACTTCACACATAAGATCTCAGTAGTGGACATGGATGTTAGACATATGTACCATCCTCCAAAACTTTGAGGAATCCACCAAGATTGTGAGCGGCAATGACACCATAATTAACATCTCCATCCTGCTTCTCTGTGTTCTAATAATAATATTTATATTTATTTATATAGCGCCAACACATGGGCGTACCCAGGATCAAAACTAGGGGGGGCAAGCCAATGTCACATCTTATACAGGTGACATCATATACACTGTACATTATCCTGCATATTAGGTATGGAGCATTAGAACTGTTGTATATTGTATAATACAGCAGTGTATGCGACACTACGCTGTATATACCATATATTATACATGGCACACTAACCTCTATACAAAGACTAAGAGGCATTATAACCTGTATATGAAAAGTATAATACAGCAGTGTATATACACTCTATATACCGCACACGATGTGTATGACCTGTATACACCATATACTACACTCTATATACTGCACACGATGTGTATGACCTGTATAACACCATATACTACACTCTATATACCGCACACGATGTGTATGACCCTGTATACACCATATACTACACTCTATATACAGCACACGATATGAAAATAGTCATTTTTCATTAAGCTGGGACTATACGTCAACTTTGGCCATGAAACAGCCGCTTCTATAATACAGGTGAATGGGGTCGCATTGTGACCC
Organism: Oophaga sylvatica; assembly: GCA_033576555.1. Classification (NCBI taxonomy): domain Eukaryota; kingdom Metazoa; phylum Chordata; class Amphibia; order Anura; family Dendrobatidae; genus Oophaga; species Oophaga sylvatica. The sequence continues at coordinate 234,205,869 of JARQOD010000006.1, read as the reverse complement.
GCTAGGTACCGCGACAAAGAATCAGAACCTGTTGGATTTTTTTTGCAACTTGATTGTCGCAGTTGCAATACCTTGTGGGTCATAATGCAACCCCATCGATGGAGCAGCAGCAGCCTAGAGCAATTTTTGGCCATTTGTGTCGCAGCTAGAGTTGAGCGATACTTTCCAATATCCTAAAGTATCGGAATCGGAATGGTAGCGCCGATAACACTAAAATATCGGCGATACCCGATACCGATACCGGAAGTCCCATGTAAGTCTATGGGAACAAAATATCGCAACTAAAAAAAACCCATTCTTTCCTTGTAAACACTAAATATACACACATAGAATACATATATATATATATATACATGTCATTGTGACATATATATATACATATATGTATAGTTTATACACTTCTACATAGTAAAATATCCTCTGATTTAATTGCCGGGTAAAGCCGGCTTCAGTGAAAAGACAGAAGCACCCGACATGAAATGACACTTGGTGTACATAGGGTTAACCATGTCTTTTCATGTCGTTTGCTATCTGATTTGCACAAACAATTAAATCAGACTATGTGTGCAAAATTTCACACCTGTAGGGGTTAATTAAAGGTGTAAATTCGTTGTAAAAAAACGGACTTTTTTGCTACGAATTTACACCTTTAATTAACCCCTACAGGTGTGAAATTTTGCACACATAGTCTGATTTAATTGTTTGTGCAAATTAGATAGCAAAGGACATGAAAAGACATGGTTAACCCTATGTACACCAAGTGTCATTTCATGTCGGGTCACCCGACATGAAATGACACTTGGTGTACATAGGGTAAACCATGTCTTTTCATGTCCTTTGCTATCTAATTTGCACAAACAATTAAATCAGTCTATGTGTGCAAAATTTCACACCTGTAGGGGTTAATTAAAGGTGTAAATTCGTTGTAAAAAAAACGGACTTTTTTGCTACGAATTTACACCTTTAATTAACCCCTACAGGTGTGAAATTTTGCACACATTGACTTATTTAATTGTTTGTGCAAATTAGATAGCAAAGGACATGAAAATACATGGTTAACCCTATGTACACCAAGTGTCATTTCATGTCGGGTTCTGCATTTTCACAAAAGCCGGCAATTGAATTAGCGGCTATTATACTATGTAGAAGTGTATGAACTACAAATATAAATATATATATATATATATGTGTCACAAATTCAGTGACATGTATATATATATATGAGGTGTAAAATTGCTGAAAAAAAATGCGTGGGCTCCCGCCCTATTTTCGCAACCAGACAGACAAAGCCAGTGAGTGGGGGCAGATAATAATAGCCCAGAGAGGGACCATTATTTTTGCCCCCCCCCGGCTACTAACATCTGCCCCCAGACACCCCAGGAAAGACAAATCTATAATTAGATTTGCCCTTTCTGGCACTTTGCCCGTCTATTCCCATTGCCCTGTAGCGGTGGCGAATGGGTTAATATGGGGTTAAAGCCACCTTGCTATTGAAAGGTGACCTTAAGCCAGGTTAATAATTGAGAGCTGTCAATTAGACAACTATCAATTATTAATCCTATTGCATGAAATAAAAATAAAACACACACACTTTAATTAAAAATCATTTTAATGAAATAAAGACACATGTTTTTGACCATATTTTATTTTACTGCAAAAACCATTTCCTGTAATAAAAATAAAATAAAAAAGCAAAATTATTCTTACCTATCCCATGCACAGTCAGGTCCCACGGTGTAATCCTTCAGAAAGGGTTAATGTTTACTGCAGGGACCGCAGCTAATGCTGCAGCCTCACAGTAAACCCCAAATGAATGAGTTCCTCTCCTGCCTGACAGGAGAGTAAAGGCTGGGTGTCACATAACGATACACCAGCGATCCCGACAACGATATGCACTTGTCAGGATCGCTGGTGTATCGCTACATGATCGCTGCTGAGCTGCCAAACAGGCAGCTCAGGCAGCGATCTGGGACAGCGACACTGCGGGTAACATCGCTTAAGGGCCCGTCTCACATAGCGATATCGCTACCGAGATCACAGCTGAGTCACTAGTTTTGTGACGCAGCAGCGAGCTCACCAGCGATATCGCTGTGTGTGACATTCAGCGACGATCAGCCCCCCTGCCGGGTATCGCTGATCGTCGCAGAAATGTCAGGACCTTTTTTTGATCGCTGGTTTCCCTCTGACAGGCACGCATCGCTGCGTGTGACAGGCGGGAGACCAGCGATCCGCTGGTAACCAAGGTACACAGCGGGTTTCCAGGCACCGCGCAGCGCTTGGAAACCCGCTGTGTACCTTGGATACCAGCTCCCTGCATCAGGGCGCTGGTATCCAAGGTACACAGCGGGTTTATAGGCACAGCCCCGCGCCTGGAAACCCGCTGTGTACCTTGGTTACCAGCGGATCGCTGGTCTCCCGCCTGTCACACGCAGCGATGTGTGCCTGTCAGCGGGAAACCAGCGATCAAAAAAAGGTCCTGACATTTCAGCGACGATCAGCGATACCCGGCAGGGTCGGCTGATCGTCGCTGAATGTCACACACAGCGATATCGCTGGTGAGCTCGCTGCTGCGTCACAAAACTAGTGACTCAGCAGCGATCTCGGTAGCGATATCGCTATGTGAGACGGGCCCTTAAGTGGAAAGCTTAATTGATTGCTTTCCACTTTCACTTCAGGTCAGCCAGGGACACCATCAGTGACGTCAGAGGGAACTGATTAACAAAAATAGGGGTTCCCTTCGAAAAAAAAATGGCGTGGGGTCCCCCCTATTTTTGTTAACCAGCCAAGTAAAATGCAGACTGCTGCGGCCTGGTATTAAAAGACTGTCAAGGCCCATGGATTTTGGCCCTCAACAGCCTGATAATACCAGGCTACAGCAGCCCCACATTTGGCGCATCAAAAGATGTGCCAATTGTGGCACTTTACCCGGCTCTTCCCACTTGCCCTGTAGCGGTGGCAAGCGGGGTAATAAGGGGTTAATGTCACCGTTGATTGCACGGTGACAATAAGCCCGGTTAATAATGGAGAGGTGTCAATAAGACACCGATCCATTATTAATCCCAAAGTTATTAAATGTTTAAAAAAAAGACAAAGCAAGAAAAAAGTCTTTTAATGAAATAAAAGAGACAACACAGTTTTCATTTCTTTTATTACTCTCTCATTCCTGCGACGCCATCGATCTCCTGTAAAAAAAGAAAAAAAACAAACCAACAGTATACCACCTGTCCGACGCAGTCCATAGTAACGACAGTCCCACGACGATCCAACTCTGCTACATCGCAATGACAGGCAGAGCCTGTCATCGCGACGCAGCACAGCTGATTACCTGCTTCCCCGGCGGTGACGTCATCGGACTGACTGCTTTACGGCCGGGATTACCCAGCAGTCACTGCAGTTATCGCGAGAAACTGCATGTGACCGCCGGGGAAAGAAGATGGCGGCCATGAAGCAGTCCAGGCCGTGACCGCCGGAGATCTTCTGCCAGGTAAGTGCCGCTGACTCCTGACAGACCCGACCGACGGACACTGACAGTGACAGTGACAATCCCGATTCCGGTATCCGATAAGACGAAAATATCGGAACTCGGAATCGGAATTCCGATACAGCTAATATCGGCCGATACCCGATATTTGCAGTATCGGAATGCTCAACCCTAGTCGCAGCCAATGTCGCCTTCTTTGATGTAATGGATGAAAAATATATATAAATGCTATTCAAAACAATGTGTATATTTTATGACATTTCCTTAGTAAATATTAATATAACACTGATTAGCTGTGGTGCAGGGGGAACCAACTTTAAAACCTCTTAAATCCACAAATAGTCACTACATTAACAGAGAGATATATGACTGAACTGCAATACCAGACACAGCCCATAGACAAGAGAGCGCTAACAAAGCAGAACTTTTCACAATCCCATTAATGGGGTGACCTCATATGTACAGCCACTGGGAATGGGGAACCTGGTACCTCATGGATGATGGGGGGTCCTTCAGCCTCCTGCCACAAGATGTTCTGCAGCAGCTTGCACCTGCAAACCAAACCATATCACTAAGAAGAGGACATGGAGCATAGTCCTAATAGTCCAAATCTTTACCTACAACTAGGGTTGAGCATTCCGATACTTCCGATACCTGAAATCCAATGTAAGTCTATGGGAACAAAATATCGGAAGTAAGTATCGGAAGTACTTCCGATATTTTGTTCCCATAGACTTACATTGGATTTCAGGTATCGGAAGTATCGGAATGCTCAACCCTACCTACAACCTCTTCAACTTTTATGGGAATATTTGCTGAATATGTCAATATTGGCCATGATGTTCTGCAGCAGCTTCCACCCTTACAAAACACACACTGTATCATCAGGTTGAGTTGAGGCCAAGCCTTATAGTCCTACTTGGTAAATTACTGCATCATTTCTATCTACAAATTGTAATTGTTCAACTTCTATGGGGCTACAAGTCCCTGTAGATCAAACACTAGATGTGGCCAAGATGTTCTGCAGCAGCCACTCATCTACAGTTACCAGCATGTCATAAGAAACTTGTCAACTAGACACAGGTTGAAAACCTCATAAAGTGCAACCTTGCCAAGATGTTCTGCAGCAGCATCGCAAGGTAACAACTTGTTGCAGTCCAAAAGTTACTGTTGTGGGACTATAACCCCCAGCAGGTGACAGGTAAAGAGTAATATACTGTAGCTGCTGGAGAACTAGAAGTCCCAGCAGATAAAGCTGGATTAATAGGGAAGAGGAGAACTGCCTGTGGACTACAAATCCCAGGATATCATAGATTCACTAGATGCATAGTTTGGAGCTAACCATAGTGACCCCCTTGCAAGATGTTCTGCAGCAGCAGCAGCAAGGTAGTAGTACTCACACAGATGTGACGGAATGTCTCCTCCAGGAGCTCCTGCTGAACATGGTCCACAGGGAAGGTGTGGGGGTCTCTTGGTGCCCAGGGGTCTCTCAGTGCCCGGGGTCCCCTGTCCTGCTTTTTCTAGCTTCACACAGTGAACCCAGAGGGTTCAGACAGTGTTCAGAGGCATGCTTACGTTGCACGCTGTACATGACACGCCTCTGAACCCTGTCTGAACCCTGGCCGGATCCAATCCCAGCGTGCAGCCGGGTGCCATAGCAATGCCAGGGATCTCAGTCTGCTCTGCAGTGAGTCCCCCCGCCCCCTGTCAGCTGTGTGTGGCCGCCTGGCTGGCCTCTCTCCAAGTTCTTTCATTGTGCGCCCCTGCTTCTAGGGGGGGGCAGTAGCCCCCCCTGCCCCACGGTGGGTACACCCATGCGCCAACATATTGACAGTTTGACAGTTTCAAACACAACAGTCCTAAGTAACAATGATAACACTAATACAATTATTAAATAGAAATAAAACTACCCTGCTCATGACAGGTTACAATCTACACTAAGTAACAACAATAACAATATTTAAACCAAAAAAACGATCCTGCTTGTGACAACTTACCATCTACAATGAGGTGAGGGAGATAAAAACTTACAGGGGTGTATTTACAATGATGTATTTACAATGATTGTACTGAGATTAGTTGAAAGTTGTGGAGGCCTGAGGACAAGGAGGAGGAGGAGAACATGGTCATCCTCTTGGTGAGGACATGAAAGCATTGACTGTTACAAGTCTTGCACACAAACCTGAGTTTATGTTATGCTCTTTTTCCCATCACCCTGGCGTTCTCAAAATTTTGGGTAACAGGCAATACTGATTGGTGACACTTCTAGACCCACACTACAAAGAGAACTTTATTTCTCTTATTCCAGAGGCTTACAGGTGTACTGAAATGTTGGAGGACCTAACGGCCCTCCATGAGGAATTATTAAAAAATTCCCATCTGAAAACACTGACAGCAGAGGTCACAGACACAGTTCGGTGGCAAAGCAAGGAGTGCAGGTGAGAGAGACACAACTCCAATCCAGCAGAGGCAGTGGAACACTGGCAAAGTTCTGGGAGAGTTTTACCAGACTCTCCCATCACTCTGTCCCTGAGCACGGGGACTCTCACAAGGAGTGCAAAGATTGGGAAGATGCTGAAGGAGTACTTTGCTGACTGTATCAACGTCCTCTGTCATTCCTCTGTGCCTTATAAACATTCTTTAGCAAAGCTGAACATGTGGCATGAACTGGCTCTGTCTACTGTGCATGTGCGCTGTACTCACGGTCATAGAGCGCATGGCACCTCGCTCTCTGGCAGTCACTGGGAACACAGCGCCTCGCTCTCTGGTAGTACCGCTTTTAGTGGCGGGAGCCAACGGAAAAAGTTCTTTGCAGCGCCAGTGCTCTAAGGACGGAGTATGCTGCTCAGCCTCCTATGCACTGCTTGTCCATGCCAAAAATCTCTGCTGTCATGCCCGCCTTCTCTTAAGATGGCCCCCCTGCCTCTAGGTCACCGGGTCTGTCTGCTGCAGTTCATTGCAGCAACAGCACTTTGGGAGAGTAGTGCACTGCTCCCCTTGCTTCTCACATGCTGACAGCTGGTGACTCACTACTGCTTTACGTGTTTTTTCCCCCAGCTTCTGGCCAGGTTCCCTGTCTAAACATGCCTCCTCATCCTGGGTAATGGGGCCTATCCATTCCTCTATTCCTTCCCCCGGGAAACAGGGGATGCAGCCTTGACTTTTCCGGTCATTTCCGCAGCACAGGTACCCGCAGCCCTGTCATCCTGAGTCCGTACATATCTGACCAATCAGTTCTTTAGTGCAAGCATCATAGAATGCATGCTATAATTTTCAAGAGCAAATTGTACATTACATCCAGAACAGTTTCACTTTGAGGGACTTTGTGGCTCATATCAATCCACAAGATGACACTAGTCTCATACTTCAAAATTTTGGTGGTAAATTATTTCCCCACAGATAGGTTGTGTATGTTCTGACTTCTGTAACATCATTTGGGTGATAATTATTCATACCTATTTGCTTCTCAATATATTCATCTTCTTTTTCAAGGCTTTAGAATATAATGTTGTAAAAGTGAAAACAAGTTTGTGAAGTGTGTGTTAACTCAAATGTGAAAGTAATTGTCATCTTTACTATTTCTCCATTGCGTGTGCGGCTAACCACCTCATTGATCTTATTTTGCTTTTTTGGCAAGAAAACAACAGCTACATCAATACCATGTGCTTTTCCTATTAATTCATCATGCTGGTAAAGCAGAGGTGAAATTAGGGATCTACATAACATCTGTGGACTGTAGTCAACATGACACTGAAAAGACCCACTGGGGTCTGGTTACCAATTTGACATAGTTTGTGCACAGCTGAACAGAGTTGTGAGAAAAAATTTTTTGATTCAATAACATGTTGGATGAATTGTCTATAGGAAACACCCATATAGTAGAAGTCACATCTACGACGACCACGCTCTCCAATTGACACCTCTTGAAATATGAATTACCCCAAAATATTATTTAGAGCAGAGGTCTCAAACTGCATTCCTTAAGGGCCGCAAACAGGTCATGTTTTCAGGATTTCCTTGTATTGCACAGGTGATAATTTAATCACCTGCACAGATAATGATTCCAGCACCTAGTGCAATGCTAAGGGAATCTTGAAAACACGCACTGTTTGCGGCCCTCAAGGAATGCAGTTTGAGACCCCTGGTTTAGAGCTAGGCTAACACACAGCAAAAAAGGTGAATGGAAGCCTCCAAAGCACACTTTGTAGGCCACAGATAGATGAGGCGTGTCACAGACATACCAGACTGTTCAATATGTGGCCTGGAGTTTTTTTTTATATTTTTTAACCCAAAATAGTGTAAAGAACTAGGGTAAGACACAGCAAATACAGTGGAATGTAAGCCTGTATTGCCACAATTTGTAGGCCACAAATAGCTCAGGCATTTGACAGCGATACCAGACTGTTCAATATGTGGCCTGTATTGTTAAATTTTTTACCCCAAAATAGTGTTTAGAGCTATGGTAACACACAGCAAAAAGGTGAATGGAAGCCTCAAAAGCACACTTTGTAGCCCACAGATAGATGAGGCGTGTCACAGAGATACCAGACTGTTCAATATGTGGCCTGTAGTTTCTTCTTAATATTTTTTAACCCAAAATAGTGTAAAAAACTAGGGTAAGACACAGCAAATACAGTGGAATGTAAGCCTGTATTGCCACAATTTGTAGGCCACAAATATCTCAGGTGTCTGACAACGATACCAGACTGTTCAATATGTGGCCTGTATTTTTAATTTTTTACCCCAAAATAGTATTTAGAGCTAGGGTAACACACAGCAAAAAAGGTGAATGGAAGCCTCAAAAGCACACTTTGTAGCCCACAGATAGATGAGGTGTGTCACATAGATACCGGACTGTACAATATGTGGCCTGTATTTTTCAATGTTTTACCCCAAAATACTGTTTAGAGCTAGGATAACACACAGCAAGAAAGGTGAACGGAAGACTCCAAAGCACACTTTGTAGGCCACAGATAAATGAGGCGTGTCACAGAGATACCAGACTGTTCAATATGTGGGCTGGAGGTTTTTTTAATATTTTTTAACCCAAAATAGTTTATAGACCTAAGGTAGCAGACAGCAAAGAAAGTGGAATGTAGGCCTGAAAAGCAACTTTTTGTAGAGCACAGATAGACCAGGCATCTGACGGTGATAACAGACAGTTCAATATGTGGCCTGGAGTGTTTTGAATTTTTTACCCCAAAATACTGTATAGACCTAGAGTAACAGACAGCAAAAACAGTGGAATATAGGCCGGATATGCCACAATTTTTAGACCACAGATCGATCTGGCGATGGAGATAGAACACTGTTAAATATGTGGCCTGGATTTTTTTTGGCCAACCAAAATTGTGTCAATAAGTAGGCTATGACACTAAAAACAAATTGTTGGAGTACTAAATTTGTTAAATATTTACAAAACACAGTGATAAATATATGAACCGTAGCTAAATATTTTTTGGCCAGCTAAAGATTTTTTGGTCAGCAAAATGGTGTCCAGCAAAGCCACTAAAGGAGACTCAAGGCCTCCAAAAATTCAATATAAACAACAAAAAAAACCATCAACACTTACCTGCCCAGATCTCAGAACAAATGCACTGCAGGATGCAGCCAGCCCATAAAGCAAGATGTTAGCAGCACAGGTGCAAAATACCAGATAAAACAGCCACTCTCCACATAACCATATAGGGAGGGGGTGACTGCCCAGTATACAATTGCACAATAAAGGCCCGCATAGGGTGCCGTTCACACAAGGATACTGCATAGTGTCTGGTTCACAGCCTATTAGTCACGCCCCTAATCTTCGATTAGGCGGGCTGGCCAGTACACTCTCAATGCGCACCAGTGTGAACATCCCTCATGCGAGACCAAACGTGCTTGGGCTTGGCTGCACCCCGAAAAATACAATGCAAAAAATACAAAAATAGTTAAAAAAAATAATTTTGTTGTTTATATTGAATTTTTGGAGGCCTCGAGTCTCCTTTAGTGGCTTTGCTGGATAGTATAGTGTAGGACTTGTAAGTGTGGGGACCTTTGGCGCAGGTTACAAGCTTACGTATTTTGGCCAAAATATCAACCAATACCCCACTTTTTGTATTTTTTGCATTGTATTTTTCGGGGTGCAGCCAAGTCCAAGCATGTTTGGTCTCGCATGAGGGGTGTTCACACTGGTGCGCATTGAGAGTGTACTGGCCAGCCCGCCTAATCAAAGAGTAGGGGCGTGACTAATAGGCTGTGAACCAGACACTATGCAGTATCCTGTGTGAACGGCACCCTATGCGGGCCTTTATTGTGCAATTGTATACTGGGCAGTCACCCCCTCCTTGAATGGGTATGTGTAGAGTGGCTGTTTTATCTGGTATTTTGCACCTGTGCTGCTAACATCTTGCTTTATGGGCTGGCTGCATCCTGCAGTGGATTTGTTCTGAGATCTGGGCAGGTAAGTGTTGATGTTTTTTTTGTTGTTTACAGCAAAATGGTGTCCAAAACATTGTAAGACACTCCAAAAAATACTACATTACCACAAAAAAAGGCCAGAATTTTCTGCACATGTGATGCCTGGGATAAAAAAGCCATTTTAAATTGCTGGATTTTCATGCTGTTGAATTAAAATGACCTGGCTGTAGTCTTCAGTGTGACCAAGCAAATACATGTACAGTCATGGCCAAAAGTTTTGAGAATGACACAAATATTAATTTTTACAAAGTCTACTGCTTCACTTTTTCTAATGGCAATTTGCATATACTCCAGAATGTTATAAAGAGTGATCAGCTTAACAGCAATTACTTGCAAAGTCAATATTTGGCTAGAAAATGAACTTTATCCCCCAAAACACATTTCAACATCATTGCAGCCCTGCCTTAAAAGGACCAGCTAATCTCTTTTCAGTGATTGCTCCATTAACACAGGTGTGGGTGTTGATGAGGACATGGCTGGAGATCAATCTGTCATGATTAAGTAAGAATGACACCACTGGACACTTTAAAAGGAGGCTGGTGCTTGGCATCATTGTTTCTCTTCTGTTAACCATGGTTATCTCTAAAGAAACACATGCAGTCATCATTGCAATGCACAAAAATGGCCTAACAGGGAACAGTATCGCAGCAAGAAAGATTGCACCTCAGTCAACAATCTATCGCATCATCAAGAACTTCAAGGAAGAGGTTCCATTGTTGCCAAAAAGGCTCCAAGGCGCCCAAGAAAGACTAGCAAGCGCCAGGACAGTCTCTTAAAAGTGTTTCAGCTGCGGGATCGGGCTACCAGCAGTACAGAGCTTGCTCAGGAATGGCAGCAGGCAGGTGTGAGTGCATCTGCAGGACTGTGAGGCGGAGACTCTTGGAGCAAGGCCTGGTCTCAAGGAGGGCAGCAAAGAAGCCACTTCTCTCCAGAAAAAAACATCATGGACAGACTGATATTCTGCAAAAGGTACATGCAGTGGGCTGCTGAAGACTGGGGTAAAGTTATTTTCTCTGATGAATCCCCTTTTCAATTGTTTGGGACATCAGGAAAACTCCTCATTCGGAGAAGACAAGGTGAGCGCTACCACCAGTCTTGTCTCATGCCAACTGTTAAGCATCCTGAATAGTGTTGAGCGATATTGCTCGATATCTAAAAATATCGTATCGAAATTGTATCGCCGATAGCACTAAATATCGTCTATATCCGATTTCGATAGCGGAAGTCCCATGTAAGTCTATGGGAACAAAATATTGAAATTAAAAAAAACCTTTATTTCCTTGTAAACACTAAATATACACACATAGAATACATATAAAATATATATATACATGTCATTGTGTACATATATATATACATATATTTATAGTTTATACACTTCTACATAGTAAAATCGACTCTAATTCAATTGCCGGGTAGAGACGTGACATACCTCATAGAAGTCGCGGGCTCGGTGCCGAGTACCCAAAAACATCTGGCTCTGTGCGACTCAACTTGGGCGTCACGAACAGGATTCTGTAGCTCGCTATAAGCGAGTCCTGTGTGCCTGAATTGCACTGGTTTTGTGCTTGAGAATTGCTAAAATCATCAGAGAATGTATTTGCCATTTTTCCGCCATATCTGCGTCACGACGAGGGACTGGTGAAGAAGAAGGGCGTGCTCTTCATGGGTGTCACTCACTCAGTGGCGTGAAAACGATGGCCGCCCACTCTAAATGGTACTGCAATGTAAGATTGTGCCCCACAGCTCTTCAGTTCCCCGCCTCCTCATCCTCCTCAGTGTGCGGAAACTAACACAAGGTCCCGCCTCACTACAAAAGAGGGGCCCTCTCCAGATGCTAATGACACATGTGACTTGGCAGAGATGGCTAATGGACATGACGAGCAGAAGTGGGAGGATGAGCAGTCAGAGCTCTCCCCCAGGAGCGAAACGATCGCCACAGAATCACCGTTTGGGCACCCGCCTGTAAACCCTCCTAACGCTGCAAAAGCAAGGATACCCTAAGAGGCCTGGCCCGGCACCGGGAGGAGGTGCCAGGTGGAAGCGACTGGCGTGCCCTAAAAATAACTTGGAGCGGCGCCAATCCCTCTTACCTGAAGTGTCTGTACCGAAGGTGAGCACCCGTTCTAGTAGAGGAGTCTTGAATGTGATCCGGTTGACGTTGTCGCAGTGGAGGCACCCGTTCCTGCAAAAACCGCCAGCACCGTCCAGCACCCAGATCCCCTGTCTGCCCCCGTCGCTGAGACAGAAGAAGCGACACCCGTCCCATGGAGGAGGCCGCGCAGGCACCAGAGCACTACCTCCTGTACCGGAGCCCCGACTGTCATCTTTCCAAGAGCCGGCTGCTTCCTCCGCAGGGGAGCGCCGCCAGGACTGGGGGCGACCAGGAGAGCTGCCGCAAACCGGACACTGAAGCTGCAGTGGAGTGGTGGAGACATGGGCAGCTGGTGGAGGAAATTTCAAACCGGCGTCAGGAGGAAGAGTGGAGACGTTGGGAGAGAAAGCAGAGCGACAAAGGGAGCAGCGAGAATCCCAAAACTTCGCCAACGTCAGCTGGAGAAGGACCGGGCAGATAAGGACCGGATGAGAAAGGATAAGGAACCCTGAGGGAGCCGCGGCGTAAGGGTGCAGTACGGAACTTTAAATTGAAAGGTGGTTTGGGGCTTCATCAAGGAGCCTGGACTTTATTTAGAAGTCTTTGTGACCCGTGGGGACGTGGGCTCACCTCCCAGAAGGACACCCGGAGGGACCTGTTGCCAGGAGACTTGTGACTTACACCCGACACTGGGGTTTACAATGGGTGGTACGCCCTAAATGTTACCAGGTGCGACCCCTACTCCCCAGTGTGTGAGGAACCTGTGAGACCCTCGAAGCCTTCAGTCCCCCACATCCAGGCCTCGCAAAAGTGCCCACCCCACGCCGTAAATCTCCCCAGCCTCCCTCAGTGGTCTCCTCAGCAACCCACCCATGGACATGATTATCGATACGTGGCCCGTACCCGGCGCCTGTTAGGCCCCCTGGGGTTCGTACAGTCCAGGAACATAGTGGTTCCAGACCCAGAGGGAGATGAAAGAGGTGGCCACACAGACCCAATAGCGGGTCACGACGTCACTGTACAGGCCACACGACGTCATCAGGTCCTGGTGTCCTTGTTGCCTCGGAAGTTTGGCAATCTCAGAAGAGTACCAGGTGGTACCGGAAGAGGCCAGCCAAGAAGTCTAAATAACCCGGACGGATCCCTGATGTAAATAGTAAATTGTTTATGTACCCGGACGGGTGAATGTTCCTAAAAAAGTTTTTTAATTTAATAAAAAAAAAAAAAAACACAGTTTTCATTTCTTTTATTACGTCTCATCCTGCGACGCCATCGATTCTCCTGTAAAAAATGAAAAAAAAAATTTACCACCTGACCGACGCAGTCCATAGTAACGAGTGTCCCACGACGATCCAGCTCTGCTACATCAGAATGACAGGCAGAGCCTGTCATCCCCGGGGCAGACAGCTGATTACCTGCTTCCCCGGCCGTTGTACGTCATCGGACTGACTGCTTTAGGCCGGGATTACCCACAGTCCTGCAGTTATCGCGAAAAACTGCATGTGACCGCCAGGGAGAAGATAATGGCGGCCATCAAGCAGTCCAGACGTGACCGCCGAGATCTTCTGCCAGGAAGTGCCGCTGACTCCTGACAGACCCGACCGACGGACACTCACAGTGACAGTGACAAATCCGATTCCGGTATTCGATAAGACGAAATATCGAAACGAATTATCGAAAGGCCGATAGAGCAAATCGGCCGATAGCCGATATTTGCATTATCGTATCGCTCAACACTAATCCTGAAACCATTCAAATGTGTGTGGTTGGCTTCTCAGCCGAGGGAAATCGGTCTCTCTCACAGTCTTGCCTAAAAACACAGCCATGATTAAAGATGGTACCAGAAATGTCCTCCAAGAGACAACTTTCCCCAACCCTCCAAGAGCAGTTTGGCGATCAACAATGCCTTTTCCACATGATGGAGCACCTTGCCATAAAGCAAAGGTGATAACTAAATGGCTCAGGGAACAAAACATAGAGATTTTGGGTCCATGGCCTGGAAACTCCCCAGATCTTAATCCCATTGAGAACTTGTGGTCAATCATCAAGAGACGGTGGACAAACAAAAACCTAAAAATTTGACAAATGAAAGCATTGATTGTGCAAGAATGGACTGCTATCAGTCAGGATTTGGTCCACAAGTTGATTGAAAGCATGCCAGGAGAATTGCAGAGGTCCGAAGAAGAAGGGTCAACACTGCAAATATTGACTTGCTGCATTAACTCGTTTAACTGTCAATATAAGCTTTTGTTACTCATATGTTTGCAATTATATTTCTGTCTGTGATAAAAACATCTGTCAAACACACATAAAAACCCTAGAGGGCAGCAGATCATGTGAAAATATAATATTTGTGTCATTCTCAAAACTTTTGGCCATGATTGTAGAAATAAAATGGGGCTATGGATTGCTTTGTAATAAAATACAGGATTTCAGGTGGAAAAAAAATTAATACTAACCATGGATACCTGTAGCTAGGTATATATATAATAGGCAGCAGCAGACAGTAATGGACCCTTTTGATGTGTGCAGTGAGAGCTATATACTCACACACAGTGCCTGCATGCCTTGCACTGATGTGGATATTCGCACATAGACTCCACACCTAACTACACTGCAATCTAAATACCCCCTAATTAGCCCTAAAAAGGACTGTTGATTTATCTGGATTTGTTTGGGTTGAACAATGGTAGACCCACACTAACTAATAAATCCGCAAATCTGACCCTATCTAGCAGAGCTCTCCCTCAAAACCAGGGGGGAGTCCCGAAAAAGATAAATTGCATATTAGGTTTTGGGATAAGTTAAGGCTCCGCAGTCAAGGAAAAATGAATTTTGGCTGTTGCAGTGAAAGGAGGACATCAGAAAACCGCGCGCCGCTGGCGCGCGAGTTTTGGCTTATATTTCACCGCTTGATTATCTCTTGAAACAAAAAGACATGAAAGGAGAGCCATGGGGTTTAGTGCATTTCTTGCTAATGTTCAAACAAATTTGGAAAAGCCAATTTCACATGCCCAAATGCAAGTTGTGTCCTGTTGGAGGAAAAGTTGCAAAATTGGAAGAGAGGTTTACATTGAAGACCATTAAGGAAAGGTGAAGAGCTTGACAAGGAATTAATCCATTCAGAAAGAAGAAATTTTGAATGCAACTAAGAAACAAGGAAGGAACATGTACCCAGAAAGCAGGAGGATAGGGCAGTCAGCACCAATTTGCTCAAAAACCGTAAGGCTC
>JARQOD010000006.1:234175737-234190506 GCA_033576555.1 Oophaga sylvatica | reverse complement strand
AGAGGGGGGGGGAAACCCCTTTTGGGATTGCGTAACCTGAACTAACCACACAACTAGATAGCCTTTGGAGCTTTTCCACGTTGATCCTACGCCCGTCACAGCCTGAAGATAATCCCCAAAGGGGCAAAAGATGAAAGTATCCCCCGGAGCCCCCCCAAAGGAAAATAGGAACCCCCAAAAACATGTAATGGCGTTTAACAAAAAAAAAGCAGGGACACAGCAGAAAAAAAAAGGAAAAAGTGGGCCCAATCTGTCGACCAGGGGGTTCAAACTGGGGGGCCCCCCGGGAAAAGCGGCCCTCGGGACCGATTTGCGGCCCCCCCCCCTCATTGGCCCCCTGGGTACTTTTTTGGGGCCCCCTGGCGGGTTCTCCAGGGGGAAAACACCGCATGTGAAATCCCATTTCACGGGAAATTTCCCGTTTTTTTAAAAGGTCATAATTTTGGGGGGCCCCAACTCCTCTCATAGGGGGCCCGCCCATTTTCAAAGTTAATGAGCGTTTCCACAGAAAAATGTCGCCGGGCATATTTCCCCTTTCTTTCCCCGCTGCTCCCCCCCCCCGCGCTTCCTGTCCTACCAAAGGCAGCGCCCCGGGGTGACTTTCACATTCGGGGCCTGCTTGTCATTTTGGGGAAAAAGCGCGGGGCCCCCTTGATGCTGCAACAGGTGAGAGGGGGTTTTGTGTGTGTGTTTATGTACAGGTGGAGGTGTGTGTGTGTGTTACAGGGGAGAGGTGGTGGGGGTGTATGTGTATTTTGGGGGGGGAAAAGGTGGTGTGTGGTGTGTGTGTTTTTGGCAGGAAAGTGATGGGGAAAAAAAGTGATGGGGAAAAAAAATTTGGGAAAAAACTGGGGGGGAAAAAACAATTGGGATTTTAAAGGGGGAAAAGCAATTTGGGGGAAAAGGGGAAAAAAAGTTATGGGGAAAAAGAAAATTTGGGGGGGAAAAAGGGGGAAAAAAAAATGGGGGAGTAAGGGGAAAAAAACAATGATGGGAGAAGGGGGAAAAAAACAATGTGGGGGGAAAGGGGGGGAAAAAACAATAAAGGGAAAGTTTAAAAAAAGGGGAAAAAAAGCAATGTGGGAGTAATGGGGAAAACAATGTGGGGAGTAATGGGGAAAAACAATGATGGGGGGTAAGGGGGGGAAAACAAGATGGGGGTAATGGGGAAAACAATGATGGGAGTAAGGGGGAAAAAAACAATGTGGGGGTAAGGGGGGAAAAGCAATGTGGGGTAATGGGGAAAAGCAATGATGGGAGTTGGGAAAAGCAATGAGGGGAGTAAGGGGGAAAAGAAATGGGGGAGTAAGGGGGAAAACAATTTTGGGATTTAAGGGGGGAAAGCAATGGGGGAGTAAGGGGGGAAAAACCTTTGAGGGGAGTAAGGGGGAAAAAGCGGGGGGGGAAAAAACAAATGGGGGGGAAAAACAGTGATGGGAAAAAAAAAATTGAGGGGGAGTGAGGGGGGGAAAAAAGCAATGGGGGAGTGGGGGGGGAAAAAAAAAATGATGGGGGAAAAAGCAATTTGGGTGGGAGGGGGGAAAAGCGGGGGGGGGAAAAAAACCCAATGAGGCAGTGAGGGGGAAAAGCAACTTGGAGTGAGGGGGAAAAAAAAAAAAAAGGGGGGAATGGGCGGGGGGGAAAGACTTTTTGCGGGAAACCAGTTAATGTTTTCTTGTCCCCACCGCAGTGCAAAAGAGGAAGGAAACGGACAAAGGGAGCAACAGCACAAAAAGTCTTGCCCCCAAAAAAGAAAAAACCTCAGATCTTGGTATTGTACATATTAAGAAAAATTCATTTAGTCGTGATAGCCATTTCCCCTGGGTTTTGTAAGATTTTTTTTGTGGAAAAAGATGCGGCCCCCTCCCCCAGTTTTTCCCCCCAGGGGCCCCCGGGAAAATTTTATTTTTAGGGCTCCGGTCTAGACAAAAAGTACGGGGAAAATTTTTGCTGCAATCCAAAAAAAACCCCCAAAAATACCAATTTTTCTGGGTTGAAAAAAAACCCCGGGGAAACACACTTTTCATCCACCCAAAAAAAAATCTCTGGTTAACAAAACCAAGCCGCGCCACTGAAAAAACGGAAAAAAAAAATGAACAAATAACAGTGGGTACAAAATTTTAAATGAGAGGGGGCACGGGGCCCCAGGAGGGGACCCGGGGGTTTTAAAATCCAAAAAAAAACAGAAAACTATGCAAAAAAGCAAACCCCCAAAAAAAAAGCAAAAAAAAATTTTTTTTTTGAAAAAGCAGACACAGGGGGGGGAAACCCCTAAAATCCAAATGAACCAGGAACCACAATTGAGACAAGAAAATTGACACCGGGAAAACCCCCCCTGGGGGGGAACCTCCCTTATATCAGTCCAGTCAGTGATTTCCCCGATTCCCTCCTCGCTGGAAGGTTTTTGTTTCGTTGGTTTAAACCCCCGGGGGGGTTGCTCGAAACCATCTCACACTTTTACAACAGTACCCTTCCCTTGGGGGGGGCACAGCCCCCACTTTAAACCCCGGCCGTCAGGTTTAGCTCGGTGATAGGATGTCATCTCCCACAGGATTCCGATGCAAACACCCAAAAATTTAAAAATCCTGACCTTTAAACCCCCCATTTAAACCCAAAAAACTGGAGTTTCTGTTAGAAAAACGAGAATCCAATTTTTCTTAACCCAAAATCCAGGGTTGCCCCCCCCCCAAAAAAGGGGGGCGGAGGCCAGCTCGACAAACCTCTTCAAAAAGGGGTTTTTGGAACACGTTAGGGGTTTTAAAAAGCCCCCGGAAGAACAAAGGGAAAAGGGAAAAAGGTTTAAAAAAAACCCCATAAATTTTTGGGGGCCCAAAGAACCTAGGCTTAAACTTTGGAGAGAACCCTAAAGGGGTATTTCTTGAGGGGAAAACCCAAAAAAAAGTCCCCCCCTTAAAACTGGGACCATCAGTCCCCCGGGCCCGTTGGGAAAACCGGGTGGGGTTCTTTAGAGAGAGACAACCCCCCACACCCCCCTCCCCCAAAAAAGCTGTTCGCTCCAAAAAACAAGTCAACACCCGGACAACAAACCTCCGCCCCTTTCCCCCAAAAAAATCGGGGGTGAAACCCAAAAAATTTTTGAAAAAAAGGGGGGGAATTTAAAGTGGCAAAAACAGCCCCCCTTTTTTAAGAGCAAACCAGCCCCCAAAAGGGAAAAAAAAAACCCGTATCTTGATCAGAGACACAAAAAAACTCAATAAGTTTTCCCCAAAATTGGTTTGTTTCCTGGGGTTTTTTCCCTTGTCTGAAAAAAAGAAATTTCAAGGAGGGAAAAATTTAAATTTTAAACCCCCCAAAATTAGAAAAAAAAGTCCTCCAAATCGGAAAAAAACTGGACTCCCTGTCAACAAAATTGTTCTCCGGAACCCCTGAAAACCGAACCCTTGGAAGGAACAAAGCCCCAAAACCCGGGGAAGGAAGGTAACTTGGGGAATGGCCAAGAAATTCATTTTTGGGAAAACTATCACAAATTCCCCCGATAACGGTCTTCTCTGAAGACGGGGAGGTCGGAAAAAAAACCCTAAGATTTTGATTTCCCCGGGGCCTTTTTGGGGAAAAAGGGAATGGCATTAAAAAACCCCTAGAGGGAAGAGAAAGACTTGGAACAGAGCAAGCCCACAGGACTGCCAAAGTCCCTGACGTCACAAAACAAATAGGCAACCAAAAGGCCCGACTACAAGCCCTTTGGAAACCAAAAAAACCCCGGGATACCACCAACGGGAAACAATGAATCTCGACATCCCCACTCCTCTTCCCGGGTTTTGGGAAAAAAAATTTTTCCCAAAACGGGGGGCAGCGCTAAAGGCTTACCCCTGCACCCTTCCCAGAGCCATTTTAAAATTTGGGGGCAATGGTGGAAAGTACTACACCTTTTTTGGGTTGGGAGTTCCGCTGCTCACGGGGGGGAGTCTCAAAACCCGCCCCACTGGGGGCTCTCATTCATCTCTGGCCGCATGGAGCCTGCTCTGCAGAGCGCGGCCCCAAACGTCTTGCCCACCCCGTACGTGCGTGACTTGCTTCCTTTTTTGGGGAATTGCAAATTATACCCCGTCGGGGGGCAGACGTCTTTGGGAAAAAATCCTCTTTTTTTCCCCCTTTTGAGATGCCAAGTATTTCTCCTTGGAGATCGGGGGCCCCTGTCGGGTGGGGGCACCCCCCTTTTGGGGCCACCGGGGAAGGGGCCCCGTTACTACGGTTTGTTCTGGAGCAAGTTTCTTGGTCCTTGTTTCTGGCGGGCCCCGTACTTTTTTAAAAAGGGGGCGTGGGGGCCCCCAAATGCGCAAAAATCAACCATTTTAGCTATGCGCCAGTGGGGGCATGCGTGTTTTTGGGTTTTTGGGGACCCGGGGTGAAATAATCACAAATACCGCTTAAATCGGGGAGGATTTGGGGGGCTAGCGGGGCCCGGGCGGGGTCCTAGATCCCCAAAAAAACCCGGGCCAAAAACCGGGGAGGGTTTTGATTGCCGTAGGGGGTTTCGGGCGAAAAATTAAATAGTTTGGGGGGGCCTCCCGCGAGGATTTTTGCACATGATATTTTTTAATGTACCTTACCCTTTTTTTGTGTACCCCGGGGCCTGCGGGGCACAGCATTTTTTTCCCCAGCGGCCCTTGGGCGTAAAGGGTTCGCTTTCGACGCTAGGGCACGCCCCGCGTTTTTTTGCGACCGTTGTTTTTTGTGAGTTCGCCCAAAATCGCCCCTATAGCCTGGGGCTCTCCCTTTGGGGGCCTTGGGGGTAACAAAATTTTGAAAATTTTTGCCCAGCGCTTTTCGGCTTTATGTTGGGGGCCGGGGGATAACAAATTTTTTTCTTACCCCCTTTTTAAAAGCACAAAGGGAACCCCTTTTCACGGGGGCCCCCCCTGCGAACGCCCCCCTCACATCATATTTTTGGGGGCTTCCGCAGCCCCTTTAAATAATTTTGCGCCAGGGTTTTGGGGTAGTAAAAAAGGCGGAAAAGACCCCCTAAAAGGGGTTTACCAGCAGCTGGAGGGGAGGGGTTTTGGGGGGTCTTTGGGGCCCCCAAACCCCACTGTGGATGTTACCGCGGGCTGTTCAGGGTGCTAGGTTTGGGTTTAGCCCTTTGGGCCCCTGCCCCCTGCCCCCCTTATCCCCCTTCCCGCTTCCGACAAGGGGGGCCCGGTTTACAGCAAGCAATGTCGGGGGTTGTGAGTTTAGTTTCTCAATAAAAGCTCGAGTTTTGGGTCAAAAATTTTTCCCCCCGGATCGGGCACAAAATGGGGTTTTTTTATTACTCTATTTTCGGGGAAGGTTGGAATTTGGGGAAAACCCCCCCCTGGGGGAGCGAGATTAAAAATGGGGTGCGGAGTGATTCTCTTTTTTTTGAGGCCTGAAAAAGTCTTTTTAGGCCCCGGTCACGCCGTTTTGCTCCCCCAAATGCTGGAAAAATCACAGGGCTTTCCCTGGTCACCAGTTCTCAGTCCAATTTGGACTTTTTTTGGGCCCTTAAATTTTTGAAATCCCCAAAATTCTTTTTCCAGTGTTCTGGAGAGGACTGGGCAGATCATGAAAAAAACGCTTTGGCACCAGGGGACCCCCCCCACACGGAGAAACCAAATTTTTATATCTCCCCCCCTCGACCTCCTTTTCACGAGCGGGGGGTTTTTTAAAAAGGGGGGCCGTGTAGGCAATTTTGGGGTGGCACCCCCCTTTTTCCAAACCCTTGAATTTCCGTTGGGGGGTCCGACTCCCGCCCCGGGGGACTTCCGAGTGGAATCTAAGTCTCGGCCCCTGGGTTTTTTCCGTGGTCTGTAGAGTGGGGCCACAGCCGGGCCCTTTTGCAAAAGATGTCCCCGCGATCACG
The DNA here is from genome assembly GCA_033576555.1 of Oophaga sylvatica. Classification (NCBI taxonomy): domain Eukaryota; kingdom Metazoa; phylum Chordata; class Amphibia; order Anura; family Dendrobatidae; genus Oophaga; species Oophaga sylvatica. Next base: position 234,184,664 of record JARQOD010000006.1, on the reverse strand, counting down.
TACAGTTCGCGTCTAGTGACCATGGGAGGGGGGTTTTTACTAAATAAAAACAAATTTGCCCCCAAAACTGCCCTTTTAAAGGGAAAATTTTTTTTTTTTTTTGGTAAAACCCTCTAACAGTTGAGCTTTGTGTGGATTCTGGAGCAGAGGGGAAATTTTTTTCCTCCGGGTTTTTTCTTCCGTTTCCCCAATTTCCCCAGGGGATGTCACCAAAACCCGGGTTTTTTGTTTGATGGGGAAAAGGCCCTTTCTGCCCTCAAAAACACACATCAAACAAACCCTCCCTTTTTCTATTCTCCTTCCCATCAGGAATTTATTTTTTTTCCTTTTCCCCCTTTCCCGAGGGTATAGATTGGGGCCGCGGGGGGTTACCCTGGCTTGTCTTCACCCCCACATATTGAGGGGGCCCCGGGGTTTTACGGGGTTGGGGTGAGTCTTTAAGGTAATTTGAGGGGTTGTTCAGGTTGCTACTACGGGGGAAACCCCCATTTCTCATTTCCCCTCCCCGAGTCTTTTGGGGCCTTTTGTAGACGGTTCCCCAAAAAAGGGGGTGCGGGGACCCCTTCCGCCCCCCCCCTTGATGTCCTATTGACCCTTGCCTGGAGCAGAACCTCCCGGGGAAGGGGGTTTTTCCCCTCTCTCTCCCCGGGGGCGGAGGCTATGTCCCCCAAAAAATTCAGGAAAAACTGGCAAGAGGGTTCACAGGGGAATCAGTGTCACCCCCCTTTGGGGGGGGGGGCTTCTTTGTGCAAAAAAAGAACGGAGAATTACTCCCCCATAGATTTTCAGGGGTCTTAAACCCATTATTTAAAAATAAAACCCCCCCCTTTTTTTCTGAGCTCTTTTATAGGCTTCGGGGGGGCAAGGGGGATTTACCAAATTAACCGGGGGGGGGTTCAACCTGATTCCACCCCGGGGGGGCGAGTGGGGAAAACAGTTTAATTTCCAGGGGGGCACTATGGTTTTTGGGATGCCTTTAGGTCGAACGCCCCAAAACCTTTTCCCCAAAACTTTTTTTTAAAGAATTTCCGGGGTTTTTTTTCCCCCCTTGGGGCCCGGGGGGTTTTTGGATGAATTTTTTTCTTCTCTCCAGAAATTGTTTCCCCCCGGAAATATTCTGCGGGTTTCGCCCCCTTTCGGGCAAATTCCCCCTTTTTGCAATTTGGGGGAAAAAGCTGTTTATCAGGGTTTTTCCCCCTTTTTGGGCATATCATCTCCGCCGGGGTTTTTGGCCCATGGACCCCCCCAAAATTTCAAGCTTGGGGGACTGCAAAACCTCTTTTCCCTTTTAAAACGGTGCAGCGTTTTTTGGGGGTTTTTTAAATTTTTACGCAGTTCTTTTCCCCCTTTTCAATTTGGTAGCCCCCCTTTGGGGCCCCCCCCAAGAAGGGAAACAAACCCCCAAAATTTGGCGAGGAAGTCTCCAAGGCTTTCATCTCAATTAAGTCTCAGTTTGCTAGCGCCCCCTTTTTAGCCCCCCGATGTTGAAACCATTCATTTTGGGGGAGGATTTCCTCATCCTTTTTTTTCGGAGCGCCCCTTTAAAAAGGATCTTTAAGGTCAAAAAACAACCTTCTTCTTCTTCTCCAAGCCCTTTTACCCGCGGAAAAATTTTTCCCCTTGGGGGGCGGGGGGTTGTTCAATAAAATTTTGGGGGTTTCCCGAGTGGAGACACTTTTGGGGGGGGTCGTTTCCCTTCCAAATTTTTTCACTGACCACAAAAATTTTTGGGAAATTTTTAGACACCCCCGGGGCCCCAAATTCTCGCCAGGCCGTGGTCCTTTTTCTTCCCCCCGGTTTTTATTTCACCCCGCTTTTTTCCCCCGGGGAGAGAAAAATTTTTCGTCCCCACCTTTTTTCCCCCCCCTTTTTCCTCTGGGGGAGGGGGAGGAAGCCTGGGGTTTTTGGGCCCCCCAAGAGCCTGAAAAAACAGGGGCCCCTTTCGCTAGATCTGTCCCCCCCGGGGAAAACTTTTGTACCTTTCCAACTTGCGCCCTGGGAATCTTTTGGGGGATTTTTCCCCCCCGGGGGGGGGGCCCTTTGGGGAAAAAAAGGACATCTAAAAACTGGAGGACATCTGGTGGCCGCTTTTGGCCCTGACTTGGGGCCCATGTTCGGGCGTTTTTCCCCGCGCCAAAATAAGTCTCCACGCAACGGCCGCTGGGTTACTTTAACCCCCTTTTTTGGTTTGGGAGACGGCCCCGGGGGATGGTTGGAAGGCTTTGTGGTGGGGTTGCCCCCTTCGGGTTTCACCATCAAATTTTGGGGAAATACCGACCCCTTTTTCCAAAATGGTGCATTTTTGGGGGCCCCACCCCGGTTACCCCTTTTTCACGGGGGCCCCCCAGCGTTGTTCGTTTTGGGAATCTTCCGTCTACACCCCCTTCCGGGCAAAATTGTCGTGACCGGGTCCCCTTTTTCGTCTCGGGGTTTTGGGGAGACTTTGTGTCTACTCAGTATTGATTAAAAAAACTCTTTAGCATACCATCCTGAACAATGGGGGGTTTGGTTTGAAGGGGCCCAACCCCCCCAACCCCCCCCTTTTTCACCTTTTCTAAAACATTTTTTCGGCCCCCAGGTTTACTGGGGATCCTTTTTACCCGGGGGGGGGGTTTTGCACTAAACCCAAAGCGTGGTGATTCCCCCCGGGCAGACCCATTCCTCCAAACTAGGTCAGCTCCCCGGGGGGTTTTGGTTTCCCATGCCTGTGTCTTCCGCCGACTCCCGGGGGGCAGAGGGCTGGGAGGGACGGGGCATTTTGGGGCCACCAGGGTGCCATTTTTAGGGATCCAAAGGGGGGGATGAGGGGCCTCCGCCGCGCACATCGGCGTCTCACTCCAAAAATTTGTCCGGGGGGCATGGTGTGGTCTCCCCCGAACATCAGGGGGGGGGTTGGTCCCCAAGTTGGCACCCCATACTGGGGGCCTTCAAGGGCCTCGAATTAACCCTGGGGTAACCCTTTTTGGGCCCTTTCCCCCCCGCCCCCTTATCTCCGGAAAATTTTACGTATCCTCCCCCAAAACCCCCCATGTCCGGTTTTCTGATCATCTGCCGGGGCATCGGTTATTACGGAAAGCCATGATTTAACGCCATCGTAGGGGGGTTTGGTGGGGGGGCAAAAATTTTATTTGGGGGGCGGGGGGGGGGTTGGGCCGAATAGGTCGGGGGCCTGCCCAAATGTTCACGTCCGAGCTCATCGTGCTTGAACGCGCGAGGCCCAAGGGGGGGGGGCCCCGGGGGGGGGTAATTTGGGGTTTCGATTTCCCCCTGCGCACAGGGGGGTCTGAACCAGCCCCCGCGGTCCTCATTCCTCCCCCGCAGGGACCTGCCGCAGAGACGCCCAAGCTCTTCCCCTCCATACTGGCTGTGACTTGCTGCGCCTTTCGGATCTATTATAGCCAGGGGGGGAAAAAACGCTTTGGACAAAGCCCCGTGTTTTCCCTTCTACATGCCAGGTGAGATCCCCCTTTTGGGAGATAGGGCCAGCCAGGGGCTGGGGCAGCCCATTGGTAGCCGGGAAGGCCCCGTTACTACTGGTGTTCTGGAGCAAGTTTTTTGGGCCCCTTTTTTCTGGCAGGCCCGTGTTTTTTCTAAAAAAGGGGTACATGGTGGGCCCATCCTAATATCCCCCCTTGTATGAGGGCCCCCGTGTGGCGCGTGTTGGGTTAGGGACCCGGAAAAAGCCACTAGAATACCGCAATCGGGAGGAGTTTGGGTGCTCGGGCCCCGGGTCGGGTCCAGTGCCCTAATTACCGGAACCCGGGGGAGGGGGTTTTGCCGTTTCGGGGGTCTGGGTTAGACCCATAGATTGCGGTGCCCCCGCGAGGCTTTACACATGACACGCTTTATACCTTGCACTTAAGGGTCCTGGAGCCGACGGGACCAGCATTTTTTCCTCAGGGGCCCCTGTACGTAACGGGGTTTTCATTTTTGCGTAAAAACCGCCCTACGTGTTTTTTCTTTCACCGTTGTGTTTTTTGAGTTCGCACACATCGCCATATGCGCTGCGTCCCCTCTGGCGGTCTGTGGAGTAAAAAATTGCACTTATTCCCACAGGCTTTTTCGGGTTTTGGGGTTGGGGGACTCTGCGGGATAACAGATTTTTCTTCTTCGCCTTTTTTTTCAAAAAAAGCGGCCCGCTTGCACGGGGGGGCCCCGGGTGCGAACGCACCTCTCTACATATATATTTGGAGCATTCCCGCAGACCCTAAACACCCTCTTTCAAAATAACAGCAGGTCAGATAATCAGGAGAAACCGCAAAAAATACCCTCGAGAGGGCATCCCCCTTAACATTCTTTTGTGCCAGGAAGAAAAGAAACCCAAAATTAAAAAAGTGTGAAAAACGGCCCACCTGGCCTGTCTAGGATTAAGTCGCTTGGCTGATTTTTTTTGAGATAAACCAGGTTCTTATGGTCCGTGAGGCCACCACTTGATGTTTGGGTCCTTCCAGAATTGTTCCACTCTTCAAAGGCCCACTTCATGGGCAAATAACTCCCCATTACCCACGTCATAATTACTTTCAGTTGGAGAAAATTTTTTGAGAAAAAAGGCACAAGGGTTACTCTTGAGGTCTCTGGATCCCTTTGGGGGGGGCAAAACGGCACCTGCCCCAATTTCAGAAGCATCAACCTCCACCTAAACGGTAGAGAAAAATCAGGCTGCGGGAGAACAGGAGCAGAAGTGAATCCTGCTTAAGTTCCTGAAACAGAAAAACGCCTAGGAGGCCAATTACCAATCAGAACCTTTTTGGTCAAATCGTCAATGGTTTTTAAAATACCGGAGAAAATTCCAATAAAATTTACGATAAAAAAATTTGGCAAAACCCAAAAATCTCTGAAGAGCCTTTAATGAAGTAGGTTGAACCCAATCACAGATGGCCTGAACCTTGACGGTCCATTTCAATAACAGATGGGACAAAATGAATCCAGAAATGAGACCTTCTGTAAGTACCTATAAAATTTTGTTTTGGGCCGTTGATACTGTTGTGTTTAGGTTGCTGAGGAGAAATAGCAAAAATGGTAATACACCAGGAGGCTGGAACCTATTGGTTTTTAGTAACCTGAACTAAACCACACAACTAGAGGTAGCTGTGGAGCGTTCCTACGTTGATCCTAGACGCCTCGTCACAGCCGAGAGATAACTACACCTAAAGGCAGAAAGATGAAAGTATCTGCCCGGGAGCAGTGCCCAAAGAAAATAGGAAGTCCCCAAACATGTAATTGGGGGTTTAGACAAGAAGAAAGCACGGACACAGACAGAAAATAGAATGAGCAAACGTGGGGCCCAATCTGTTAGACAGAAAGGTACAGGAAAGAAATTTGACTGCAATCCAAAGAAAACCCTAAAAAGAGTTCCAACACTTCTGATTGAAAAACACCTGGATCACATGACTCATCCACCTAAAACAGATCTCTGGGGTAACAAAACCAAGCCGCAGCCACTGAAAAAAAGGAAAAAGAAATGAAAAATAACAGTGGTAAGAAAACTGAGAGGAGCACAGGCCCCAGGAGGGGACCCGCTGAAACCCAAAAGTGCAGAAAACTATGCAAAAAGCAAGCACAAAAAGAAAAGCAAAAATATATTATCGAAAGCAGCGACGCAGGCAAGACTCCAGCAAATTCCAAATGAACCAGGAACCACAATTGAGACAAGAAAAATTGTCCCAGTAACCATCATGGGAGGGAACCTCCCTTTATCAGTCCGCCCAGTGATCCCAGATTGCCATTCCTCGCTGGATGGTTCAGTCTGTCTGTAACCCCCCAGAGGGAGTCTTGCTCAGAAACCTCTCTAGCACATTAAACAACACTGAACATTATTCTGAATGTGCTACGTTTGGCTGAATTTGAGTTTGGCAAACATTTTCCAAAACAAGTTCACTCATCTCTATTGCTCACACTTTGTGTTTTTGACTATTTCAACCAGTTTTTTTTAACTTTTTCTAAAAATTTAAATTGTAACTATGTTGCTTTGCATCATTCAAAATTCATTCTCTTAATTTTTCATGCTAAAATCAAATTTATTCGGTAAATCTGTTGCATAATGAAAAAAAAAAAAAAATATTGTTGAACTGAAAAATATGCAATATTTACAGAATACAAAAATTATGAAAGTAACTTACTGCGAAGAATTAAACAGAAAGATTAAGTGACAACACAGCATCTTTCTTAATTATCAAAAACATCTATTTTCAATAGGCCAGGTGATACTGTGTAGTTTGTATGAATGATGACTATTGAATTGATGTTTGTGGATTTTTGTTTGACTGTTCTTTGTGTATTATTCGCTTGTACAGGTAATTTTCTTCTTTTTTTTGCAAGACATAGACACAGGTATGAACAATAGATGTTTGTTAATATGTTGAATTCTCTTGTAAAAAGTCCATAGTTTGTTTTTACAGAGTAGGACAAACTATGCAGATTGATTAAATGCTTAAACAATGAGATTTAAAACTGATTCCCCTCCCCCTGACCTGTGGGACTATGACCTGAACCATACTTGTGGCTAAAAAAGGGATTTTAGTCTACTGCAAGAAGAAAAAAAAAGATAAAGCGTTAAGATTGGTCTGGCATATATGACACCCCAAAACATTGAATGGCTGGACTAGCCTAGATGATGAAAACCCCCATTGGGGGGTATTATAGTATTCCAAAAACAGTGGTTTAAGGGAAACACAGTGCAGTCAAATAGGAAGGTGATCGTTCCTACTCACAAACAAAAAATGCACCTCAGTAGCTCATAAGTACAGTAGGCCCCCAATACACTGAATGGCTAAGGCTATAAGGTAACCTAGAAGACGGAGCCCCACTTAGGGGTCGAAAACATCCAAGAACAAATGGTTTAATGGAATGCAATGCAGTCAAATAGGAGGGTGATACAGGGTCCTATTCACAAAAGTAAAGTGACATAACAATTCAAGTAGCTCATAATGATAAAAAAAACTGGGAGAAAGACCCTCATTTGACCCCAGCAGCTGAGGACGTAACCCCATTTTTGTTGAGTTGCGCTTGTGTGATTTTTGATTTTTTTCAAGAATGGAAAAGACTTTACAAAACCCCCAGCCATGAACACTCTACATTGGTAGCTGCCGGGGCACCACGGCTCTATCAAGAGGGGGCACAGATTGACCCTTCTAAAAGGATGCCGCTTTAAGACCATGGCCCTACTGGAAGAATACAGAACTCCTCCATTGACCATTACTGAATACATGAAGACATTTGGGAAACCAGGCTTTTATCTCCAGTCACCTGGCCCCCATGGATACATTTTTTAGACCCTCTGATTGGGACCCTTGGCCACCTGTCTCCACGAGACTTCAGAGAAGCCAGGATGGGCCCTCCATCACCTTTCCACATGCCCAATGGATTTCCGCTTCCTAAGCTTTGTTGTTATCTCCTCTCTGTGGGTGCCCATCAAAAGCTGGGGGCCACTGGTGGGTGGTGACTGCCCTAGAAACCTCGAAGTAGAAGCTGTCTAATCCTGGCGAATTCAGGGGTAGGGTGAGGGTGGGACTGTGCTATATAAAATTGTCTTTTAGTGGTTCAGTAAAGTATTGCCACATTTTTTACCTTCACCCTGTTTTTACTAAGTAGTAATATGCCCATGGAAAAGGGAGCAGGCATCAGTAGGAAGGGCCCTAGTCCATGTGGTCTCGGGCCAGGGACAAGAGCACCTATGACCCCCCCGTGTCTCCACAATTACTATAAAACCTTATTTGCAATATTTTACTAAGAAATCCCTAGCAAAAAGATTTAACCAACTTTAAAAGAAAAAAATATGTTTAGTATATTATTTTTTTTCCAAATTATAATTATTCCAATTCCAAAATTTCTTGACAAATTACGTAAGATAGATTACCCCTTTGGGGAAAATTGAAAAGACCACTTGACCTTTTTTAGCTACCGTATTTTAAATTTATAAAGTAATTAAAATTTGCAGTTTTCAATACATTTTTGTTAAGAGATTTGCCTAGAGGTCTATTGCTAATTATACAACTCAAATGAGATTCATTTTCACAAGAAACTCCTAATATGCCCTCGTTCATTTCTGTACACCTTTGAAAAATAAAATCATGCAAATATGCTAAGGTAATATAACTTCTGATAGGTCTGAAAGCCTTAATAACACCAACCTTAGCAGGACGATATGTGACAGAGATCAATTTTTTTATTTAAAAGTTCGATGTTATGTTAGCTAAAAAAGATGTATAGTTATATTCAAAAGCCATGCATCACTAAGATCCGGGTTCAAATCTCTTGAGGACAAAAACTACAATGAGTTGATTGTTTTCCCCCATGTTTGAGTGGTTTCCTACAGGTTTTCCCGTTTCTTCCCCCACCCGTAAAAAATACTTAAGGAATGTTAAAAAAAAGTGCCCTGGTTACATGGATGATGATGTCTCTCAACAAAAATAAATAAAATATCATGTCATAGACATTTAGTGGCACTGAGAGTCAAGCAGATTGTATTTCTACTAATGAAGCATGGCAACCACACCTGCTGTCGGCAGGGTCCACTGCAAACAGCAAAAGATAATGAGAATTTTAAATTTGAGGTTTATTCAAACCCCTTTAAAGGCTAATCCAACTCCTTTGAAAGTACTGAAGATAGACACAGTGCAATTTGTGTTTCTTTTTGATGAAGTATGGGTAAGCAAAAATAAGAAAAGAAGCAAAAAGAATCTAAAGTTAAATTGTTAGTGTAAATTTTTTTAATAACTTTTTATGCATCTTTAATCGGCATATTGAAAGAACCCTTAATTACTTGTTTTAACTTTCTAATGATAAATTGTAAATTTTTTTAAATTTTTTTGCCTTTTAAATTTTCAAAAAAAAAAGTACCCTTTTACAAGGTAAAAAAAAAATTTGGGGGGTTTTTTTCAAAGTCTGAGAAAACCTATAAATTTTGTGGGCCCCCAAAAAAATGTTTT
>JARQOD010000006.1:234103431-234175637 GCA_033576555.1 Oophaga sylvatica | reverse complement strand
TTTTTCATTTTTCCAACAAAATTTACAAAACCATTTTTTAGGGACCACATCACATTTGAAGTCACTTTGAGGGGTCTATATGAAAGAAGATACCCAAAAGTGACACCATTCTAAAAGCTGCACCCTCGCAAGCTGCTCAAAACTACATTCAAGAAGTTTATTAACCCTTCTGGTACTTCACATGAATTAAAAAAAAAAAAAATTAACATTTAACTTTTTTCCCAAAAAAATTACTTCAGATTCAATTTTTTTATTTTTTTACAAGGGTAACAGGAAAAAATGGACCCGAAAATTTGTTGTGTCATTTTTCCTGAGCATGCTGATACACTATATGAGGGAGAAAATCACGGTTTGGGCACACGGCAGAGCTCGGAAGGGAAGAAGCGCCATTTGACTTTTTGAATGCAAAATTTGCTGGAACAATTGGCGGACTCAATGTTGCTTTAAAAGAGCCTCTGATATGCCTAAACAGTAGTGTTGAGCATTCCGATACCGCAAGTATCGGGTATCGGCCGATATTCGCGTTATCGGAATTCCGATACTTAATTCCGATACTTTTTCAATATCGTATACCGGAATCGGAAGTTCCCATAATTCTTTGAGAGGCAATGTGATTTTAGTCAGCCAGTGGGCACATCCTGTAATGCTGCGGTCATCTTAACTAATGGCATGGCTGTGATTGGCTGCTGAAATGATGTCAGAATGCACTATAAAAGGTGCCGCCGCCATTTTAGCGTCACTGTGCTGTGAATTCAGATAGGGACAGAACGCTACTCTGCTGACTCTGAGGGACAGTTAGAGATTGCGATTTAGTGTACTGTGCTGTAGGCAGGCCATCACCAACCGCTGTGTAAAGCTTCCTTTTGCCTGCAGTGTTGTTTTAACAGCTCTGCAAGGTGTGTGTGAGTGCAGGTGACGCTGCAGTTTGCTCTGCATCCAACGCTGTCTGTAGGCACTGCACGTGTCACTCACAGACTCTTTTTTTTTTTCTTTAGTGTAATTCTAGCTGCTCCATTCAATAGAAATTATAGTGTGATGCGCTTCCATCCGTATACAATACATTGGTTGCAAACACTATAGAAGTAGACAAAGGAGTAGCCTTTCCCAGATTGTGGACAGTTGTGTTTCAGTGTTCACTGCAGTCTGTGTTTTTTTTTTTTTGAGTGCACATCACGCTCCAGTTACTTGTTCAAGCACTGCTGCTTGTACTCTGCTGAGCGTGTCTCAGTGGCTCATCCTTTTCATTTATCTCCAATTGGTTCTGCTACATTCCATTTAAAATAAATCTAATCTATTAGTGTGACGCGCTTCCATCCGTATACAATACATTGGTTGCAAACACTATAGAAGTAGACAAAGGAGTAGCCTTTCACAGATTGTGAATAGTTGTGTTTCAGTGTTCACTGCAGTCTGTGAGGTATTTTTTTTTTTTTTTTAAATGCAGATCACGCTCCATTTACTTCTTCAACCACCGCTGCGTGTACTCTGCTGAGTGTCTGTCACTGGCTCATCCTTGTCATTTTTCTAAAATTGGTGCTGCTTTATTCTATTTAAAATAATTCAAATCTATTACAGTGACGTGCTTCCATCCGTATACAATACATTGGTTGCAAACAATATAGAAGTACACAAACGGCCTTTCACAGCTACTGAACATGGGTTTTTAATTTTTAACTAAAATATGTATTTTTTCAAATGACACAAATATAAGTAATGTTGAAGAGGAATAGTCCTACATCCATTGTTTGCACAATATTACAGGTGTACATCATGTCCCTTAATCAACAATGTATTATTATATTTACTTGTATGCTTTTATTTAAAAGCCAAGAACACAGAAGGATAACCTTCGCACTGCAGCTGTTGTCAAAGTTCAACCCACATTATGCACTTCCAACATTGCAGCATTTGAGGCATGATGTGAGTTGGATTTGTCAAAGTTATGGAGGCCTAGTATGAGATGTTTGAACTTTAATTTGAACTTTAATTTGGAGTTAGCAGCATTAATTTTTGTCAGACACGCAGCAGGGGAACAGCAGGCGTTACTGAACCCCACTATCACTATAGCTTGTGTATTGGTCTGTGGACACGACACTTCTGAGCAGCAACTGGCAGTGTTGTAGCCCAGGGAGTATAGCTCAGGTGGTAGAAAGATGAACATAACAGGAGACATGGAAAACGTTGCCAACCAGTTAGTTAATCTGAAACCGGACAGGCAAATTCAGGCGAGATCCATGCCTAGTTCATTTTCAGAAAAGTAAGCCGTTCTACATTATCGGAGGATAGTCGCATGCAACGGTCTGTTAGTACACCACCTGCAGCAGTAAAGACGCGCTCCGATAATACACTGGCAGCAGGGCAAGGCAGCACCTCCAATGCATACTGGCTAAGCTCTGGCCATGTATCCAGCTTAGAGACACAAAACTTGAATGGGGAAGAGCCATCTGGGAGTACACTGAGAGGGCAAGACATGTAGTCTGTCACCATCTTACGGAAATGTTGCCTCCTGCTGACTGGAGCCGTCTCGGATGGTGTAGACATTGGTGGCGCTGCCACAAAACTTCGACACATTTGGAACATACTGTTCTTGCCCTGTGCAGAGGCGCTGCTTGTGCTCCCTCTTGTTGCAGAGCTGTCTCCACTGCCTCGACGCACAGAGCTGCTTTGTAAAGCAGTAGCAGCAGCGCTCTCGGCTGGAATGGAGAACATTATGGATTGCACCAGTGTGTCTTGGTACTTCCGCATTTTACGCTCCCGGTTCAACGGTGTGATGAGGCTTTGTAAGTTGTCCCGGTAGCGAGGGTCTAGGAGGGTGTACACCCAATAATCAGACGTGGTGTGAATGTGTTCGATGCGGCGGTCGTTTCTCAGCCACTGCAGCATGAAATCAACCATGTGCTGCAGACTCCCAACTGGCCAAGAAACGTTGTCCCCTGCAAGAGGCGTCATCTCTGCCTGCTGTGCATCACCCCACCCTTGGTCTACATACTGAGTAGAGCATTGTCTACCTCCCTCTGGAGCGATGTCTTCCTCCTCCATTGACTCCTCCTCATCCTCCTCACAAAGTCCTTCAAATACATATAAATTTACAAAATTTAAAACTCAAAATTTAAAAACTTTGTATCATAATTCTGTAACATCAGTTTATGGAAACACAATAGCATTACAAAAGGATAGACAAAAAATGTACATTATGTGCTTTGTAAATACATTAAAAGTTTGTAATGGTTATGAAAATATAGACAGCGACTCTGGAGGTTCAATTGTTGATACAGCATGGTACTTTGAAAGTCCTCCAGCCCTTTGGAGGAACCACGTTGCGCTGACTGTCCAGAAGGTGATGGAATTTGTGACTCCTCATCCTCCACCTCTTCCAAAACCTCATGCCTTAGTGCTTGCAGTGTTTTTTGAAGCAGGCAGATAAGGGGGACAGTCAGGCTGACTAGTGCATCATCTGCACTCGCCATCCGCGTTGACTCATCAAACGCACGCAAAACGTGGCAGAAATCCTTCATAGAGTTATTTGCCACTCATTACACTGGCAGTGGCTGCCCATTCATTATAGGATCCAATTCTAATTACTGGTTCTCACCAACAAAGCTCTCCACAGCACAGCACCCCCCTACATCTCCTCCCTTATTTATATTTATCGGCCTAACCGACTGCTGCACTCTGCAAACGACCTTCGACTAACCTCTGCACTAATCCGTACCTCCCACTCCCAAGTCCAAGACTTCTCCCGCGCTGCGCCAATCCTCTGGAATGCTCTACCCCAAGAAATTAGGACTATCCGCAATTTGGATGGTTTCAGGCGCTCCCTCAAAACACATTTGTTCACAGTGGCCTATCACATTCACTAATCAAAGTCATTCTATATGTAATTCTGTGTGTGTAGCCCATTCACTATCTCCATGCATCCCTCACTCCCTTAAAATGGCTGGACCATCATTGTAAAAACACCATTGTATATAAACACCTGTACTTTGTATCTCCCCACCTCATTGTAGATTGTAAGCTTTCACCAGCAGGGGCGGCTGATTTTGCTTTAATTATTGTATTGTTAACGTTGTTACTTATGACTTGTGTTTTGAAACTGTTAAACTGTAAAGCACTGCGGAATATTATGGCGCTATATAAATAAATAATATTATTATTCTTATTATAGAGGCCCACTCAGTAGTGGTGAAGTGTGAACGGCGCAAATTGCGAGTTGACTGCGCCTGATGCAGCTGATACTCCATTACTGTTGGCTGCTGCTCACACAACCGCTCCAACATATGTAACGAGGAATTCCACCTGGTGGGTACGTCACATATGATGCGATGTTCATGAAGGTGAAATCTGCGTTGCAGAGCTGCAATCAGCGATCTGGCCATGCTGGAACGTCGCAAGTGAGCGCACTCTAGGCGGACCTTGTGCAGCAGTGCATCAAGATCCGGATAGTCCCTCAAAAAACTCTGCACGACCAAGTTGAGCACATATGACAGACATGGTATGTGAGTGAGGTTGCCAAGGCCCAGAGCTGACACCAGATTTCGGCCATTGTCACACACTACCAAGCCTGCCTGTAGATTCTCTTCCAAAAACCACACGTCGCTCTCCTGCTTTATGGCATTACAGAGCTCCTGCGCTGTGTGGCTAAGATTCCCCATGGAAATTAATTTCAGGACGGCCTGTTGACATTTGGACACGGCTGTGCTCATATCGGTCGCAACAGGTAAACGTTCACGGGTCCATGTGGAGGTAGACCGTGACGGCTCCTGCAGCGATGATTCTGAGGAACTGGAGTAGGAGGAGGAATCAATGTGTACAGACTTGATTCCTGCAATCCTTGGAGTTGGCAGAACACGTACAGCGCCACTCGCAAGATCAGTACCCGGCTGCACAACATTGACCCAATGGGCAGTGAGGGAAAGGTATTGTCCCTGGCCATGGGTGTTAGAACCCTCTTGTTAGGTTTTGTTTCAGTTTGCTGGTCACATGACCTTTTTTCCCTATTTAGTCTGGCTCCGCCCTTCTGGCTTTGCTTGACTTCATTGTATTATCTACTGTTAAGCTAGCCGGGTGCTTAGGTGCCTTAATCTGTCAGTTTTGCTTGATGTTAGGATCACAAAGTATTTATTTTTCTGTTTAATTATCCATGCTACAATTTATGTTAGGAGGTGTCCACCTTTTCTCCCAGTCCCTAGATCTTGTAGGGATTACTCCCTCGCAACTATAGGTCTTCGTTCACACTAGATGAGGACTTTAGCGGGTCTGGTCGCAGGATCAGGTTCCCCGTTACATCGTAGGGATTCAGCTTAGTTGTATTGTAGGGACAGAATTCCCTTCTTTCCTTACTGGTTGTAGCAGATCATAACAATGGGTACTGGTCCACGCATCGGTGGTCAGGTGGACCTTGCTACTGAGGGCTTTTAGTAGCGCATGTTTAATTTTTCCCTCAACATGCTTTTGCAGACCAGGGACGGCTTGCCTGCTGAAATGAAATCGGCTTGGCACATTGTATTGTGGGACTGACAATGATATTCAGTTACGGAAACTGTCTGTCTCCACCAGCCTGAATCACAGCATTTCAAGGGACAGGAGTTTTGCAATGCCAGCATTCAGAGCCTGTGCTCGTGCATGGTTTGCGGAGTATGGCCGTCTTTTATCCCATGCCTGTGCTACCGATGGCTGTTTTGTGGCCTGGGAGTGTGAGGATGACAGGGAACTTGCTGCTGTGTGTGGAATAACAGTTTGTCTCTGGACAACAGTGGCCGAGGTTCTTCCATGGCGATCCTGTGAGGAAGCAGAACCAGCTGTGTGTGAGCTCGATGAAGAGGCTTCAACACAACCTGAAGATGTAGGTGCTGCTGTAGGTTGGCCTACATCTCCAGTGTGTCTTTGTAACTCAACTACGTGCTTTGTCCGCACATGTTTCCACATATTTGTGGTATTGAGGTGACTGACACTTTTAGCTATTTTTAATTTTTGATTACACAGCTTGCATTTCACATAGCAAATATCATGTGCAAGTGTGTGAAAAAAGGACCACGCAGTGCAAGTCCTGGGAGCGCACGTTTTGACTTTTGGAAGACAACTGCTCCGAACAGGTGCCAAACTGGAGGCTACAGGCAACCGAGTCTGCAGCCTAACTCTCCCTCCTGTTTGTACCGTTGGGGCAATGTCTTCCTCTATCTTCCTTCTATCACTAACCATTTCTCTAGGCCTCTCCCAGCTTTCAACCAAAGTACTGGTTCTCAGCCACAAAGCTATCCACAGTGCAGCACCCCTCCTACATCTCCTCCCTCATTTCTATCTATCGGCCTAACCGACTGCTGCGCTCTGCAAACGACTTTCGACTAACCTCTGCACTAATATGTACCTCCCACTCCCGACTCCAAGACTTCTCCTGCTCTACGCCAATCCTCTGGAATGCTGTACCCCAAGAAATTAGGACTATCCACAATTTGCATGGTTTCAGGCGCTCCCTCAAAACACATTTGTTCAGAGCGGCCTATCACATTCACTAATCAAAGTCATTCTATGTATTCTGTGTAAGTGTGTGTGTGTCTCTAGCCCATTCACTATCTCCATCCCTCAGTCCCTTAAGATGGCTGGAACATCATTGTAAATGCACCATTGTATATAAACACCTATACTTTGTATCTCCCCCATCTCATTGTACATTGTAAGCTGTCACGAGCAGGGGCGACTTATTTAGCTTAAATTATTGTATTGTTAACGTTGTTACTTATGACTTGTGTTCTGAAACTGCTAAACTGTAAAGCGCTGCGGAATATGATGGCGCTATATAAATAAATATTATTATTATTCCTCTGAGCTGCTCCCACCACCTTCCTGTTCCTCATGCCATGTTGGGTCTTGGACCTCATCATCTCCACTACCCTCTTCCAACACCTGCTGTTGGGTGGTCTGGCCAGCACCATGCTCAACAGAAACTGGCACCTGGGTCTCATCATCATCAGATGCGTTCTGCGGTGTGCTGACCATCGGTACTGTCTCACCCGCCTCTTCAGATTCAGAGAGACACAGCTGTTGCGCATCACTGCATACTCCCTCTTCACATTACAGAATGCTGCTTGGCTGGGCCCCTGTTTGCAAGCCAATAGATTCTGAGAACAGAAGCAGACACTCAGCTGGCTCCTGTACAGAACTCTCTGACTGCCTGGGCAATTTGCCAGGCGGTGAAGAGACAGATGGTTGCCCAAAGTGCTGTGGTCCTGAGAGGAGGTGGAAGCAATTGAAGTCGATGCATTGGCTGACATCCAAACAACAACGGCTTCAATTTGTTCTTCCCCAGCAGGGGGGTACTCCGAGCTCCTACAAAAGTGCGCATAAAGGAACGCTCACGGGAAAACTGGTGGATGCTGTGTCACTGGGGGCCGCAGCAGCCACAGAATCCCCACGTCCTCTCCCTGAAGAAACTCCACGACCACGTGCCTTACTCCCTGCCTTCTTCATCTTGGTAGATTGATAAAGAAAGTCTGAAAAGTTATAAGGTCTAAGTGTGGTTATTCCGCAGAGACTGCAGTGAACACTGCACACAACTGTTCACTACCCAATGCGTCTCAGCAGGAAGGCAGTCTGTGCGTCAAAACAAAGGCACAAGCATACATCCATGTACCCTGTTTATAAAGCTATATAAAAAAAATTATGTAGTAGTGACGCACACTTTATTGAGGTACAGTATTACATCGCCATTCACCATCTGTGGCTATGCAGTCTCATCTATATATACCTTATATATCTGTTGTCATGCTTCCAAGTCGACAGTCAGCCATAAATAGCAATTTTCACTATGCACTATGCACTTTTTAAAGGTTATGTTTGTTAATAAAAATGATTATTGCCACATATTATGAGTATTACATGATGGAAATTGTATAATTTTGTATAAAATATTTAGTGACATTATTCAGCAAATGGAACATTTTAGTAATATCACAGATAACTTGTAATGCTGATGATGTTTTGAAGTCAGACATTCATTGTCTATACAATAAAAATGGTGTACATACTGTTACTTATCCATCATTAATGGATTCAGATATGTACTTGTATGCTTTTATGTACAACCGTATAGCAGATTCCTTAACTAATTTATTTTGTGGTTTGCATTGCTGTTCAACATGTTAATGTATGTGTTTATGTTTGTCAATTCTTTATTTATCTAGATATTAGTTTAAATGAAATCATCATCTTATGGTAGTAAAGGTTATCTTTCTCTTGTTTGAAGTATAGACATTTAAAATTGACAGGTAACAAGGAAATTACTTGATCTAGTATTTAAACATCCTCCTTGACCCTGGGCTCCAACACCGCCAGTTGTTGCTCGGAAGTGCTGTTAGCACAGTCAACACTTGCTCCTGTGTTACTGGGGTTCAGTAACGTCAGCTGGTCCTCGGTTGTGCCATTGGCTCTTTTCCTTCTGCTGCCCCTCCGGGTTCCAGTACCGTCAGCTGGTTCTCCGCAGTGCCTTTGGCCTAGGTGCCTCCATGTCGGTATCCGAGTTCCAGCAACGTCTGCTGGTCCTTGGTAGTGCTTTGGAGCACAGGTACCTCCTGCTTAGTAACCGTGTCCCAGTAACGTCAGCTGGTCCTCGGTTGTGCCATTGGCTCTTTTCCTTCTGCTGTCCCTCCGGGTTCCAGTACCGTCAGCTGGTTCTCCACAGTGCCTTTGGCCTAGGTGCCTCCATCTCGGTATCCGAGTTCCAGCAACGTCTGCTGGTCCTTGGTAGTGCTTTGAGCACAGGTACCTCCTGCTTAGTAACCGTGTCCCAGTAACATCAGCTGGTACAAGATTGTGCTACAAATACAAGATACGGAACAAGAGACACAAGAACAATAAGCAGAAGATCTAAAAGCAGAAGAACATGAAGTATAAGACCAAAATGAAGAGCAAAATATATGCTCTAAATTCTAAGCAGAAGAAGACTAAGCAGTGTATGGGGGTGAGTCCGTTCCTCCTCGTGGTGCCCCTGGAAAATGCCTGCTGCTGCAGGCTAAACTGAACACGGACAAATACTGTTGTAATTTAAATCTTTTGTGACAGCAAGAACGGAAGGATGAAAAATTCATACTTTGACAGATTACAAGTACAGGATTCTCAGTCACAAATAAGAATATGATGAAGAAGATGAAGCAGAATATGAATAAGAATAATAGTTTAATAAGAAGAATATGAGTAATGTTAACAAAGATGAATAGCAAGAAGTTTAAGAAGAAGATAAAGAAGGTGAAGATGAAGAATAATTTGATGAAAAAGATGATGCTGCAGAAGATTATGAAGGAGAAAGTGTGTGAAAAGTTAAAAAGGTGAAGATGAAGAGCATGGAAGTTGTGTAATATACATATTTGCCAAAATAGAAAAAACGTTAACAACATTGTCAATTTCTTCGTCAATCCGAACATCTTTAAAAAAAAAAATATTTATGCTATTCCATTTGATTGGGTTAAACATCTATGCCTTTAATGTCTCCTCAACCTTCCCCAATACATTCTACATTACTCTTTCTTGTTTTCCTTCATGTACAATTAACCAACAAGGCAAGAATGGGGTTTTTTTAATTTCGATATTTTGTTCCCATAGACTTACATGGGACTTCCGGTATCGGTATCGGGTATCGCCGATATTTTAATGTTATCGGCGATACCATTCCGATTCCGATACTTTTGGATATCGGAAAGTATCGCTCAACTCTACTAAACAGTGATAATCCCCCAAGTGACAACAATTTTGGAAACTAGACCTCTCAGGGAACTGATCTAGATGTGTGTTGAGCATATTGAAGCCACAGGTGCTTTACAGAAGTTTATAAGGTGGAGCAGTAAAAATAAAAGAAATCTAATTTTCCCCACAAATATGTTTTCAGCACAAAATATTGCATTTTCAAAAGGGTAACAGGAGAAATTGCACCATACAATTTGTTGTGCAATTTCTCTTGAGTATGTCAATACCCCATAAGTGGGAGAAAACCACTGTTTGGATGCACTGCAGAGCTCGGAAGGGATGGCGCGCCATTGGACTTTTGGAATGCAAAATTTGCTGGAACAATTGGCGGACGCCCCTGATGTGCCTAAACAGTAAGGCTAAGTTCACACGTTGCGGAATTGCCGCGGAAATTTCCGCGGCAATCCCGCACTTCTCCCGCAGGAAATACGCACGTTTTTTGTATGCTGATTCCCGCCAGAATAATAGCGTTTTGCAAGCGTAATTAGCTTGCAGAATGCTAGCGTTTTCCTAGCGATCTGTAGCATAGCTTGGAAAACTGATTGACAGGTTGGTCACACGAGTCAAACATAGTGTTTGACTCGTGTGACCAACTTTTTACTATTGATGCCGCCTATGCCGCATCAATAGTAAAAAGATCTAATGTAAAAATAATAAAAAAAATAATAAATAATGATATTCTCACCTTCCGGTGGCCCCCGCAGCCTTCCCGCGGCCCCCGCAGCTTTCCCGCCTTCAGCGACGCTCCCGGCAACTCCGGTCCCAGGAGTGCTTTGCGACAAATCACACCGATGACGTAGCATCTCGCGAGACCGCTATGCCATCTGGGTGATTCTCGCAAAGCACTCCTGGGACCGGGAGTTGCCGGGAGCATCGCTGAAGGCGGGAAGGCTGCGGGGGCCGCGGGAAGGCTGCGGGGGCCGCCGGAAGGTGAGAATATCATTATTTTTTATTTTAATTATTGTTTTACCAGGGATATGGTACCCAGGGCCTGGAGGAGAGTCTCCTCTCCTCCAGACCCTGGGTACCACCGCACATGAACTGCTTACATTCCGCAAAATTAATGAACATGTTGCTATTTTTTCCGCGAAGCGTTTTTTTTGCGGAAAAAAACGCAACATGTGGCCAAAACATGCGGAATCAATTAACATGTATAGGATGCTTAATGCTTGCGTTTTTATTGCGTTTTTACCGTGGAAAACCGCGGAAAAACCGCGAAAAAAACGCAATTATTCCCGATCGTGTGCACTTAGCCTAAAAATCCCCCAACAAGTGACACAATTTTAGAAACTAGACCCTTCAGGGAACTGAACTAGATGTGTGGTGAGTATATTGAAGCCTCATATGCTTTATAGAAGTTTATAAGGTTGAGCCGTAAAAATAAAAAAAATCAAATTTTCCCCACAAATATGTTTCCAGCACAAAATATTGCATTTTCAAAAGGGTAACTGGAGAAATTGCACCATGCAATTTGTTGTGTAATTTCTACTGAGTATGCTGATGACCCAAAAGAGGGGGAAAACCACTGTTTGTGTGCATGGCAGAGCTTGGAAGAGAAGGAGCGCCATTTGACTTTTTAAATGCAAAATTTCCTGTAATAATTGGCGGACGCCAAGTCGCTTTTGGAGAGCCTCTGATGTGCCTAAACAATGAAAATCTCCCACAATTGACCCCATTTTAGAAACAAGACCCCTGATCTAGATGTGTGGTTAGCACATTGAGACATCAGGTGCTTCCCAGAAGTTTATAACGTTGAGCCCTAAAAATATAAAAAATCAAATTTTCCCCACAAATAAGTTTTTCGCACAAAATATTGTATTTTCATAAGGGTGCTAGGAAAAATTGCACCATACAATTTGCTGTGCAATTTCTCCTGAGTACGCCGATACCCCATTTGGGGGGAATAATATTTTTGAGGCACAGTGCAAAGCTCAGAAGGGAAGAGGCGCCATATTGGAATTCAGACTTTGCTCTAATGGTTTGAGGGTGCCATGTTACATTGGCAGATTCCCTGAGTTGCCAGACAACATTAACCCCTTATATGTGAACTCATTTTACAAACTACACTCCCCAATTAATTCATCTAGGGGTGCAATGTTCATATTGACACCACATGTGCCATTACATAGAACAGTTTGCGGACTCCATATACAGAGCCACTAATTGCTAGAAGAGCAGAATACCCTCAGAAGTGCACAAAACTGTGGTCAATGGCACTTTTATGCAATCCTAAAAAGATGGACACCGCCGAATCACAGGTTAGACGGCGTCCACAGTGCCTCCATCTGCCTCATTATAGGGAACCTTCCACCAGAGGTTCGGTCTGAATTACGTATTTCAGAGATTAACAGGGAAATCTCGGTGTAAGAGCTCAACGCAGAGTGCCAGATAAATGTGCATCGAGCCTTACTGCAATCTTTGGGAGTCAGAATGAAAAAAATCAACAGCATGTGAAGAATTTTGTGAAGGTTTTATTTTTTACGCCGTTAAGGCCCCGTCACACATAATGAGATTGCTAGCGAGATCGTTGATACGTCACGGGTTTTGTGACGCAATAACGATTTTGCTAGCGATCTCGTTACGTCTGTGAGATCGCTGATCGCTACAAAGCTTCCTGGACCATTCCTGGGTCGTTGTGCTCCCGCTGGGCAGTGTGCATCACTGTATTTGACACCTAACCAACGACCTCGTTAGCAATTCAGAACTGAAACACGTAGGCGTGCATAAATTGGACTTTTCTGCGCCCCTCGTCCCCGATTGGTGGTCGCTACAGCGTTCTCATTTCTCGCCGTGCATAAAGAAAGCAACAGAATAGCGATTCCATCCTTTGTTTCTGACCTCGTGCTGGATTGCAGATCTTAGCAGAATTCTCCGGGTTGTGTGGAGTCACAGCCGAAGAACACTACAATCCACAAACCAGAACGCTTGTCAGGAACAAAGCCCAGATGAATGGATACAGAGTCACAGCAGAAGAACGCTGCTACGATTCTAAACCAGAACGCAAACAGGAACAAAGGGACGGAATTGCTACAACGTGGTTTTATTTTGAAACTGCCGCCCAATCAGAATGCAGTAGCGTCCACCAATCGGAGATGATTGGTGACACAGTACAGCCCCTATCAAGGTGTGGATCGTTGAAATAGCTGCTGTGTGAAAGCGTCCCAACGAGCAACGAGATCGTTAGTTAGATCGCTGGGGCGGCCAAAATCGTTGGGAAGTTCTGCATGTTCGACAGCTCCCCAACGATCACGATACGGCTCTCCAGCGATCTCAAAATCGTGACATAATAACAATCTCGCTAGCGATCTCGTTATGTGTGACGGGGTCTTTACTTGTGCAGTATAAGTTATTAGGCGACGTTATTCTTTGCGTAGATGCGATTACAGCGATACCAAATTTATATCAGGTTTTTATGATTGGTTGCAGTCACAAACTAAAAGACACTTTTTATTGCAAAAAATAGTTTTTGCATCATCACATTTTGAGAGCTATAATTTTTCCATATTTTGGCCCACAGAGTCATGTGAGGTTCTGTTTTATGCAGAACGAGTCGATGCTTTTATTGGTACCATTTTCGGGCATGTGACATTTTTTGGTTGCTTTCTATTCTGATTTTTGTGAGGCATAACTAACAAAACCAGGAATTAGTTTTTGGGGGGTTTATTCCGTTCCATGTGTGGTAAAATTGATAAGGCAGTTTTATTTTTCGTGTCAGTACGAATAGAGCGATTCCTCATTTATATCTTTTTTATGTTTTGGCTCTTATTTACAATAAAAGCTATTTTATAGAAAAAATAATTATTTTTGCATCGTTTTATTCTGAGAGCTATAACTTTTTAATTTTTCCGCTGACGGAGCTGTGTGGTGGTTTGTATTTTGCGAGACAAAATTATAATTTCAGCGATCTCATGTTTATTTATATCCGTCTTTTTTATCTCATTTTATTCCACTTTTTGTTCGGTGGTATGATGATAAAGCATTGTTTTTTGTCTGTTTTTTTATTTATTTTTTATGGTATTCACTAAAGGGGTTAACTAGTGGGACAGTTTTATAAATAAGGTAGATGATTATGCGGCGATATGAAATTTTTACGTTTATTGTTTTTTTTTCAATATCTTTTGATGTTTTTATTATTTTTGATTTTTTAAATATTTTTACAATTATTTAAAACAATTTTTTTCTTTGTCCCAATCTGGGACTATCATTGTTTGCAGGTTGATCGCTTCAGCAGCATGGAGATGAAGCAGCATCCCCATGCTGCAGAAACTGCTTGCTCTGCACTGACACACAATATTGCTCATCATGCACTGGGTATAATCAGCAAGCTTGCTAGGTCTGGTGAGCCGGATGTCGTCATGACGACATCGGGTCACCATGGCAACGATCGGGACACGGCGTCACCGTTCTAAAGGCAGAGGGGCTGTTCGATCGCAGCATTTTGTGGGGTTAAAGTCCCAGAAGCAGTCCGTGATCGCTTCTGGCACTTAGCACCTGGTGTCAGCTGTCAGAATCAGCATGCTGCGATTTCACTTGCATGTATAATACGGTCGAGAAATTATCGGATGATGGGAGCTGTCCCATAGATTAACATTGGTCCAAGTGCTCTGCGATTTTTACTCGCATACTACTAGTCCGTATTTCTCGCTAGTGTGACTCCAGCCTAAGGCCGGAGTCACACTGGCGACAAAATCGGACGACTGCAATGCGATGAAATATCGCATTGCAGTCGGACCTATGTTAATCTATGGAGCAGCTCCCAGTATCAGATTTTTTGTGGTCCGTTTTAAACGTCCGTGTACAATCGCAGCATGCTGCGATTGTCACCGATTGTGGGTCGACTATCGCCAATGCAAGTCTATGGGAGCGATGAAAAATCTGATTACAAACGGACCACACTGTGTGACTTGCGATGAAATCGCATCGGTGTCCTTTAGAAAAGCCGGCAATTCATCCCCGCCTATACTGTAAAATCACACTGACAGCTTTAATAAAGACTAGAAAGAATAGATATATACACATAGAACACATATATATATATATATAACATGTCATTGTGACATGTATATATACATATATTTATAGTTCCTAGACTTCTACATACTGTAATAGCCGCTAATTCAATTGCCGGGTTTTGTGAAATCACAGAAGCCGACATGAAATGATACATTGTTTCCACACATTTAACCATGTAGTTTCATGTATTTTTATATATGTTTGAAACATACAATTACATGTGTGTATTTGTGCAAAATTTCAGACATGTAGGGGTTAATTAAAGGTGTAATTTCGTTGAAAAAAAATGCGTGGGCTCCCGCTGTATTTTCTCCACCAGACAGACAAAGCAAAGCGAGTGGGGGCAGATAATAATAGCCCAGGGAGGGTGCATTTTTTTGTGCCCCCCCTGGCTACTAACATCTGCCCCCAGACACCCCAGAAAGGGCAAATCTATAATTAGATTCGCCCTTTCTGGCACTTTGCCCGTCTATTCCCATTGCCCTGTAGCGGTGGCGAATGGGTTAATCTCACCTTACTGTCACCTTGCAATTGAAAGGTGACCTTAAGGCAGGTTAATGATTGATAGCTGTCAATTAGACAACTATCAATTATTAATCCTATTGAAGTAAATAAAAAAACACACACACTTTAAGAATAAATAATTTTAATGAAATAAAAACACATTTTTTGACCATATTTTATTTTACACTTAATCCGTGCGAAGCCATTGATCTCCTAAAATAAAGAAAAAGAAATAAAACAACATTATTCTTACCTATTCCGCCGATCTGTCACGTCCCACGCTGTAATCCTTCACAAAGGGTTAACTAGCTTTGAGCCAAGCAGTGCAAGTAATCCTGCATGCTCAGCTCAAAGCTCATGAATGAATAAGTTCCTCTCCTGGCGACAGGAGAGGATGTGTTTCATGAATGAAGCTTAATTGATTGTGTCCACTTTCCCTTTAGGTCAGGTCACTAAAGTTAAATTGCCAATAAATCAATTAAGCTCCATTCATGAATCTATTCCTCTACTTTCGCTGGGAGAGGAACTTATTCATTCAGGGGAATACAGGTCTGAGACAGCATTATTAGCTCTCTGCGACCTGTAACCTGTTAACCCTTTCTGATGGATTACACCGTGGGACCTGACTGTACATCGGATTGGTAAGTATAATTTTGCTTTTTTATTTTATTTTTATTACAGGAAATGGTTTTAGCAGGAAAATAAAATATGGTCAAAAACTGTGTGATTATTTAATTAAACTTATTTTTTATTAAACTGTGTGTGTTTGATTTTTCTTTCATACAATAGGATTAATAATTGATAGTTGTCTAATTGACAGCTATCAATTATTAACCTGGCTTAAAGTGACCTTTCAATTGCAAGGTCATTTTAACCCCTTATTAACCCATTCGCCACCGCTACAGGGCAATGGGAATAGACGGGCAAAGTGCCAGAAAGGGCGAATCTAATTATAGATTTGCCCTTTCTGGGGTGTCTGGGGCAGATGTTAGTAGCCAGGGGGGGCACAAAAAAATGTACCCTCCCTAGGCTATTATTATCTGCCCCCACTCGCTTGCTTTGTCTGTCTGGTGGAGAAAATACAGCGGGAGCCCACGCATTTTTTTTCAACGAATTTACACCTTTAATTAACCCCTACATGTCTGAAATTTAGCACACATATACTCATGTAATTGTATGTTTCAAACATATATAAAAATACATGAAATTACATGGTTAAATGTGTGGAAACAATGTATCATTTCATGTCGGCTTCTGTGATTTCACTGAAGCCGGCAATTGAATTAGCGGCTATAACAGTATGTAGAAGTGTAAGAACTATAAATATATGTATATATAATGTCACAATTACATGTATATATATATATATATATATATATATATATATATATGTGCTCTATTTTGTATATATCTATTCTTCCTTTTGGCATTTAAATACTATTCTTTTGGATCCATTATATGTCAGTTTTGCAAGCCTGCGAGAAAATCTCGCAAGTCGATGAAAATCGGATGTTACAAGGTACACACACATGCGATTAAATCGCATCTTTGAAGGAAAATCGGATGCCAGAAGGATGTGTGATGTTTTTATTTTGATCCGATTGTCGACCGTCTAAAACGGACCGATTTTTTGTGGTTGTGTGTGACTCCAGCCTAACAGTAATAATATATCCTTTATATGAACAAAATAGCTTTAAATAAGCATTGCAGTCAGGGAGTTTTTTGCATTATTTTGTATTGTATGTATATTTTGTATGGTTTTGGAGACAAAGGGAAGGTATCCTGTAGCTTAAAAAGTTGTTGTGATAGAGAAAAGCTGCTGTCAATTTTGCATTTATAAATCAAAAGTTAGTAAAAAATAATTGTCAGATCAAACTAAACGAAAACTGTGTTCTCCAGTGATTATCTATGTTATTGAGCATGAACCTTACACTGTAAACAGGATGCTGAAATGAACAGTTTATTTATATTAAAAATGTAGTGCTAGGTCTCTTCAATTGGTGAGATAATTTAAATGTAATAAAAATTATATTATACTTTTAAATACGGTAGCACATGTCAACTAATGTTTTATGCTCTTTAAAAGTTATTCTATGTATTTTTAACAATTGAATTTTAAATAGAAAACTATATAATTATTTTTATTTACATACTTGATCTCACTCTATTTTAACTGCGTCAATAGATATAATACTATTAATCTTGATTGATTGATCTGAACAACTATATTGATGCGGCATAGTCTTATGAATAAGTCTATGAGATAAATTTCATGGATGCACGGACCCGTTCTAGTGGACAATAAGCAGCAAACACTTTTCTTGAAAAAACAGTCCAGTATTGATGTAAAAAGCTCTTCAAGCTTTATTTACAACATGTTATTACCATCCTTAACAAACAATAAAACCATGATCTCTGATGTGCAAATCGAACAAATTGGTCTTAATTGTATCTGCTGGTAACTGGAATCTGGTTGCAATAATGCTAGGTGCTACCAATCACAATAATTAGAAAAGACATTCAATTCTATGCTACAAGGTGGGTGTACTATAAACAATAATCAAAACTGCTAGGTTCAGGTTTAATCGGCTGTAACACATTCAGCTCGCTATTGGGAATTAAGTCATTAGTAAACACTTGACCCAGCAACTGAGTGCAAGAGACAAAAGACAAGGAGAAAAACACTATAAAAAGACCTATAGTGTGAATAGAATTATCCAATTAATGAACATATAGAAAAGATTGTGATATTCCCTAATTATTACAATAATCAGGAGATATTAGGTCACAAATTAATTAATAAATAATAATTTTCGATCAGTAAAATGCATAATCTGCGATTTGTTGAAAGACCCATTCAGAAAAAGCAATATTTTTATATTAATTATATATACACTGCTCAAAAAAATAAAGGGAACACTCAAATAACACATCCTAGGTCTAAATGAATGAAATATTCTCATCGAATACATTGCTTTGTACAAAGTTGAATGTGCTGTCAGCATAGTCACACAAAAATCATCAATGGAAATCAAATTTTTGCACCAATGGAGGCCTGGATTTGGAAAGATCCCCAAAATGAAAGTGGAAACAAATCAAAATGAAAATCAAAACAAGACAAAATTATAGTGGAAGCAAGTCAAAATGATGCTCAGTATTGTGTGTGGCTTCCACGTGCCTGTATGACCTCCCAACAATGCCTGGGCATGCTCCTTATAGGTTGCAGATTGTTATGATTTGGTAGCTGAGGAGAGCAGGCAAAAAAGGCAATACAACAGAGAGGTTGGAATCTACTGTATTGCAGTACCCTGACTAACCACCACAACTAAAGGCAGCCGTGGAGCGTACCTACGTTGGTCCTAGACGCCTCGTCACAGCCTGAGAAGCTAACTACACCTAAAGATAGAAAGAGGAAAACTATCTGCCCCGGAGCAGATCCCCAAAGAACATAGGAAGCCCCCAAACATGTAATGGCGGTTAGACAAGAGGAAATACAGACACTGACAGAAAATAGTATGAGCATATGTTGGGGCCCAATCTTCCTAGAAAGAAAAGGATAGGAAGGACACTTACTGCAATTCAAAAAACCCTTAAAAAAATACCAACTCACTAATTGCAAAAACACCTGAGATCACACGACCTCTGCCATCTAAATTAGTTCTCTGGTGTAACAAAACTAAGCAGCAGCCACTGAAAAAACTGGAAAAGGCAAATGAACAAATAACAGTGGCTCAGATAAACTGAGAGGAGCACAAGCCCCCGGAGGGGACCTGGCTGACCTCCACAGAAGTGCAGGACAAAATGCAAAAAGCAAGCACAAAAAATAAAAGCAGAAAATATCTTATCTGTTAGCAGAAGATGCAGGTAAGACACAGCAAGCTTCCAAGTGAACCAGGAACCAAAGTTGAGACAAGAACAATTGATCACCGGTAACCCTGATGGAGGGAACCTCCCTTATATAAGACCAGTCTGTAACACCTGATTGCCAATCTTCACAATCTTCATTGAATAGTTCAGTACTGTCTG
Source organism: Oophaga sylvatica (assembly GCA_033576555.1). Lineage (NCBI taxonomy): Eukaryota > Metazoa > Chordata > Amphibia > Anura > Dendrobatidae > Oophaga > Oophaga sylvatica. The sequence continues at coordinate 234,156,362 of JARQOD010000006.1, read as the reverse complement.
TAACCACCAGAGGGAGCTTCTGCTCAGAATTCATTTCGAACACATTCACAACAGTACCCCCCCTTGAGGAGGGTCACCGAACCCTCATTTGGGCAACCAGGTCGGTCAGGATGAGCTCTGTGATACGCACGGATCAGTCTCCTAGCATGGATGTCCGAAGCAAACACCCAAGAATTGTCCTCCTGACCATAACCTCTCCACTTAACCAAATACTGGAGTTTCCGTCTAGAAAAACGAGAATCCAATATTTTCTCAACCACATACTCCAGATTGCCCTCAACCAAAACAGGATCAGGAGGTACAGCCATAGGAACCACTGGCTCGACAAACCTCTTCAATAAGGACTTGTGGAACACTTTATGGATCTTAAATGTCCCTGGAAGAAGTAAACGAAAGGAAACAGGATTAAGAATCTCCATGATCTTATAAGGTCCAATGAACCTAGGCTTAAACTTTGGAGATGCAACTCTCATAGGGATATTTCTTGAGGACAACCAGACCAAGTCCCCCACTTCAAACCGAGTACCATCAGTCCTATGCCGGTTGGCAAACCACTGGGCCCTCTCCTGAGAGAGGGACAACCTCTCCACTACCTGGTCCCAAATCTGCTGCATATGCTCCACAACAGAGTCAACACCTGGACAGACAGAAGCCTCCGTCTGTCCCGAAGAAAATCGAGGGTGAAACCCAAAATTGCAGAAAAATGGAGACATCGAAGTGGCAGAGCTAGCCCTATTATTAAGAGCAAACTCAGCCAAAGGCAAAAAAGAGACCCAGTCATCCTGATCAGCAGACACAAAGCATCTCAGATAAGTCTCCAATGTCTGGTTTGTTCTCTCAGTTTGTCCATTGGTCTGAGGATGAAAAGCCGAGGAGAAAGACAATTGAACACCAAGTTTAGAACAAAAAGTCCTCCAAAATCTGGAAACAAACTGGACTCCTCTGTCAGAAACAATGTTCTCAGGAATGCCGTGTAACCGAACCACGTGCTGAAGGAACAAAGGCACCAATTCGGAGGAGGAAGGCAACTTAATTAATGGCACAAGATGTATCATTTTGGAAAACCTATCACAAATCACCCAGATAACGGTCATTCTCTGAGAAACAGGGAGGTCGGAAATGAAACCCATAGAGATATGGGTCCATGGTCTCTTGGGCACAGGCAATGGCATCAACAAACCACTAGAGCGAGAGCAAGGCTTGGAGCGAGAGCAAGTCCCGCAGGACTGCACAAATTCCCTGACGTCACGAGACAAAGTAGGCCACCAAAAGGACCGAGTAACCACGTCTCTGGTACCAAAAATTCCGGGATGACCGGCCAACGCGGAACAATGAATCTCAGACATCACACTCTTTTTCCACCGGTCTGGGACAAACAATTTCCCAATAGGGCAGTGCTCGGGTTTATCCTCCTGACACCCTTCCAGAGCCAGTCTCAAATTGGGCGATATGGCGGAAAGAACTACACCCTCTTTCAAAATAACAGCAGGATCAGATAACTCAGGAGAGTCCGCAAGGAAACTCCTCGAGAGGGCATCCGCTTTAACATTCTTAGTGCCAGGAAGAAAGGAAACCATAAAATTAAAACGTGTGAAAAACAAGGCCCACCTGGCCTGTCTAGGATTAAGTCGCTTGGCTGATTCCAGATATACCAGATTCTTATGGTCCATAAGGACCACCACCTGATGTTTGGCTCCCTCCAGCCAATGTCTCCACTCTTCAAAAGCCCACTTCATGGCCAAAAACTCCCGATTACCCACGTCATAATTACGTTCAGTTGGAGAAAATTTTCGAGAGAAAAAGGCACAAGGGTTACTTTTAGAGGTCTCTGGATTTCTTTGGGACAAAACGGCACCTGCCCCAATTTCAGAGGCATCAACCTCCACCTGAAATGGCAGAGAAACATCAGGCTGCCGTAGAGCAGGAGCAGAAGTGAATCTCTGCTTAAGTTCCTGAAACGCAGAGACTGCCTCAGGAGGCCAATTCACCACATCAGAACCCTTCTTGGTCAAATCAGTCAATGGTTTAACAATAACAGAGAAATTACCAATAAATTTACGATAAAAATTGGCAAAACCCAAGAATCTCTGAAGAGCCTTTAATGAAGTAGGTTGGACCCAATCACAGATGGCCTGAACCTTGACCGGGTCCATTTCAATAACAGATGGGGACAAAATGAATCCCAGAAATGAGATCCTCTGTACGCCAAAAAGACATTTTGATCCCTTCACATACAGAGCATTCTCTCTCAAAATCTGGAACACAGTCCGAACATGTTTCACATGAGAGTCCCAGTCTTTGGAAAAAATCAAGATATCATCCAAATAAACAATCAGAAATTTATCCACAAAATCCCTGAAAATGTCATTCATGAAGGACTGGAAGACGGAAGGAGCATTAGTGAGCCCAAAGGGCATCACTAGGTACTAAAATGCCCCTCTGGGGTATTAAATGCAGTCTTCCATTCATCCCCGTGCTTAATGCGGATAAGGTTATACGCCCCCCTGAGGTCAAGCTTGGTAAACCAAGTAGCACTTTTCACCCTGGAAAACAGGTCAGAAATCAAGGGTAACCGATATTGATATTTCACAGTGATATTGTTCAAGAGACGATAATCAATACACGGCCTTAATGAACCATCCTTTTTGGCCACATCCTTTTTGGCCAAGGGTGAAGAGGATGGTCTGATATGTCCCTTCTCCAATGACTCCTTGATATAAGACCGCATAGCGTCATGTTCAGGTACAGACAAGTTAAAAAGGCGACCTTTAGGGAATTTACTACCAGGCACTAATTCAATAGCGCAGTCATAGCTCCTATGGGGGGGCAAGGATGCAGATTTACTTTCGCTAAACACATCAGAAAAATCAGTCAAAAAGTCAGGAACATCCTGAGCCTGGGGAGAGGCAGAAAAAACAGGAGTGTTGGCATTAACACATTGGCAGCCCCAACTGGTTACAGACACAGATTTCCAATCCAAAACAGGATTATGAGATTGTAACCAAGGGAAACCTAGTACAATAATGTCATGCAGATTATACAGCACCAAAAAATTGCAACTCTCCTGATGATCAGGTTCAACCCTCATTATCACCTGAGTAGAGAACTGGGGTTTATTCTCAGCCAAAGGGGTAGAATCAATCCCCAGTAGGGGAATAGTCTTCCGTAGGGGTATCAAGGGAAACCCACAACGTTTAGCAAAATCAAAATCCATCAGGTTAATAGCTGCTCCCGAATCAACAAAAGCCTGAGCAGAAAATGTGGACATGGAGCAAATTAGGGTAACAGTCAACAGAAATTTAGTCTGAACACTACCCAAGACAACTGAGCGTGCAAAACGTCTTCCCCGCTTAGGGCAGACTGAAATAGCATGAGAGGCGTCACCACAGTAGAAACATAACCCATTACGTTTTCAAAACTCATGACGCTGTGCCCCAGAAGCCACTCTATCACACTGCATGGGTTCAGAAGCTGGTTCACAAGGCAACACTATTCCACGCATACCTCTACGCTCACGCAAACGTCTGTCAATTTGAATCGCCAATGACATAGAATCATTGAGACCAGAGGGAGCAGGGAAACCCACCATATCATCTTTTACATTCTCTGACAGATCCTTCCGAAAAAGGGCTGCCAAAGCATCATCATTCCATTTGGTCAGGACTGCCCATCTTTGGAATCTCTGACAGTACAACTCAGCGTCCTCAAGCCCCTGATTTAATGCCAACAAGGCTTTTTCAGCTTGATCAGTGACATTAGGTTCATCGTACAATAACCCCAGAGCCAGAAAAAATGCATCAACATTACTCAAAACAGGATCCCCAGGTGTCAGGGAAAAAGCCCAATCCTGAGGATCACCGCGCAGGAGAGAGATGACAATTTGAACCTGCTGTGCCTTTAGGTTTTTAAGGCAAAAAAACAACTTACAGTTATTTTTGAAATTCAGAAATTTAGCTCGATCCCCTAAAAACAAATCTGGCATGGAGATCCTAGGTTCCACAACCGGCAACCCTGCAAGATAGGTAGCAATACTCCGAACTTCAGTGGCAAGCTGATCCACACGGCCAGACAACTGTGCAAACTCCATTGAGAGAAAAAAAAATCCTCAGCACCCAGAGAAAAAGAGGGAAAGAAAAAAAAATAAATATCTCTGACAACTCTGACAACTTTTTTTTTTTTTTTACACTATCTTTCCCTTCTATGAGTACCATATAATTTTCAGTTTCGCCGGTGATACTGTTATGATTTGGTAGCTGAGGAGAGCAGGCAAAAAAGGCAATACACCAGAGAGATTGGAATCTACTGGATTGCAGTACCCTGACTAACCACCACAACTAAAGGCAGCCGTGGAGCGTACCTACGTTGGTCCTAGACGCCTCGTCACAGCCTGAGAAGCTAACTACACCTAAAGATTAGTGTTGAGCGTACTGCTCGATATCTAAAAATATCGGATCGGAATGGTATCACCGATATCACTAAATATCGTCGATATCCGATTCCGATACCGGAAGTCCAATGTAAGTCTATGGGAACAAAATATCGCAACAAAAAAACCCCTTTCTGTCGTTATAATCACAAAATATACACACATAGAATACATATATATATATATACTGTCATTGTGACATATATATATACATATATTTACAGTTTATACACTTCTACATAGTAAAATAGACTCTGATTCAATTGCCGGGTAAAGCCGTGACTTACCCCATAGAAGTCGACGGGCTCGGTGCCGAGTACCCCCAAAACCTCTGGCTCTGTGCGACTCAACTTGGGCGTCACGAACAGGATTCTGTAGCTCGCTATAAGCGAGTCCTGTGTGCCTGAATTGAACTGTTTTTGTGCTTGAGAATTGCTAAAATCATCAGAGAATGTATTTGCCATTTTCCGCCATATCTGCGTCACGACGAGGCACTGGTGAAGAAGAAGGGGGTTCTCTTCGTGGGTGTACACTCACTCAGTGGCGCGAAAACGATGGCCGACCACTCTAAATGGTACTGCAATGTAAGATCGTGCCCCACAGCTCTGGAGTTCCGCCTCCTCATCCTCCTCAGTGTGCGGAAACTAACACGAAGGTCCCGCCTCACTACAAAAGAGGGGCCCTCTCCAGATGCTAATGACACATGTGACTTGGCAGAGATGGCTGATGGACACGAGCAGAAGTGTGAAGGGATGGAGCAGTCAGAGTTCTCCCCCCACGGAAGCGACCCGATCGCCACGGAACCACCGTTGGGCACCCGGCCTGGAAACCCTCCTACGCTGCAAGAAGCGGAGGATACCCTAAGAGGCCTGGCCCGGCACCGGGAGGAGGTCGCCAGGATGGAAGCCAGCTGGCGTGCCCTAAAACTAAACTTGGAGCGGCGCCAATCCCTCTTACCTGAAGTGTCTGTACCGGATGGTGAGGCACCCGTTCTAGTAGAGGAGTCCGTGCGGGCATCCCAGCCCTTGCAATGTGATCCGGTTGACGTTGTCGCAGTGGAGGCACCCGTTCCTGCCAAAAACTCTGCACCGGCAGCACCCCAGATCCCGCTGTCTGCCCCCGTCGCTGAGACAGAAGTAGCGACACCTGTTCTCATGGAGGAGGCCGCGCAGGCACCAGAGGTCTACCTGTCTGTACCGGAGCCCCGACTGTCATCTGTTCCAGAGCCGGCTGCTTCCGCCACAGGTGAGCGCCGCCAGGACTGGGGGGCACCAGGAGAGCTGCCGCAAACCGGACATGGTAAGCTGGCATTTGATGGTGGAGACATGGAGCAGCTGGTGGTGAATTACAACCGGCGTCAGGAGGAAGAGTGGAGACGTTGGGAGCTGGAAGCAGAGCGACAAAGGGAGCAGCGAGAATCCCAAAAGCTTCGGCAACGTCACCTGGAGAAGGACCGGGCAGATAAGGACCGGATGAGAAAAGACAAAGGAACCCTGTGGGAGCCGCGGCGTAAGGGGGCAGTACGGAGCTTTAAATTGAAAGGTGGTTGGGGCTTCATCCAGGAGCCTGGACTTTATTTAGAAGTTTTTGTAACCCGGCGGGACGTGGAGGCTCACCTCCCAGAAGGACACCCGGGGAGGGACCTGTTGCCAGGAGACTTGGTAACTTACACCCGACACTGGGGTTACAATGAATGGTACGCCCTAAATGTCACCAGGTGCGACCCCTACTCCCCAGAGTGTCAGGAAACTGACAGACCCTACGAGCCTTCAGTCTCTCACATCCAGGCCTCTGCACAAGTGCCCACCCCACGCCATAAATCTCCCCAGCCTCCCTCAGTGGTCTCCTCAGCAGCCCCAGCTATGGACATGATAACTATAGCTGGCCCGTACCCGGCGCCTGTTAGGCCCCCTGGGGTTCGTTCAGTCCGTGACATAGGGCTCCAGACCCGGAGGGAGATGAAAGAGGTGGCCACACAGACACAGATAGTGGGTCACGACTTGACTGTACAGGCCACACGACGTCATCAGGTCCTGGTGGTCCTTGGTGTCTCGGATGTTTGGCAAGCATCAGAAAAGTACCAGGTGGTACCTGAAACACCCCTGCCAAAGAATTATAAATAACCCGGACAGGGTCCCTGTATGTAAATAGTTAAATTGTTGATGTACCCGGACGGGTGAATGTTCATAAAAAAAAAATTTAATTTAATAAAAAACACAACACAGTTTTCATTACTTTTATTACAGTCTCATCCTGCGACGCCATCGATCTCCTGTAAAAAAATGAAAAAACAAAAAAAACAGCAGTATACCACCTGTCCGACGCAGTCCATAGTAACGAGTGTCCCACGACGATCCAGCTCTGCTACATCAGAATGACATCAGAGGCAGGCAGGCAGAGCCTGTCATCCCGGCGCAGCACAGCTGATTACCTGCTTCCCCGGCGGTGACGTCATCGGACTGGTTTACGGCCGGGATTACCCTGCAGTCACTGCAGTTATCGCGAAAAACTGCATGTGACCGCCAGGGAGAAGATAATGGCGGCCATCAAGCAGTCCAGGACGTGACCGCCGGAGATCTTCTGCCAGGTAAGTGCCGCTGACTCCTGACAGACCCGACCGACGGACACTCACAGTGACAGTGACAAATCCGATTCCGGTATCCGATATGACGAAAATATCGGTACTCGGAATCGAAAGCCTGATACAGCTAATATCGGCCGATACCCGATATTTGCAGTATCGTATCGCTCAACACTACTAAAGATAGAAAGAGGAAAAATATCTGCCCCGGAGCAGATCCCCAAAGAACATAGGAAGCCCCCAAACATGTAATGGCGGTTAGACAAGAGGAAATACAGACACAGACAGAAAATAGTATGAGCAAATGTTGGGGCCCAATCTTCCTAGAAAGAAAAGGATAGGAAGGACACACGACCTCTACCACCTAAATTAGTTCTCTGGTGTAACAAAACTAAGCAGCAGCCACTGAAAAAACTGGAAAAGGCAAATGAACAAATAACAGTGGCTCAGATAAACTGAGAGGAGCACAAGCCCCCGGAGGGGACCTGGCTGACCTCCACAGAAGTGCAGGACAAAATGCAAAAAGCAAGCACAAAAAATAAAAGCAGAAAATATCTTATCTGTTAGCAGAAGATGCAGGCAAGACACAGCAAGCTTCCAAGTGAACCAGGAACCAAAGTTGGGTCGGTAGTGCATGTAGTCGGACGAGAGGAAGAGAGGAGTTTGGAGACTTCTTCTTCTGTGATGGGATCAAATGTGGGAAGCGAGCCAAGGGAAATGCAGGGTGGGATGGGAGTCACAGCACTTGGTGGTTGAGAGCAGATTTCCTGACGGATAGTATCTATTTTTTCTATAAAGTGGAAGGCCAGTCGTCAGCACAAATGTCTGTGATAGGTGAGTGGTGAGGTGAGCATAATTTTTATTTTAAACGTTTGCCTGCCATCTATGGTTTAGTTAAATAGTGGCCAGATGGTCTCCATCTTGCTGAATCTGCTCTGAGCCAATTTACAAAAATCCATATTCTCAAAAATGGGGATTTTTTTCTCCATTCTTATATTCCGGTTGAAATTAATTCTACTCAAATAAATTCACTAATTTCTGATCATAGCTGAGGTCAATGACTGGTTATTAGTCATGTGGATGCATTTAATGTCACCATACAGAAAATTAAGCAAAGACTTTACAGGAAATGTGGCATTGTAGTGATGAGGAATTTTTAACAGCTGAATAATTATTGCTTGCTCATGTATTTATTTTTCACAACATTTTAGAAATAGTGTTTCTGCTAGACTAAATTCTTAAACCCAAAGACAACTCGCTAAAATATTTATCTTAAATTTGCCATTGATAAGCAGCATGCTGATCAGTTGATAATTGAGATTCTTAAGGGTATGCCACACTAAACAGCGTCGCTAACGAGATCGCTAAAATACGTCACTATTTAGCGATCTCGTTCGTGACGCTAACGTGTGTGGCATGTAGCAACGACGTAGCCCCTGCTGTGATCTCGCTGATCGTTCACTAGGGTTCTGGACCGTATTTAGATCGTTGGCGTCCCGCTGGTGAGCCTATATCGCTGTGTCTGGCACCTTTTGTGAGCGATGTGCGCTGTTTTTTACATCGCAATGACCGTTAAAGTCGTTAATGAGATTGCTAACCGCTTATGCGTCGTTAACGAGATCACTAAAGGGTATGCCACACTGAACAATATCGCTAACGGGATCGCTAAAAAACGTCACTATTTAGCGATCCCGTTAGCGATGTTGTTCAGTGCGGCATCTGCCAGCGACGAGCTTCCTGCTGTGATCTCGCTCGTCGCTGGAATCGTTCCGGACCCTATTTTCTCGTCGGCGCTCCCGCTGGGTAAGTATATATCGCTAGTGTGGCACCTTTTCTTAGCGATTTAGCGGTACTTTTGTACCGCTAAAGTCGTTAAGAAGATCGCTAACGGCGATAGCGTCGTTAACTATATCGCTAAATGTGGCCGCACTTAGCGATATAGAAACAATCCCGCTAGCGATCGCATTAGTATGCGTCGTTATCGTGATCGCTAGCGGGATTGTTTAGTGTGGCAGTACCTTAAGTGTGGCAGCTACTAGCGACATTAAAACGATCACAAAAACGATCTCATTAGCTTGCGTCGTTATTGAGATCGCTAACGAGATCACTAAATGTGGCAGTACCTTTAAACAATTTTAAAAATTGCTAAATGCACAGTGTTCCTCATTTTAACATATGGAAACATGTTCTTGAAATTTACTGCATTTTATATTTCTTCACTTTTCTCTTGTAAAATATCTCTAGTGAGCAATGGGGTTAGTAATATAGTAAATATAATACCTGGAAATTTAGTGTAGTCACTTCGGCGTGTATGTTTACATATAATATGATACACATTTTTCTTTAATTACAACAATAAATCATGGAAACATTTTGAAATAAAATTGGCCGTTGTTTCTTTTAATATGGGATAAATGTTGTCATTAATACTTTTTATAGATTCCAATATGTGCCATTTGCAGCTATTAGCAAACTTAGCTTTTGGTAAAATGTTTTTTCCTCTGTATGTTTTTTTTAAATACTTTCTCAAGAGACGTAGGTTAAAATCTGGTCAGGCATACAAAAGTGTACTTTCCTACCAGGCATCCTCCCCATCAACCTTTACAGTTGAAGAGAAATAAAACCGTTTACTAAATGTTATCATGCCCCCTACTTAGAATAAACTGGAATGGGACTTTTATGGACTCTGCAGAGTAGTCTAAGGAGACTCTTGGGGAACATCCACAGAAAACATTCTCTAGTGTCACAGACTCTTAAACAGGATTCTTGCACAGAATGCATAAATACTGAAAATGTTAATTCTATGAAAGTTGGAAAAAAAAACCATTTATTGTGTGACATAAGGTATAATAATAGTAATGATAATAATCTACTGGAAGCTGCAGCTTGTCAGATTGTTTAGCTGTAAATGAAGGGTTTTTTTTTCAGTGAATGTCAGTTACTTATATTTTCTGTTTGCTTGACTTGTTAATGGAGGGCAATATTCCAAAGAAATGTTTAATTAAAATTGGTAATTAGCATTACAAAATATTGAGCATTAAAGGACAAGAGAAGCTTAAGAGGAGGCCCAGGAAGAAATCTACTCTTCACCCTGCAATTATCACTCTTCTCAACAGAGCTCTTGTACATCTCATTAACATCACAGTTGGATAGTGTCACTGCAAACAGCTTCCAGGTGTCTAAATGCTGAACTCATGGGGTATCCTTACAAGAGAGGTCTTGATCTCTAAATTACTTGGAAACTAGGCTAGTAACATGCCTTTTTATATGAAACATTTAAAATATATATAAGCATACTCAAGAAATATATATATGTATAATAAGCATGACATTTTCTGTTACATAATGATAAGTTATTTATTTTCCATTATTTGAAATCACATAAAACAAATCAATTTTAATTAAATACTTTCTATTAGGCTGAAGTCACACACAACGTATAAAAAAATCGGTCCGTTTTTCACGAACGAGATTCGCACAAATGTTCCCGGAACAGTGATCCGTATGTCATTCGTGTGCAATGCAAAGATGCGATTTCCTCGCATCAAAGTATCCGTGTGACATCCATATGGCATCTGTACGTCAGTCGTAGTCACTGAGGCTGCGCACACACTCGGCTATCCAGCGGTGAACTGACAGTGTGGGAAAATGTTCAGAAACTTTCCCACACTAATCAGTTCATCTCCGCTCAGGCGGGGAGGCTGTGCAGGCAGCTTTGCCTCCATTCCTCCGTGGTTTACAGCCGGGCCGGTTGCATTAGCACCGCTCCCAGTTGTAAACTATTTAACCCTCTTCAGATGGATTGTGGCATGGGACTTGACTGTACGGCGGACAGGTATGGGTACATTGTTATTTTTTTTTATGTTTTCTAGGAGAACCATGGCTTTGATATGGATTAGGAGTATAATAAAGATGGAAAAAATGTGTTTATTTATTTCATTAAAAATCTTTATTCTTAATGGGTGTGTGTTTTTTTTAACCCTTTCAGACTAGTGGATTAATAATGGATAGGTGCCTTATTGATAGCTCTCCATTATTAACCAGGCTTAATGTCACCTTGCAACAGCAAGGTGACATTTACCCCTTATTACCCCATATGCCACTGCTACAGGGCAATTGGAAGAGAGAGATTAAGTACCGGAATAGGCGCATCTTACAGATGTGCCTTTTCTGTGGTGGCTGGGGGCAGATTTTTTTTTAGCCTGGGGGGCCCAAAAACAATGGTCCCTCTCTAGGCTGTTAATTTCTACCCTCAGTAACTGGTTTGCCATCGCTGACAGAGAAAATTGCGCGGGAGACCACGCCAGTTTTTCCATGAATTAATCCATTAATTCAACACCTACAGCTACAAAATTTTACACACATACACTACTAACATTTTTAGAGAGGGACATATAAAAAATAACAGGTATGCAATGGTTTACTGTATGCACACCATGTCTCGTATCTTGTCGGGTTCTGTAATGATCTTACAGATGCCGACAATTGAATTATTGGCTATTCTGCTATCTATATCTCTATGAAATATAAATATACAATATATACATATTGTAAGCTTTTCAGGGGATATAGCTCTGGGATCGCCGTCTCGGGTAGACGGAGTGGCATCAAAACAGTTCAATCACAGACAGCAATTCCGGTACAAACTGGCCGCAACCAGCTTTATTGTAAGTCTGCAGCATTAAACATCAGCAAAACCAAATCATAAACCAAAATCCTAAGCCTGTCCGGCTACTCACTAAACACAGATAGTTTCCTCACTATCAGGGCCCAGACTCTACAAGCCTGCCCCAAAACAACACATATATTCAGTATTTACCAGCGTGTGGTTCCCCGGAGACTCCCGCAGTGTCTGAGGTCGGCCTCAGACTGAGAGCTCAATGTCTGTGTTCTCAACCACCTACTTCTGGCTGCCTAATTAAAACCTGAGTGGCCTCAGGTTTGAGCTGCAAGCCTGTACTGAATGGAGGGTGTAGTGAACTTGCTCCACCACTAGGTTTACAAAGCCATACATTTCCCTTATCCCAGTCGGCTAAGTACCTGGGCGAGATGTACACCCCATCCAATACATACCCCTTCACTGTCTCACATATCCCCCCCTCTTCTCCAGACCGGAGGGCTGGTCATCAATCCTAAAGAGACAGTGAACTCCGGACAAGGCATCGGCACTACCCTGTAACCTCCCAGGCCTATGCTCTCTGCGGGCTTCGGGTATCCTGCACGGTTTCAGCTTGACCTTAGTGCCGGGCTCAGTCTCGATATAGTGCCTCACCAGAGAAGTACGTCCAGGCAAGTCAGAACATCTCTGCTGATTTTTCTGCAGAAACTCTCGTACTTCCTGTTTTTGGTGTACTGACAATGTGTCACCAACTATCACAGGAGGTATAGGGGGTTTTACACCTTTCTCTAATTCCCCCGCGGCCACCAATGACTCTCTGTCGTCTTGGGTCTTGTCCATCCCCAGGTGCCCACCAAGCACGTGGCTATGTGACAACCCCAGCACCATGCTTCTATATGGCTTAGGTACCAGGAGCTGACTCACGACCCCTCCCTGGACTTTAGTGACCCTATACAGTAGGTTATTGTTCATGGCAACATGAGGAAACCTCTCCTCAGAGCCAGGCTCTTGGGGAACCTCATTTAGAACAGTTATATTTTCTTGGGCCGTTTTAAGAGTGGGGTCTCGCAACGGCTCACTCCCAAAATTGGCACCGGACATAGGTAGGTCAGGACATTTGGTTCCTGAGAACCACTATCCTCGTCTCCCAACATCACCTGAAAAGGAAATTCATCATTATCATGGTCATCATCATTATCATTATCATGGTCATCATCATTATCATTATCATGGTCATCATCATTATCATTATCAGTATCATCACATAAGTTTAACGGTCCACTAGCATTGTGTTCCGCCCCTATGGACTGCGCAACCTCAGTAGGAGCTTCATCACACTGTCCAGTAGAATCATTTTTCCCCCAGAGATCCCTAAACAGGGGAAAGTCACTACCCAATATGACGGGGTGCATCAGGTTCTTCACTACCTCTACTTCATATGAGACCTCCCCGAGTTTGGTGACCAAGTCCACGGTAGTCTCTGGGTAGACTTTGGTGTCTCCATGGATACACACCACACTTAAGTGTTAATCGGGGATGAAGTCCCTATCAATCAGGCTGTCATATACGAGAGTCACTCGACTCCCTGAGTCTAGGAGGGCTTGTGCTGGGCAGCCATTTATAACCACCGGGACACCTGCGGTCCAGTCTCTTCGGCTGGGGTGGCCACACATACGGGTTCTGCGAAGAGAGAGAGGGACCTGCCAGCATCACAGTCCATAGGTTCCCCTACTAGTGGACAGTTGGCTGAAATATGACCCCTTTACACGGCATCTCCAACACTGTCTCTGGTCTGGGATTTCAGACGGGGAGACCATTCTAGGCCTGGGGACCCCCGACCGGGAAGCATTGGCCCTTGCCTCACACATGTCCCCTCGGGCCTGAACCCGTCTATCAGCATACCCCCTGTCCCCAACAGCTGAAACGCTCTTACCGGGAGAGTTTGGCGGCCGGGAACTCTGAAGTGACGACCGCTCAGACGGCTGGTCACGGAGGTAGTCTTTGGTGGCGAAGTACCTCTCTATCAGGCTGACCAGATGATTGGCGTCTTGGTGGTCTCCTTGTCCGACCCTGTGCTGTACCTCAGGAGGAAGTGCTCGGGTGTAGCGGTCCACTATCACCTCTTCGAACATTTGGGCAGGGTTGCTGACGTCATGCTCCAGCCACTTCTTTAGTGCTCGGGTGTAGCGGTCCACTATCACCTCTTCGACCATTTGGGCAGGGTTGCTGATGTCAGGCTACAACAACTTCTTTACTGCAGACAACGCAGGTGACCTTGCGACATTACTCTGGGAAGAGGCGCTGAGATCCTGGCGTAGTACTGCAACCTGCTCCCTTAACAATCGGTTAGTCTCCTGATGTTGCACACTAGCTCTCGCCATATGTTTCAGCAGCTCCTCCATACTGACAGACTTGTCTGTCCCGGCAACTGCAGCCTTTACCCAGGACATACACACTCCACAGACTTTATCACAGCCAGTTCAGCTTTGCTGTGCAGACACTTTTAGGGCTACTGTCTCTTTAAGGCTGCTTTGGAAATTTTTTTTTTTCTTTGCTGCTGTTTTAGCCACTGTGCTGCCCGCATTCGAGCACCAATTGTAAGCTTTTCAAGGGATATAGCTCTGGGATCGCCGTCTCGGGTAGATGGAGTGGCATCAAAACAGTTCAATCACAGACAGCAATTCCGGTACAAACTGGCCGCAACCAGCTTTATTGTAAGTCTGCAGCATTAAACATCAGCAAAACCAAATCATAAACCAAAATCCTAAGCCTGTCCGGCTACTCACTAAACACAGATAGTTTCCTCACTATCAGGGCCCAGACTCTACCAGCCTGGCCCAAAACAACACATATATTCAGTATTTACCAGCGTGTGGTTCCCCGGAGACTCCCGCAGTGTCTGAGTTCAGCCTCAGACTGAGAGCTCAATGTCTGTGTTCTCAACCACCTACTTCTGGCTGCCTAATTAAAACCTGAGTGGCCTCAGGTTTGAGCTGCAAGCCTGTACTGAATGGAGGGTGTAGTGAACTTGCTCCACCACTAGGTTTACAAAGCCATACATTTCCCTTATGCCAGTCAGCTAAGTACCTGGGTGAGATGTACACCCCATCCAATACATACCCCTTCACTGTCTCACAATATATATATATATATCTATATACAGTACAGAACAAAAGTTTGGACACACCTCATTCAAAGAATAGCATCTTGCAGCGGCATGCTATTCCATCCTGTTTGCATTTAGTTGGACCATCATTTATTTTTCAACAGGACAATAACCCCAAACACACCTCCAGGCTGTGTAAGGGCTACTTGACCAAGAAGGAGAGTGATGGGGTGCTACGCCAGATGACCTGGACTCTACAGTCACTTGACCTGAACCTAATCGAGATGGTTTGGGGTGAGCTGGATCGCAGAGTGAAGGCAAAAGGGCCAACAAGTGTAGACATCTCTGGGAACTCCTTCAAGACTGTTGGAAGACCATTTCTGGTGACTACCTCTTGAAGCTCATCAAGAGAATGCCAAGAGTGTGCAAAGCAGTAATCAAAGCAAAAAGTGGATACTTTGAAGAACTTAGAATATAAGACATATTTTCAGTTGTTTCACACTTTTTTTGTTAAGTATATAATTCCACATGTGTTAATTCATAGTTTTGATGCCTTCAGTGTGAATGTACAATTTTCAGTCATGAAAATACAGAAAAATCTTTGAATGAGAAGGTTTGTCCAAACTTTTGTTCTGTACTATATATACTGTATATATATATATATATATATATATATATAATATATATATATCTAGAGGATTATTTGCTTTTTAAACGGTGTACAGTTTTTTTTTACAAGGCTATTTTAACATGAGTTTTTACATAGAGAGAACTGCTCTACGTAAAACCTCATGTCAAAATCGCATTGCATACGGATTGCATGTCATACGCATGTCATACGGATGTTCCGTGGAAAAATCACACAGAAATCACATTACACTCGCATGACACTTGCATAGCACTCGTCCGTCTTTTTGGTCCTGAAATCGGACCGTTCTTTTTCTCGCAAAAAGCTATGAATCCTTACAAGTGGTTCCTTCTGCATTTGCTAAAGTAAATGATGACTAAAAACCTATTAGAAATTGGGTAGGTATATCCCATATTAAAATCAATGCCTGTTGGTAAATCATTTGCAATGTGTTGATGCAGGGAAGCTGTCATTAAAATATTATTTGATAGACAAAACTGACAACAGTGTCTCCCAGAAGTAAGACCATTACAATCCCCTGCTGACAATGAGAGGTAAACTAGATGAATGGTTCAGTGAACATGCAACAAAACAGAACATAATTTGATTATGAGAGTAAACTTTTAGACATACAGATGTAGCATTTCTTAAAATGACAAAAATGTAACCATGCAAAAAGATATCCAAATACAGCATGATATCACAATGCAGTGTAATTTAACACCTTACTATAAGGGCACAGTCAGACGGCCGTATAACACAGACGATGATCTCATCACAATGCTCAGATTGGCTGGCAATTCTCCTGACCAAATCATATTTTTATGTAGCTGGGATGTTAAGGGCAGAAGAGCCCACGTGATGTCAGCACGAGCCCGTGTGAAATTTTCTCACCGCGCTCACGCTGACCTCAGAAAGGTGAAGTGAGTTCATTGGCTGTGAAGTCGCAGGACCTGTCAGGCGGCACCGAGCAGAACTTTCTGACTCTCACAGTGCCCTCAGACAGGGAATAGCAGTTCACAGGCACACAATGAGCACACGGTGCTCAGTGTCTGCTGGATGACAGGCTGTATGGATGCCTCATGCATCCATGCAGCTTACCATCTAGATGTAGCAGAGCTACACCCGTCGTGGGACAAATGGATTAAAAGCATCTCTGCGGAAAGGTGAGGATTTTTGTTGTTTGTTTTTTTACCTCTTTTTCAGCTCACGAGGGCATCGGGGGAATAGGTGAGGTTGTAACTATGGTTTAATTAAGATTATTAAAGGAGTCTGTGTCTTTCTTTCAATTAAAGGACTTTTTCTGGGTGTCTGTGTTTTTATACAATGTGACTATGGTGTTAGTAATGGGGTCGTCTTATTGGCACCTCTCCATTACTAACCTCAGGGCTTGATGTCACCTGACAAAACAAAGATTACATCAAACCCCCAACTATCACCCCACTTGCCACCACTACAGGGCAAGTGGGAAGAGTGAGGCTAAGTGCCAGAATTGGGCATCTTAGAGATGCACCTTTTCTGGGGCGGATGAGAGCTGATATTTTTAGCCTGGGAGGGTCAGTATCCATTGCCACTTCCTAGGCTATTAATGTCAGACCCAGCTGTCTGCGTAGCCTTTGCTGGTTATTAATTATAGGGGGACGCCATGTCATTTTTATGGGGGCCCCCCATTTTAATAGCCATTAAAGGCTTAGTATACAGTTGTGAGCTGATATTAACAGCCTGGGAAGCTCCATGCGTGTTTCTCCCTTCCCAGCTATAAACATCTGCGACCAGCTGTTGGCTTTCCCTCTGCTGGTTACAAAAATTGCGCGGGAGCCCAGCCATTTTTTACTGAAAAATAATCTTTTATTAATTAAATACATGTACAGTAGGTGTTAGGGTTCGAGTTCCCACTGCTGCACAAGGGGAGTCTCGAACCCGTCCCGCTGCCGTCTCCCATTCATCTCAGGCCGTAGTGGAGCCTGCTCAGCAGAGACGTCGGTCCAGGAGTCTTGCCCACTCCTCTACTGTGCAGTGACTTGCTGCTGCCTTTCCTGGATCTGCTATTATAGCCAGTGCTGGAGCAGCCGTCTTTGAGACAAAGTCCTGCGTTTTCCCATCTGAGCATGCCCAGAGTGAGATCTCTCATTGGAGATCAGGGGTCACATGTTCAGGTGCTGCAGTGGCTCCTATTGGTCCGCCAGTAAGGTCATGTAGCTACGTGTGTTTGTAACAGCTTCTCATTGGTCCTTGTTCCTGGAAGGTCCTGTAGCTGTTGCTATAAAAGGGTAGCATGGCTGGGCCGCCATGCGCTAATATCAACCATTGTATGCTATGCGCCAGTGTGGTCATGTGTGTGTGTGGTTAGGGACCCGGCTGAAATAAGCCACTAGAATACCGACTTAATCGGTGAGGAGTTTGGTGTGCTAGCTGGTCAGGGTCGGCGTCCTAGATGTCCCTAGATTACCGGCATAACCGGTGAGTAGTGTTGAGCGATACTGCTCGATATCTAAAAATATCGGATCGGAATGATATCGCCGATATCACTAACTATCGGCGATATCCGATTCCGATACCGGAAGTCCCATGTAAGTCTATGGGAACAAAATATCGCAACTAAAAAAACACTTTCTTTCCTTGTAAACACAAAATATACACACTTAGAATACATATATATATATAAACATGTCATTGTGACATATACATATACATATATTTATAGTTTATTCACTTCTACATAGTAAAATAGCCTCTGATTCAATTGCCGGGTAAAGCCGGCATTTGTGAAAAGACAGAAGCACCCGAGGGTCCAGTCGCCACAGAGATGTTGCATCGCACCCAGCGAACAGGATTCAGAAGCTCGCTATAAGCGAGTCCTGTGTGCCTTAATTGAACTGTTTTTTTGCTTGAGAATTGCAAAAATCATCATAGACTGTATTTGCCATTTTTCCGTCATATCTGTGCCACGAGGCACAGGTGAAGAATAAGGGCGTGCTCTCGTGGGCGTACACTCACTCCGTGGCGCGAAAACGATGTCCGCACACTCTAAATGTTACTGCAATGTAAGATCGTGCCCCACAGCTCTGGAGTTCCGCCTCCTCATCCTCCTCAGTGGGCGTAAACAAACGCAAAGGTCCCGCCTCCCTACAAAAGATGTCGCCTCTCCTGATGCTAATGACACATGTGACTTTGCTGAGATGGCGAATGGACGTGAGCAGAATTGGGAAGGGATGGAGGAGTCAGAGCTCTCCCCCCACGGAAGCGACCCGATCGCCACGGAGCCACCGTTTGGCACCCGGCCTGGAAACCCTCCTACGCTGGAAGAAGTGGAGATACCCTGAGAGACCTGGCCCGGCACCGGGAGGAGGTCGCCAGGATGGAAGCGAGCTGGCGGGCCCTAAAACTACAATTGGAGCGGCGCCAATCCCTCTTACCCCTGAAGTGTCTGTACCGGAGAAGGTGTGAGGACAACCCAGTTCCATAGACGGAGGCCGTGCGGGCATCCCAGCCCTTGCAATCTGAACCGGTTGCCAGTATCTCAGTGGAGGCACCCGTTCCAGTACAGGAGGCCAT
Organism: Oophaga sylvatica; assembly: GCA_033576555.1. Taxonomy (NCBI): domain Eukaryota; kingdom Metazoa; phylum Chordata; class Amphibia; order Anura; family Dendrobatidae; genus Oophaga; species Oophaga sylvatica. Next base: position 234,137,448 of record JARQOD010000006.1, on the reverse strand, counting down.
GCGGGCATCCCAGCCCTTGCAATCTGAACCGGTTGCCAGTATCACAGTGGAGGCACCCGTTCCTGCAGAAAACGCCGCACCAGCACCCCAGATCCCACTGTCTGCCCCCGTCGCTGAGGCAGAAGAAGCACACCCGTCCTCATGGAGGAGGCCGCGCAGGCACCAGAGCTCTACCTGCCTGTACCGGAGCCCCGACCGTCATCTGTTCCAGAGCCGGCTGCTTCCACCGCAGGTGAGCGCCGCCAGGACTGGCGGGCGCCAGGAGAGCTGCCGCAAATCGTACATCATAAGCTGGCGTTTGATGGTGGAGACATGGAGATGCTGGTGGAGGAGAATTACAACCGGCGTCAGGAGGAAGAGTGGAGACGTCGGGAGCGGGAAGCAGAGCAACAAATGGAGCAGCGAGAATCCCAAAAGCTTCGGCAACATCACCTGGAGAAGGACCTGGCAGAGAAGGCACGTATGAGAAAGGATAAAAGTACGGTGAGGGAGCCGCGGCGTAAGGTGCAGTACGGAACTTTAAGTTAAAAGGTGGTTGGGGCTTCATCCAGGAGCCTGGACTTTATTTAGAAGTTTTTGTAACCCGGCGGGACGTGGAGGCTCACCTCCCAGAAGGACACCCGGGGAGGGACCTGTTGCCAGGAGACTTGGTGACTTACACCCGACACTGGGGTTACAATGGATGGTACGCCCTAAATGTTACCAGGTGCGACCCCTACTCCCCAGAGTGTCAGGAAACTGACAGACCCACGAGCCTTCAGCCTCCCCCAACCAGGCCTCTGCACAAGTGCCTACCCCACGCCGTAAATCTCCCCAGCCTCCCTCAGTGGTCTCCTCAGCAGCCCCAGCTATGGACATGATTATGATAGCTGGCCCGTACCCGGCGCCTGTTAGGCCCCCTGGGGTTCGTTCAGTCCGGGACATAGGGGTCCAGACCCGGAGGGAGACGAAAGAGGTGGCCACACAGACCCATATAGCGGGTCACGACGTCACTGTACTGGCCACACGACGTCATCAGGTCTGGGTGGACCCTCCTGTCACGGATGTTTGGCAAGCTCCAGAAGAGTACCAGGTGGTACCTGGAAGAGGCCAGCCAAAGAAGTCTAAATAACCCGGACAGGGTCTCTGTATGTAAATAGTTAAATTATTGATGTACCCGGACGGGTGAATGTTCATAAAAAGAAGTTTATTGCCTTAATATACCCAGGTTGGGTAATGGTTTGATGTACCCGGACGGGTGAATGTTCAGAAGAACAAGTTTATTGTTGCCTTTATATACCCAGGTTGGGTAATGGTGTTTCACTGTAATGAAAATGTTGAACTTTGAAGCCATGAACTGTACTGGCTCACAAACTTTTCTGTAAATAGTTGGCACTTCGGTGCTCCATCTTGGTTTTACAAAAAACTTAACTGTGCACTATTTTCAACTACCTCAGAAACTAAAAACCCGTTTGGTGTGGCCGAAAGTGAGGTCTGCTCAAGGAAAGTCTTGCAGCCCACCCAAGACCACAGTTGGAGGTTTGGAGCGGGTCCTCCACAAGCACAAGTAAAGGACACTGTGAAGTTACCCCGGTGGGGTTGTAGTCCTAAGAAGTCTCCACGAACTTCGGCACTAATGCTATTTGCACTTTTGTTGAATATGTATTTATTAACACACATGTATAACACATATCAAGGGTATGAACAGTAACAAAACATGTCACATAATATAAGCCATTTGCACTTTTGTAATGTTATTATTAAAAATTGTATTATGCAACGTTTAACTTGAAGTGTTTCCTGCTTTCTTACTACGTCGCATAGTCCACTCTGCTACATCACTTTGCACCATTGCTCTATCTCACATCTATCTGCCCTGGAAGGATAGCATGTTACCTGTAGAAGACTTTTCACCTACCTGCACTACACCATCCCTTCCAGAGGACCTGCACAGCAGCGCTGGACACCCTGACCAGGTACTACAGGTGGCATCACGACAAACTACACGAACATTCTATCATCCCCTGGAAATATCCCACATTCCAGTGATCGCCCAGGTCACGGACCGAGCTGTGCTACTCGTGACATCCCCATAGAAGTCGACGTGATCGGTGCCGAGTACCCCCAAAACCCCTGTCTCTGTGCGACTCAACTTCCCTCACTGTGCTGGCACTTTACATTTACAATGCCTCTGGGTTTTTTTTTGGGGGTGTGGGGAACATTCAGACTTTTGCTATGGGGCCCCATGATTTATATGTACGCCCCTGCTGCTGAGGCATGGTATTTAAGGCTGTTAAGGAGCCAACATACATGGACCTTGCCAGCAGCGTCGGACTGGAGTACTTTGGGCCCACCAGAGAAAATATATTCTTGCGGCCCAACATCATACTTCCCAACCTTTGAATAAGGGAAAGAGGGACAAAGGCTGTGGCACGCTGTGCATGCTGCAGAAAATTTTAGGCCATGCCACGTTGCACCACAGACTGTCCAGGAGTTGGTGGATGCTTTAGTCCAGGTGTGGGAGGAGATCCCTCACGAGACCATCCGTCGCGCTCATCAGGAGCATGGCCAGAAGTTGTAGGGAGGTCATACAGCATACCTCCCAAATTTGGAAGACAGGAAAGAGGATTAAAGGCTGCGGCGCGTGTTGCGCGCCGCTGAAAATTTTAGCCACCGCCCCGACAACACCCATTTCACAGCTAATCACACCGATATCCTCGCCCCAAGCGTAACCATTTAGCACTGCTGATCACACTGACTGGTAATGAGGGCACAGTGGCTGGTACTGAGGAAAAGAAAGAAAGAGCAGCGAGAGAGAAAGAACAAACAGAGAAAGAAAGAGAGGAAAGAAAGAAAAGAGAGAAAGAAAGAACAGAGAGAAAAAAGAACAGAGAGCGAGAAGGAAAGAACAGAGAGCGAGAAAGAAAGACTAGAGAGAGAGCCATAGGCGTAGCTAGGGTTTTGGTTTAGTGGGGGCAAAACTTCTGAGTGGGCCCATCATCAGAGAACCTCAGCAAATGACCGCGCTGTTCGCCAAAATAATCTATATATAAAAAGACCAATATTGATATTGCCGCCATATGGTCTGTGTTAAATAATACCAGTCCTACAGAACATATAATAGATTACAGCACAGGTACAGATAATGACTTACCGCTGATGTTCTTTCTAATGGAATTGTTCACTTTTCATGTCTTTTCCATCTGGCCCACACCGACATGACGACTTCTCCAGCCAGGACTCGACTGCACCCCCATTAAAAAAAAAAAAAAAAAAACTCACCTCCCGGCTCCTGTGCTGCTCACTGTTCTCCCTCTCAGCGTCTGACAGCGGGCGCCGGCAGGTGATGTTATTGCGCCCGCTGTCATACGCTGAGAGGGGGATTATGGGAGATTAGGAGCGCTCGCTCCTTCTCTCTCCATGCGGTCAGCTTTATCGGCTGGATGCCGATACAGCTGACCCTCCGATGACGGGTGGGGGGCCCACTGCTGGCACCGGGCCCCCCCAAGCCTGTTCAGGCCCCATAGCTTCCGGGCGGCAGAGCAGGGAGAGCGATTCTCCCTGCTCTGCCGCAGAATGTAATTGTATCGTAGCTCCGGGTGGGCCCCCTCAGAGCGCGGGCCCCGGGGCCACCACCCCCTCTGCCCCGCGACCTATCCTTTCAAATCAGGGCCCACCACGCAGGAGCTGCGGCCCACCATAGGTTTCTCCGGTGTCCCGGTGCCTCAGTCCGACCCTGCTTGCCAGCCTGATAATACCAGGCCACAGCAGTCTGCATATCTTGGCTGGTTAACAAAAATAGGGGATCCCCTCGAAAAAAATTTGGCGTGGGGTCCCCCCTATTTTTGTTAACCAGCCAGATGAAGCAGACTGCTGAGGCCTGTTTTTTCAGGCTGGTAAGGATCCAATATCCATGGACCTTGCCAGCCTGATAATACCAGGCCACAGCAGTCTGCTTAGCTTGGCTGGTTAACAAAAATAGGGGATCCCCTCGAAAAAAAAACGGCGTAGGGGTCCCCCTATTTTTGTTAACCAGCCAAGTAAAATGCAGACTGCTGCGGCCTGGTATTAAAAGACTGTCAAGGCCCATGGATTTTGGCCCTCAATAGCCTGATAATACCAGGCTACAGCAGCCCCACATTTGGCGCATCAAAAGATGTGCCAATTGTGGCACTTTACCCGGCTCTTCCCACTGCCCTGTAGCGGTGGCAAGCGGGGTAATAAGGGGTTAATGTCACCGTTGATTGCATGGTGAGAATAAGCCCGGTTAATAATGGAGAGGTGTCAATAAGACACCGATCCATTATTAATCCCAAAGTTTTTAAATGTATAAAAAAAAAGACACAGCAAGAAAAAAGTATTTTAATGAAATAAGAGACAACACAGTTTTCATTTCTTTTATTATACTCTCATTCCTGCGACGCCATCGATCTGCTGTAAAAAAATAAAAAAAACAAACCAACAGTATACCACCTGTCCGACGCAGTCCATAGTAACGAGGGTCCCACGACAATCCAGCTCTGCTACATCGCAATGACAGGCAGAGCCTGTCATCTCGACGCAGCACAGCTGATTACCTGCTTCCCCGGCGGTGACGTCATCGGACTGACTGCTTTACGGCCGGGATTACCCAGCAGTCACTGCAGTTATCGCGAGAAACTGCATGTGACCACCGGGGAAAGATGATGGCGGCCATCAAGCAGTCCAGCCCATGACCGCCGGAGATCTTCTGCCAGGTAAGTGCCGCTGACTCCTGACAGACCCGACCGACGGACACTGACAGTGACAGTGACAAATCCGATTCCGGTATCCGATAAGACGAAAATATCGGAACTAAGTATCGAAAGTCCGATAGAGCTAATATCGGCCAATACCCGATACTTGCGGTATCGTATCGCTCAACACTACCGGTGAGGAGTTTTGATTGCCGTATTCAGGGTCTGGCGTTCAGACGCCATAGATTGCGGGTGACTCCCGCGAGAACATTAGCACATGATCACGCTTTATGTACGCTTAGCACTTAACTGTGTACCTGAGAGCCTGACAGGACACAGCACTTTTTCTCAGCGGCCCTGTGACGTAACAGGGTTTGCTTTCAACGCTAGACAGCGCTCTAGCGTGTTTTCTTTGCGACTCACTTGTGTTTAGTGAGTTCGCACACATCGCCATATAGCGCTGCGGTTCTCCTTCTAGCGGCTCTGTGGAGTAACGGAGTTCGCACTTATTGCCACAGCGCGTTATGGCGTTTATGTTGGCGACTCTGCGGGATAACAGAGTTTGCTTCTTACGCCATTTTACTAGCAGCAGGCTCCGCCTGCACGGTTCACCCCGGGCTGCGAACGCACCTCTCCACATCTTATATTTGGTGCGTTCCGCAGACCCTAACAGTAGGCTACACACACTGTACTAACTGCATTTGTCACAGACATCTATATATCTAATTATTCTATTTGCATCTATTGTATGCAATCCATCGCTTCTATCCTATCGACTCCTACAGTGATTTTACAGTACATGGCTGATGAATTGCCGGCTTTTCTTCTATCTTTTTATCTATGTAATTAGGAAGTGGGTCTCCTATACTGTTTGAATATGCAGTGAATGCAAGGGCTGCTCCAAATTTGGATGCACCCAAATACCCCTTTTCAGAGATGTACAGGGGGCCTCCTGAAAACAATGTTCCAATTATTAGAACGTGAGTCTCACATACTGTTTGCCTATGCAGTGAATGCAAGGCCTGCCCAAAATTTTGGGGCATTCCAATACTTCTTTGAAGAGACGTTCAGGAGGGTCTCCTGAAAACAATGTTCCCATTATTAGGAAGTGGGTCTCCCATACTGTTTGACTATGCAATGAGTGGCAGGGCTTCGAAAAATTTGGACGTACCCAAATACCCCTTTGAAGAGACGTACAGGAGGGCCTCCTGAAAACAATGTTTCCATAATTAGGAATTGGGTCTCCCATACTGTTTTCCTATGCAGTGAATGCACGGGCTGCCCAAAATTTGGACACACCCCAATACCCCTTTGAAGAGACGTACAGGAGGGCCTCCTGAAAACAATGTTTCCATAATTAGGAATTGGGTCTCCCATACTGTTTTCCTATGCAGTGAATGCACGGGCTGCCCAAAATTTGGACACACCCCAATACCCCTTTGAAGAGACGTACAGGAGGGCCTCCTGAAAACAATGTTTCCATAATTAGGAATTGGGTCTCCCATACTGTTTTCCTATGCAGTGAATGCACGGGCTGCCCAAAATTTGGACACACCCCAATACCCCTTTGAAGAGACGTACAGGAGGGCCTCCTGAAAATAATGTTCCCATTATTAGAAATTGGGTCTCCCATACTGTTTGCCTATGAAGTGAATGCAAGGGATGCCAAAAATTTGGAGGCATTCCAATGCCCCTTGAAAAGACATTTAGGAGGGCCTCATAAAAATATGTTATCATTAGAAAGGAACGGGTCTCTTATACTTTTAGTGCCCATGCATTAAGTATATGGGCTGACAAATATTTACCCCTGTAGGGTATACATGAACATACTGTATACCAATTTTTTTATGGGAATCATAAAAACCCTTTAAAAAAATTATGTGAGTGTTGCATCACGGACCATGGTCACCCTGGTGAAATAGTGGTGGAGGATGAGGATGAGGAGAAGGAGGAGGACAACAGCAAATAGCCAAAATCAGAAAGCGTATACCCTTGTGTGGGTGTGAAGAGGTGCATGGCAATAGACCTCCCAAAAAAGACACAGGATTTGAGTTTATGTTACGCTGCTATCATTCGGTGGTGTTGAGAGGTCTGTCCAATCCAGCCCTTGTTCATTTTTATAAGAGTCAGCCTGTTAGCATTTTCAGTTGACAAGTGAATGCCCTTATCAGTTATAATTCCATCATCAGCACTAAAAACCTGCTCTGACAAAACGCTAGTGACAGGGCAGGCCAGGACTTCCAAGGTGTAAAGAGCCAGTTCATGACACGTGTCCAGCTTATATACCCAATAATTATAAGACACAGAGGAATCTTGGAGGACATTGGTACAGTCAGCAAGGTACTCCCTCAGCATTTTCCCAAACTTCGCACTCCTTGTGAGAGCACCCCGCGCCTCATGACCTGTGCGATGGGAGGGTCTGAGAAAACTCTCCCAGAACTTTGACAGTGTTCCCCTGCCTCTACTGGATTGGATTTGTGTCTCTCTCAGCTGTACTCCTTGATTATCCAACGAACTGTGACCTCTGACTCCAGCATTTTCAAATGGGAATTTTTTAAATAATTCCGCAACAAGGGCCTTCTGGTACTGCTCCATTTTAGTAAACCTGTCTGCCTCGTTAATAAGAGTTTAAGACAAAGCGTCATATACAATACTATAGGTATATTAATACCGAAGCAAAATTGCTTCATCCCAAATCCGGCCCAATGGCCCATAAGTAATGGATGAAATACTCCAGAAAGTTAACAATATACACCAAAAAAAGGGAGTATAGACAACATATTTATAAAATTACAAAAACTTTATTAATAGACAACAAAATGCCAACAATAATGGCCCATAATACAGGAATGAAATGGAGGCAAAAAACTGCAGGTACAAATGCAGGGGTTGCACAGACCAATAGTAGCCAGGGTAGATCAGAGAATTCTAATTAACACTTTCATAGTGCAAGTAAATGGTGCACATCACAGAACATACATAAAACGTCAGGACCCATAAGACCACCAATAGTCACAGTATAATGTGATATACACCATATAGATGATCACTGAATCTTACCCATATCAGAAGGTCCAGTCTGTGCGCCCCCAGCAACCCCCTCAGGGGTCACATTATACTGTGACTATTGGTGGTCTTATGGGTCCTGACGTTTTATGTATGTTCTGTGATGTGCACCATTCACTTGCACTATGAAAGTGTTAATTAGAATTCTCTAATCTACCCTGGCTACTATTGGTCTGTGCAACCCCTGCATTTGTACCTGCAGTTTTTTGCCTCCATTTCATTCCTGTATTATGGGCCATTATTGTTGGCATTTTGTTGTCTATTAATAAAGTTTTTGTAATTTTATAAATGATGTTGTCTATACTCCCTTTTTTTGGTGTACATTCTCGTTAATAAGAGATAAAAAGTTCTCCTTGTAGCGTTGGTCTAGAAGTTTCAGCAACCAGTAATGAGTGTCACCCAAAATTTGGAGAATAAAAGGGTCACGGGAAAGGCAGCGCAACATAAACTCAGCCATGCGTGCCAGACTTCTACCAGGCAAGACATTCATGTCCTCACTAAGAGGACGACTGACCATGCTCTCCTCCTCCTTCTCCCTGTCCTCAGGCCATCCACTGTGAACAGACAGTATGACAGTTGTGCAGGTAGTACCGTCTATAGCGCATGAAACTAGCTCCTGTTCTTCCTTCTTCTCCTCTTCTTAATTGTCACCCAATCCACGTTGTAATGAGATGAGGTAGGGCTGTGTGTAATCACCTTGTATGGTTCCTTGCTTCATCTCATCATTCTCTGCCTGCAATGCATCCTCTTTGATTGTGAGCAGAGAGCATTTTAGAAGAAAGAGAAGCGGGGCAGTGACGCTAATTATGGCATCATGGCCACTCACTATCTTGGTGGAGTCCTCAAAGTATTGTAGGATGGTACATATGTCTGACATCCATGTTCACTCCTGAGGTCTTATGTGTGGAGTCTGAACTAAATACCGATGGCCCTGTTGATGCTGGTAGTCAACAACTGCCCTCATCTGCTCACAAATCCTTCCCAACTAGAGTTGAGCGATACTTTCCGATATCCAAAAATATCGGATCGGAATGGTATCGCCGATATCACTAAATATCGTCGATATCCGATTCCGATACCGGAAGTCCCATGTAAGTCTATGGGAACAAAATATCGCAACTAAAAAAACACTTTCTTTCCTTGTAAACACAAAATATACACACATAGAATACATATATATATATATATATACATGTCATTGTGACATATATATATTATACATATATTTATAGTTTATTCACTTCTACATAGTAAAATAGCCTCTGATTCAATTGCCGGGTAAAGCCGGCATTTGTGAAAAGACAGAAGCACCCGAGGGTCCAGTCGCCACAGAGATGTTGCATCGCACCCAGCGGTGTGACAACTTACTCTCAGGTAAGGAGGAAACACCCCATTGACTCCAACCACTGCATTCAACAGTACACTATGCCAGCTGAGTGTAGGCGGACCCAATGGGATGGTCTAGCTCAGGCTGGTTAGAACAGGGTGTAGCTAGTTGGATGGGAGGGGTTGAGGCAGCCTTATGCTGCATGTCTTTGTAGTAAGAATTGTTTCCTTTCCTGCTTTCTTACTACGTCGCATACTCCACTCTGCACATCACTCTGCACCATTGCTCTATCTCACATCTATCTGCCCTGGAAGGATAGCGTGTTACCTGTAGAAGACTTATCACCTACCTGCACTACACCATCCCTGCCAGAGGACCTGCACAGCAGCGCTGGTCACCCTGACCAGGTACTACAGGTGGAGTCACGACAAACTACACAAACATTCTATCATCCCCTGGAAATATCCCACATTCCAGTGAGCGACCAGGACACGGACATAGCTGTACTACCCGTCACATCCCCCATAGAAGTCGACGGGCTTGGTGCCGAGTACCCCCAAAACCTGTGGCTCTGTGCGACTCAACTTTGGCGTCACGAACAGGATTCAGAAGCTCGCTATAAGCGAGTCCTGTGTGCCTTAATTGAACTGTTTTTTTGCTTGAGAATTGCAAAAATCATCATAGACTGTATTTGCCATTTTTCCGTCATATCTGTGCCACGAGGCACAGGTGAAGAATAAGGGCGTGCTCTCGTGGGCGTACACTCACTCCGTGGCGCGAAAACGATGTCCGCCCACTCTAAATGTTACTGCAATGTAAGATCGTGCCCCACAGCTCTGGAGTTCCGCCTCCTCATCCTCCTCAGTGGGCGTAAACGAACGCGAAGGTCCCACCTCCCTACAAAAGATGGCGCCTCTCCTGATGCTAATGACACATGTGACTTGGCAGAGATGGCGAACGGACGTGAGCAGAAGTGGGAAGGGATGGAGGAGTCAGAGCTCTCCCCCCACGGAAGCGACCCGATCACCACGGAGCCACCGTTTGGCACCCGGCCTGGAAACCCTCCTACGCTGGAAGAAGCGGAGGATACCCTGAGAGACCTGGCCCGGCACCGGGAGGAGGTCGCCAGGATGGAAGCGAGCTGGCGGGCCCTAAAACTACACTTGGAGCGGCGCCAATCCCTCTTACCCCCTGAAGTGTCTGTACCGGAAGGTGAGGCACCCGTTCCAGTAGAGGAGGCCGTGCGGGCATCCCAGCCCTTGCAATCTGAACCGGTTGACAGTATCTCAGTGGAGGCACCCGTTCCAGTAGAGGAGGCCGTGCGGGCATCCCAGCCCTTGCAATCTGAACTGGTTGACAGTATCTCAGTGGAGGCACCCGTTCCAGTAGAGGAGGCCGTGCGGGCATCCCAGCCCTTGCAATCTGAACCGGTTGCCAGTATCACAGTGGAGGCACCCGTTCCTGCAGAAAACGCCGCACCAGCACCCCAGATCCCGCAGTCTGCCCCCGTCGCTGGGGCAGAAGAAGCGACACCCGTCCTCATGGAGGAGGCCGCGCAGGCACCAGAGCTCTACCTGCCTGTACCGGAGCCCCGACCGTCATCTGTTCCAGAGCCGGCTGCTTCCGCCACAGGTGAGCGCCACCAGGACTGGCGGGCGCCAGGAGAGCTGCCGCAAACCGGACATCGTAAGCTGGCATTTGATGGTGGAGACATGGAGCTGCTGGTGGAGGAGAATTACAACCGGCGTCAGGAGGAAGAGTGGAGACGTCGGGAGCGGGAAGCAGAGCGACAAAGGGAGCAGCGAGAATCCCAAAAGCTTCGGCAACGTCACCTGGAGAAGGACCTGGCAGAGAAGGCACGTATGAGAAAGGATAAAAGTACGCTGAGGGAGCCGCGGCGTAAGGGTGCAGTACGGAACTTTAAGTTAAAAGGTGGTTGGGGCTTCATCCAGGAGCCTGGACTTTATTTAGAAGTCTTTGTAACCCGGCGGGGCGTGGAGGCTCACCTCCCAGAAGGACACCCGGGGAGGGATCTGTTGGCAGGAGACTTGGTGACTTACACCCGACACTGGGGTTACAATGGATGGTACGCCCTAAATGTTACCAGGTGCGACCCCTACTCCCCAGAGTGTCAGGAAACTGACAGACCCTCCGAGCCTTCAGCCTCCCCCAACCAGGCCTCTGCACAAGTGCCCACCCCACGCCGTAAATCTCCCCAACCTCCCTCAGTGGTCTCCTCAGCAGCCCCAGCTATGGACATGATAATGATAGCCGGCCCGTACCCGGCACCTGTTAGGCCCCCTGGGGTTCGTTCAGTCCGGGACATAGGGGATCCAGACCCGGAGGGAGACGAAAGAGGTGGCCACACAGACCCAGATAGCGGGTCACGACGTAACTGTACAGGCCACACGACGTCATCAGGTCTGGGTGGACCCTCCTGTCACGGATGTTTGGCAAGCTCCAGAAGAGTACCAGGTGGTACCTGGAAGAGGCCAGCCAAAGAAGTCTAAATAACCCGGACAGGGTCTCTGTATGTAAATCGTTAAATTATTGATGTACCCGGACGGGTGAATGTTCATAAAAAGAAGTTTATTGTTGCCTTAATATACCCAGGTTGGGTAATGGTTTGATGTACCCGGACGGGTGAATGTTCAGAAGAACAAGTTTATTGTTGCCTTTATATACCCAGGTTGGGTAATGGTGTTTCAATGTAATCAAAATGTTGAACTTTGAAGCCATGAACTGTACTGGCTCACAAACTTTTCTGTAAATAGTTGGCACTTCGGTGCTCCATCTTGGTTTTACAAAAAACTTAACTGTGCACTATTTTCAACTACCTCAGAAACTAAAAACCCGTTTGGTGTGGCCGAAAGTGAGGTCTGCTCAAGGAAAGTCTTGCAGCCCACCCAAGACCACAGTTGGAGGTTTGGAGCGGGTCCTCCACAAGCACAAGTAAAGGACACTGTGAAGTTACCCCGGTGGGGGTAGTCCTAAGAAGTCTCAACGAACTTCGGCAGTAATGCTATTTGCACTTTTGTAATGTTATTATTAAAAATTTTATTATGCAACGTTTAACTTGAAGTGTTTCCTGCTTTCTTACTACGTCGCATAGTCCACTCTGCTACATCACTCTGCACCATTGCTCTATCTCACATCTATCTGCCCTGGAAGGATAGCGTGTTACCTGTAGAAGACTTATCACCTACCTGCACTACACCATCCCTTCCAGAGGACCTGCACAGCAGCGCTGGACACCCTGACCAGGTACTACAGGTGGCGTCACGACAAACTACACGAACATTCTATCATCCCCTGGAAATATCCCACATTCCAGTGATCGCCCAGGTCACGCACCGAGCTGTGCTACTCGTGACATCCCCCATAGAAGTCGACGTGATCGGTGCCGAGTACCCCCAAAACCCCTGTCTCTGTGTGACTCAACTTCCCTCACTGTGCTGGCACTTTACATTTACAATGCCTCTGGGTTTTTTTTTTGGGGGGGTGGGGAACATTCAGACTTTTGCTATGGGGCCCCATGATTTATATGTACGCCCCTGCTGCTGAGGCATGGTATTTAAGGCTGTTAAAGAGCCAACATACATGGACCTTGCCAGCAGCTTCGGACTGGAGTACCTTGGGCCCACCAGAGAAAATATATTCTTGGGGCCCACCATCATACTTCCCAACCTTTGAATAAGGGAAAGAGGGACAAAGGCTGTGGCACGCTGTGCCTGCTGCAGAAAATTTTAGGCCATGCCACGTTGCACCACAGACTGTCCAGGAGTTGGTGGATGCTTTAGTCCAGGTGTGGGAGGAGATCCCTCACGAGACCATCCGTCGCGCTCATCAGGAGCATGGCCAGAAGTTGTAGGGAGGTCATACAGCATACCTCCCAAATTTGGAAGACAGGAAAGAGGATTAAAGGCTGCGGCACGTGTTGCGCGCCGCTGAAAATTTTAGGCCACGCCCCGACAACACCCATTTCACAGCTAATCACACCCATATCCTCGCCCCAAGCGTAACCATTTAGCACTGCTGATCACACTGACTGGTAATGAGGGCACAGTGACTGGTACTGAGGAAAAGAAAGAAAGAGCAGCGAGAGAGAAAGAACAAACAGAGAAAGAAAGAGAGGAAAGAAAGAAAAGAGAGAAAGAAAGAACAGAGAGAAAAAAGAACAGAGAGCGAGAAGGAAAGAACAGAGAGCGAGAAAGAAAGACTAGAGAGAGAAAGAAAGACTAGAGAGAGAGCCATAGGCGTAGCTAGGGTTTTGGTTTAGTGGGGGAAAAACTTCTGAGTGGGCCCATCATCAGAGAACCTCAGCAAATGACCGCGCTGTTCGCCAAAATAATCTATATATAAAAAGACCAATATTGATATTACCGCCATATGGTCTGTGTTAAATAATACCAGTCCTACAGAACATATAGATTACAGCACAGGTACAGATAATGACTTACCGCTGATGTTCTTTCTAATGGAATTGTTCACTTTTCATGTCTTTACCATCTGGCCCACACCGACATGACGACTTCTCCAGCCAGGACTCGACTGCACCCCCATTAAAAAAAAAAAAAAAAAATTACTCACCTCCCGGCTCCTGTGTTGCTCACTGTTCTCCCTCTCAGCGTCTGACAGCGGGCGCCGGCAGGTGATGTTATTGCGCCCGCTGTCATACGCTGAGAGGGGGATTATGGGAGAAAGGAGCGCTCGCTCCTTCTCTCTCTATGCGGTCAGCTTTATCGGCTGGATGCCGATACATCTGACCCTCCGATGATGGGTGGGGGGCCCACTGCTGGCACCGGGCCCCCCCAAGCCTGTTCAGGCCCCGTAGCTTCTGGGCGGCAGAGCAGGGAGAGCGATTCTCCCTGCTCTGCCGCAGAATGTAACTGTATCGTAGCTCCGGGTGGGCCCCCTCAGAGCACGGGCCCCGGGGCCACCGCCCCCTCTGCCCCGCGACCTATCCTTTCAAATCAGGGCCCACCACGCAGGAGCTGGGGCCCACGTAGGTTTCTCCGGTGTCCCGGTGCCTCAGTCCGACCCTGCTTGCCAGCCTGATAATACCAGGCCACAGCAGTCTGCTTATCTTTGCTGGTTAACAAAAATAGGGGATCCCCTCGAAAAAAAAAGGCGTGGGGTCCACCCTATTTGTGTTAACCAGCCAGATGAAGCAGACTGCTGAGGCTTGGTTTTTCAGGCTGGTAATGAGCCAATATCCATGGACCTTGACAGCCTGATAATACCAGGCCACAGCAGTCTGCTTAGCTTGGCTGGTTAACAAAATAGGGGATCCCCTCGAAAAAAAAAACGGCGTAGGGGTCCCCCTATTTTTGTTAACCAGCCAAGTAAAATGCAGACTGCTGCGGCCTGGTATTAAAAGACTGTCAAGGCCCATATAGGAAAGATGTGTATCTTCGTACCGTGTTAGCCAGTAGATAGAAAAATATTTGGACTTGAGAGTCCTCAGTGGTTGATACCTTTTAAAAGGTATCAACCACTGAGGACTCTCAAGTCTAAATATTTTTCTGTCAAGGCCCATGGATTTTGGCTCTCAACAGCCTGATAATACCAGGCTACAGCAGCCCCACATTTGGCGCATCAAAAGATGTGCCAATTGTGGCACTTTACCCGGCTCTTCCCACTGCCCTGTAGCGGTGGCTAGTGGGGTAATAAGGGGTTAATGTCACCATTGATTGCACGGTGACAATAAGCCCGGTTAATAATGGAGAGGTGTCAATAAGACACCGAACCATTATTAATCCCAAAGTTTTTAAATGTATAAAAAAAAGACACAGCAAGAAAAAAGTATTTTAATGAAATAAAAGAGACAACACAGTTTTCATTTCTTTTATTATACACTCATTCCTGCGACGCCATCGATCTCCTGTAAAAAAAGGAAAAAAAAAAAACCAACAGTATACCACCTGTCCGACGCAGTCCATAGTAACGACTGTCCCACGACGATCCAGCTCTGCTACATCGGAATGACAGGCAGAGGCTGTCATCCCGCCGCAGCACAGCTGATTACCTGCTTCCCCGGCGGTGACGTCATCGGACTGACTGCTTTACGGCCGGGATTACCCAGCAGTCACTGCAGTTATCGCGAGAAAAGATGATGGCGGCCATCAACCAGTCCAGGTCGTGACCACCGGAGATCTTCTGCCAGGTAAGTGCCGCTGACTCCTGACAGACCCGACCGACGGACACTCACAGTGACAGTGACAATTCCGATTCCGGTATACAATATATGGGAAATATCGAAAGTCAATATCGAAAGTCCGATACAGCTAATATCGGCCGATACCCGATACTTGCGGTATCGTATCTCTCAACACTATTCCCAACATCTGCAGTGTAGAGTTCCAACGTGTGGGGACATCACACACCAGTCAGTGAGCTGGAATCTGCAAATGCTGGTGAAAGCTGTAGCTGACTTTCTAAAATTGGCACACAGGCAGCGTACTTTGATAAGCAGATCTGGCAGCTTCGGGAAGGTTTTGAGAAACTGCTGAAACATGAGGTTAAGCACATGGACCAGGCATGGTACGTGTGTGTGCTTGCCTTGCCTCAGAACAGCCACTAGGTTCTAGCAATTGTAACACATGACCATGCCTGCCTGTATGTTCAGTGGTGTCAGCCACAGAACTGCCTGCTCTTTCAGAGCTGTCCACAACTCTTTAGCATTGTGCGGTTTGGCTGAGGCAGTGCTGCAGTGCTTCCAGCTTGTGACTGATGTGGTCATTTTGGAGATGAAGGTTGAAGATGAAGGTTGAAGAGGAGGAGAAGGATGAGGTGCAGGAGCTGTAGACTGTGGGGGCAATCCTGATTGACCTAGGGTCGGCAATTCTCGGCGTTGGGAGGACATGTTGCATCCCATGGTCGGACTGGGTCCCGGCTTCCTCTATGTTAACCCAGTGTGCCGTCATTGAGATGTACCATCCCTGCCCACAAGCACTTGTCCAGGTGGACTATCCCATTAACTGCATTGTTGAGGGCACGACTAATGTTGTAGGACACATGCTTGTGTAATGCGGTGAGGGCACACCGAGAGAAATAGTTGTGGCTGGGGACCGAGTACCGAAGGACGGCTGCCATCAGGTTTCAGGAAGCTTCCATCTCCACGAGCCTAAAAGGCAACATTTCGAGTCAGCAGTCTGAAATGTGGGAATTTAGTATTGTGGCCTGTGGGGCATTGGCTGTGTATTTGTGCTTGTGTTCCAAGGACTGGGGTATGGACAACTGCACTGGTACCAGGACATGGACGTGCTTGCTGATGGTGCTAGTTGAGTGTGTGCAATGACAGGTGCAGGGCAGGAGGCATCTTCGCATGCACCATAGCCAGGGGATTGGCTTGCATGCACAACAGCAGAAGAAGCAGTGGTGTCACCCACAGACACTGTACCTCGACCCTGGTGTTCAGCCCACAAATTTGAGTGCTTTGCTGTCATGTGCCTGATCATGCTGGTGGTGGTCAGGTTGGTAGTTTTGCTACCCCTGCAGATGCTGGCCTGGCAGGTGGTGCAAATGGCCTTTTGAGGTTATTGGCAGAGTCTTTAAGAAAACAACCAGTCTCGGGAATATCTAACATTTGTACTGGCAACTTCCATCATGTTGGTGTTACGCGAAACTTTTGCCCGCCTTCTTTCTGCGGCCACCTCAGTGCTTCTTCCTGCCTGATGGGGTACTACACCTCCCTCCCCCTGTGTGCGGCTGTCCTCGCTCTGCAAGTCCTCCTGCCAGGTTGGGTCAGTTAACACATCATCCACAACCTCGTCTTCCATTTCCGCACCTTGGTCCTCCTCCTGACTTTCTGGCAATTGTGTCTCATCATCGTCCTCTTCTTGTGACACTTTCCCACTGTCGCCTACATGTGACTATGGCTGCTCAAATATTAGGGCATCGCTACATTCTATCTCCTCTTGCCCTGCTTCAAGTGGACCAGGCGAGAGGCCCAAATCTATAAATGGAAAAGTGAAAAGCTCTTTGGAGTGTCCAAGTGTGAGATTAGTTGTCTCTGGGCACTTGGCATAGTGGGTGGAAGGAGGATCAGGGTGAGGAATATGCTGTCCAGACTCACGGCTACTGAGACTTCACCGTGTGGAAGACAGGGTGGTGGAGGTGGTGGCAAAGTGACAGGAAGAATTATGCGCTATCCAACCAACAACCTTTTGACACTGCTCTGGGTTCAATAGTGGTGTGTTGCTGCGGTCCCCTTTTAATTGGGAAAGGAAGGTCGGGCGAGAAGATGTGGGTGTTTGTTGTGGCACAATTTTAGCTTACCCACGGCCTCGGCCTCTGCATGCACCATCACCATCACGTCCAGTTCCACATTCCTTGCCATGCGCCTTGCCCATTTTAAATTGAAGACAATATTTTCCACGTTCAAAACAAAAAGCTAAATTTGGAGAGAACTTATATGTGTTCCGTGTGATGGAAAACCACAGTTTAAAATAGCTGGACTGTAGGTAACTTTTTTTCAGCAAACTTGTGTCAATAAATTTCCTAAACACTGCTATAAAATTTAAATGGAGGCCACTAATGGCAGAATTTTGAGTTCACTTATGGGTGATCCGTGTGACAGAAAAAACACAATTTTAAATAGCTGGCCTGTAGGTAACTATTTTTAACAGCAAACTGGTGTCAATAGCTTCGCTAAGACAATGCAACAAAATTTAAATGGGGGCCAGAAATGGCTGAATTTTGAGCGCACTTCTATGTTATCTGTGTGACGAGCCAACCACAGTTGTAAATACCTGGCCTGTAAGTAACTATTTTTTAGAGCAAACTGGTGTCAATAACATCACTAAGACACTATACCAAATTTTAAATAGAGGCCAGAAATGGCAGAATTTTGAGCACACTGATATGTGAATATGTGATCCCTGTGACGGACAAACCATAGCTTTAAATAGCTGGCCTTTATATAACTTATGATTCGGTAACTGAGGAGGATAACAGGAAAAATAGGCTAGGCAACCAGACACACAGAGAGGTTGGTAACTTAGCGGATTGCAGACCACTGAACTGACAACACAACTAGCATTAGACATGGGACGTACCTACGATGACCTAGATGACTTGACAGAGCCAAAGAGTTATCTAAGCCTAAAGAGAGAAAGGGGAAAGCTAACTGCCCCAAAGGAATAGACAGCCCCCAAACATATATTGTCGGTGAGGCAGATGAAGCACAAACACAGACAGAAAATAGATCAAGCAAACGCTGGGGCCCAAACTGTCTAGATAGAACAGGACAGAAAAAGGACACTGTCTGCAATCCAGCAAAAACCCTAAGAAAAATTCCAAAACTTCTGATATGCAAAAATACTGAGGCCACACGACCTCTCCCCACTAAATCAGAACTCTGGTGTGAACTGGATGCAAATCAACAGATACTAAAATAACAGGGAACTAGAAATACATAAGCTGTGGCAAAATGAGAAACAGAGTCCAGCCCAGGCCCCCCGCAGGGAACCTGGCTGAACCAACTCCAGCAAGGCAGAAAACTGAGAAAAGCAAAAGGAAAACAAATGCCACAGAAATAAACAGTCAAATAACTTATCTGAAAGATGCAGGACACAGCAGGGAGCAAGCAGACTTCCAAATGACTTAGGAAGAAAACAAATCACCCGCAAGAATCATGGAAGGCTGCTCACTTAAATCTCCCCAGTCAGTAACACCTGATCTCCAATCATCCCTCTCAGGTGATTGACTTCTGTTAGGCAGAGCAGCTTCATTACCAGCAGCAACCACCAGAGGGAGCCCAAACTCAGAAGCTGGATTTAAAGTGTTCACAACAGGTAACTATTTTACAGCAAACTGGTGTCAATAACTTGGCTAAGACACTGCAACAAAATTTACATAGACAGCAGAAATGGCAGAATTTTGAGTGCACTGATATGTGATCCTTGTGATGGACAAACCACAGTTTTAAATAGCTGGTCTTTAGGTAACTATTTTTTACAGCAAACTGGTGTCAATAACTTTGCTAAGACACTGAAACAAAATTTAAATAGAGGCCTGAAATGACAGAATTTTGAGCGCACTGATATGTGATCAATGTGAAAGACAAACCACAGTTTTAAATAGATTGATTTTTAGCGCTGTAATATGGAAAGGATCTGGCGGTATTCTGCAGTGCCAACAAGCAAATGTTGCAGAAAAATGGTGTTCTCTGGATTGCTTTTTAAACAAATAATCAGGATTAAGATCCAAATAAAAAAATTATTACTGACCCCTGATACCTAGGGCTATGTCTAGAAATATCTTTAAAAGCAGCAGCAGACAGAACGGGAAGTGACCCTCTTTCTATATGCACTGCTGTCTGCCACATACACTGCCTGCCTGCCTATCACTTATATCTATGCAGCTGGATTAGTACTCAGAAGGACTGTTAGTTGAGATGGATATGTGTAAATATATTGATGTCTACACTCTCTAAGTAAGAAACAAGCAAATCTCTCTCTCTAGCTCAGAAGCACCTCTCCACACATTGCTTGATTCCGGAGTAGACTGTGACGAGTATGGCGGTGCCAGGTCTGATATAGAACTGATGATAATGAAAAGGATCTGGCTGCATTCTGCAGTGGCAACAAGCAAATGGAGCAGAAAAAACGGTGTTCTCTGGATTGCTTTTTAAAAAAATAATCAGGATTAAGATCCAAAAAAAAATTCTTGGCCTCTGATACATGGGGCTATTTCTAGAAATATCTGTAAAAGCAGCAGCAGAAGACAGAACTGGAATGGACCCTCTTGCTATATGCACTGCAGTCTGCCACATACACTGCCTGCCTGCCTAGCACTGATATCTATGCAGCAGGATTAGTCCTCAGAAGTACTGTTAGTTGAAATGGATATGTGTATAATATATGGTATACCTACACTAAGTAAGAACCAAGCAAATCTCTCCTAGCTTAGCAGCAACTCTTCCTATGCTGCCTGATTCCGGAGTAGACTGTAACTGCGATGCCACAACCAACATGGCTGCGGCATTACAGTGTGTGGCAGACAATCCCTGCATGTTCATTGGCTCTCTAAAGAGCGCCAAACATGCACTGCATGGACCCGAGCAACCCCGGAAATACTCCGAGCATCTCGAGCAATGAGATGATCAAGCGAGTACCGAGTAGTGGCGAGCATGCTTGCTCATCACTAAGGGGTATACATGATAAAATCAAAATTGATTTTCTTAATATGGTGCTATCAAAAGCAGGCTGCATTTTATCTTTTAATTCTTTGGTTCACATAATGTTCTCCATATAGTGGTGCACATGATAAAACATAAATTTGTTTTGTTACTTTGTGTTCCAAAAATTTTATCACATCTGAGGTTGTCATTCTTTTGTACTCAGATTCTGCTGTATCCAAGTCTCATACACAGTAACAAATCTAATGTTGTCTGTTACTACCGTGCTACGTAAAGCAGGCCACAATTTATATTTTAATTATTTTGGGCTGGAATTATTTATTTATTATGCTTTGTTTATATAGGGGTTTCTTATTCTGCAGTACTTTACGTACGTTATTATCAGTATCACCAATAGGCTCACAATCTAAATTCCCTATCAGTATGTCTTTGGAGTGTGGGAGGAAACCGGAAGTACCAGGGGTAAACACACTAGAATGTTGCCCTTGATGGGATTTGAACCCAAGACCCCAGCACTGCAAGGCTGCAGTGCTAACCACTCAACCACCGTGCTGCCCTATTGTGGTACTGTGCTCTAGGCAGGAGTCCACATTTCACAATATAAATTCTTAGGGCATGTTTCTTCCTACATTTCCTTTACCGAAATGGCTCCTGTGGGATGTAAATAGATATATTCTAGGGTCTCCCGGGGTCAACTGCTGTAGAGCGGTGGCCCCATATCTGCTGAAAAGTGGGGTGCCAACCTCCGCTAGTAGGTATGGTTTTTTGTAGCAGGGAACAGCTTAACGAGGTACTGATAGAGTCATTATCTATTAGCTTTGTTCTAATCTATTTGTTGCTGATTAGTTTATTCTTCTCTGCGCATCTCTCTGACATTTGCCTGTCTACATCTTCCTACTGTCAAAACTCCTAGTATCCCTGTCCATTACATCTGGTGGGCTTGTGCTTTGCATGATTCACCATTATAGGGACATACAAAATACTTAGGGTCAACCATCAAGGAGCGGGGGCGCAATCTTTCGCATATTTGTTCAGGGTGCAAACCTCCGCTGATAGGCAGGTGCAGAGCCTAGGGTATCTATTGTAGGGTGCACTTAGAGAGCACAGTTATATGTGTATGGTGATTGTTGTTTGTGCTTAGTCTTTTAAATTTAATACATTAAAAGTAACATTTTATCTTTTCAATCTAAACTTTGGGGTTTTGTCTTTTTGCTTACAATATGTGTTCCAACCGCACCATTCCACTGAAACTGCCCTGACTAAAGTCACCAACGACCTCCTAACCGCCAAATCGAAGCAACACTATTTTGTCCTCCTCCTCCTGAAGCTTGCATCTGCCTTTGACACAGTGGACCATTTATTCTTACTCCAGACTTTCTTATCTCTTGGCATTATATACCTGGCCCTTTGTTGCATCTCCTCATACCTAAGGGATATAACATGTACATAGATTGAACAAATAGAGGGGAGCAACAGTAAATAAGTACAAATACAGATGAATACATGTCCATTGGTTTATCAAAATGAAAACTGGTTAAAATGCTGAAGAACTTTTATTGCATATAAAAGGAAATAAAATAAAAAAATGTAAAAATAAAATAACCCAAACATTTTTTTTTACAAACATGTTTGTTAAAATTTTTTCTCTTACTTCATTAAGACACCACGGTGTCAGTATATTAAGTTTGTAGATCCAGAGGACTTCTTTCCTATTCAGTTGCTCATTATGGTTGAGGATGTTTGGGGGTATGTGTTTATTCAGGGTGATTTTTAGCACGTTAACCCCTTCCCGACCTGTGACGCCACGTAGGCGTCATGAAAGTCAGTGCCAATCCGACCCATGACGCCTTTGTGGCGTCATGAAAGGATCGCGTTCCTGCGGGTCGGGTGACCGGGGTCACTGAAAGGTTACCCGACCCGCAGACACAGGACCTTTTGTGCTTCACCACAGGGGAGTTGGCTTAACCCCCCCGTGGCCACGATCGCTCTGATTGGCTGTTAAAAGTGAAACAGCCAATCAGAGCAATCTGTAATATTTCACCAATGTAATTGGTGAAATATTACAATCCAGCCATGGCCGATGCTGCAATAGCATCGGCCATGGCTGGACACCGAGCCCTGACCCCCCCACACGTAGTCACGGCGGCAATCGGCCGCCGCCACCGAAAGATGGCAGCGGTCGGTCACCGCCGTCACTAACAGCTACCCTCGTCCTGGCCTCCGCTGCCCCCACCTTCGATCTCCCCCCCTCACTTCCGACCCCCATACTCACCTCTCCCGGTCCACCGACGTCCCTGGATCCTTCCCGGCGGCTGCCAGGGATTCTTCATGGGCGCCATCTTGGAAAATGGCGGGCGCATGCGCAGTGCGCCCTGCAGAGTCAAGAAATTTATTTTGATCACTGTGATAAACTGTCACAGTGATCAAAATAAAAAAAAGTAAGTGAACCCCCCTGTCATAGGTAGGGACAAATAATAAAGAAATTTTTTTTTTCCTATTAGGCCCTGTGCATACGTTGCGGATTTTGCTGCGGATCCACAGCGGATTTTGCGTTGCAGATCCGCAGCGGATTTTGCGCTGTGGATCCACAGCAGATCCAGAAACCATGTACAGTACAATGCAAATAAATGTTAAAAAAAAACGCTGTGCACATGCTGCAGATTTTTCAGCGCGGATTTGCTGCGGTTTTAAATCCGCAGCATGTCAATTCTTTGTGCGGATTCCGCAGCGATTTTACACCTATTCCATTATAGGCGTAAAACCGCAGAGAAAAACCGCAGCAAATCCGCGCTAAATACGCAGGTAAATGGCAGGTCATTTTACCTGCGGATTTTAGAAAAATCCGCAAGTGAATCCGCAACGTGTGCACGGGGCCTCAGGGTTAGGGTTAGGCTGGGTTCATATTGCATTATGGCAGTCCGTTAGATGGACTGCATTTCACCGCGGTATAACGCGGTGTAACGCAGTCCGTTAACGCTGCCATTCACCCCATTTGTGTGCGCATCGCAACGCATGCCGTGAAGCGGCATGCGTTTGCGACGTGTCGTCATTCAGTGATGGAGCCTTGGACGCGGGCTGCAGCGTCTGGGCTCCATCACCGCTAGCACAGATGAATCATCGCTGATTCCTCTGCACTAGCAGGTATAGCATAACGCGATCGCGTTATGCTATACCGTTACCAGCCCGTCAACGCTACGTGTTGAACGGGCTGGTAAAACGCAATATGAACCCAGCCTTAGGGTTAGAACTAGGTTTAGGGTTAGAACTAGGGTAAGGGTTGGAATTAGGGTTAGGGTTGGAATTAGGGTTAGGGTTGGGATTAAGGTTAGGTTTGTGGTTAGGGTTAGAGTTAGGATAAGCGTTAGGGGTGTTTTGGGGTTAGGGTTGGGATTAGGGTTAGGCTTGTGGTTAGGTTTATGGTTAGAGTTGGGATTAGGGTTAGGTGTGTGTTGGGGTTAGGGTTATGGTTAGGGTTTGTATTAGGGTTAGGGGTGTGTAGGAGTTAGGGTTGGGGTTAGGGGTGTGTTGGGGTGAGGGTTGGAGTTAGAACTGAGGGGTTTCCACTATTTACGCACATCAGGGGGTCTCCATACGCGACATGGCGCCACCATTGATTCTTGCAAAATTTTTGCTTTCAAAACGTCAAACAGTGCTCCCTTTATTCCAAGCCCCGACGTGTGCCCAAATAGTGGTTTACCCCCACATATGGGGTATCAGCGTACTCGGGAAAAATTGCACAACAACTTTGGGGGTCTAATTTCTCCTGTTACTGTTGTGAAAAAAAAATTGGGGACTAAAATTTATTTTTGTGGAAAAAAAAAGATTTTTTATTTTCACGGCTCTGCGTTATAAACTTCTGTGAAGAACTTGGAGATTCAAAGTGCTTACCACACATCTAGAGGAGTTCCTTGGGGATCTAGTTTCCAAAATGGGGTCACTTGGGGGGGTTTCTACTGTTTAGGGACATCATAGGCTCTGCAAACGTAACATGACACCCACAGACCATTCCATCAAGTTGGCATTTCAAAACTACTTCCCTTCCGAGCCTCGACGTGTGCCCATACAGTAGTTTTCTCCCACATATGGGATATCAGCATACTCAGGACAAATTGGACAACAACTTTTGGGGTCTAATTTCTCCTGTTACCCTTGAGAAAATAAAAAAATTGTGAACTACAAGATCATGTTTGTGGAAAAAATATGATTTTTTTATTTCCATGCCCCGGCGTTATAAACTTCTGTGTAGCCCTTGGGGGTTCAAAGTGCTCACCACACATCTAGATAAGTTCCTTGCGGGGTCTAGTTTTCAAAATGGGGTTACTTGTGGGGAGTTTCTACTGTTTAGGCACATCAGGGACTCTGCAAACGTAACATGACGCCCGCAGACCATTCCATCAAGTCGGCATTTCAAAACGTCACTACTTCCCTTCCGAGCCCCAAAGTGTGCCCATACAGTAGTTTTCTCCCACATATGGGATATCAGCGTACTCAGGACAAATTGGACAACAACTTTTGAGGTCTAATTTCTTCTGTTACCCTTGGGAAAAAAAAAATGGGGACTAAAAGATCATGTTTGTGGAAAAAATATGATTTTTTTATTTTCATGCCCCGGCGTTATAAACTTCTGTGTAGCCCTTGGGGGTTCAAAGTGCTCACTACACATCTAGATAAGCTCCTTGGGGGTCTTGTTTCCAAAATGGGGTCACTTGTGGGGGGTTTCTACTGTTTAGGCACATCAGGGGCTCTGCAAACGCAACATGACGCCCACAGAACATTCCATCAAGTCTGCATTCCAAAATGGCGCTCCTTCCCTTCTGTGCTCTCCCATGCGCCAAAACAGTGGTTCCCCCCCACATATGGGGTACCAGTGTACTCAGGACAAACTGTACAACAACTTTTGTGGTCCAATTTCTCCTGTTACCCTTGTGAAAATAAAAAATTGCGGGTTAAAAAAATCAGTTTTTGAGGAAAAAAATGATTTTTTATTTTCACGGCTCTGCATTACAAACTTCTGTGAAGCACGTGGGGTTCAAGGTGCTCACCACACATCTAGATAAGTTCCTTGAGGGGTCTAGTTTACAAAATGTGGTCACTTGTGGGGGGTTTCTACTGTTTAGGCACATCAGGGGCTCTGCCCGCCCGCAGACCATTCCATCAAGTCGGCATTTCAAAGCGTCACTACATCCCTTCCAAGCCCTGACGTGTGCCCAAACAGTGGTTCCCCCCACATGTGAGGTACTAGCGTACTTAGGACAAATTAGGCAACAACTTTTGGGGTCCAAATTCTCCTGTAACCATTGTGAAAATAAAAAATAGGGGGGTAAATAATCATTTTTTGAGAAAAAAAAATGTTATTTTTTATTTTCACGGCTCTGCGTTATAAACTTTTGTGAAGCACCTGGGGGTTCAAAGTGCTCACTGTGCATCTACATAAGTTCCTTAGGGGGTCTAGTTTCCAAAATGGGGTCATTTGTGGGGGAGCTCCAAAGTTTAGGCATACAGGGGCTCTCCAAACATGACATGGTGTCCGCTAACGATTGGAGCTAATTTTCCATTCAAAAAGTCAAATGGCGCTCCTTCCCTTCTGAGCCTGCCGTGCACCCAAACAGTGGTTTATGACCACATATGAGGTATCTGTGTACTCAGGAGAAATTGCCCAACAAATTTAAGGATCCAATTTATACTGTTGCCCATGTGAAAATGAAAAAACTGAGGTTAAAAGAAAATTTTTGTGAAAAAAAAAGTACTTTCTTTTTTTTACGGATCAATTTGTGAAGGACCTGGGGTTTCAAAGTGCTCACTCTGCATCTAGATAAGTTCCTTGGGGGGTCTAGTTTCCAAAATGGGGTCACTTGTGGGGGAGCTCCAATGTTTAGGCACACAGGGACTCTCCAAATGCGACATGGCAACCGCTAAATATTCCAGCATATTTTCCATTCAAAAAGTCAAATGGCGCTCCTTCCCTTCTGAGCCCTGCCGTGCGCCCAAACAGTGGTTTATGACCACATATGAGGTATCTTTGTACTCAGGAGAAATTGCCCAACAAATTTTAGGGTCAATTTTATCCTGTTGCCATGCAAAAATGAAAAAATTGATGCTAAAAGAAAAATTTTGTTGGAAAAATTAAAATGTCCATTTTTTCCTTCCACGTTGCTTTCGTTCCTGTGAAGCACCTGAAGGGTTAATAATCTTCTTGAATGTAGTTTTAAGTAGCTTGAGGGGTGCAGTTTTTATAATGGTGTCACTTTTGGGTATTTTCTGCCATATAGACCCCTCAAAGTGACTTCAAATGTGAGGTGGTCCCTAAAAAAAATGGTTTTGTAAATTTTGCTGTAAAAATGAGAAATCGCTGGTCAAATTTTAACCCTTATAACTTCTTAACAAAAAAAAATGTTGTTCCCAAAATTGTGCTGATGTAAAGTAGACATGTGGGAAATGTTAATTATTAACTATTTTGTGTCACATAACTCTCTGGTTTAACAGAATAAAAATTCAAAATTTGAAAATTGTGAAATTTTCAAAAATTTGGCCAAAGTTCCATTTTTTTCACAAATAAACGCAAAAATTATCGACCTAAATTTACCACTAACATGAAGCCCAATATGTCACGAAAAAACAATCTCAGAAACGCTATGATCCGTTGAAGCGTTCCTGAGTTATTACCTCATAAAGGGACACTGGTCAGAATTGCAAAAAATGGCCAGGTCATTTAGGTCAAAATAGGCTGGGTCATGAAGGGGTTAAAATTTCTCATGAGGTATTGCACATTGTTTAGACAGACAATGAAAAAGAAAACCTTTTGGAACATTTGATCTATGTGTATTCTTTCCCTTTTGTAGAGGATGTATCGTCCTCCTAATGTATTGTTTTATACATGGACATTCTATAAGGTAAATAACAAAATTTGTCTGACTTTTATATGGAATATTTCTTTCTCACTCAAAAAATAATTTTTTGGGGAAATATAGAAAGACAACATAGGCAATCAGTGTATTACATTTGAACACTCTTTTGGGGCGATCCGGAAGAAGAAAATGATTTTTAGAATCCATATTTTGAGCTTGTCTGCACAATCTCGACCTGCTTGGGACCAAAATATTTCAAATTATTGGCTTCCTCGTAAAGGTGACACCATGATTTCTACGAAAAGATTTTGTAATGGGCAGGGTGGTGGAACCACTGTGTCAAAGGCCAAAAAAAGTCTGGAGGGGTGTAGCTATGTGCTTCACCAAATGCAACCTCAGATACATGGCAGCTAATGATACCGTGAGCTGAGGAGAGACTAAGGAGGTTGGACCAGATGGTACACCAGGACAGACCTTAGGTAGATGGCAACTGACCCCCTAGAGACAGGAAGCCTGGACGGCCCAAAGGAAGGAATAGTAGATGCCAGCAGGCACTGTAGTAACACAATAACCACAGATGCAGAAGGGGACCGGTTGACATACAGATGAGCTCTGGCATGTGCAGACTTTACCTGCTCATGTACAGGAGAGCACAGGCAGTTGTGGACTGTACCGGCTGATGTACAGATGAGCACTGGCAGGTGCGGACTGCCCGGCTGAAACTGAGATAGACAAACAAGTACGGGCAGACAGGTAAGAAGCAGAAAGACTGACTGTCAGGTACTGGGGACCAGACAACTGGCAAGCTTCCATAGGGCTAATAACGTTGCTCAGGCACCTCCATGCTGGAGGAGATACCTTAAACAGTTATTGGCTGGAAACACTTTAGCACAGTTCCTTGGGATCTGCCTGCATTGCATGCACCCCGGGCATCAGGAGAAATGCAGGAAGGAGAAAGTGCCATAGCATTGAGTTATCTGATGTCTCTGTCAGGGAAGAAGGGCAGAATGCAGAGATGCTAGCGCTACAGATTTGTCCAAATAGGGTAATTTAGACGTATGTGCCAGTGATCCTGCAAAATGTTGCAGATAGTGTTGTTTTCTGAAAAATAGATGATAATTAAGTTGAATTCAAAATTTGTAAGGTTAATGGATTCTGATTTTTATTTAGGTGTTAAGGTTATGATGATTGTTGCACATTTTGGCATCATTATAACCTATTGATTCATTTGTTGGGCTAATTTCTGAAACTATAGAAGCTTACCTAGAAAAGCCTCCACAAAGACTTTATAGAAAGAAATTATTTTGCATTTAAGACAGTACAGAAGGGAGCCTGGGCATCCACCCAACTTTTCCAAACATTTAATAATTAATGACAGCAAAGCGACAGCAAAGACGTTTTATAGTTCGCCAGAGTTCTGATGAAAAAAAGAACAGCTTAAAAAAACTAAAGATAAATTGACTTTACAGAAGGAGGGATCCGTTCACACAAAGAATACTAAAAATATATTATTGCAGCTTCAATTTTATTATGCCAAGAGTAAGATTACAACTCAAGGATTAACAAGAAAGGGCAATAGAAATTATTGATGTCTACATAATTTCTATGAGTTTAGACACAAAATGTTAACGGCTTACCTCATTCAGTCTATTTAAAATTATAATTTGCCAAGCAGAGAATATAAACAGCCTTTTTCCTTACAAATGCATGCAATAAAATATGCACAACAGTAAATTATTTGTTTTTTGAGAAAAATATATACAATTCACAAATGATGTGTTACTTGCAGTACAATATTTTAAAAATAGTTAAAAGGAAACTGTCACATCCCCAAATTCTATTAACTTACAGACATAGGGTTAATTTGCAGGTTATTAGCATTATAAAGGTATGTGGCCTCCACTTTGAAAGCTTAGCTACTCTGAGAAAATGAACTCCGGCTTTCAGTTATTGAGGCACGGCAGGGGCGGCTTTTTGCACAGCTCAGTTAATTATGAGTGGTGGCTATATCCACACCCAGCACTGACTTTCAGCCTCTGCAGTGCATTATTGCTGAGCCAGCCGTCAGTCAGTGCCAGGCAATGGTTACACCTGACACTCACTATATACTCACAGGTGATTGAAGCTGCCTCTGCCGTGTCTTTGTTCCTGAAAGGCGAAAGCTGCTGGGAGGAAAAAGTTAATTTCCTCCCAGTAGCCAAGCCTTCATTGAGGTGGCCATACAGTCAGGGCCAGAAATATTTGGACAGTGACACAATTTTCGCGAGTTGGGCTCTGCATGCCACCACATTGGATTTGAAATGAAACCTCTACAACAGAATTCAAGTGCAGATTGTAACGTTTAATTTGAAGGGTTGAACAAAAATATGTGTTAGAAAATGTAGGAATTGTACACATTTCTTTACAAACACTCCACATTTTAGGAGGTCAAAAGTAATTGGACAAATAAACATAACCCAAACAAAATATTTTTATTTTCAAAATTTTGTGGCGAATCCTTTGGAGGCAATCACTGCCTTAAGTCTGGAACCCATGGACATCACCAAACGCTGGGTTTCTTCCTTCTTAATGCTTTGCCAGGCCTTTACAGCCGCAGCCTTCAGGTCTTGCTTGTTTGTGGGTCTTTCCCTCTTAAGTCTGGATTTGAGCAAGTGAAATGCATGCTCAATTGGGTTAAGATCTGGTGATTGACTTGGCCATTGAAGAATGTTCCACTTTTTTGCACTCATGAACTCCTGTGTAGCCTTGGCTGTATGCTTGGGGTCATTATCCATCTGTACTATGAAGCGCCGTCCAATCAAGTTTGCAGCATTTGACTGAATCTGGGCTGAAAGTATATCCCGGTACACTTCAGAATTCATCCGGCTACTCTTGTCTGCTGTTATGTCATCAATAAACACAAGTGACCCAGTGCCATTGAAAGCCATGCATGGCCATGCCATCACGTTGCCTCCACCATGTTTTACAGAGGATGTGGTGTGCCTTGGATCATGTGCAATTCCCTTTCTTCTCCAAACTTTTGGCTTCCCATCATTCTGGTACAGGTTGATCTTTGTCTCATCTGTCCATAGAATACTTTTCCAGAACTGAGCTGGCTTCTGGAGGTGTTTTTCAGGAAATTTAACTCTGGCCTGTCTATTTTTGGAATTGATGAATGGTTTGCATCTAGATGTGAACCCTTTGTATTTACTTTCATGGAGTCTTCTCTTTACTGTTGACTTAGAGACAGATACACCTACTTCACTGAGAGTGTTCTGGACTTCAGTTGATGTTGTGAACGGGTTCTTCTTCACCAAAGAAAGTATGCGGCGATCATCCACCACTGTTGTCTTCCATGGGCTCCCAGGTCTTTTTGGATTGATGAGTTCACCAGTGCTTTCTTTCTTTCTCAGGATGTACCAAATTGTAGATTTTGCCACTTCTAATGTTGTAGCAATTTCTTGGATGGGTTTTTTTCTGTTCTTGCAGCTTAAGGATGGCTTGTTTCACCTGCATGGAGAGCTCCTGTGACCACATGTTTCTTTCACAGCAAAACCTTCCAAATGCAAACACCACACCTCAAATCAACTCCGGCCCTTTCATCTGCTTAATTGAGAATGACATAACAAAGGGATTGCCCACACTGTCCATGAAATAGCCTTGGAGTCATTTGTCCAATTACTTTTGGTCCCTTTAAAAACAGGGTGGCACATGTTAAGGAGCTGAAACTCCTAAACCATTCATCCAATTTTAATGTGGATACCCTCAAATGAAAGCTGAAAGTCTGAACTTCAACTGCATCTGATTTGTTTTGTTTCAAATTCATTGTGGTAATGTCTAGAACCAAAATTAGATAAATGTTGTCTCTGTCCAAATATTTATGGACCTAACTGTATATCATTAAAATGCTATAAACCTTAAAATTAACCGATTTCTACAGGGTTTTTTGACAGAGCAGGTTCTCATTAAACATTTGGGACTACATGTGCCTGCAAGAGCAGCTTTTGCTTTTTTATTAATGTAGTCTGATCAAAAAACCCAATTTTGAATTTTTTACTTTATTTTTCGTCCGTATCAATAGCACTATGCATGTTCATAGCTGGAATATAACTGCACATTTCATTGTCAAATATCACAAATTTTTCATAAAATAAAACAATACATATTTTTTTGAGCGTGATCAGTGTTTACAAGATAAAACAGTACATGAATCAGGAAAGTATTTCCTAAAAAAAGACACTGAGATCTAACGGAATGACTTCTGTTGTCATGACTGGTACTATACTGTACATAAAACATTTAACAATTATTATGCTTTATGCATGTCAGGGCATCACTAACAGGCTTCATATTAAAACCATAATGTAGCACTTATTATATATGGCAGATCTTTTGACAATTACAAACCACATGGCTGCCAAAATAATGCATCTACACTCAATAATTGTGTTAAAAGGGAGAATGGTGACTTCAGTGTGTCTGCCCCATGCTGTTTCCAACAACATAATCAAGCAATCATGATATATAACTATTATAGCTAAAAAATAAAAAATAAATCTGATTTACTCAACAGTTTAAGACTTAGGACTCAACTTTCAAATTATTTTGTCATGAATGTGCCGCACCCTGCTGGTACCTGTGGTGCACCTGGGATCAGAAAATCACAGAGATTATTTGATCACAGGTCCTCTTCAGAGTCTATGCGACCATTCACATAAGCCGTGCAGGTTTACTACTAATTTTGGTACGGAAGGGTTCAAGAGTCCTTGGTTTAAGTTTGCTAAGATTGCATTTGGCTTTGGTCTCAGCTGCTCCTTATTGGTAGCACTCCCCCTTCACTATTTAAACACATTTCTGGCTTCCTCCCATGTCAGCAATAGGTTTATCTATCCTGTGCCTTAGGGCCCCATCTCACACAGCGACACACCAGCGATCCCGACAACGATCAGGATCGCTGGTGTGTCGCTACATGATCGCAGCTGAGCTGCCAAACAGGCAGCTCAGGCAGCGATCAGGACAGCGACACTGCGGGTAACGTCGCCTAGTTACCCGCAGTGTACATTGGATACCAGCCCGCTGATGCAGGGAGCTGGTAACCAAGGTACACTTCGGGTTTCCAGGCGCTGCGCAGTGCCTGGAAACCGATGTGTACCTTGGTTACCAGCTCCGCTACAGCAGCACACTGGTATCCAATGTACACATCGGGTTTCCAGGCACAGCCCCGCGCCTGGAAACCTGAAGTGTACCTTGGTTACCAGCTAATCGCTGGTCTCCTGCATGTCACATGCAGCGATGCGTGCTGGCCAGCGGGAGACCAGCGATCAAAATAAAGTCCTGGCATTTCTGACACGACCAGTGATTCACAGCAGGGGCCTGATCGCTGGTACATGTCAGACATAGCGAGATCGCCGCTGAGATCGCTG
The DNA here is from genome assembly GCA_033576555.1 of Oophaga sylvatica. NCBI lineage: Eukaryota > Metazoa > Chordata > Amphibia > Anura > Dendrobatidae > Oophaga > Oophaga sylvatica. The sequence continues at coordinate 234,104,971 of JARQOD010000006.1, read as the reverse complement.
TTTAGCAGCGATCTTGCTAGTGATCTCGCTATGTGAGACGAGGTCTTTACTTACCTGGAGTAGCTATTGTATTCCTGGAGAGCAGAAGAGTTCTTGGAGAAGTTGTTTGTGTTCCTTTTGATTCCTGTGGACTTCAATTTGTTTGTTTCCCCTGTCTGTCCATTTTCCTGTGTTGCCTTATTGTAAGGCTATGTGCACACGTTCGGAATTGCTGCGGAAATTTCCGCAGCATTCCCGCAATTCCCTGCCACGGGAAATACGCATGCATTCTGTATTGTGTATTACCGCAAAACACTAGTGTTTTGCAAGAGTGTTTAGCTTGCAGAATGCTAGCGCTTTCCAAGCGATCTGTAGCATCACTTGGAAAACTGATTGACAGGTTGGTCACACTAGTCAAGCATAGTGTTTGACAAGTGTGACAAACTTTTTACTATTGATGCTGCCTATGCAGCATCAGTAGTAAAAGAAAGAATGTTAGAAATAAATAAAAAAAAAATTGTGATATTCTCACCTTCTGGCGGCCCCACAGCCTTCCCGGTCCTTACCGATGCTCCCGGCAACTCCTGTTCCCAGTGAAGCCTTGCGACAATGACCCTAGATGACTTTGCATCATGCTATAAGGTAATTCGCACAAGGCATCACTGGGAACGGGAGTTGCCTGGAGCATCGGTAAAGACCGGGAAGGCTGCGGGTGTTATGCTTCGGTAGCTGAGGAGGACAGGAGCAAAAAACCGCCAAAGCGGCAAGACACCAGAGAGGCTGGGACCTAATGGGTTGCAGATCCCTAAACTAACCGCACAACTAGAAGAAGCTGTGGAGCGTACCTACGGTGATCCCAGACGCCTCGGCACAGCCGGAGAGTTAGCTACACCTGAAGATGAAAGAGGAAAGCTAACTGCCCCGGAGTAGAGACCCCAAAGAAATAGGAAGGCCCCAAACATGTAATGGCGGTTAGACAAGAGGAAAACACGAACACAGACAGAAAATAGAATAAGCAAATGTTGGGGCCAAAATCTGTCTAGAAAGCAAAGTACAGGAGAGAAATTCTGTCTGCAACCCAGAAAAACCCTAACAAAAATACCAGCTCTTCTGATTACAAAAAACCTGAGACCACACGATCTCGACCACCTATATCAGATCTCTGGTGTGACACATAGCTACCCAGCAGTAAAAAATATCACAGGAACAGAGAACAAGTGCAAATACAAAATAAGAATAGGAGGCAGCGCAAGCCCCCAAAGGGGACCCGGCTGAAGTCCAAGGCAAGACTGCAAAAAGCAAGGAAAATCAAACCACAGAAAAAAAAACAGAAAGTCACTTATCTGAATGATAGCAGGAAAGCAAGCTGAAATTCCAACAAATACCTGGAAGCAACAATTGATTACTGGGGAGGATCATGGGAGTTCAGCTCACTTATATCAGGCCAGTCAGCCCCACCTGAGACCCATTCCTTAATTGGTTCAATACCCTCAGCAACCACCGGAGGGAGCCTCAGCTCCGAAGTCGTCTCCAAGACATTCACAACATGCGGGGGCCGCTG